>VHKM01000057.1:6192500-6831666 GCA_007210695.1 Neogobius melanostomus | reverse complement strand
CATAAACATGCGTCTCTGGGGCCTTGTTTTAACTGTTATCTTCTTGAGCCATGATTACGAGGACATTGCCACTGTCAATCAGTTGTCTTTCATTTTCATCCTGAGTTGAGATATTGTTACATGTTGTAGTACTGCATAATTCTACTTCGGTATTCAAAATGGCTGCCATAACAACAAAAGTCACATGACTGAAAGGCATGTATCGGTGGCTCCTGGAGGCAGGAAAGTTGCATTTGTGGTTTTCTGGCCAGAGACACCAGGGGGAGATGAAAGACCCCCCAATCATCCCATTAACACTTGTATTACCCCCAGAGGAACTACGGAAAGGATTTATTAAGGTAAACAAGTTACTTAGTACTGCTTTAAATGCCGATCTGTCCAAACTAAATCACGGAACAGCCTCTTTCACACCATTTGGACGATGCCTGTGCCTTTCACAAATGCAACCTCCTCATGTCATTAGCCATACATTAAAGCCGTTCCACTGGGAGAGTACAGTAGCACGTTCTCCTAATTCAGTCAGATTTAGCCGGCTCGCTCCCCGTGGATCTGTGCGGGGCTCTTTTAGGATCTGCGGGGCTGGCTACTGCAAAATCACTGAATAATTTAACACCGTATTGGTTTCTATGGATTACACAGGGTCTATAGTGGTGTAATGTTGGCATGAAGACAGAATGTAGCAGAACGCAGCAGTTGGCGAGAGCGTATGCGAGCGCTGAATAATTTACCCGGTGCACTGCTCTGCACATGTGCGTATGAAGTGAAGGTTATGGCTGTTGTCGCTGCTCAATGGTTAAAAGTGGAGAGAGCGCTTGTTGAAGCAGGTGGAATGGGAATTTTTAACCAGAGTGTAAGATAGTGATCCATATATGTAAAAATTAACCTGATGCTGTCTGATTATGTGAGATGTAAGACTCTCCTCCCTGCGCAGTGTGTGTTTTTGCATCGTTTTTTTTTCGGTTGTCTTCGAACAGTTTCTCTACGCCCTCTGCTCCGAAGAGTATGAAACTAAAGCTAAGGTGTTAACCCCTACCTGAACCGAGCACAGCTTCTCCAGTTTGGCTTTACCCAAATCCAAAAGCTTCTTGAAAAAATTGTCAAAATAGCAACACAATTGAGCTGAAAACGAGGATGAAAATGCAACAGAATGCAAAAGAATGACACATCTTGACAAAAATGTGTGACAAAAACCCAACAAAAACTCTACAAAAGTGACACAAAAGTGAAAAGAAATGTCAAGAAAGGTTGCAACAACACGGCAACAACGCAAGGAAAAAGATCAGTTTAGATCAGTGTTGTAGGTCATAGCTTTCAAATGAGGCGTTGCACTGGCATATAGGCTGTAACCTTTTAGATTAGGGTAAAACTAAACTGGAGAAAATGCACTTGTTTAAGGCGGGGGTTAAGAGGTAAACAAGCCTGAATAATAGCACAATGGTGTGGTGAAAAATGTTTCTCTTTTACTGTTTACTTTTTTTCTTTATTGTGGCCCTCAGGTAAAAGAAAATAAAACCTTCAGTTTTTAGCCCAATTCAGCAAATCTTGAGGTCCTCAGGTGATTCTACATGCCAGTGTTTTTAACATGTTTGATGTGTGTTACGAAGACTTGTAAAGGCAATATCAATTCGTTTTCAACCATCTATTTATTTCAAAAGTATGAAAGATAAACACAGTTTGAACTGATTTGAAAGATTTTAATTGACACCAGATTTGATCAGATTTCAACAAAGTTGAATAGTTTTACAGATGAATTAAGCCCCTGGTCCTAAAACGGCTTAAGAATCGCCAGAACCGTTAGCCACTAGCTATCCGCTAGTTAGCAACATTAGCACGTCGTCTTGTAAACTCAGACCCAGCGCTGAGGCACAATGAAGACAACATTTAGCACATTTAGTTAAATCCAACACAGACTCTGATTTAAGGAGTCTAGTCTGTAATAAAATCAGCTCTATGTGAAATATTGTATTTCCCTTACTGTAGGAGCGCCAGCCGCACGTCAAGTGGTATCGATCCGATACCCGATACTGATATCGATGCATCCCAAGTTCAAAGCATGTCAAATGCAGACGAAACAAAAAGAAAGATAAGCCAGATGAATCCTGGCATTGTCATCTTGGAAAGCCATCAGGGAAGAAGAAATCTATTGATAGAATGACCTGCTCATTTAGGATGTTCACCTGATCTCGTACTTATGGCACTAAGTGTTGCTGAACCAAACCTGACCAACTGCAGCGACCCCAGTTTCACAACAGTAATTGAAATCCAGGTGGCCACTTTTTTTTTGTCAGGTAGTGTATTTCCACTCATGTGTGGCGTTCATGGTCCTTGTCCTCCTCTGGGTTTCCCCGTTCCGCACTCCCTGCTGTGCTGTAATCCTGTTATCTACCTTTAACGTTCCAGCCGGGGGTCCATGAACGCAGCACGTTGCCACACACAACATCACCTCGCCAGCCTGACTGCAACACACGCTTTAACCCCGCGCACCTCTTCACTTCCGCGCTAATCCACGTTGGAACGCACCCAGACATGCTGCATCCGCTCACAGCTCATTGTTATCACTGACGGGCCGCTCCTACCTGCGCTCAAGGAGCCGCCATCATCACACGCCAACACGCTGCGAAGCCCCATGCATAATGTATGAAGGAGAGAGAGAGAGAGCGAGCACCTGCTACATGTGCCAAACAGCGCTGAAAACAATGCGAATTCTCTCAAATCATATTACCAGCTCAAAGGGAGACGAGCAGCGTGAGGCGGGCGGTTCGCAAGAGACAGCGACGCAACGGAGGATTGGGCTCCGTTCGCCTGCGCTTTGTGCCAGTTTGTTCCCCATTGAGCTGAACTGTGGGTAACCTCTCAGGATTAAAGAGCAAAAAGGGTTTGACAAGTGCATTTGCCACGTTTTCAAATGTTGTCAACTGGGCTGGATTGATCGAGCAGTGGACGGTTCACTTCTATTCTAGAAGCTTGGTCTTCGTTGTATTCCGATGTAAAGCTGGTTAAACACTAGCGATGTGGCGATCATGACCGAAACGGCTCTTTACAGTCAATGCTTTGAACCAAGTCAAGAAGCAGCAACAGAACAGGCTCCAGCTAAAGTTAAGTTAAAGCCTTTTGCACTAAAATGAATTGTCAGACAGTTGTAGCCATTTCTCATTAATTGTGACATAAGATTTACTCACATAAAAGTTTTTCAAACAGTAAAATTCAGTCCCATTCTAAGTTTGGATCATTTAAATGAAAAGGTGTGCTGGTCAATGAATCGGTCTCAGATATGAATAATCTGCCTCCCAGTGTGTTGAGCGGCTCTTTGAAATGAACAGATCCCGAAGACTAATACAAAAATGTGTAAAATTGAATAAAATAAAGTCTTTTCACAATCGAAATGTATTTATTTATTTATTTATTCATTTATTTTTTTACCAGGTAAGTCATCTGAGAACCAATTACAATGACGACCATGCCAAGGTGCATTAGACAGCAGTACAGACACAAGGCATGAAAACACGTTTAACAAAACAAACAAATAAGGTTAAGGTAAAAAAACAACAACAACAAAAAACATTAAAAACATGTGCACTGATCCTGGAATAGTGTAGAAATTGAGTTTTGAAAGATGCAATTGACAAAAATGAAGTGAGTTTTAGCGTTTGCTGTAAATGATTCCAGTCGTTAGAAGCAGAGAATTGAAATGAGAATTGTCCAAAGGATGTGCGAACTTTGGGAACAGAGAGGTTTGTGTAACTACTGGAATGAAGCGTGCGTCTGGGGTCATGGATCTTTAACAGAGGGGTGAGGTATGGAGGGAATTGTCCAATTAAATTGAAATGCAGCCTTAAAGGAGCTGTATCATGCTATTTTAGCCATTCCAAAGTAAAGTATAGGCATTTATATGATATATTGTACTTCTACCACTATGGAGTGGTACAACATAAATAATGAAAAAGCTGTTTTACAAATTAAAATCAGGCCGTAAAGCACTACATTACAGACGTCGAGCACTTCAGTTCATTTCTGACGTCAGAACAAGTCAGTTGTTTTCCAGGATAGCGCGGGATTCAGGAGGATTGCTGATAATAATAACAATAATAATGCCTTACACTTGTAATGCGCTTTATAAGCTTATATTACCAAGTTTCTCAAAGCGCTACACTGTCATCATTATTCATTCACTCCATACTCAGTGATGGTAAGCTGCTGTTGCAGCCACAGCGGCCCTGGGGTAGACTGACAGAAGCGAGGCAGCCAGTTTGTGCCGTCGGCCCCTCCGACCACCACCACTCACTCACTCACTACATTCTCCAGGCTTCCTGGTGTTACCAAACGGTCTCCCATCCAAGAACTGACCAGGCCCTTCCCTGCTTAGCTTCCAAGGTCTGACGGGATTGGGCAGAGCAAAGGCGGTGTGATCACTGATCAGAACTGCGTGAATGAATCCAAAAACACTCTTGGTCAAAAGCTCCAAAAAGTGGATTTTGCATGATATAGGACCTTTAAAGAGCTGACTTAAAGATGAACAGCTGAGTGTAGGCCACTGCTGCTCTCTTCTGTGCTGATAACAGTGAGTGGGTTTTGGCACCGCTGTTTACCATGTAAATTCCACAAGGCGATCACAGCTTCTCTTTTTGTGTGAGTGAGAGGAGGACAGGCAGGCGTGCATCATCGGAGAAACACAGAGGCTCGATTAGAAAGTCCAGGTCACGTTTGGCCGGGGTTTCTTTTTTCCAGATACTTTGTCCACTGATAACTTAACCTAAATTTGTACGTAAAACATGAAGCCAGGTTTTGTTTCATGTAGATACAGCCAGCAATTACAAGGATAATAACTGTATCACCCGTACAACCACTAAGTGAAGGACTTACCTGAGAATGGCGGGTGCTTGGGTTCGGTTTAGTTACAGGTGGGTACCACAAAGGTTCACCCCAAAATAAACGGCTACTTCAAACCAACGTAAAACTATTTAATAATAATGAGACCCAGAGAGAATGTAACGTTTAGACAAATAAAAATGTTTAGTAAGTACATTTACAATAATTGGACACATATGAAACTGAATGAATTCCATAGACTAAAGCCCAAAATTTAGCCCAAAGCCTAGTTAGTTTCCATCTAAATTTTTACCTTTAAGTTCCTAAATAAGGCTTTTACTTTCGATCTCAATTTGCACACTTTAAACCAATGTTAAACAGTAAAAATCAGAATAATTTAAAGAAAAAAAATGTCCCTGGAAAATGTCCCAAACTACCACTGGGCTACATAACCATGAACAAGCAATACATTATAAAGGCTTATTCTACTTTACAAATGCGATCTTCTGTCTCTACCAAGTTACTGCCAACTTCAATAGATACAGACGGCATCTCTGGAATTGCCCATATATGGTCATGTTTGAAAACAGTTAAGGGGAGAACAATTTGGAGAAAAATCAAAACTTTCTCTAATTATTCAAAAACTACTTTAACAAATGCTGAATTATTGATATAGTTTTCTACCAAATAAAGGTACAAAGACACGGAGAGGAGCAAAGTGGTTCAACAGCCCATTAATATACATGATTCTTCATGTTACCATCATGCTAATACTAACGCTAGCTAGCGCTAGCTACAATTGCTGTTTTTTCGCTTCTACTGAACAATCTGCTGTGAATAAACATCCATATGGATTCGATTTAGACTTGACTATATTTATATGTGATAAATAAGTTTATATTTCGCCAGAAAACGGCTATAAAGAGTGGAAAATGGTGTTTCCCAAAACATTCTGTGTCCTCCCTCGGCGAGGCCACGCCCCCTTGTATGACATGATGCTGTCTGTATCTATATTAACAAATAAAACAGTATTGATTGCATTTATTAAAATGACTCCACGGGAAAGTACAATAAAAGCCCCCCCCCAACCAGCGGGGTAACCCAAGGCTCAATTTTAGGGCCAATTCTTTTTTCATTTTACATGCTGCCATTGGGCTCAATTTTTTAGAAGTATGTTTAGCTTCACTGCTTTGCAGATGATGTACAGATCTAGCTGCTGTTGGACCTTAAAACTGACTTATCTGCCACCTTATTAAAAACTTGGATGTCCCTAAACGTTCTCAATTTGAATGAGAAAAAGACAGACATAGAGCTTTTTGGTGAGCCTGACCTCATTGATAGTGTCTTTGGTTCACTTGCTGTTTGTCTGCCAAAAATCTTGGATTTATATTAATAGTTCTTTTCAGTTTGAAAAACAGATACTACTTGCCTTAAACCAGTTCGAACAGGTTGTCCCTGCAATCATTGATCACAACTTATTTGGATTATTGCAATTCTTTATATTTTGGTCTAAGCCGGTCGATTCAGACGCCAGATGGTGACCTGTGGCCTTTACAATCGACTTGAAACATTTTTATTGCTTGCTTTTAAATCCATCCATGGACTGGCGCCACCTTATTTATCTGAATTGTTGTCTTTACACACCCTTGTCAGAGCACTGCGATCCTAGGGCCAGGGTTTGCTACACTGTCCAATATCTAATTTAAAAAGTAAGGGAGATAGAGCTTTTGCAGTAGCAGGCCCGAAACTGTGGAACTCCCTCCCTCTGAACATTAGACAGGCTACTTCAATTGAGAGCTTCAAAAATCAAAACAAAGACACATCTTTTTGCACAGGGTTTTGACACAATTTTCACTGTCTTTCTCTTATTGTTGTGTTAAGCTGGTTCTTTAATGAAAGCCAGTATTTAGTGTATTGTGCACTCTGAACCTATGTGTAAATGTGCTTTATAAATAAACACTTGACCTTGACCTTGATTAAAAAGTAAACTACAAATATTGGACCATTCTGTTGATTCTACACCGCCTTAACCACATTTGATAGTCTAACATTTCCACTCGGACGATCTTCGGAGCGATCTGGCTGCACGCTCTCTCTCCCCTCTGTTCCCTAAGCCCTCTGTCATTACCATTTATATAGCCCTGAGCGCCGGTTACAAGGCCTATCCCGTATTTGGCCGCTGTTTCTCCTCTCGCGGCGGTAATAGGATTCATTTGAACACCTTGCTCCGTGTTTGTGGTCCCTGTGCCTTTCTTCTTTTTTACGAGTCTGAATATTTCAGCCCATGTCCGGCGTGGCGCGCAGGTTTATACGGCAGACGCATTCACATGCAGTACGGCACGCTGTCTGGAGGTGAGGAGGATCTATCTGTAGTCCCGGCGTATCACTGAAGCATGTCCCGGGGCGAGGAGAGAGGAGACTGTAGTAAATATAGTACTGTTAACCTGTCAGGGATGTTCGATCGCCGCTGTTTTACCGTAACGTGGGCTGCTCGATGTAAGGTCACGCAGAACAAGAGGTTTCCGACTTACTTTGATCATAAGCAACTGGTGGGGGTTCAATAACAAGGATGTACGTGAATTGGTGACAACACAGTGTTACATGGTATCTGATAATATTCAACAAATACAGTGCACTAAAACAACACAAGTGGCCTTTTTTTCCCCACGGGTCTTGATATTACGTGACTTATAGGGCCGTAAATAATCAAATAATCAACTTTTTCCACCACATTGTCGTTTTGGGGGTCTGTAACCGATCATTATCCAAGCTAGGTCCCAGAGTGGAAAGATTTCTTACTGTAGCAAGCAGTGTTGTGTATGTTATCCATAATCTACTTATCTTACTGCTGATCTTAAAGGAACTAGATGCAAGTTATCATTTTTATACTCGCTACTGCCACCTCAGGTCTTACATGTAACTGCAGTTTCTATATTAAGCTCGTGCACGATGGCAATTCAGACCCAAATGAACAACTTTTGAGTGACAGTGCAGGATTTTAGTGGCAGTTTTGGTGAATAGGTCTGGGCTCATTCTGCCCAGTAGGACATTGCTGGAACATGTAGGGGGAGAAAAATACATAATTTTTACATTTCTAGTCCCTTTAAACACAACTCCTCCAACAAGGAGCACGTGTGTCTTACAAGTAAACTTCAGGTTGACAGCGGCAGATGCACAGAGACACTTGAATCTGTGGTGTCGGGTTGGCTGCTGCACTGTGGTGAATGATGGACGTCCCATGTGCAGAGCGTGATGAAAGGTTGCAGGAAGCCAAACGCAAACAAACATCGTTATAATCAGCCATCCTCATTTGCCCAAGTCATTGTGTCCAGAGAGAGTCCACAAATCCACTTTACTGCACTGCATTTGAGCCAGGTGGGAGAACATGTGAGACTGTGCTAAGGCAGACGGAGCCCCGCCCATCAATTAGCATAACCATTTGTGTGTTATTGATGTGGAAATAATTCACACAATCTCCTTTTTCTTTCAATTTTAACAATACTGATCACTGATCTACTTAACGTGCTTAAACCCATTATGATACCCATACCCATTTACGTAGAATAAAAATTATTATTAAAAAAAACTGTTAAATATGCAGTCTACATTTTAAACTAATGTATGTAGTTAACTTTAAAGTTGTATAATATCATTTCATAACATCACCAATTGTGATTATTTGTTGTCTTTTAGCTGGTTCTATCAAATCATTGCATCAAGCATTGCATCGATCACGAAGCATCGAGATGCATCGTAATAACTGGCCTAAATCGAATCGTATCGGGCTGGTGGCGGTTACAGATGTGTGAATCGAGATGCATCGTAGTCATAGTGATAATTTGAATCGCTTCGCATCTCTGGTGTCACCAGATATATCTTAAATGAATCAGATTGTGGCAAGAGTATAGAGATGCGAAGAGAGGCCTGAGATCCCTATGTGAGAAGGAAGCTGTTTAGCACTCGAGTTTTCATCATCTTGATGCTGCGGTATCTATTCCCCAACGGCATCAGCTCAAACGTTGGATGGAAGGGTCTTTCGGGATAGAGTCTGCTCTGCGCACACAGCGCTCAGTGAAGATGCCCTGCAGTGGAGGTAAAGGGGTGCCTATGATCTCTGCCGTTCTAACAATCTGACTAAGACTCTGCTTCTCTTCAGCTGTACAACAGGACAGCATCACATACATCCACTGCCCCTCTGTAGAACAGGGTCAACGCTGGGATGGGGAGGTCCACCTTCTTCAACAGGACAGACAACGCAGACCCCCAAAACTTGGTGGGGTGATAGACGGCTTTCAGAAAATATTTTTTTTCCTTTAGACCAGAGCTTGACTACTACTCGCAATACTTCTCTATAGGCTGGTGTGTACCTGTTTTCACTGAGAGTAGACAATTGTAGGTGTGAAGAAACTCCTCCTGAGCTGAGCAGAAGAGCTCCATGATAGTCGTGTGACAGTGTGACAGCCCGTCGAGCCCTGCGTTAGTCTGTCTTTCGCTCCCTAAAGGCAGAGGAGCGCTGTACGAGTGGGCGAAAGAGACCTCCTCGCAGCATGCACCTCTGACAGACCTGCGACTCTCAGCACCTGTCAAAGCCAACAGGCAGGAAATACTGTAGGGAGACACAGACAAAGAGGGGAGAGGCAGTAGAGGACTCCAGAATGTGTCCTATTTGGTGGAAATGTCTAAATCACCGTAAACTCTCAGCCCTACAGTATTAACAGTGTGTGCAGTCTGTTTTTCATTCACAAATAAACACAAACGAAGTGTGTTCTTTATACTCCAACAAAACAAATCAGTATATGCTTACCCCACCTTTGTAAGCATATAACCAACACTTTACAGTAGATCTTCATTTTTTGGAAAAATCGACGAACACGCAAAAAAGGCACACCTTGCCGTTTTTAGTCAAGCTTTTACATATTTCATGGGCGCAGTGCTACCATTGATGTTTACTACTCCGTACTCAGTATGAAGCCAGTTTGGAAGTACATGTGGGTCTTTGGTCTCCCGCTGAAGGCTCGCCTCCGGACTCATTAGCTTCCTCCATGTCCTGCCTGCGCTTAGTGAAAACACAAAGGTTGTCAAAAACGGGAAGGAAAAAACGGTAACAAAGGGGAGAGAGAATAAAAGGAAACTCCAAGAAGTAAACAAACTTTGAATATCTATGGCATGCAGCGAAGGCTTTTAGGAGCAGCATTCTGGGGTGCTTGTTGCAAAATGGTGCTAGAAGACCTTGGGCCAGCAAAGGTGCATGATATTCTATCAAAGAAAGCATTTATTCACGTTTGGGGAGAAAGTAGTCGGTGTCTTGGACTTCGGGTTTGAAAAAAAAAAAAACTTTTATGATGCTTGCTTGTTGCTTGTTCCGAAAACAAAAAGGAAGCTGAGAGATCGTGCCTTTCCAGTGGTTGAACATTATGGAATGAGCTTCCTCTATATATCAACCGAGCCAATTCACTTCCTGTTTTTACATTTTTGATGAAGACTCCTTGAGAGTTGACTTTTGTATTGTTATGTAATATTTGTATAGAATGTGTGTGCAGCACTTTGGTCGACTTGGTTCTTTATAAAGAAAGTTGGATTTGGATAAACTATTGGGTTGATCTTTATGCCGACAGCACATATTTTTTGTATTGGTACCAGCGAGTACTAGGGATGTAACGATTCATCGAAAATCGATTTAAAATCGATTTAATATGCGTAAAATGTGAATCGATGTAAAAAATAAAGAATCGATTTTAAAGCCACCCTCAGCTACTCCATTTTGCGCTACCGAAATAGACCGGAACATAGCTCGTTGTTTCTAACGACGTTAACTTTTTCTCAAGACAAGCTCCACACCTCCACCCGCCTCACCCCCAACACACGCCACACCATGTAACACATACACGTGTAGGCATCGAAGCAGCAGACGCAGCTACGAGATTAGCGTTAGCGGCTAACGCAGAGTTTAGCATTTTGACAGAAGTTTACCAAAGATCGTAAACTGACAAACATCTGACCAACCTGCTCTGATTCTGCTGAAATCCTCATCAAATGTCCGTTTGTCAAATAATCCAATACCTACAGGAGCTGTCATGTCTTTTTCCTCCTTATGATTACAAAGGCTGCACAGGAGGCTGTGAGGCGTTCGAGGGTGAAAAAAATGCACTGTAAAATTAGTTCTAAATGGTAGTATTATGTTCAAACTGCAAAAAAAAAAAAAGTTTGGTAAAATAAATATAATCTCAAAATATTTGCTTTGCTACACATCTTATTTATGATGAAAACATGTAAATTTACAAGCACTCATGTCAAAATGATTATAGTTCATTTTCATGTCTTGTAATTTTTTGTAATGTACAGTTCTCTTACTGAGACACTTGCAGTTTGTTACAAGGACAAAAATGCAGATGTTAATACGTTGGTATGAATGAGTCATACTCTTTTCTAAAAAAAAGTTTAAAGGTTAAAAAATAAATCGGAAAAAATCGAAATCGGGAACTTAAAATTGGAAATCGAATCGAATCGGGGCTTGAGTGAATCGTTACATCCCTAGCGAGTACCCCAGTCCATGTCTACGATACCCCACTGTATTTTTGTCAAAAAGGGCCCACAGTTTCAAGCTGCAGCTGTTTACTGCTTAGTGGCTATATACGGCTATATAGGGCAATACTGGGTGGCATGGTAGCACAGTGGTTAGCGCTCGTGCTTCACAGTCGGAAGGTCCCAAGTTCAATCCCCAGCTGGAGAGGGCCTTTCTGTGTGGAGTTTGCATGTTCTTCCCGTATCTGCGTATACAGTAGGTTTCCTCCGGGCACTCCAGTTTCCCTTTCCACTAAAAACATGTACAATAGGCCAGAATGAATGTAGTGTGCGAGTCAGTGGTTGATGGTGGTCAGAGGGGCTTGATGGCACAGACTGGTAGCCTCACTTCCGTTAGTCTACCCTAAGGGCTGCTGTGGCTACAAATGTAGCTTACCACCACTCAGTGTGGAGTAAATGACTAATGACTAGCGCATTGAGAAACGTGGTAATACAGGCTTGTAAAGCACAATACAAGTGTAAGCCATTATTTGTTATGTTTGTGACCAGAGCAGCTTAGAAAACATGACTCCGGAGGCGCTGTAGACACATAAACAACTCTTATAAACACAGAGAAAGTATTTTTGTTTTGTGCGACATGTTTAATTTGGCTTGTTAAGAAGAGCAACAAACTTACATGCAATTGATTGTCAGTTTGTGTATGACAAACGTCTTTCTTCTTTCCATTTACACTGCCTGACCAAAACAAGGTGACACGTGCTAATATTTGCCTTACACCGCCTTTAGCTTTGATTACAGCACACCATTGCTGTGACATTGTTTCAATAAGCTTCTGCAATGTCAAAAGACCCAGTGTTGCATTCATTTTTCACCAAAATCTTGTCTCGATGATGAGGTTAAGATCTGGACATTTCCACAACTTAAGGTACCTTATTATATCTTCACTGCCCATTTCTTTTTGCAGAGATTTTCCTCCTGACGGTTCCGAACGAGCCAGCCCTCTCCTCTCCTTGTCCTCACGTCTTGATAAACCCACTCCCCAAATCCGACCTTCAGTGTCCTTTATGTTCATTTTCTCTGCAGCCAATGAACAATCGCCGGACTTAATTACTTGTAAAAGGGCCACGTGGAGCACAGACCCGCTCAGACTGCTAACAGGCTGCAGATCACTGGAAGGCCGTTGAATGTCCGGACTTTGGTGATGCTGATGGCTCGCTCTTGCTGCTGCGTGGTTAATGACTGTGAGGTCTAATTTAAATGGAGAGATGGTCAGTGATTGAAATTGAAAGTGGAATATAGATTGGTCATGCTTTGGACTAGTCTTTGTGAAGCGTATATTCTCCTAATACAAGTGAAAGAGATGTCCCTGGAAGATCTTAACAACAATGGAGAAAATAAGTGAGCTAACCATATTGATTTGATCACCAAAGACTAGCACGGACACACCCAGAGTCCTCCCACTCGCATATGGAAAAAAGACTTACAAACCACATTGGGAGCCCCAAAGCTGTTTGCGATTCCAATAAGACTTGTACCAGCAAATGCTTTAATGATTACAATGGTGGTTGATAATAATTGAAAGTGTTTTGTAAACCCGTCGTGTGACAAAGCCCAACAATGGATCCACATTTTACGGCCATATGCTGGAGAGGAAATTGGCAGAAATTGAAAGAGTTTCTTTGAGAGCAGATGCAGCGCAGATTTTTGAGAAATGGCACGCAACATAGGCTTTATTTATTTTTTTTAGGTGGGGAGACAAATTAAAACAAACTGCAAAAGGACACAAACAAGATGCTGTGGTTGGTTTCATCTGGAGAACAGAGAAGGCTCAGGGAAAGTTTAAGGACAATTAGTTTGAAAGGAGCAGAAACAGCAGAGAAAGTCCCAGTGTACATCGCCAGAAACATTGACAGATGACTTGGAATAAATACCACCGGGTCAAACAGCCAGGAGCTGCGAATCACAACAGCCGAGGAGTCTTTTCTAGATCTTTACGTGTCGATAGAAGCAGTTCTGAAGCGACCAAAAAGATTGAGCAGCTCTGGCTAAGATAAGGTGAAGACAATAAAGTGCTGCTGGGTAATAAAGCTAGACAAACTATCGCATTTAACCTAAAAGACACTAACTCAGGGCTTTTGACGTGGTCGTACATGCAGAAATAGTATGTGAAAATAGGAATTCATGTCTCAAATAAATGGTCGTTTTGATGGAGAAAGACCAGGGGCTTTCCTCGATCCCTGCACTTCAAATGATGTTTGGCTGGACCAAGAAATGTGTACAAAACATCACACTGTTCAGGAAATAGTCCAATTAAAAAACGTTGTATTTTTCCTGTCCTTTAATTAACACCACACAGATCCATCATGTTAATAGCTTCGGCTTCTCTCTGCTTTTGTTCTGAGGCATCATTTCTTAAGATCCGTTTCTTTGCTCTAATTACTGCATGCACATTATTTGTGTTGCCTTGTCATCTGCGTGTGTGATGACTTGCATTCAGTTGATCTGCTATCATACACGATTTCGGAGCCATATGATCTTGTCAACCATCTGTCAGCCAACGATCTGTTAAAAGCCTTTTTGGCCCTCGTTTGGGTGGGCATGGTCGAGACGTTCCGCTGGGGACTTTTGTTTACATCGTTGCCGCTTCCAGGTTCCGGCACTGGGCAACATCGCCGATTTTCGGACATAACTCTGGAACAGAAAGTGATTGGAGACTAGAAATTTCGAGCTTTCAAACGACCCCTCCCTGGTCCTTCTACGCCTCTGGGAAGCCATGTAACATTGTGGTGGAAATTCGTAAATTTACTTCCGAAATACAGGTTCCTCCCAACAATATCACTTATATGCGCACGTTTCATGAATGCACATGTTCAGATTTTTTAATGAATAGATAATCACAATAAAATAATATGAATCTAGCCTTTTCCAAAGAGTGTCCAAGAGGGCTGGGATTGCAAAAAAAATAAAAAATAAAGTAAAATAAAGTAAAATAAAAAATATATAGAATGCTATTTGGGTCAAGAAAATCCTGAAAAAGGCTTTTCGCGCAAAAGTTCAGTCTTGCCGAGGGCGCCAAATTGGCTAAGGCCAGCCCTGGTTGCTTCCTAAAAAATTAAACAGCTGACAGCGTTGCTACTATCGGCTCGTCATTCTCTGACCTTTCTCACCGACAAAATGCAGAGAGCAAATATACGGGGGTCGGCCCATTGGTCCGACAACCCATTAGAAACAATCCTTAAAATTAGGTTCAAGCAAGAGTCCACTGAACTTAAGGTTAGGGCCAATGGTTGTATATGGCTCTCTAATCCACAACACAACTGGGTTAGAGATTTCGGCCTAATGGCACCTCTGCTCAATGGTACATTTTTGGAATAATGAGACGTCGGTTAATGGGTTGTCAGACCAATGGTGTGGCATTAATATTCGTGCTTGCCTTTATCTGCTCCACACGTTGATAGTCTGCTCATCCACATAATTATTGTCACTGCTTTGCCTTGTCCGGTTTTTGTTTGGCCCATTCTCTTTCCAATTGTGTCATGTTGTCGCGGATCTTTCCGGGCTTTGGAAATGGGATAAAAAATGTTCTCTCCGGCAACTGGTCTGGATATCTAGAGCCTGATCTGCGCAAGCCCACACAGCAGTGCTTACTAGTTCTTTGGCGTTTGAACATGTTTTGTGGAAGAAAACCTTAGACGACTGACCATCGAAGCGACTCTGACCATAGCCACCCATGCAAAATGAGCGCTTGTTTGACTCATTCTACACCCCATGATGCTATGCGCCGTTATGTCACGATCTGTTTGTAGCTACTGTAAAAGACGCTATTGAGAAAAAAAAACGATTACAATGTGTGCACTAACACCTATCCGCAAAAAGTTAAGGTTCAAACAAATCATTACCAGGTGTAGCTCAGTTCCAGACTTTGTTCTTACTCTTTATAATTAAGTCTCGTGATAACGCCACTGATCAAGGCTCACCTTTCAAGGAGTACAGCGCACAGCAACAGATGTTTTGAGGCCTCTCGTACCCTTTGGCCTCGCAACTCAGTGGGTAGAATAGTTCAAAAGTCGACAGAGGAGAATATCTCATCAAAGCAAAGCAAAACAAAGGAAACTCGCCTTGCTTTATATCGCCGGGACCTACTTTTCCGTCCCATTGCTTTTGGTGTAGTCTGGCACCTGGCAACATCATATGCTGCACATCCATGCCCATAGTGTAAATAAACAGAGCTTAATGATGATTAAATAAGGCCGCAGCAAGGTTGGCTTGTGCAGGTGTGAGTGCCCAGCAGGGGGCAGGTGAAACCGCAAAATGTTTTCAGTTCAAGTGAATGTCTTCCTTTGGGCAAGGGCTTGTCCCGATTGCTTAAAAGTGGGTCCCGGTCGCCTCTCCAGTTGCAAACCTCTGGATTGTCCAAGAATGGAGACTTTAATGGATCTTCAAATGGGGAAATCTGTCTGGAGCAGTGGGCAGATCTTAAGCTGGAAGCTGAGACTAGTATATGCACACAACATTCTTAACAGCCTATAATGTAAAGTGGAGTTGTTTCAGCTTAGAATTCTATTGTAGTAACTACTGTATAGTAGTATCCGTCAAAATGCTGAATTTGTCAGTTTATGGTTGATATCTCTGTAATGGCCGGACCTATCCACATGCAACAAAAACTGTCACAAAGTTCAAAGTCTTATCTCTCAGCACATATGAACTAATGTCAAATGATGTGCTTGATGTTGCTCAGATGAAAGGTCTGTTAGAAATAAAGAAGATGAATGTGGCAGGTTTGTGAATCCAGTCACTTCCAAATAATTATCAGGGAAAACATTTCTAGATGATCTCTTAGGTGAGGTTTTATGTTTTTTTATGTCATGGGGGAAAAGCCAAGACCCCACACAGTCTAGGACACCATCTCAGGACTGTTTTACTAACAAACATTGATTTAATGTACAATATGTTGTGCTGTATAATTAAGCAAAGAGTCAGTGATGAGAACGTTTCAGAACAATTATTTTAAGAGTAACTGAAGTGCAGAGAAAACCCCAGCGTTCCGTGCCAGGTGTCGTCCTCATGTGAAGCACAAACAGGCAGCACAGAGGAGGAAAGAGAATAGTGCACTAATGGGGCTCTAAACTCCGCTTTTCACCGCCTCCCGTCGAAAACATTTGGATTCCTCTCTTCAGGGAAAATTGTGACAGAGTGCAGCCTAAACAGCCACCCTACTCTCTTAAAGGGTGGGTAGACTTACATTTAGTAGGTATGCACTTCACAGCAAAAATTAAATGTGTTCAAAATGTGTTAAAGTGGACATTTCTGGCATAATAATAGAAATAACAACATTATTTTGGGAGCCTCAGCATTAATATTTTACATTTTATAATTTGAAAATGTGTCTCAATAACAATAAATTACAGGCGCTAGAGTTGGAGAAGACTTTGACTCCTCCTGCTGGCAGCCGTAGGAATAGCTTATATAAACTAACTTTCAGTTTTGATTTACAGTGTGGTTTACAGCTTCAGCACAGCCTGATGAACACATTTTCACCACAGAGCAGCTCAGAACCGATACAATGTTGGATTATGGGCTTTAAAAATGTGGAGGACAATTTTAGGTTTTAACAATGACGCAATCATATCCCAAATCAGGATTGCTCAAAACTGTGTGAATGTTGTGAAATATTACTCTAGGTCTGACTTTGATGAGGGAACATTACAACATGGTTTAAAGCTTAAAATAAAGTTGATTTTGTATAAAGATGTCCACTTTAACATGATATTTGTTCAGCACTGTATTTAGGTTTTTATATAAAAGCAAAATGTAGCACCTCCAATCATGAAAAAAAAAAATTCCAAAATGGGTTTTAAAGGTCTATAGATTAAAATTGTGATCAGTCACTAGAACCAGGGACACAAGTTGGTTCTGGGGCATTTTGAGCCTTTCACAGATTGTTAAAGTGTAGTCTCCAAGCTTTCCAACAATGTGTAACACATGGAAATCTGATCATATTTGCACGTTTTGTAGACACTTGAATTTAGGCCTTCAACTAAGGTTGAAATGAGTAAACGGCTTTCAAAGAATGAGCAGTTCTCACCTCTCTCTGCAGCTGGGGTGACAATAGGGCTCATTTACATCTCATTTAAATAAGCCACACCCCCGTAAATAAATGTCTTGCATGTCTCTTGTCTTGCACAAATGAAGTTGGTTGGACAGTGGATATTCCTCTCTCACACATACGCACTCCTCTCACATTCGCCAGATTGCAGAATTTTCTGTATATTACAAACACACACATACACACTAGTGATGCGCGGGTTCACACTCGGTCTCCGCGGGCCGCCGTACGTGCATTGTACACAACCACGACTTATTATCTTTACAGCAGGTTTTTCACATAAATATGTGTCGGATTTTCACAAAACAAGCAGCGTTTTGCAGCTTGTGATCCAATGTCTCCTATTTTCCACGTGTGTGTGTCTCTGTGTGAGTTTGCATTACGTCCTCGAGAGAGCGTGAGGGATGTACACGCCAGTCCCGTTGATTTTTGGACAGAATTAAAGTCTGCGGGGAAAAGAAAGCACTTTACAAACGCGCCCCACATCACAAGAGAAAAGAAGCAAGCCGGAAAATGACAGACAGCTGAAGTAGCACAGAACAGGCTGACGCTATGTAATCAGGCCCGGAGTTGAGATAGAGGCGGCCGGGAGGCCAGAGCGTCAGCCCGGGGCTGAGTGTGAGAGGCGGGACATCAGAGATCAACTCGAAGGCAAAATCCAGCATTGTAAAAAGATACGACTTACAGTTTTAACGCTGAAGCTGTGTGGCGAAAGTGTCTGGGGAGCAAAGCAGCGTCTCTGTCCCGCTGTCGCTGCTTTGCTAAGGCTCTTAATGAGGAAGCGGCGCCACATAATCCATGATTAATAAATCCACTTCACAGAAGTACTTCCAAACATGTTGTAACGTCCACGGTTCAGCTCGTCTGCTACAATCTTTGCGGCGTCCATCCAACACGACCAGTGTTTACCCAGTATGTAAATACACACAGACAAAGTCACGCCCCTACTGTGCGCTCTGAAATCTCCCAAATCAAACCGGTTTGAACCTAAAAGTTTACACTTTTAGATATACCAATACTGCTAGCTTAAACATGGAGAGGGTCCTTCGTGACTTCAACTGAACGATTCTGCAAAAAAGCGAAAATCACCAATTAAAAAACAACACCCTTCTTTTGCGTTTTTTTCGAAACTTGAGCTGCCGACTTGTGTCCCTGGAATCCACGACGGGGCACAATTGAGGATGAGCAGCTGAAAATTCTATTGCGGTAACTATGGTAACTGTCAAAAATACAGATTTCCAGTCTTAGTTTATTGCCTATTTCTCTGTTATTCCTGGGCCAATTCACATGAGATAAAAGCTGTCATGATGTTCAAAGTCATCTCTTCCAGCTCATATGAACTATAGTTATTTCCTCATAAAGGCGTCAAAAGTATTCAAAAACATGTGTGTGATGTTGCCTTTCAGCCATAAGAATAATGTGGCAGGTTTGTGAATCCAATCACTATGAAATAATGATCAGGAAAAACATGGATGTTTTCTGTTTGGAAATTTCTTTAAAAAACGTTTCTCTCCCATAGGGTTGTATTGGCATCTGCCCTCCAACTGAAATAGAATTCTATAACATAAACGCAACCTATTGGATGAAATCGCTTTCAAACACTTTCACTGATATTTCCTGTCTTTTTCAAACCATGACCAAGGACCATACACTTAACATGGATAGATTGTGCTTACTGCTCCCCATTTACATGAATTACTCCATTTGAGAGAGAATCCATGATGTCAGCTCAGTCTCCTCGTACAGAGCACGTTCCATAGATGGACAAAAGGGCGGTAAACTCTGTGGAGCGGCAACAAACCTCCACTGTGCTTCAGGGCAAAGGATGAGAGAGGCAAAGTTTAAAGTGTTGATGGCTGTCAAAACTCCATCTCCAATTTCACCGCGCCTTCCTAGCATTCCCATTCTTGACTGGAATTGGGTTTATACAGTGCCTTGCGAGTACTAAGTACAAATACACCTTGAACTTTTGCACATTTTGTCATGTTTACAACCCTAAACATAAAGATTTTTATTTTGAATGTTTTACACACAAGTAACGGACAACTGTGAAGTGAAAGCAAAATGACACATGATTCTGTTATTTTTCAAAAAATAGAAAAGTGAAAAGTGGGGCGTGCATAAGTATTCATACAGCATGACTTAATACTTTGTGGAACCCCCTTTTGCTGCAATAACAGCAGCAAGTCTTCTGGGGTATGACTCTACAAGGTTTGCACATCTAGAGACTGACATTTTAGCCCATTCCTCTTTACAAAACAGCAGCAGTTTTCAGGTCTTTCCACAGATTTTCAATAGGATTTAGGTCAGGACTTTGACTGGGCCATTCTAACACATTAATATGTTTGTTTTTAAACCATTCCATTGTAGATTTAGCTTTGTGTTTAGGGTCATTGTCCTGCTGGAAGGTGAATCTCCGCCCCAGCCTCAATTCTCTTGCTGACTCCAGCAGGTTTTTCCTCCAAAATGTCCCTGTATTTGGCTCCATCCATCTTCCCAACTATTCTTACAATCTTCCCAGTCCCCGCTGAGGAAAAGCAGCCCCATAGCATGATGCTCCCCCACCATATTTGACACTGGGGATGGTGCACTCAGGACGATGAGCAGTGTTAGGTTTGCTCCACACATAACGTTTTGCATTTGGGCCAAAAAGTTCAATTTGTGTCTCATCTGACCAAAGCACCTTCTTCCACATGGTAGCTGTGTCCTCCATATGACTTCTAGCAAACTTCAAACGGGATTTCTTATGGCCTCCTTTCAATAATGGCTTTCTTCTTGCCACTCGTCCATGAAGGCCAGATTTGTGTAGAGTACGACACTAGTTGACAAAATGTGCAAAAGTTCAAGGTGTATTAGTACTTTCGTAAGTCAAAAAACATCACCAGGAGGAAACTTTGTCTCCGTGTTGTCTGTGAGCGGGTCAATCAGTCCAGGCCCTCTCTCGTAGCCTGTTGGTCAGCCTGCTCTCATCCGTGTTGTGAGTGACAGCGGAGGAAATGCTTGTGTGAATGAGCTGTCAGTCTCCCATCGCTCAGACACTGCTGCTAAAATCCTGCTCGCCGCTTGTTCAGTCCCATTAGCATCCCCAGGCGTTGCTCCTCGCTCCCCCTGTCATCCCTCTCACCTGCGGGCTAACGCTCAAGTGCGCCAGTCAATCCCAAGAGCCAGCACAGCGCTAATCCTCCAATTCAGAACTTCTGGGTTGTAAAGATGGGTCAAATGCAGAGGAGAAATGTCTCTACGGTTTGTGTGTCTGAAAAAAGTGGGGGGTAAAATGTGAAAGATTAATGTTGAGAGAAGTTAAAGATATAGCTCCGTTGAACTCGTCTTTTGATACAAGAGCCATAAGTTTGAAATTGCACATTTGCTGCCCTTGTATATAAGGCTGCAGAATTCCTCATTTCCGAAATACGTGCGAGGTCACAGTTGAGGTGAACAAGTGAGAACGGCCGCAGGTTGGGATCTCCGAGGAACCGGCATTTTCAAAAAAGTAAAAGCTAGAGCAGATAAAATAAGATGTATTTCTGTGAGAGGTGTTAATCTGTGGAATGACCTGAAAGATCAATTAAAACAGTCAAAAACAGTCAGCTTTCAAAAGATGTATGAATCTACTCAAATTCAAAATATAAATATAAATCAAATATGTTCCCACGGCTCTGAAAGTAAGAACTAGTGAATAAACCTTAATAGATCCATAACGGATGAAATGATAATGATGATGATTAAAAATAAAACAAAATGTGTGTGTGTATATATATATATATATATATATATATATATATATATATATATAATCTTCCTCACCCTCCTCGGGCGGTCTCTTTTTCCTCCAAGCTCGGGTCCTCTACCAGAGGCCTGGGAGCTTGAGGGTTCTGCGCAGTATCTTTGCAGTTCCTAGAACTGCACTTTTCTGGACCGAGATGTCTGATGTATTTCCTGGGATCTGCTGGAGCCACTCCTCCAGTTTGGGGTCACTGCCCCGAGAGCCCCAACGACCACGGGCACCACTGATGCCTTCACTCTCCAGGCCTTCTCTAGCTCTTCTCTGAGCCCCTGGTATTTCTCTAGTTTCTCGTGTTCCTTTTTCCTGATGTTGAAGTCGCTTGTCAACCACCACGGCTTTCCTCTGCTCTTTGTCCACCACCACAATGTCCGGTTGGTTCATTACCATTCTGTCCGTCTGTATCTGGAAGTCCCACAGGATCTGGGATTCATTCTCTACCACCTTTAGAGGTGTTTCCAACTTTGCTGAAACATCATTATTGTAGGAGAGACTTACCTTTGCAGTGCTTCCTTTAGAGCAGAGTCAGACTCCGGTAGAATCGAGTCAAAAGCTGTAATCAGGAGAACTGAACTACGTCCTTTTGTGTTTCACATATTTAGTAGCCATGTGATCTCCCGGCGCATCTCAACATTTTAAATGAATACAATAGAACTGGGAGGGCTTTTTCAAGCCAATAGGACTAAAATAGCATGTGTCTGTCACAGTGAGGATTATAATACTGCATATGCTGCCGCTCCTGTGGGGTTTAAAATGCTGGGAAATACATCATGTTTATGTCCCATCTAATTAGCGGTCTTTCTCTCTTGTTTGCACATGCAAAACTCAACCAAACAAGGATGTATTTCGGAAATGAGGAATTTATCAAAATTCAACTTCAACATGACTTCAAATAGCACGTTAGGAGGTCATGTTAATCCACAAACTTGCTTGCCTGGCTCTGCCATACTATTCCCTGTCCATTCCACGCAGGGAGTTATTCTGGTCATGGAGCAATTAGAGCAGTTTGAAGGGGCGGGCCTAACGTGCACAGATTGAGTGAAATAAACCAATCAGCAATTAGCGGACGTGACGACAGCTGTAGTCCAACTCACAAAATATAAACTGAATATAAACTCACGAGCACGCGGAGGCAAAATCCTCGACTACTTCATCCATGATTAGTTTTGGCTAATGTTAATGTTGTTTCTTGAACTAACAACATAGCAGCGCAGTGACGTAACCTTATCAATTCTCTGAGACGGTCGTGATTGGTTCGGCTAGGCCTTAGCCACCAATCAGCAACTTGTTTACCGTGTAGGTCCAGACCCACCTTCTTTCACGCAGATAAGAAGTGGGTGTGGTTTATCAGGCTACAAACTTGCAGCTATGTGCAGGTGTGAGTGCACAGAGACTCTCCCTAAACAAGGATTTGTTTAGAAAGTGAACATACTTGATATAAATGGCACCTTTGTGTTTGTACAAAGAATATTTTACATTGTAGGGCTGCACGATTTTGACAAAAAAATGTAATTGCAATTTTTCTGCCAGATATTGCGATTTGATTTGCGGTTTTAATATTATACATACAATGGGAAGAAAAAGTAAGTACACCGTATCATGTGTTTTCCGCTAAAAAAATTCAACTTTGAGTCCATCAGTCCACAGAATATTTTTTCCAGTAGTGCTGTGGAGCATCTAAGAGCTCTTTCGCAAACCAAAGTTGAATAGTTTGAGCGGAACACACATCATGTGTGTCAAACCCCTCTCCTCACTGTGAAGTATGGGGCAGGAGAATCATGGTGTGGGGCTGTTTTGTTGCCTCAGGGTCTGGACAACGTGATATCATCAATCAAAATTAATTCACAAGTTTATCAAGATATTTTGCAGACAGCCCTGAGAGACATTCACAACATGCATGGAATAAGTGAGTCAACCCATGTATTAAACTTCTTTCCTTCTTTTGTAGCAATAACTGCTTTTCTGTAGTTGCAGATTAGACGCTCACAACGATCAGGATGAATCTTGGACCATTCCTCTTTACAAAACCTACTTGTACTTACTTATTCCTCTCTGCCCGGTGAATGTTTACATGTTATGGCCAATAAAAATATGATTAAATGTAAATGTTTTGGTGGTATTAGTTTAAGCAGGCACTATTTAATCCTTTAAGCTTATGTTTTACTCTTCATACTTTTCATGCTAAAACTGCTGTTAAACATCATGGGACTCAGTTATTAGGCTACATTTCAGCTTGAGGCATTTTAGGAGATGTCAGAAAAACATGTTTAGTTTTAATCATTCTCAAATAAATGGACTCCAGCTACATTTATACATTCTCCGAATCACAAGCTGCAAAATGCCTCATATTTACATGTAAAACACCTGCTGTAAAGATGATACAATTTCATAGAGACAGACGGGCGATGAGCGGAGGCGATCAGCTGTTTTTAGCTCCGCGAGGAAGTGATTATACCGTGACCCAGTCCTAACCGCAAGTCGGGAGACACTCGTTACTAGCGCTGAGAATAGTTTGCCGTTTCTGTTGCCCGAGACACACGTGGAGATTGTGTTTAGCGACTGCAGCGCAGACAAACATGATTCTTCTAATTGGCCAACAGCCAAAGGCGAGGCTTGATCATTCTGATTGGCGAACATGTCTATCACTCAAACGGTGGAGGTGCGAGGCAAAAATAAATAAATAAATAAACCTCAGCTCTTTGCAGTTACGTTACCGCAGTAGCTCAAACCTCAATTTGGATGCGATAAAGGTTAATTTTATTTACACTGTTTTGTAAAAATACAACTTTAATACGCCAACAAATAGCAATGACTGGAGGTATGTACTTGTTTAATTCTCCTGATCTCAAACAAAAACGGACTCTTTTAGAATATGATGCATCGAAGAAAAGCATGTTATATCTTCAGTCGTCTTCATAATGGTTTTATTCCATTTCATAATGTCATATTCTGCGGACTAGTTTCTCGTCCAAAGAGGCTACATAAAATCTGCCCTTTCCAACTTTGCTGGGCCGTCGATCATCTGTGACGGCCAAAGTTTGTCACAACACGTGCTTCGAAATCAAACAGCCGCGATTTATCACCGTTCACCTTTTTTATGAAGCTCCCATGAACATTTTATAGAGTCTCTGAAAAATACAGGGCCACTTGTGCCGTGGAAGGTCGAATCCACTCCGTATCTCAGCGCCGCACTTTTCTCCAGCTGTTTCACCGGATATGATCATGCATTATTAAACAACGGGAGTCTATCAAAGCGGCCCGCGTCCCCTGGGCCACTTTCTAGGTTGTTCTATGTGTAACAAAGCTAAGATAAGCACTTCAGGATGGCGCGGCGTTTCCCCTGCGGAGGCATGCAAGATCCTATGCGGTTTTCTTTGCAAAGTCAGATTCGGTTACTTACTTTTTAGCCAGGCATAATCTCTCTTCTTTTCGTACTGGGTTTTAGTTGTTTTAGAGATGCACAGTGTATCTCTAAAACAACTAAAAAACAGAATTACATCGATCCAACATTTTTGCCTCCGATACTGGGGGTTTGAGCATCGGCCAATATCCGATATTAACTGATACCAAGAGACTTTCTAAAAAGTAGTTATTGTGAATTAAAAACATGTTTTCCTCTTTTCTCCAGTGTGAGATCAAACAAGATGTTATCAATTGTAGGCTATCAATCAATAAACTGTCATCTAAAAACATTAACCAAGATCAACTGGATTTTTCTACATTAAAGATATGACCAGCTATTTAGGATAAACAACAACGTGTGCATAACAAATACTGTTAGATCAGTTATTCTTTAACAGCATTTCATAACCTTAAATACAAACACTGATTTTATTAGTGTTTGTGCTAGTGCTAGTTTAGGTGATCAAATCATAGTTTCTGTCCCTGTCTTGATTAGTTTACATTAGCATTAGCATGTTGCAGCTAGCTTTAGCATGCTGTTGCTAGCCGCAGCATATTGCGCGACGATCAAAAATGCGTTTGCGCACTTAGTAGATGTAGTTGGTGTAAGTTGTGTTTTTAAAGTGGTGAGAGCCACAAGCGGTATCGGCCCAGTGTCGGATATTTGTAGCCGATACCCGATATTCGTCTGGTATCAGCTTCGATATCCGATACCAGTATTGGAGCGGTGCATCCCTAGTTGTTTTGTTTAAACATATTTTAGTTGTTGTGTATTTGACTTTTTAGCAATTGTCGCTGTATCCTGGCTTAGGTTTTGTTTGAAATGTACCCTCTCTTACACAAAACAAGAGATGCGCAAAGTAACCTCTTCATAGCTGTTATTTGAAGAAAGTAAAAAAAAAAAACATCAACCCTTTTACCGCCTGTGCCGTGAAAGATTAAAAAGTTAAAGTAACAGATGAAAGATGGCCCAGCTGCGCCAGCCAAAGAGAAGACATATTCACTGTCCATCAGCCCATCGCACCTGGCCAAACAAAACGCTTTTTTCAATAAGCTTTTAGATTTGGGTAAAGCTGGAGAACTGGAGCAAATGTGCCCGGTTAAGGCGGGGGTTTAGATGGTTAACTGCAAAAAGGATTCAAAGAAATCCAAATCCAAAATTGGCACTATGAAAAAGAAAGTACATACATATTTAGAAGGAATAAGCCAGTGCCGCTCGGTGGTTGATTTGATTTGAATATTTTATTTCGAGCTACATAACACTGGCATAAAGCGAGAGAAAAAATAAATAAAAAACAACATTCTAGCTCGAAAAGGAGTGGGAAGAAGACAAGCTTAGCGTTACCATGCCGTGGCTAAATTTGACTTGTACATTAGATGATCCCAGCTGCAATAATGGCTCATGTTCCCGCAAAGTGATGTCAGCGTATACCTGCAGTTTGCCATAATATCCAGATTTCAAATTAGGTTTAATCAGTGGTGGATTTTCTGCAAGCTTGCACCGACCGGCTCCCTGACTGGCCTACATTATTAGGTGAACTCTAAATTGCCCCGGAGGAGGCGTGTGCGAACGCTTGTTATCTCCCGTCTCAGCCCTGCTTCTAATTGGCAATTGTCCAGGATGTAGCTCATACCTTCCTCCCATACTGATCCGGCGGCTTAAGCTCCGGTCCCGCCGCAACCGCCATTATTAGCGCTGAGGGTTTTAATGCACGGAGGTTGTGTTTGGGGCTAATGTCAGTGTTTGTCAAACAGGGGCTGGACCGGGTCATTTAGCGATGGTGTAAACTGGTTCTTGCCTCAAAGCTAAATGCGCGCCGATGATCACGCTGCGAGCTCTTGATTAGCAACTCTCTGCGTGACGCCTGTGTGGATGAGCGGAGCAACCTGGTAATGACTGAATTTTGAATGGGCCAATTTGTAAATTCATTTAGAGAATATTTGGGCCTATAAATCCATTTCCCAAGCCATGTACAGTAAATACAGACGGTCGGAATCACTGACTACCACTAAAATCTACAGAGACACGGCAGGTGAAAGTATTGATTTTTCGAAGTGGTCGAAGTGAAGATTTTTAGCTCCTTTCCTTTCTTAATCTCTCAGCCCCCACCTGAACCAAGCACATTTTCTCCAGTTCAATTTTACCCAAATCTAAAAGATTCTTGAAAAATGGGTTAAAATAGCAACAAATACCGCAATATCGCTAAATACCCCAGACTACAACCACCGACCCCTCTTCTGTATAGTACCTCGGTGAATTATGGTGACTCCACTAATCATTGCAAGCTTCAGGCAGAATGAGTGAGTCACAAAGGCACCGTTGCCGCCGTCATGGCAAGTGGACAGGTGAACGAGGCGGATCCCCGGAAGAAAGTAAAGTCTGAGGTGTGGGATTATGTTGGATTCACAGCAAAAATAAAACCAAGAAAATAACTAAGCTGAGTGCTCACATAACCCTGCATTGTTTGCACAGCTCCAGACAGGCCAAACATGCTGAATTAAATGTGCTTTCTAACAGTTTTTCAACTTGGCTTCCCAGGCAGCAAAGTCGATTGACTAATGGGGGTCAGCCCGATGTTCCCTGGGTCCGATGTTCCCCGGGTCCGATGTTCCCCCGTACCTATGTTCCCCGGGTCCGATGTTCCCCGGGTCGAGGCACATCGGACCCGGGGAACATCGGACCCTCCGAACGCCGGAGGGCCCGGTGTTCCCCGGCTGCGGGTCTCGCTCATAGACATCATGCGCCTGACAATTAAAGTCCTGCTGTAAACTCTTCTAGCCGATAGGCCTATAGGCAGTAAACGCTCGCCTCTCACCGCTCTTTCTTCTCTCTTCACCGCCTGGCACAGCACGGCCCGGTACGTGCGGATAATGGCGCAACAAGCAGCTTGATTTCGCTCATAACTCGCCTACTGATAACTTTATAACATATTATAAGCCTTGTAGATCTCGCATTGTAATAGCCTGCAGCATGTTTGTACAACCTCAGAATAAGAACGTGTCGCAGTCCAGACAAGAAAAGTAAAATTAGCTACAGCAAACTCACCCACAACCATAGATTTCCCTCCGTTTGTTTGACTGGTTCGTTGTTGTAGCTCGATCGTAATCCATGTTTTTCTCCGTGAAGCCCCAGCATACTCCATCACGCGGTGTGCGGAGAGCCAAGTGCAGCGGCTCGTGCCATAGCCGCTCCTAACTCTAAGCTCTAAGTTTTATCTGATGTCTGCACTCCAGCCTTATGCACATTAAATTAGGGATCTTTTTACGAATGGGGCAACACATGCATTGCGTCCTCACTTCTCTCCCAGTGCCGCCACCTGTCATGCGCTCATTACGCACTGTGCTTGGGCCATCAGATGCTCCGAGAGGCACCACTGAGGCCTCTGTGATTGAATGACGTTGAACAGTATTTGCGCTGCTGTTTTATTAATGCAGTTGACAAAAAAGCGATCCATAGATATTAAATGAGAACGATGAGGAAGAGGAGAAAAGGAAAACTGCTAACATGGCCAGTGATCGGGGCAATTACGCAGCACCGCGGGTGGACCTGTGAACACCCACTTTTGTCCTTAGCCCACCCGACGGTCCTTATCATTCACTTCACTGCCTCTCCCAGGACAGAGACATCTGCACGGTCTGCACCGTTGTCTGCAGGACGCACATCTGGCTGTCTCTGTGCAGATTGTTGCATCGTGCGCTCTGTTCCTAAAACTTGTGTCCCCGACGTCCCTTCTTGCATCCTCTCTTTTATCAGCCCATTTTTCAAATCAATTGACCTTATTTATTTGTATTATTCTTATTTATTTTGTGAATTTAAATACGCTTTCACAAGACAGAGAGTTGCATTTGTCCCACTGTTAAGTGTACAGAAGAGAGAAAGAGAGAGAATGTGGTCCCGCGGTCCCGCTGTAGCGCGCTGCGATCAAAGGGCTGCGCTCCACATTTATAGAAAGGCCTTCTGTTTTTTCAATTTAGTCATTTTGTTTTCAAATTGAAAACAAAATAAAAATTGTAATTGATTTTCGATTATTATTTTGAAATGACAAACAAAGAAATAAAAAAAACAAAGAACGAACCACGGCACCTTCTCCGGTCCATGCATCCGTCCAATATTTTGGACTCTGCTGGACTGAGTCAGTGCAAATGGAGTACTAACTAAAACCAATTAAAAGAAAATTGGAACGAAAAGAATGAATTATCTTCAAAATATGATGTTGCAAAAAGGCGTCTTGACCAACTGATAAAAAGGTTCAAACCTAATGTGTGTTTTTACAAAGGAACAATGCACATCTCAGGAAACGAAAATGCTGAAGTAAAAGGCACTGGACTAAAAATACTGGGACTAAATTGGCAAACGAAAAATGATGTATTCGCGTTTGACCTGAGTGATCTGATGGAGCTATTGCAAGAAACCAAAAACACTAAACGAGGCAAGAGACTGCGCCAATCGTTTATCCTATTGGCTTTTTATCGCCTTTCAAACTTGGATTTAAATGCTTCTTTTATGAAATGCTGAGGCGTTGGAAATGCGACGAAGACTTGTAACCTTGTAACTTGTTGGAGAAAGTTCTCACGCTAAACATCCAAGGACTTTCAAATCGGAGGTCGTTTAAACAAACGAAGTTTACTATTTTGGAGAGGATGCTCTACCTGTGATGAGCTGACCAGAGTCAGGCTCACCGGCGGGGGTCTGTTGTAGCTTCTCATTCTCAGCTGCGCAAAGCGAGCGCACCTTACCGGACCCGCGCTCCTCCCACAGGGCTCCATTATGCGTAAAAGCATGATGCTCTAAGCAAAGTCGCGTGTTTGAAAAACTATGCAGCAATAGTTTCAATCGTCTTCATTTTATTCAGTCAGAGATGTCAAATAGCAGATGCCTGGGGGAGAGCGAGGGGAGAGCTGGATAACGTGCCCAAAGTTAGCCATAGACACAAGCTGCGATCAGCTGAAATATGAACACACAGAGAGCGAGAGGGAAAAAGGAAAGTAAATAGGCTAGTTGGTATTTCCTCTCTATAGGTATTCACAAAAGTTGGCACGGATCATATCCCGTCTTTCGTGGATGAAGAAATGCGAACATCAAAGGGCACACGCGGGGAACAGCGGAACTTGTCTCATTGTTGAAGTCCCGATGTTCCCCGGGTCCGATGTTCCCCCACTTCTATTGGCGGGGAACATCGGACCCGGGGAACATCGGGACTTTTTAATATGCGAGGTACCGATGTTCCCCGGGTCCGATGTTCCCCCGCCAATAGAAGTGGGGGAACATCGGACCCGGGGAACATCGGACCCGGGGAACATCGGACCCGGGGAACATCGGTACGCACCCGACTAATGCAATGCTAGCTAGTAGCACCACATGGCTCTATACGCACGTTGAATGTTATTGTTTACTGTCAGTGATCCCGCACATGCGCACTACGCTGGGGGGCAAAAGGCTCGCCTCCATAATCAACACAGCCCACTCAAAATGATGTTCGAGATATTAACGAGGTTTAAAGACATCCACCGGCAAACAGTCGCTTCACAGACCAACTAACACATTTAAACTTAAAGCGTCAACTAATTTAGACCGTCTTTGTGCCGAGGATCCCGAACAACTGCACTAATCGGACTGCTGCGAGCAAAAAGCCCATTTCAGCCATGCCAAATACTACAGACACAACGTCATAAAAAAAAAAAACTGTGCGCACATAACATTAAACTATAGTATAAAGTTATTCTTAATACTTACAGAGGGGGTATTATGCTTTTTTCAATCACATAGCACCAGTCTATAGCATACTACAATGATGACGTAACCTTCTGTTGGTCTGTATATGCAGTAAATTAAAATAACTGCCTTGAATAAAATTGCTCTCTCAAAATGGCTGTACTGAACGTCTTGAAATAGGCCTCTGTCTCTTTAAGAAGCTTTCCGACACGCCCCCTTCAGCACACTGCTGTGGCATCTAAACAACACTACTGTGCGGGGAGGGGGCTCTGCTGAGCTGAGGAGCAGTGGTTGGTGGCTTGGCTGGTGACAAAAGGTCCAGAGGCGTCTCCAGGAGGTGGGGGCGTTCCTAGGAGGACTGAGGCATAGCTACACCTAAAATGGCTGCCGTCTAAGTTTTTACTGATTACTCAAAAATATGTGAATGAGCCAAGGCAACACTCCAGGCATGTGTTTAATGAGGGAATGACATAATAACATGATATAAAGCTTGAAAAAGTCCATTTTACATAATACCCCCCCTTTAAGTCTACATTTTCGCCTAAACCAGTTTAACAGTAGCAATTAGGCTATTAATGTTTTATCATAATCAGCACTTAAATATTATTAAAACCACCAAGGTTTACCAAAAGAAGATGGAAGCGTCCCCGCAATTTGGACAAAATGACCTGTTGTACATTTAGAAAGTGCTTGTTTCAAAAGTCTGATCTGTGACTTGTCCTGCATGATGGGGAATATCTACTAGGCACGACTAGGCACTTGATGGCAGTCACTTTTTGTGTCTGTGCATGTGGAGTAGGTTTTTATTTTCCAACCTCCTAATAACGTGAAGTGGGCAAATTCACTCATGGGACGGACGGTCTCCTCCTAATCACTGTTAGCTGTGGCTTTCTTCATGTTAGATCTGATCTTAAATCTATGAAACTTTACGCTCCTTCCTTCCTTCGTTTGTTTGTGTCTCCTACAGGGGCGTGTGTGTTCATTGTGTTATATTTAGCCACATTTAGCACGATCTGTTGTCCAAAGTTCTCAGTTAATTTATCATGGAGTACGAAGGCCTGCGCTTTCCTGTTGCCCTCCACTCGGCGGCGTGGTTCAGAATCAGGTGCGCGTGACGTCACTCGTCGACGTGCGTATATCGTACTGTTTCCTCTGAAATAATATACCAACGTGCTAATGACTCTACAGTACCTAAGCCTTGAATTATTTTCCAATGTGTGTGTGTTTTTTTTGCCGTGTAACATTTACGCAATCTCCATAATTTCTGCAAGTTCTTAAACAATAGAGTCAAAAATCGTGATATCGTAAATCGCAAGTATTTAGGCCAAGATAATCGTGACTCAAAATGTCCCACCGCTACCCCTAATGAGCCGCCTGATAATGCAATTCACGTAGTTGGTGTTGACCAGAATAAAGCATTTGGAAGATTGCCTAACCAGCAATACTAGGATATTTACCCGCCAAAAAGTGACACACAGAAAACAGAGGCCAATAACAGAGCAGAATACACGCAGATATTTCTCCATCTTAACAGCGGCACAAACAACAAAGCGATGGCCACAGCGAGTCTGATCATGCCAAAAAGCACAACATGACTCCTTTTGTTCTACGCTTTATGCATACTTATTGATACATAACTGATCTATACCAGTGGCGGCTGGTCCACAGGGGGCACTGGGGCGCCGCCCTCCCTAAAAATGTTTCCAAAAATATCATCATTATCATATATCAATAATACAAAATATTGCATAATATTTTGCATAAATGCCTTTCGGAGATTTATTTTAAAAGTTTTTTTTTTACACTGGATTCATTCATTACTGTGTGTGAATGCATTGTCTCTAACCGAGGGGCGCCAGTCTGCTGTAAGTAAATACAAGTCCCTGAACTTTTGGAAACCATGTGACTCCAGGCTTCTCTCTTAGTGGCCGCCTTAACTTTGCTCCTGGGGCGCAAGGATAGCGCCCCGGACACTCCCATTTAGATTATCAGCCAATTAATATTTGCTACTGTGTTTTTGGTCTGATGTAGTTGGACAACGGCGCTGTCAATCATTTTTGTGACCCGCATGCGTAGCTAGCCGGTGTCGGTCAATGGCGGAGGTGCTCGACTGTAAACAATATACGAGTAGCAGCGCTGAGCTCGCGTACGAACTCAGGGGAGGAAAAACTTCTTATTTGAGAGACGGGAGAAGCTTCGTGTTGCTGCCTGAGAGGAGGTGAAAGGATTTTGTCAAACTAATAGACTTCTGAAAACTTTCTTCAGTCAGACGCGGCGTCTAAACGGAGTTTTCTGGAGGTAGCATTACGATGCTAACTAGCTTGTCTGCTTTAGCTACTGCTTGTTTATTTCAAACTTTGGGCCAACCCTCGCTGACTTGGACAGACAGTCATGTCCCAGGACGTGGACATTTGATGGAGAGAAGATTCAGGACCGTGAAGACGGTGTGAGGGGAACGTCTTTCATTCATTGAGGAGGAGCTCAGGTGTTACGGAGAGGTACGGAGACTGGTATTTCTGACAGGATCATTTTTGTCTGACAGTTTATGGGTTTAAACTATGGTTTAAACTATACAGGTTTAAACTATGGTTTAGTCCTGTGGCTCTGAGGCACGTAATGCAAACATAGCAGGTCTGGCTCTAATACTGTACAGAAATCAAAGAGGGACTCTGAAAAAATAACGCACCTCGTGCCTTTGTTCTGGTTCTGTTGGTACAAAACACAAATCATCTCGTACTTAGTGGTGCCAAACTAAAATATGTATAGTGAGTGATTATCTTTTATTTAATTGTCAGAAAAAATATTTATCAAAAGTTAAAATTCATTTAATGCTTCTTTATTGTTTACAAGTGTCTATTCATAATATTTTCCATAAAATAATGAAATAAAATGCTCCAAAGATAGGTTAAAAACAATGTTTATAAGTGTCTTTTAAAATATAATTGAAAGTAGGTATAGACAACAGCGCCCCCCCTGTTTTTTATATCACCAGCCGCCACTGATCTATACGCAAAGCTGTAGTCTCCATTTGCTTTGTTGATATTCCAGAGCTTTTGGTGTGGTTTTTGGAAGTGGACATTTTGAAGGCTTAGGACCTCCCTCTCCCTCCTCCCAGTGACAGATGTGATCACGGGTCACACCTGAGAGGAATGGGACGCCTCCAAAAGGTTAATGTCATGCTCGCATTTGTATTAAAATTCATGAAGCTGGAAGGGAAGACAGGTAAAGGGAGGAAGCGAGTGAAGGTCAGAGTGTCTCGTGATTAGAGCAGATGTTTGTCCTCCCGCGCTTGCCGTAGGACAGAGTCACAGATCAGGTGCGGTTGGGTCGGTAGGTGTCACGGAGGAGATTAGACAGGTGGGCGGTATGCTGAGCAGAGGTTAAGAGACCTCTGCTCAGCAAGAGGGAGGAGGAACATGATCGGCCATGCAAAAAGCTCTATCACAATCAAAATAGGGCATAATATCAACTTTTTAAAGTTAAACATTGTTTCCTCATCAAAAACGTACATGGCGTAATGTTTTTTTGCAGAAAGTTCAGTGGCAGAGGGCAGATCAGACCCACTGTCCTCTACGTTGCATTTAAGTGGCTAAACTTAAACGCTTTTCAGCCCACGGTCTAATATTATTATTAGTACGGTTTTGTGCGTTAGATAGAAGAGAGAGAATACAGAAATCTTCCATCGGCGAATCTTTTAACAGAACACAATAATGGACAGTACCGGCTTACTTTCAACTTGATCTTAAAGGAACAGGCCACCATTTTTAAATACTGACATATGTTTTTACCTTAGCTTTGACTAGACTTGGATCATGTAACTACTCACGTAACCGTATTTAAATAGGGGAAAACGTGGAGGAGCTTGGTAGCTTCTAACTTCACCCCAGTTTGGAGCTATAGGAATATGATGGGAGAGGCTTATGCTAACAAAGTCTTTGGTCTATTTGCGTGACTGAGTGCACGCACAAATACCAGACAGGTACGCATCAACTCGTCTAAGCTCAGGTAAGAACATATCTCAGTATTTAAAAACGATGGTCTATTCCTTTAAGCGCTTGACTAGATTATGTTGCACTGAATCAAAAGGAGAAATGGCATTTGATCATAACGGTAAACAGTTTGTGGGTGTTGTCAACCCCATTTGCGTGATGTCAAAGCTTGGTCATTACTGAATGTACAGACCTTTGAAGATACAACTCTAGATAAGAATTAGCCTGGAAAAAGTAGTCTCTGAAAGCATCCTTAACATGAAATTATATAAATGTCGAGCGACGGACATACCATAACGTGCTTTGCTTTTGCGTTGGGACAGACCTCTCCATTCATTTGTGTTGAGAGCATCCGGACAGAACTACTCTGGGAAGCCAAAGGTTTGTAGCAACAGCCACAGATAGCCTAACCTCGCCTTCTCTCATTTCTATGTCAGAAGTGTCCTCCACATTTCAATTCAACTGACATTTATCTTGCCTTTTTGGGGTCTATAAGGAGTCCCTCTCCAAAGAGCACCTCCTATCATCATTTTACCTGAACTACTGTATACACAGGCAGCTCTTCTCAGACATTGTTTAATTGTGCCCTTCCTGAGTTTATGTGCCCGAGTTCCTAGACGCAGTTTAATCTTGGCACACATTCCACAAGTAAAATCCTAAAAATGTTGTTTCCTGACATTGCCTTGTGACCTATTTACTCAGAAACAAAAATGTTATTTGTAGGTAAAGCATGAAAATAAAAAGTTCTAGAACATTTCTCACAGTTATAGCTGACACGCTCTCATTTGTTCACTGTTATTTATATTTGTGCTGTAAAGGTCAGTAGAACGACAATAGCGCAGTAACTCACTTCAACATAAGTCAAAGTGAAGAAGTTCCCACTTGGAAATTTGCTCTGTGTCCGTAGAGAAACATGTGAAAGTAATAGCCTGCCGTAAAAGGGAGAACCTACAACTACTGCTACTGTGAAGCCTGAATATCACTGCAAATCATGACCACCATAGCTGCTACTGCCAAACACTCACATGTCTGTTTTCACTGGAGAACTGTGAAAAGAATTGTATTCTTTTTTTCCGTTGTTAGTTATTGTCCAAACGCATTAGTACGAGATTATAAGCATGTTTCACAGCTTTCAGGGTCACTTTGCAGGGCCACTGTTATGCTAACAAAAACCTACAATTGATCAAAATGCTTTATAAATATATGGGCATGCTTTCTTTTTTTTCACAAACCACTGCATATTTAATGAATTAATTAAGGATGATAAAAGGACACGGTAGGTTAACTGTAAGAATTTTAGAAATTACGGTTATCGTTGAAATCTCTTGTGCGACTTATGGGCCGGTTGTTGAACAAGGCAGTTGCATCCACTCCCCAAAAAAACAATTGAAGACAGCAGTGTGGGACGTCTTTGGGTATACAAGGATGCGTGGCCATGGGAATCACAATTTGTCACTCTTCTGAGCCATTTTCTGGCGGACTACTAAAACATTTATCACACACCGTTAAAGTCAAGCCAAAATCAGGTCCATACAGATGTTTTTTCACATCAAATTGTTCAGTAGAAGTAAAAACGGCACTTGTTAGCATCGCTTTGCTAACTTTAGCATACGTAGCATGAAGCTAGCATAACTTCCTGGTTAGCATGGTCAGTTTTTTAAGTATTTATGGGCTGTTGAACCTCTTTGCTCCTCTCCATGTCTCTGTATCTTTATTTAGTAGAAAAGTATATTCGTAGTTTAGCATTAGTTAAAGTAATGTCGGAGAAATGGGAAAAAGTATTTTTTTAGTTTGTTTTCCCCTTCTGGCCGCTTCGAACATGACCATATGTGGGCATTTGCAAAGATGCCGACTGTGTTCATCCGAAAGATGACCAGGTTGTTGAACATGATGAACATCCTACATGCAAAGCCTGTCGTCGGAAAGTTGCAGCAAAAGGTGCCCATACGTCGAATACATAACAACATCTTTGAGATAATGCTTCGCTGTAAATGTCCAAGGTAACAAATTGTATAATTCCAAATAAAGTTGTCCAAATGTTCAGAAATAGTCTGAAATAGGGCAGGGCGATATGGCCTAAAATCTATATCACGATATAAAAAAGAATATCACGATAACGATATATTTAACGATATAATTGACAATGGACAAATTACTTACAAAATCCTAGCCTTACGCCTATTGGGAAGATTAATTCATTGACGGAAGGCGCAATGTACAAAATGTGCGGTATAAATAAAGTTGCCTTGCCTTGATATTTTATTCTTTTAATTTTTTTTTCTAATTTCCTAGCAAATATGATCTACTCAAGCAGTTTATATCCTTCATGTCATTTTACTTTGTAAGCGCCTGTCCCTGTGTTCTACAGTCAATGTTTATGCTGCTCTGATGGAGCTGAGCGTAACATAAATTATATCGTGTCCACAACGATATAAAAAATTACAACGATATCCAAAAACTATATTGCGATAACGATATGCGATACGATATGGCCCACCCCTAGTCTGAAATATAATACAAAAAGCTAATGCGCTCCGTTGTAATAAACAAAAAGGAAGATGAAAGCGTACGTACACCCCCAACCCCCCCCCCCCCACCACACACACACACACACGCTTCCTTGTAATTCTATCTTTGTGAGGACACTCATAGACATAATGTATTACCCAGACCCTAACCCTGAACCCTAAGCCCTAACCCTAACCTTAATCCTAAACCTAATCTAAACCCAATTCTAACCCTAACCCTAAAACCAATATCTTGACCCTCAAACAGTCCTTCCAACAAGTGGGGACCACCCAAAATGTCCTCACTTTCCAAAAATGTCCTCACTCTGTTGGTTAAAAACTTAAACTGGTCCTCACAAAGTCGTAATTGCAAGAACAAACACACACACGTATTTTCTCTCACAATAATCGTGACCCAAAAATTTGAAATCCCTAAACACAAGTATTGAAAGTATTGTGATACTTGATGCGATATGATACAATATTTTGTCCCAGCCCTAATAATCAATATGCTGAAGGAGGACACGACAAAACAGATTTCACTACTTGCAATTACAGGTCCCTCAAAGTGGCCACACCTGCAAAAAAATATATATTAAAAAAAGTCCAACGAACTGTCGACTACTACTACCGCCACAACTACTTCTATCTTTATCACCAACTCTATGCAATACTTTTTTTCTCAATCCAAGCTGTCCAAACTCAGTGTAGTCGCTGTGACATCCAAATGGCAGTCGTTTGGGAGAAATTGCCTCTCACTTTGACATGACGAAACCGCCCTGCCACCTCTGCGCAGGCCTGGGGCGACGTGCCACTATGCTCCGCTGGATTTCAGCACGGAAAACATGTCTGACCTCCCAATGAACCCGGCACATGCAAGAATTTACATATCACCTACCTGTGTGGAAAGAACGTCTCCCCGTGTTGCGAAAGATCAAGCTGTAAAAGTGTGAGCGTTATGTTGAGGATCTAAGTCGGTGAGATGGTCCCTATAGTTTGTGATGAGGTTAACCCAGATACGTTTGGCTACAAATGTGGGGGAAAGTGTTTATAGTTCGACTACTTTCATCTACTTTGCACTTATGGGTGGGAACAGCTGCATACGTGAGCAGAAAGAGTGAACAATCTATGTTTCAAAAGCTTGTAAATTGTGTGTCTTGTGTTATTGGGAGTGGAGGAAGTTGTGGGTTAGATTCCTGAGTGTATTCTGTATGGCACAGATTGAGAAATGTATTAAGCCAGCACTTGTCCCCACTGTGTGATGGATCGAATCGCACCTACGACCAAGGTCTCTCGAGCCTGAAGTTAGACCAGAGTTGCTTGCTAGCGGTGTGTATTTTCACGTAAAAGTGAATGACAAAGTCCATGACTGGACACAAAGTGGCTAACTTGCATTTCTGTAGATATGTAATTTAATAGTTGGAAACAACTACACTGTCATATTACTTTGTTCCTCATCATGTAAGCTTTCTCTGTTCTAAACTTCATGAATCTGTTACTCTGTATGTGGCCACAGCACGACTTCGAACAGAATCACAAAGTTCCATCTGAAACCTGTCTGTAAAAGTGTTTTTTAAGTTTCCGAGTTGAAACTGAAGGTCCCTATTGGTAATGACCAAAGGTGTACTCTAATGGAAAATAATACTTTGGAAAAAGTAGCAAAAATGGGTCCGAGGAGGGGGTCTGCCTCCTGGACTATAAGACCTACTGTATCACCTGCGTTTCTGAGCTATAACAACCTAAGTGATCTTTTTATCTCAGATGACCACAGCTGGCAGTCGACACAGGGTTTAAGAAATTACCGTTGAACCATTGGCTCCAACTTGGGATGCCAGGATTAACCGGTTTTACGATTACCACGATTATAAAAAGACGCTGTAGTTTAACCATAAGCATTGTAGAAGTCACGGTTACCATTGAAATGTCTTGCGCCGACGTACACAACATGAGCAGTGCGTAGTGGAATGAGGCAGGACACTCTCCCCCAGAGCTGCATCCACCCCCCCAACAAAAAACAATAGAAGTCAGCAGTGCTGAACCTCTTTAGGTATCCAAAAGATGACTATGATGTTGTTGTCGCTGATGGACATTCTACATCCAAATCCTGTTGTCGGAAAGTTGCAGCAAAAGGCGACGGAACAACTTCCAGATAATCCTTCACTGTAAATGTCCCAATCAAGAAACAAAGCTGTCCAAATGTTCAGAAATAACTGCCACATCTGATAATCAGCTGTTCAAGCGAGTCACGTTACTGCACTTTAGAAACACGTTTCCTTAGTCTGTTCATCAAAACATCTGACAAATAATTAAGCAGAGCAGCATACTGTAAGTATTGATAACACGAACCTAGCCTGGACTAGATTATGGCCTAATAATAATGTATAATATAATAATCATAATAATATGTTTTATTTTTAGAAATAGTGAATGTTTACAAGTATTGAAAAGCATTTTAAATACAAAAAAATAAAATTCCTTTTATTAGGTCGACAATCGTGAATAATCGTAAAAAATATATTAAAAAATATTTTCTCTCACAATAATTGACTAAACAATTTGAAATTGTGAGACCCCTAGCTCCAACAACGACTACTTATATGGCATAGCCTCATGGCAGTTACTTACAGGAAAGTTACAAGTGCATTGGTCCTCCTCGGTGGCTCACACTCGTGTACAATTTGACCATGAGTGTTTTTGACAGGGCTGATTCCTCGTCTGCTCGCTCCTGTCCGTGTCTCCAAATCGGAAGTGACAAGACTCCGGTGAAACAAACTCCTCCGTCGCTGGTACCCATTCATGTCCGATAAATCTCATATTTCTTCAGCCACCTTTTTGCACCAACTAGTAAAGCTTTGTATCGGCCGAAGCAGTATATGACAAATATCAAAGTATGGATTGCGTCAGTTCACAGGGCGCACTGTGCGTGTCCGGATGCATTAAAGTGGACATCTCTATTAGTGGCTTATTTTTGGGTATTTCACATTGATTTTTTATTTTTATTTATTTATTTTTTATTTTATTTTATTTTTTACATTTTGTAACTTAAAGGCTGCAGGTGAATGGGTGGAAAGAATAAAATACAATTTAGAGATATACATTTGAAACTTTTCATTTTATGTTTTCAAATTAAATCAATGACAAATACAATAATGGATAGAGCCAAGTATAAATGTATTGTGTATTTTATTGAGATATTAGTTACAAAGATTTCTCAAAGGGGATTTTAGATCTTGTTTAGTTTTTGAATAAGCTAACATTTGAATTTGGCTTGTTTTTTTCTATTCAAAACTACATAAATCAGGCTGGGAATTGGATTGGAACATATTTTGAAAAAACCTTAAAAATATTTGTAACGTTGGAGTTTGTAGGACCTGCTAAAGTGGAGATGTTGTTGTAAGAGTGGAATAAAAACCTTCTTTAAGAGAAAACCGGCCTCAAAGTTTTGTAACGTCTGCACATGTACATTTCTCTCATCTTTATCCGCGACCGTCTCCCAGAAAGGAAATGATCGTATTTGGATTTGAATATGTGAATGAATATGTGCAAGAAGCCAGCTTTTGCAGTGTTCTCGCTCGCGGACAAAATGTCAGGAAATATGAATCGGGGTAAGTTACATCTTTTTTATACTCTGACATTAAAATATGTTAGGAGACAAAACTAGTTAAAAATCGTAACATTCACCACAGCGTGGAAAATCAATGTTTACACCTGCCGTGTCTCGCCTTAAAATAGTGCCTGGGAAGACACTTGGCAGGTGACACGGAGAAAAAAACACAGCAGAGTTAGCCTCCATTCAATCTGTGTTTTTGGACTGACAGTAAAAGTCTGTTCACTGACAGAATTTCCGCTTTTGTCTCGTGAGTCTGAAGAATAAACTCACCTCCTCGTCTCTTCTGTACATTGCAAATCCATTGAGAAGTTTCATATTTACCAGCGGAGTTTTGGTTATAATTCAGAAAGTGTACAGCACATGCACTATCTACAGTCTTGTTCTTCTTTCTTTGGCAGCGCCACAGCGCCTCACACAGGCCTGCCAGATGTATCGCCGCGTTTTCACAGACGTGAGCCAATCCAGGTGGACGCACACATTTACTGAGCTGCCTCCGTGCTTACATAGAAAGTTTCTGAAATTGTTTTTGTCTTGTGGTGTGGATCTATCTGTCCATAGCACCATTTTTGACCGTTTCCCAATAACTTAATTGCGCTGCCCTTGGTGATTTAGGAAATGCAGACCGGACCGCTTTTTGTTGTTGAAGAAGAAACTAATACATTTCAGGTTTACTCAAATCCTCCATGCGCTTTTATCATGGTACAGATCAAGAGCGTCTAGTTGTAAGATTTAGAGTTCTTTTTTCAATTGTGTAAAAGAAAGATTCAATCCGTACTTAAAGCGCATCCTGTTTTGTATTGGCGTCTCGAATTGTATTGTTGAATATGATTCATCTGCTTTTAATGGGCCTAGTGCACTCTGCCTTTTTGATCTTCTGTAATTCTGAAACATTTCAGTAACAGTTCCCAACAATCATTCCTGCTTTTATGTGTGAGGGCTTACTTTCGCCGCAAGCCTCTATTGCAACAAAATCAAACGCAGATATGTTTTTATGCATTCATTTGAACTCTTCCTTGTAATTCTATGAGCTCGCCATGTTTTCTTTACTTTACATTTGCAGGCTGTGATTTACATCTGCAGAAGTCACGCACAACCGGGGTATCAAGTCCCGATGCTGCTTAGTTTGAAACACAAAGTCTGGTTGAAATCGTCCAAGTTTAAAATGTTTAATCGTGCACTAAGATAATTAGGGTCTAAAGCATTTCTATGGTCAGTCACATTTTTGGGTTAGGAACTGCATAAACATCCAAGTCTTTCCTGGTTTAGCAAATGATTTACTCTTAAACCTTTGGTAATTATTATTTGTTACTTTTATTATAGATGCTAACCAGCTTTTTAGATTTTATAACAAGTAATGCATGGTTTCCTGAAATGAACTTGTGGATATTGCTGTAAATAAAGTCAAAGCAATTTTCCTCATGACATTATTTGATCAAAGCTCTTAAGCGGTCGAGGGACTGGGTTGTTTTAGTGTTTAGAGTGAATTTTTTGCCTTTCAGTCCGTCCTGGATTTCGTAATATTGTGATCGCAACTATTAACACAAAATCAAGCAAAGCCGCGAAATCAGTGTGGTATTACAACTTTTCCAAACCCCTGCAACTTTCTTAGTTTCCTCCACAACTTTGGCGCAACTAAAGTGAGTTTCTGGTCAGTAAGATACATTTTACTTCCTCCATGGGGATCAGCAAGGACTTTTGCATCTGCTCCCCGCTCTGTATTTATAAACTATGGAAAAACGGCATGCTACAGTAAATCAGGCATTTTAGCCGGCAACAATCACAAAGAAATGCCTGCAGAATCCTGGAAGGACTTGTCTGGATTTTCTGCATTGATTCGACTCTCAGGTTGTTCACAGACGACGGGAAAGAACTCCTTTACAACTGAGATTTTATCATTTGATCTACGTATGCTTTCTGCGAGTCCCCGTGACTCACAAGAGCTACTGTTCTGTAAGTTTTGCGATGCTGTGTAAAAGTCTATTGATTTAACATGGACGTGACGGACAAGGCCTGACCTCCAGGAGCCGGGGATGCCATTTTGAAGTGTTTAATTTGTTTTGGATGGCAAGAAATGTAGTAGTATAATCACAACCACCTCTCGAAACATGCAAAATATTGTTTCCACTGCACTTAAAGTTTCCCTACTAAATAAATGGACCAACATTGTACTGAAACGGTTCAGAAGTGGACCGAACCGAACATGCTGAACCGAAACGGTTCAATAATTTCTGTGTGTTGTTACACCCCCTTGCATGTGCAAGTTGATTGCGCAGTACAGTAACATGTTTTTACAGTTTTTGGGGCAAGAGGTGGTAGAGCGGGTCGTCTCATGATCGGAAGGTTGGGGGTTCCAATCCTGGCTCCCGCAGGTGCACATTGTCATTGAGTCCTTGGGCAAGAAACTTCACCCACCTCGCCTCCCGTGTCTGACACTGGTGTGTGAATGAGAGTGTGAATGGGTGAGTGTTTCCTTGCTGTAAAGTGCTTTGAGTGCCTAATGTTGGTGGAAAAGTGCCATGTAAGTACAGACCATTTACAATTTACAAAGTAGTAATGTATTAACAGTGGCGTGCCGTGGGGTTTCAGTCAGGGCCGTCAGTAGCAGCCTGGGTTCACTCATTTTAATGCATTAAAATGATTGACAATAGAAAGGCATATGGATAAAACTGCTTTTTTTACGTGGAATTTGTTTGGATGTATCAACAAAGCGAGCCAAAGCAGCGGTGCCTCCGTCCCCAAACTAAACCTTCGGGAACACACGACACATGGTGGCAGAGACGGGGGCATTATAACGTGGAAACAGGTTGGCTGTTTTTGGCGCTCAAAGTACCAAAGTCCCAGCGTTGCTGACGTGGGAAAACCCTTCTCCTGTCCGGGGCTAGTAGAGAAGCTCCTGCTGGTCCTGAAGGCACTGTGTATAAAAAAAACATGAACAAATCCAATATGAACTGGTGGCTGGTGGCACAAGATATTCATATATCGCCATAAGACTCTTCAAACCAAAGTCACCCAGAACCCAAAGGCTCCGTATTGACTATATGAGTTATGACTGTCCCCGGTCACAGCTCAGCCTCCATAGAAACCCAGTCAACACAATCCCCCCCATCTACGGTTACATTCACCAAAGTCTCCTACTCTTAAGTCAACTGTAGCGTGCACTGTCCCCATGTGTGCGACCGCGTGCACCGACACCCCTATATATCACCTGACGCAGCTTCAATGAGGCTTTTGAGTGCGGTTAGCGGCTATACAAACTGCCCCAGTGGGTTGGCGGCGATGGCTGTCTGAGCAAACAGCCGTAAATAAAGTGTATCGCATTTAATGAAACAATCTGAATATATTGTCCTGGGCCAGCCTTGACAGTGGGGCATAAATCTGGAGGAGGACTCCCGAGTGGACGGCTGTTTCTTGACCACACCTCCTCCATGTGAAATGGTAAGCCTAATAAGTTCAGCAGGGTGGGCGGTGATAATGGAAACATTACAGTGAGGGGGCGTCTTGACAAAAGAAAAATCAATATTACATGAGCTAATAGTTGTCGTTTCTTCTTGTAGTATCGTATTTTTGCTGGGCTCATGCGTTGTGGTGGTACTTTTGCATTTCTATCTACGTTAAAATCGACTCCATTTCTTGATGGATATAATTGTTTTTTAAAGCCTGAACCTGAAAAGATCAACACGGTAATTAGCATCTGTTGTTCATAGACAGGTAGTGTTATTGCATGTTAACAGCGTTGTGTATTGTATTCCCCTCATTTCATGCTCTAATCCCAGTAACATGGCTGATTGCCAACAAACGGGAAGTCTGTTGAGCCACTCCTACTTTCTTTTCCAATAGAAAAGAAAGTATACCTGTATCTAGGTAGATACAGGTAGGTAGGTAGATAGAAGGTTATGGTGTACTGTACTTTAGGCTGATGGGCAGAATCACCTGGTTGGAGGATTCACCTATTGTAAATGTTTTTAGCAGAGGCGGGAGACTCGAGTCACAATGTTCGGAACTTGAGACTTACTTGACCAAAGCTCCAAAAAGTCTTGACTTGACTTAGAACTTGCTGTTTGTGATTTGAGACTTAACTTGGTCGTGGCCAATGACTCTCAATGACTTGACTCGAAACTTGCACATACATTGTCCCTGTTTCAATAAACAATAAACTAAACATGCTAACGGCTAAATATGAGTATCAGTTTTTCACTACTGGACAATCTTCATTTTCTTATGAATGTTTTTGACAAAACCTTCACATGGATCCAATTTTGACTAGGCTTTATTTGTGTGTGCTAAATATTCTCATAGTCTGCCAGAAAATGTCTTAAAAGAGAGAAAAATTGTGATTCCATAGCAAGCTTCTTTTCCCCTCGGCTATATGCCACGCCCTCAGGTGTGACGCGTTGCCATGATGATGCGAGCATCTGGGACGTTGCTCGTCCAATGGTTTACAAACAGGTTTGTTGTCAACGTATCACTCAAATGCACAAGTCTATTCCAAATATCACAAAAGACTTCTCACAGAAGACCTATTTGATTTTTTTGTAGTTCATCTTTCTTTTTCTCCCCAGATATCTGTCAAATACCTTGGTTTAACAGCCCACCATGAGAAAAGGGAACAGTCAAATCAAATAAATAAATGGCCCATTAGTAGACCAAGAGTGTAAGCCAATGACCTATTTTGGTGCTCACCTCTGGCATAATTACTGTTCATTTCCCGGTCTCTTGTACTTATCAGAGGAGGTCAGCGTGAATGGCCCAGTCAAACGCCAGCGCCAGTGAAGTAGCATGCCATCTGCGCTCTGTGGCAGCCAGTCTCTGCTCTGTGCTGGTCTCGTGACGGGCCCAGATTGGCAGCACCAGAGCCCAGACCTTGAGCCAAGTCTCATGTGAAGTCCCAGTCTGTTGCTCTCCCCTCCGGACCAAAGCCTCCAAAGAGATGAAGGGAGAGGGAGAATGGGATGGACAAAGAGACTGAGAAATGGTCTTTATGGCGAGTATTAAAGTTAGAGGGACAGATTCATGGGCAAGGTTTCCAAGTGAAAACTTGGAAAACTGCAATTTCGAAGGGCCCAATGATAAAAAAATCTGCAATTATTTACTATAAGTAATATGCCAAGCCAGCAACAAAATGTCAGGTCTCGTTGAGGTTTTATCCATATAACCTCAGAGAGTCCCGTCGCCTTTTTATTTTTGTTTATGTCACACAGAAGTTCTTATCTTGTTTCGCCTTTTCATATGGCAAAATTACCGCGAGGGAGCCAAATGAGAGTTGAGAGTTTAATAAATCAAAAACACAATAGAAAAGCTTTCCTTCTAATATGCAGCTGTTTTGCTGACCAGCCGGTAGCACTAGGCAAATCACAGCGCTCCTAGTGCGGTGACAGGGAGACGCAATCGGCCAAAACTGACTTCACCGACCTCCATAGACGCCGTGTACGACCGACGGTGCTGTCCACAAAACCTCCCCGACCAGAAACTCCCGACTGACGATTATCGTGTTGGTGTGAAAGGGCCTTAAGAACATGTTTCTGAAAGACATGCGATTCTTTTAGCTTATTTTTAACAAAAATAAAATGGAATTACATTTCATTTACCAGTCAGATAGCAATCGCCAAAAGCCTTACCCTGCAGGCATTTCCCCCATGGTAGGGGAAACCAGAGTACCTGGAGGAAACCTGCGCAGAAACAGGCAAGAACATACAAACTCCACACAGAAAGGCTCCGTCCAGTTGGGAATAAAACCCGGGATCTTCTGGTTGCGAAGCACAAGTCACTGCGCTACTGTGCCTCAGATTGTCAGAAGTGTCAATAATAATCATAATACTAACTCCATTTGGCTCAATGTGTCGGTCCGTGATGAAAAAGATGAAAAAGACAGCAGGCGATTTCCAAGGAGTGGGCTACTAAGCAAATAGGATTATGAGTGCCTTTGGGAGTCCCACAAGGCTCATTGTTGAGTCCGCTTTTATTACGGTTTGGCCCAGGGGTTCCCAAACTTTTCAGGCCACAAAACCACAAATTACCATACAAGCAATTCAGAACAGCCACTTTAAATTGTTTTTGGTGCTCATAGTCAAATCCAAGCAGCAAAGCATAAAAGAAAAATCTGCTGTAATAATATGGATTTATATCGTTTACTTTGCAATTTAACCTTTATTCACAAATATATGTGGTTTTCACGAAATAATTGTATTACATAATTTGGTAACACATTATAATAACTACACCTTATTCATCTTCAACGAAGGCTTTGTCAGCGAACTAAGGTTTAGCCTTTTGGATGAGAGGTGAAACGTTCGAGACATCAACTACTGAGTACTGAAGATGACTCCAGTACCTTCATTGAAGATGGACAACTCCTGTACGACTGAGAGCTTACACAGATACACCTTATTCAGCCTGAATACATGCTGAGTTTACACTTAATTCAGCATGAACAATTCATTAGTTAATGTGACTACAGTATAATACTTAATAACTATCTAACAACGATTAAGTGAAGCATGAAGAACTATTCCTTATGAGTTAAGCATTAACTGTAGTAGTTAAGAAGTTTTTAAGTGTTAGTCATAATGAAGGAATTATTCAAGTGTTAATTCATCAATTATTAAGTCTACATAAAGTGTAATTATTGACACATTGTAAAACTCAGCAGTTAATAATGAATAAGCATCAAGAAAAGTGAGAAGAAACTTTTTGTAAAACGTCGATGCCCTTCCCGGTCACTGAGACACAGCAGACTTTTCATTCACAACTTTTTGAAGCCAATAACGCTATCGTTGCCAACAGAAAAATATCCATTTTGGCAGAAAAGTGCGTCTATCGTCTGAGCTTCTTCATCAGCATGTCCCCAGTTAATCTTTGCAAACCTCACGTCTCACCAAGCCAGAAACACAAACAAACATTGAGCGAAATGCGTCTCTGAATCTGCGCCGCAGGAAGGGAGTCAGCGCTCAACAATGTAACGCTAGCCATTAGCGGTCGTTAGCTCGACGTCTTCCCCGCGTCTCGGCCGGCCCAAATAATCCCTTGGCCTCCGGAAAACCAGAGAAAATAACTTAATTTGTATGCACCCGATCGCCTTTCCAGTGGCATTGCACTTCTATAAATTATCCGGCGAGATTTCCCTTTTTTTCTCCAGGCAGCGCTGAGCAATTTCAATCAAACTGCTCACGGAGGACTAAACTTTGCTTGTTTTTTGTTTTTTTGTGAATGGCAGCGTAAAAGGCACCATGAGACGAATGTAATTTTGACAAGTTAAGTGCGTGTTGTGTTGTAATAGCGCAGTTGAAATAACCATAGAGAGAAAGATGACATAGAAGCACGGCCAAACATTGAGAGCTTGTCAGAATGCTGGGAAAGGAAAGGAAAAAATGCTTGTCCAAAACTGAAAGGGTCGTGAACTCAACAATGGGACGGGGACTGGTGGTGTAAATTTGAGCTTTTGTAAAACGTCAGAAAAGTCCGAAGGACCCAGAGGAGAGAGCTCAGCCTGTCAGCGTTCATCAGTCTCTCTTATGGGGCTCTAATAGGTTCTGACCACAGCAGCAGAGGCGGAACAGAGAGGAGGGAGACCACAAACGCTCCGACTATAAATCCTTTTTTCTTTTTTTTCTTTTTACTTGTGCAGTTCTTTGTTGCTTAGGGATGTAGAATTGTCCACATCCCAGATTGGAAATGTAAAATATTATGAAAGTGCCTGCAGTAAAAGGTCTAATGATTGATAAGTAATTTACAAGAATGGAACTTTAATTAAACATGAGCGAGACTATTGCCACAGAGGAGGGGTTTAAGTCTAGTATGGGGCGACGGAGGCACAGATGTTAGAGCGGGTCGTCTGATGATCGGATTTTCGGGAGTTCGAATCCCGCCTCCTGAAGGTGCACACTGTCGTTGTGTCCTTGGACAAGACACTTCACCCTGCTTGCCTCCAGTGTCTGCGTACACTGGTGTATGAATGAGAGTGTGAATGGGTGAGTGGATCCTTGCTGTAAAGCGCTGTAAATGTAGGTGGAAAAGCGCTATATAAGTTGAGACCATTTACCATAGACCTAGTCCTAAACCCTATTAGAATGACCCAGGGACCTCATGGAAAAAGTAAAAATGACTGATTTCTTCTGAGTTTCTATTCCCGTGTGAACCTGCCATGTCAGCAATAAAGGTAAGAATTCCCCCCATTTTTATCTTTAGGGTAATTCTGCAAAATCAACATGTCGGCGTTTGGAAAGTTTTTAACCAGCGTAATAAAATATAAATACATTGGGGCGAAGGTGGCGCAGAGAGCAGAGCAGGTCGTCTTGTGGTTGTTGTGTCCTTGGGCAAGACACTTCACCCTCCTTGCCTCCAGTGTCCACGCACACTGGTGAATGAGAGAGTGAATGGGTGAGTGGTTCCTTGATGTAAAGCACTTTGAGTGCCTAAAGCAGGTAGAAAGGCGCTATATAAATGTGACCATTTACCATTAAGAGCAACATCAATTCAAAACATGCCATCAAAGCTGTACTCTGACCTAAATACTGTTTCTTTATCAATTTACAAAGTATAAAAGAGAAAAACGACGACATTACAGACGTGAACCGGAAGCACAGACCTATGTCATGGCAACATTAGCCAGACTATCGGGACGCTGATGTCGTTCGCCGTAGCATGCGCCGTGCAGTAAGAAATAGCCTTTCTCGCTAAAGCAAAGCTCACATTAACAAGCCTGAGAGCCAGCGCTCGCATCATGAATGAATAAAAGGCTTGTTATCATCATTCAGTGTTCATTATCTATCCATCATTTCTGGAAAAAAGTCCGTAAAATATGTGAATTACTGACATTTCTGATCCTGTGTGAATGCCCATAAGCATTACCGACGTCCCTAGGTCAATCTGACAATTATACGCCACTTACAGTGCCTTGGAATGGCCCAGTCAGGGTCCTGACCTAAATCCTATTGAAAATCTGTGGAAAGACCTGAAAACTGCTGTTCACAAACGCTCTCCTTCTAATTTGACAGAGCTTGAGTTGTTTTGTAAAGAGGAATGGGCTAAAATGTCAGTCTCTAGATGTGCAAACCTTGTACAATCATACCCCAAAAGACTTGCTGCTGTTATTGCAGCAAAAGGGGGTTCCACAAAGTATTAAGTCATGCTGTATGAATACTTATGCACGCCCCACTTTTCACTTTTCCATTTTTGTAAAATAACAGAATCATGTATCATTTTGCTTTCACTTCACAGTTGTCTGTTACTTGTGTGTGAACTTTCAGTAAATCAAAATAAAATCTTTATGTTTAGGGTTGTAAACATGACAAAATGTGCAAAAGGTCAAGGTGTATTAGTACTTTAGCAAGCACTGTAAAACATGCACGAACAGACGGCTTCAGTTTATCGGTGTACAGTCCCGCCGGCTTTGTTCGCCCAGAAAAAGCGACGGTCCGTGGCACTCCCTCGAGAGGAGTGAGCTCCTCCTAAAACCCTGTGCGCTTGTTTCACTTGTTTCGTGACTGTGCCGAACTTTGCTAATTTCTTCCTCTCCATTTGCAGCAAACGTTTAGAGTAGGTTCTCCTGCCAAGATAGCGATACTTTGAGTGGCACTGAAGCGTGGGTCGAATCTTCCTGACAGAACACCTTCCTTACTTGTCATTGCTCTTGTGTTCTTTCTTATGTCCTTCTTAGCAATCTTCAACAGCTGGGACCCTCCGCCCCTGCACTTAATGCCTCATAAGTCTAAGTCTTTTTAAATGAACATGTGGCGTTTCCTACGGGACTGAAACCAAGCCGAGTTATTGTAGCCCCTGACCTGTGAGCAGCGTGGAGCCAGCTCCTGTTGGCGTTTAGCGCAGATGTTGTTTGTCACGGTGCGCGACTGTGAAGGTTTCCAGTGCGACGGCGAGGTCGTGAGTGTGCGACCCGTGCTGTAGCGGCTCTGTTTAGGTCCCATTATGGCTCACCTATAGGGGTTAATTACAACGAGGTCCGTTCGCACTGCATTATATTACGGTTCTCAGCAGTAGGCGACGCGATAATGTGTGTGTGAGAGACAGCAGACATTTATGAGGTGCAGGGGACATTACTTCTACCTCAGTGAGAGATTTGTGGGGCATGACTAGTGTGCGCGTTATCCTCATTAGGTAGTTTCCCCGTTCAACAATGTCATTCATTAGAAAGCAATACAAATGTAGATATATTAAAGGTAACATCAGGAGCAAATCATGGTGTTTTAATCCCTAAAGGAGGTAGCAACAAAAGGCAGAGAAGCTGTTCCTTTAACCACTTACCTGTGAGTTGTGTTTTACTCACACACATCTTGCTTACATTTTAGAAACTACAAGGTCTCAGCTTTCAAATGAGGCATTAGCGGCTGTAAGCAAAGACGCAACAAAAACATGAGAAAAAAGGAATGGAAACGACAAAAAAAAACACGAAAAAAGTGTCAAAAATGCAACAAAAACGGGACAAAAAAGTGCCAGAAGAGCATCACTAACGTGATTAAAAAACAACACAACACAGCAAAAAAAAACAATGAAAAGGCAACAAATAATTACGCTTTTGACAAGTGCGATGAAATCGTGACAAAAAGAGACAGAAATGTGTCAAAAATGTGGAGCAGGTAGTCTCGTGATCGGAAGGTCGTGGGTTCCAATCCCAGCTCCCGTAAATGCACACTGTCGTTGTGTCATTGGGCAAGACACGTCACCCTGCTTGCCTCCAGTGTCTGCATACACTGGTGTATGAATGACAGAGTGAATGTGTGACTGGTTCCTTACTGTAAAGCGCTTTGGGCCTGATAAAGGTAGAAAAGTGCTATATAAGTTGAGTCCATTTACCATAAACGTGGCAACTATGCAACAATCAATGTTGTAGGTCTTAGCTTTCAAATGAGGCATTATACTGGCTTATAGGCTGTAAGCTTTTAGATTTGGCTAAGGCTAAACTGGAGACAACTCAGTTAAGGTTAATAAAATCACTATATTAAATGCCAAAACCTTAAGACTATGGGAATCAGAGCTGCTGTTTAGCGAGAGGGGGAGAAAGTTCCCCCGCGTCATTGGAGGAGTTCAATGGTTCTGCAAATTTGTAAAATATGATGTGTATCTGTTATCAAATGTTGATAATCTGTTGGACTCTTATACATCAAGCGTCTTAAATGTTTTGGATACTATTGCTCCTGTCAAGGTAAAAATGGTTAACAATAGACAAAAGGCACCTTGGAGAAGTGAAGATTCGGTCAGGGCACAGAAAAGGGAGTGCCGAAAAGCCGAAAGGAAATGGCGCAAGTCAAAGCTCCAGGTTCATTGTGAGATATACAAAGAAGTGCTTTGTGAGTTCAACCAGATTTTGCGTGGAGAAAGGGAGAAATACTTCTCTAAAATCATCGCAAACTGTAGAAACAATTCTCGTGTTCTGTTTTCCACAGTAAACAGATTAACTAACCCTCCAGTTTCACTGCCCTTAGAACTAATCTCTACATCTAAGTGCAATGAGTTTGCAATATTTTTTTATGATAAAGTCCAAGGCATAAAAAATGCCATAATTTCCACAACACAAATACCAACCCTGCCACCAACTAGACACCTTGAGCTGACACATTTCACGCCTGTTACTGGCAAAACAATCGAAGAGGTCATCTCCGGTTTGAGTTCATGTACATGCTGCCTTGATGAATTACCCACTAGATTTCTGAAGTCTGTGCTGACCAGCTTGTTACCACAACTTGTTCAGTTTGTTAACATCTCATTTGAGACTGGAGCATTTCCAAAGGCCTTGAAAACCGCGGTCATTAAGCCTCTTCTAAAGAAGAGCAGCCTTGATCCCAAGGTACTGAACAACTACCGCCCATATCAAACCTACCGTTTTTAGGAAAAGTCCTAGAGAAAGTAATATATCAACAGCTCACTTACTTTCTCCTATCTAACAATGTGTTTGATACTTTCCAGTCAGGATTTAGGCCCCACCACAGCACTGAGACAGCTCTGATCAAGGTGACAAATGATATCCGTATGAACACCAATGCAGGTAAGGTCTCAGTTTTAGTTCTGCTGGACCTGAGCGCTGCCTTTGACACAGTGGACCACAGGATCTTACTTCACAGGTTAGAAAACTGGGTGGGAATCTCTGGTACTGCTCTAAACTGGTTCAAGTCCTATCTCGAGGATAGGACGTACTTTGTCGAAATTGGCAACTGTGTCTCAGACAAAATTTCCATGACCTGTGGAGTCCCCCAGGGGTCAATCTTGGACCCCTCTTATTCAACCTGTACATGCTTCCATTGGGTCAGCTAATAAACAGCAACAATGTGTCGTACCACAACTACGCAGATGACACTCAGATCTACGTGTCACTGATGGCAGGTGAACATGGGCCTGTAGATACTCTCTGTCACTGCATCGAACAGATCAGTTTGTGGATGCAAAACAACTTTCTCCAACTAAATTCAGACAAAACTGAAATCATTGTCTTTGGCCCACAGACACAAAGACAAAGTGTTATCAGTCACCTTGAGTCTCTTGCTCTAAAACCAAAAAATCAGGTTAGAAATCTAGGAGTAATCATGGACTCAGACCTGAACTTAAACAGCCACATCAAAGCAATAACATCATCAGCTTTTTACCATCTGAAGAACATTGCTAAGATCAGAGGAATAGTGTCAAAACCAGACTTAGAGAGACTCATCCATGCATTTGTCTCTAGCAGGTTAGACTACTGTAACGGCCTGCTCACTGGCCTGTCTAAACGAGCTGTTAGAGCTGCAGAACATCCAGAACGCTGCTGCTCGAGTCCTGACAAAAACCAGGAAATACGACCACATTAGTCCAGTGCTCCGGTCTCTGCACTGGCTTCCTGTCACTCAGAGAATAGAATTTAAACAGCTCTGCTTGTGTACAAGTCTTTTCATGGTTTAGCACCAAAGTACATCTCTGACATGTTAGAGCCGTATGAACCATCTCGGGCCCTGAGAACTTCAGGGAGGGGTCTCCTGGTGGTTCCCAGAGTCAATAATAAACACGGTGAGGCTGCGTTTCAGTTTCATGCAGCTAAAATCTGGAACAGTCTTCATGAGGATGTGAGACAGGCCTCAACTCTGACAATGTTCAAATCCAGGCTGAAAACAGCTCTTTTTACCCGTGCATATGAAAACTGAAAGTATTTTATCTGCACTCTTGACTTTTACTGTAATTGATTAACTTTGTGTTGTTGTTTTATTGATTGATTTTAACTGTTTTCTTGTAATTTTTTCTGCAACTGTGAAGCACTTTGAATTGCCTCGTGTATGAATTGTGCTCTACAAATAAACTTGCCTTGCCTTGCCTTGCCTTATCAGAGGCTCTTGGGTGGATTTGGCCGTTGATACATAGTAACCACGAGCAAAGTGTCATCCAAGAAGCTTCTTCAATGACAAACAAACTCACTTTTAGTGTGAATGTCCTCCTTCCTCCAAATGCTTTAAAACCCCCTAACCCCCACCTTAACCGAGCAAATTTTTCTCCAGTTCAGGTTTACCCAAAATCTAAAGGTTTCTCGACTGGAGCTCACAGCCTATAGGCCAGGGTCACGTCTCATTTGAAAGCTAAGACCTACAAAACTGATCTAAGCTCTTTCCTCGTTTTGTTGCCACGTTTTCGTCACATTTTTGTTGCATTGTTGCAACCACTTAACTGCCACCTTAGGGTTAGGATTAGGGTTAGGGTTAACAATTATTTACATCCAAATCTCAAGGCATATTGACTGGACAGCGTACAGCCTATATGCCAGTGTGATACCTCATTTGAAAGCCAAGACCTTCTAGTTTCTAAAACTATGTGTGAGATCTGTGTGAGTGAAACACAACTTACGTTACATTTGCCGTTCTTAACCCTAATCATATCCTGATTAGGGTTAACTAACCCTAACCCTAGCCCCCTGATCAGGGGAGACGGCAAGTAACAGGTTAAAGTGGTCTGTCGGTGAAACGGTAGAATGAAGGAGGGTTTAGAGAGTGCATTCATATGAATCGCTTAAGAGGCGATATGTTGAGAGGCAGTGCTAGTGTTTCTGTGATTGTCTAACGGTGACACTGAGGTGACCGGAGGGTTGGACGAGGTCTTTCCTGGTGAAACTTAAGCGAGTGACTTCGTACTCCTCATGAAATGTTCCTCTTTTTTTTGGGGTCACAATTACACCCCTAAACACCACACTTTACAATCGACGTTTGACCTCCTATCTGTCAAATCCACATCGGTTTTTTTTAATTTTTTTACGACTTCCCTAACAACCCAGATCGGCCGTAAAGCGCAGACTCAGCAGGAATCCTCCCCGGAGCGCAGCATTAGCCTCGTTTTATGCCAAGGCTGAAGTGCGCGGGTTTGGCCCTGAGAGCGAAACCACAGGGGGAGCCCGCGCGGTGCCGGGGGCCCCGTTCTTTTATGCCTCGGCTCCCACCGTCCCAGAGCCCGAGCGGTTACAGCTGGAATGACCCTGGTGTTTGCTACCACTTTCAGATTGAATTTTAATCGCAGCGTGGGGATACAGCGCAATTTGTGAGGGAACAGCCATGAATCTACAAGGGAGAAGAATGTTCGGAACAAGCTGAGGCTCTGTAATTCAGGGGCCTTCGGTTAAGCGGTATGGCTTTGGACTCGTGGTGGGACGCCATTAAAATGTTTTATCGAGTTAATTACCGGGTCTGCAATTAACTAATTGTTATTAAGGCGAGACACGGCAGGTCAAAGTGTTGATTTGTCACACAGTTGTCGAAGAGGAGATTTTTAGCAAGATTTCTCCCATCACATCTTAGTTTTCATGTCAGAGTAAATGACAAAACTTACCCCCGTACAATGCTTGTTTTAGAATGTTTTGTCGCGCGAGAGGTACGGAAGAGCGGAGAAATGTGTTGCACACTCGTTACAAAACTTTAGGGCTGGTTTTCTCTAAATGAGATTTTTGCTTCACTCTTGCTATAGTTGCTCCTACGGACTCCAAACTTTCCAGTCCTGGCCTAATTTATTCAGCTTTGAACCCCAAAAACAAGGCACTTATGATTAGCTTATTCGAAAAATAAACAAGATCCAAAATCTTTGTTACTAATAATTATGTCAATAAAATAAATCTGGGTCTATCCATTATCTAGATTTTGTCGCTGAAAATATCGGCAAATGTGATCATTTTTATGCACAAAATGCCATATTTTTATATGAAGATATAACATGACGGAAAACTTGGAATACATTTTCTTTCTCATGTTTATATCAGTAATGATCCCCCCCATATGCCGTGTCTCGCCTTTATCACATTTTAATCGCAAACCAAAAACAACATTTTCAATTCTAAAACCCTTTTTGCGACTAAATTATTGAATATATATATAGATAGAGACATAAACTTCAAATATAATTAGTGTTAATCTGTTAAACTTCAACAGACAGGTTGGTGCAAAGTGCTTTTATAGCTATTCAGCTTCAAGTGTTTTAGGAACCTCGGATCATTCATGTTACTTGTAAACAGTAATTAAACCGTTTTTATAGAGCCGCGTTTTCCATTGTATATAATAAAATAAATAAAGCGAAAGAGGCATAAAGCATTGCCTTTAAGAGTTGAACATTTGCTCTACACAGTAGTGTAGTGTATAGTGACTATCACCCATTGTGTAGAGGTGTCCGAATGTCCAGAGAGAAAGAGTAGTGTGCTCAACATATTTCCCAGAAAGCATTCTGAAAATGTGACTGCGAGAGTCAGAGGAGAACAGCTGACTGCTTGAACTAAACACAGCATGAATGAGTAAAAACAGCTGTTTCAATCACATGTTGCATATTTTCATGAGTAAAGTTCTCAAATATAAATTGTTTTGGTGAAAAGACATAGCTGCTGACCTTCAGTTTGAGCTGTTGATTGATAGCTTCCCCTCTCAGGCAAAAAGGCAATAATCCGTTTTCTTCATTCATGTCAAATCAAACGTATCTGACTGATATTTACCCATAAATATTCCACCGTCTCTTGAATTTGGTCAGTCTTTATCGCAGAAATTCATTGTCCTCGGAGTTTAGCGAACTTATAGTAGATGTAGCGTTCCGGACACTGGGCTCACTACTTTCTGCACACCGTACATGACGACACACGGCGAGGAGAAAGTAGTGTGCTTCTTGTCCAAAACGCCAACAGAACCTTAGCACTACTATAGAGTGAACGAGGGGTCAGGGACTAGGGTGGACATTCTGACAAAGCGTCAGATCTACGGGCGTACCAGAAACACACGAATAGAAAGGTTCCGGCTCAGAACCTTTTGAAAATGTGATTAATTGCGTTAAAAATTTTAACGCGTTAAAATCGTTGTGATTAATGAATCGAAATTAACACCCGTGCCCAAGTTTGCAATTTATAATGTAAGCTTTCTGCAGCACTGATCTTGTCACCTAATGGGTTGTTTTTTGGGGGGGATTGAGACTGGCACAATGTAAGGCGAGACGCAGCATGTGAAAATAGGATTTTGTTTATGCAGTGGTCAATGTTGAGATTTTTTGCTATTTTTCTCTCTTAATATCTTAGTTTGAATGTCAGAATAATAATAAACATAAAACTCACCCTATGCAATGCTTACTCTATGACTTTTTGTCTTGCCTCATTTAATACATTTTTCGTCTCATATTTCTGTCAGTAATCGATATCGATATCTCTAAATGTATTTATTTTCCTCCCTCATTCACCTGCAGTGTCTCGCCCCTAAATGAATAAAACCCCCGAGATTAATTTGTCTTAGTTTAGGCTTAATTATTCTCCTGCACAGACTGAACAAAACCTCAAGTGTCTTTTGATTTCAACAGAAAGTCATCCAGTTCTACAAACGAGGAGGGAAAACGGTCGACGTCGCCCCGTTTTGCACCAAAGTCATGTGAAGCTGCCTCTCAGTCTCGCTCCCTTAAAATCGAGAGAGAAGCCCATGGTGCAGTAATTATAACGCTGCTAAACGGCTGCGCGATGCATGTAAAGTGTTGTTAATGTGTAATTCAGTTTGGCTCGGCTCCACCCCGTCCACCTCCTCCGCATCCACAAACACTTCAAGCTCAAGGTTAGACTCCCTGCCCGCGCATCCCACACTCAACACTGCCATCTGTTGACGGGTGGGGAAACTGCAGCTCTGGGGGTGGGTTTTCAGCACCGTACCTCAAATAGCCTCCCAATAGAATCTTCTGTATGATTTAAAGCGAGCACAGAGATGATGAAAAATGTGTGTGCAAGACGTTCATTCATTACTTTGGTACTTGAAGAGTGGATATTGAACAGTTGTCTGTCACCATCCGCACAAATGTATGTGAGCAAAGTGTCTTGCAAAGAGGCACAGCCAGAATGCACTTGGATGAGGTCCTTATTTCACCTTAATTTAACCAGTAAAGTACACTTAGTGGCGTTTTTAGTGGAGTTCTGGTTCAGAGCGGCACCTATTGTACATGTTGTCAGTGGTAAGGATCTAAAACGTGGCAAAATAGCTCCTTTCCTTTTCCTTAAGCTTTGAGGCCGACGACATGAGGTCCTTCTGTGTCAGGACAATCTGAACATTCCTAACCCAGAGGGCGGGACAAACCAGGAAGTGACGTACAATATCCATATCCTCCTGCAGTGCAATGAATTTAACCTCTTAACCCCCACCCGAACCAAGCATATTATCTCCAGTTTGGCGTTACACAGATCTTAAAGGTTCTTAAAAAAAGACAAAATAGTGACAAAAAGAGAAGAAAACAAGGATGAAACGCAACAAACAAGTATCAAAAAGTGAAAAATAACGCCTCAAACGAGCTAGAAAAAAAGTGACTCCAAAAATAAAGTGATAAAAGTGCGGCAAAAAGTGACAAAAACTCAGCAAAAATGTGGAAAAATATGCAATAAAAACGCCACAAAAAACTAAAACAAAGAAGTGACAAAAGAGCAAAAAGTGACAAAACTCAATAACACAGTGGCAGAAATGAGATGAAAAAGAAAGTGAAAAAAGTGATGACCACACGGCAACAAAGCATGGAAAAGATCGGTTTAGATCAGTCTTGTAGGTCTTTCAAATGACCAGTTACACTGGCCTATAGGAGGTACACTCCAGTCCAGAAGCTTTTAGATTTGGGCAAAGCTGAACTGGAGAAAATGCACTAGGTTAAGGCGAGTGGTAAGAGGTTAATGTCAATAGTATTACCAACATAATCCAAATGTCAAAAGGATGTGTTAAATAAACAACTCTTGATTAACTTCACTGTTCAGTTATTATGATACTCACCAAATCCTGTCCTTTAGTTCACCACAGACAGAGGTCTGTTCTTTCACAGCAGATCTTATATAAATATGCCACATGGGCTTAAGTTCTGTTCTTGTAAAATGTAAACAAAAGTGTGTAATGTTGCCTTAAGGTCATATATTTCCTATAATAAAACTCTCAGATGTTGCTGTGGCTCTAACGCTGCATGACTTGCTTTATACTTTCATATACCTGTATTTAGGACAGAGCTCATGTTTTTATTTCATGAAATATGACGCATCATTTCACGCTGAAACCTTCAAGACGCAGCACATTGTCTTGTGGGATTGTTCTTAGCTCCTTATGGTCTGATGAGGAACACCCCGAGGTTCCTCTGCTAAAGGAGGAGAATCACAGCTCCTTTCCTCACTCCCTCCTAGGCAAGGCAAGTTTATTTGTAGAGCACAATTCATACACAAGGCAATTCAAAGTGCTTCACAGTTGCATACAATTATAAGACAGCAGATAAAATCAATAACATAATATACAAATTAATCAATGACAGTAAAAGGCAAGAGTAAAATACTTTCAGTTTTCATATGCACGGTAAAAAGAGCTGTTTTCAGCCTGGATTTGAACATTGTCAGAGTTGAGGCCTGTCTCACATCCTCATGAAGACTGTTCCAGATTTTAGCTGCATGAAACTGAAACGCAGCCTCACCGTGTTTATTATTGACTCTGGGAACCACCAGGAGACCCCTCCCTGAAGTTCTCAGGGCCCGAGATGGTTCATACGGCTCTAACATGTCAGAGATGTACTTTGGTGCTAAACCATGAAAAGACTTGTACACAAGCAGAGCTGTTTTAAATTCTATTCTCTGAGTGACAGGAAGCCAGTGCAGAGACCGGAGCACTGGACTAATGTGGTCGTATTTCCTGGTTCTTGTCAGGACTCGAGCAGCAGCGTTCTGGATGTTCTGCAGCTCTAACAGCTCGTTTAGAAAGGCCAGTGAGCAGCCGTTACAGTAGTCTAACCTGCTGGAGACAAAGCATGGATGAGTCTCTCTAAGTCTGGTTTTGACACTATTCCTCTGATCTTAGCAATGTTTTTCAGATGGTAAAAAGCTGATGATGTTACTGCTTTGATGTGGCTGTTTAAGTTCAGAGTCCATGATTACTCCTAGATTTCTAACCTTATGTTTTGGTTTTAGAGCGAGAGACTCAAGGTGACTGATAACACTTTGTCTTTGTGTCTGTGGGCCAAAAACAATGATCTCATCTTCTGACTGCACTGACACATTTGGATGCTGCTTGTCATGGCGGACGATGAGGGTCGTCAGGGTCAACGATGAGAAGGAGTTTCCTAAGCTTATTTACACTTTGTAGATGTAGCCAACATGCAAAGTCCGCACTCGTTCACAGACAGGACGAGCCTCGCATGCTGACGGGATCGGGTTATACAATAGGTTCTGACAGTGAGGCTTAGATAGAAAACCGAGTTCACCGCGGGGTCGTGGCGTTGGCAGACTCCATTGCAGATGTTTCAACTTCTCCACGGTGCGGTTAGTGCTAATAACACGGCAGTCGGATGTTGTAACGCCAGTTTATTGTTTCACCATGACAGCACTGCACACATGGTTAGACTGCTACTCCATGGCACAGGATATTTTACCTAAGAAATGGGTCTTTCTAGATCAGAGGCTCCCAAACTTTTCAAAACCATTAACAACTAGTTTCATGATGTTAGTTTGGATACTGTGTTTTGATATGTGGCTTAATTTCACTAAAATTAGCTGTTTTCAATCAAAATCAAAAATACGTCAATTCAATAAACAGTGTAGAGTGACTTGCTGTATGTACCTTGTTGTGTAATAGCAGTCAAAAAAGGTCATCCGAGGCACTCCATGTACAAAAAAGGTTAAAAGTCTTTCATTTACATCTGGACAGCCAGCTTATTTTTGAAGAGCACCCTTGGACCACACTTTTAAACATTTTTAAACATACAAAGTGGACTTTGATGCGCTCACACATCTATCTAACATCAAATTCAATGTCCACATTTCCATATCCCACGACCCACCAAGGGTCCCGAACTCCACCACTCTAGAATGCAGTCTCTCTAACTGCACGGCTTTTGATTTCTCTACAAAATGACTTTTATTAGAGCTTTTTTTTTACCTTCTGTTGTCTTAATAGGGCGAGCACTCCACAACAAGTCCCAAAAATGTGCAGCAGCGGCACTGTCATGCTCATGTCGACACCCGTGACCCAAGAAGCTGCCCGCCGGGGTCTTTTCAGGCAGAATAGCGGGCGAAGGTGTGCTGTTCACGGGTTAGCTTTGAGCGACGTCCTGCTGGAGTCGACCGCTGATCGAGTCTCGCTACTTTTGCAAAGGTTTCCCTCGTGTGGAGTGTCGTCAAGCGTCTGCCATGAAATATATGTCCTAACTTTTGCCTCGGTCAGCCATTTGAGGATAGAAAATAAACATAACTGTCCGCTTTCTGCCTTCAGCAACAATCTTACCTCTGCCAATCTCCCTTGTAACAATTTAACACAACATGTCCACCAGATCGAGTCTCCCTCTCTCCCGCTCGTTTATTTTGCTCTTAATCCCAAAGACACATTTTTTTGTTGTTGCAGATCCTGACTCTCTCTCGTTGCATTTGTCAGCGATATTCTGCACTGTAGTTTTAGAATTCTGGCAGCGCGCGCCAGCCCTGTTTCCCGGCTGATAAGTGCTGCTCAGTGGCTTTGGCTCAGGGCACTCGCCACTGTTTTACACTGACACCCATTTGGAGAAACGTTCCTGGATATTAGAGATAATCCAGTGGGCATGACGGCCACGATATCCCACGGTTTACAAAAGCACGCGTCAGTCTTTGGAGTCTGCTATGTGAGTGATTCAAGGTGATATAAAGGCGAAGTGCACTTTAAAGTTTACAGCCCACTGGTATTGAAAGTATTGAGTGCGCTCAGAGACCACGTAATAGCTGATTTTCGGCTAAAAGCTCCATAAGGGACAGTAAGTGGCATCATAATGGCTGCATATTCAAGGCTGTATATTTCATCAGGAAGTAAAGTTTGGTGAGCACTTTTTGCAAACTCTTCAAAAGTCTCCGAAAAGCCTCTTTTAATTGTTTTATTTTATTTTGGAGCCTTTGATACTTACGTCATATTGTTTTCTTATCGATTGGAAGAGGTGGGAGTAAGTCACTAAGTGCAAGTCTTGAGTCAAACACAGGGTCAAGTCAAATGGAGTCTTGCTTTAGACGCAGTCACTAATTTTCACTGTTGGACAATTAATTCTTCTTTTCAAAATGTGTTTAGAATCTACTTGAAAATATGCAACAAGTGCTTTCTCAAGATTTAGCAATTTAGGCTAAAATCAAACTTTTAAGAATAAAATGGATTTGGATTTAAAGCCTATCTATATTCAATAGCAACAACATTTTGAAATATATATATATATATATATATATATATATATATATATATATATATATTTGTAATGCTCCAGTCGATGTACAACATTACTAGGCAGCATTTTAAGGCAGGGGGCCCGGGGGCGACTTCAGAAAACTTTAAACAAGAGTCTGTTAAACATAGACTGCTCATACAGTCTGAAAGGGTAAATCTAACATATTTTTTGTATTTGTGTTAGTTTCTGACAGGTTTTCTGTCACCGGTTCCCCTGTTATGCCCCTGCATGCTCGGATTCGCCCCTGCTCAAAGTAGATTCTGCATTGCCTTAAGTCCTGCTGTCACTGAGCTCTGTGTGCATAAAATAGCTATTAAACGCTGTGGCTTTTGTGTGAATACGTCGTTTTGGTCATTTTGTAAATTTCAACAAAATGTAAGATACCTGTAAAAAGCATAATAGTTTGAATATACTGCCTTCTCAAACTAGTTGGAATGCTCACTGCCCTTCCAATAACCTCTTAACTTTTGGTTTTGCCAAACTCTAAAAGCTTCTAGAAAAAAAGCATAAAGATAGAGACTTTTTGTGTGTGACAAAAACACTACTAAAAAGTGATGAAAAGCAAAAAAGAGACAAAAACAAGACAAAAGAACCGACGAAAACAAAAACAAAAATGCAACAAAGAAACAACAGAAGAGCGACAAAAACATGCCGGAAAAGCAACAATAACACAATGAAAAAGAGACTAAAACACACAAAAAAGGTGACTAAAAAGTGACCCAAAAAGCGCCAAAAAACTAAACAAAACAAAACAAAAAAGAGACAAAATCATTTGAAAAATTTGACAAAAACACGGTGACAATGCAACAAATAAGTTACCATAAGTCTTGTAGGTCTTAGCTTTCAAATGAGGTGTTAGACTGGCCTAGAGGCTGTAAGCTCCAGTCGAGAAGCTTTCAGATTTGGGTCAAGCCGAACTGAAGAAAATGCGCTTGTAAGAGGTTAAAACACAATTCTAGTCCTAAAGTCCTAGAGCTCACTCACAGACATTGACAAAGTGAAGGTTGATGCCGTAAGAGGGAAAGTTTAAAAAGTCTGCGTTAGCAAATCCCCTTCCTTCAGAGCAGACCTCCAGCGCGTCTGAAGCCACATGGGGCCAGGACCGGTGGAATAAGACTTTCTATTGTCTGACGCGAGCCCCATGTTCAGAAAGTGAACCAGAATAATGCCTCGGAGCGGGGTTGCCTTTCGGCTGTGGAGGGCCGCACGGAATACTGAGAGAAACCGGATTCCTCTCCGTGTGTGGGGCCGGTCTGCGGTTGTAGAATGGATCAGAGCAGTTCAGGGCCAAGCAAACGGATGCGAGCCCCGTGTGGTCTGAAGAGAGATGTGGACAAATCGTAAGAAACAGGAAAAATAAACTGCAACAAGCCTGGGTTACCGAATGTGCTGAACCAAAGTGGAGGGAGCGGGGGAGAATATGAAAGGGGAAAACTGACTCTCAAGCAGAGGCCTTTGATTGCTGTGAAACTACACAATCTTACATGGATTCGTATGGTGTTGGCCAGGCATGTCCAAACGCCTCTCCCATCATACACTGCCTGACCAGAAAAAAGTCTCCACCTTGATTTCACTTTCTGGTGGTCAGATCTATAGGTTCAGCAACACTATGCGCTGAAAGAAGGAGTACAGCTGACTACCTGAACATTTTGAATGACCAGGTTATTTCTGTCCCTGATGCATATTCCAAGATGACAATGGGTTCATCGGGCTCGCGTTGTGAAAGAGTGGTTCAGGGAGCAAGGGACATTGTTTTCATACAATCCTAACTCCATTGAGAATCTTATGCAATCATCAATACAAGATCCTGGGAGGGAAATAAAAGCAAGAGACGTCGCAGAGGCTTTTTGAAACAATGACACAGAGAATGTGTGCTTCGATCAGATCTTAAGATGGTTCAACCAATTATTAGAGCATCTGACCTTTTTTAGTGTATGAAATGATTTAATATTGACCTGGCATTTAGTTTCCAAGCCTGAATAAAAGTGTTGGATCATGGTTTAACCAAACCAAGTCTGATCAAGGGCTAGTGACGCCCGAAACGTTACCGTGTGGTGCTAAATAAATTCTTTGGGGGCTCAACAGCGGTGCAGAGTCTTTAATCCTTTCATCGTACGTACTATTGAACTCTTGCACGCTACTAAACCTATTCGGGATGTGTGTGTCTGTCCAACCCTCTTTAACCAAATCTAAACTCATTGCAAAGTTTCAAAGCACTGACCCTTGACTTTGTATAATAGCCGTCCCAAGATAAAACATTTTTGGACACTAATGGCGTACTCTCACACAACACAATCACACATATAGACATAGTCTTAAGTGTCTGGCCCAAGGATACAATGGCAATATGAACCGCTCTAACCACTGGGCCACTGCCACTCCAGAATAGTAACATCTGTTTTCTGTGATTGCTGAGGATATTACAGTCAACAGGTCTTCTCCACCCCATTTTACTGTCACTTTTTTCAAACTTCGTGAATGAGCAAAGTTATGTTGTGTCTTCAAAGAACCCGGTCATGACGCTAGAGAGTCATTTATTTGGGGGGTCCGCTGGGTGGTTTGAGTTTTGGACATTTCAACTTTCTTCTCAATGGTTTCTTCACTCTCTTCTGATCTGACTTGTCCACTTTAGTATTTAAACTCTCGGATGGGGTCAAGGCGGCCATTGCTCCATCTCATTCACTTTGAAGCCTTTTCCATAATGAGAAAACTCCAGGACGGATGATAGCTTACACTGTTGCGTCCAGCTAACACACGTTTTCCTCTTTGTTTTCCTCTTCTACATCGAACACCTCGTCTCCAGTGGGGCCCGTGTCACGGCCTGGGGGAGTTCTTGTTCTCACTTGTTGTATCACAGGGCTGATGAGTACAGGAGGTATCACCCTCGCTCCTCTTGTAATTCATGCTACAGAGGACCCTGAAGGCATCACCCTTGCTCCTCATATAATCCCTGTTACATGCCTGGCCTCTGTTCACTCCTAACCTGCCTCCGATCAAGTATTTATGAGATCTCCCCCTCACGTACTAAAGGCGAGTCTTCTTTCTGCCCTCTACAGTGTCGGGCAAGCTACTCTGAAACTGAAATGCGTTATTATTTGTTATGGAGAAAATGTAGCTGAGTTATACTTTTATAAAACTGTACTTCAACTGTAAGTTAGGCTAAAAACAAGCTAAACAAACTCTACCTCTACTTTTTGGCAGTCAACATTATGTCAGCAAATAAACACTCCTGATTTACCGTCCTTGTAAAATAATAAGCCTCAATGACCACGTATGAGCAATTAATCAGTTTGTAACAAAGTAATTATAGATATTAAGTCATAATATGTAAGAGATTCTCATAAACATGTCACAGAGGAGGAAGTCTCTGTAACAAACATGGATCGTGTAAACATTTTGGTGAACATGTCAGAACTGGTACGTCTTTGTAAACCCCTCTGTTTATTGGACTTTTATTTATTTCAGCCTGGCAACTCCTGAAATGCATTGCAGTTTGGATAATACTAGTAAAAAAAACATTACATTACATTAAGGATCAGAATATTTTATTATCAGAGCTACCAAAAGGGGTTAACGTGCTTCAAACAACAGCAAGATTAGAGTCGTGGAATTGTTATCAACCTTTCTAACCCCATTGGAAGATTATTCACCCAAATCCGAGACTCGCACCGGTTCTACCTGCTGTTCCGAACAGCAGATGGCCGGACTCTCTCTTCATTTGGCCCCCTGTGACTGCTCTCGCTCCAGAGAAAATCCTGCCTCCGCCTCATATCCATCCATTACCGCCTTATCAACCCAATATTCACAGAGTCACGCCGTTAATCTCTTCGGTTTGTGGAGGAAACCCTTAGCTCCCCGAACCAATTGCTACGTGGCGAGACTGTTTCCGTGTGTGGTGTGGTTAAACACAGGTATTAGCCTCGGCCTGGAGTGGCATTAGGGAGGAGCAGAGGTGATGACACTTTGATTGGTGTCTAAGGCAGTCGCAGCGCACAATCACGGCGGGTTTACAAGTTGTTTGTTTATCTCCCTCGGAAGTGAGTCAGTAAGAGTGGAGAAGTGTGTTGAAATACTTGAGTTTGGGTGGGAAAAATTAGGCTTTTTTTTTTATTAAGAGATAAGAGAGTGGTTACTGTAAATAACCACAAGAACAAACGGTTTCCTGATATGAGAAGCTTTGTAGAAGTTGAACAAATGTAAAGACGCAGCTGTCATGGAGATTACCAATGAATACTGGTGACTTATCCCATCATACATTATGATGATGTATGATACATCATCTTAATGATAATCTGATAATAATCAGATTATCTAATAATAATCTGATTATTATCAGATTGTGTAGTTGTTTTTTCCCTTTCTCGTTTTGAATTGAAGATGTTTCAGATTTCTGGTGACAAGCTGGACATTTTATTTTATACATATCATGTGGATTCTATTAAACTATAGGCTGTTTAGAATGTTGTAATGTCACGTGAACACAACCTAGCCAATCTCCTCTCGGCCAGTTTTGGGTAATAGCCACTCCCTGTCACATTTTAATGCAAATTAAACATAAAACATGAAGAAAAAACTGAAGAAAACTTAAATGAACAATAAACCAAGTGCATAAAAAAAAAAAAGAATCGCATGGTGGTATCTAGCCTGGCTATCGCCAGTTTGGGGAGCACCAATTCATTTTCTCATAGGAGAGGTGTGGTTTACGATTGTCCATAGCATTTATTGGGCGCTACGAATATCTATCATGCGTCTGCACGTAGCCATAGCCAATCGTATCAATTATATCCGATCACGTATGACATACCTGCTGTAAACCTTCGAGCTAAACTATTTAGAACACGGTCTAAAAGATGGCGTCGCGTCTGCTGCTGTCATGTTGGATCCGTAAATAAATATATATACATTTTTATCCGTAAACAAACTACAAGCATGTCGAATAGCGCGTCATCGTCTTGCCGTCCGTCCTCGTTCTGTGATTGGTCCCCAAATCCATGCTAAGATTTCGGCCATGGTCCCCAGGCTGCTGTGCAGTTCAAAATGATTCGAGCGCACACAGCAGTCTGGGTATTCCCAGGCTAGGTGGTAACTATCGTTACTGTCAAAATGCAGATTTCTTTTGTTTTGGATTTTGCCAAAAAATTGGACGAATCTACATGGACACAATGTTCAGTGTCAGCCTGTATGAACTAAGGTCCAATTATTTTATTATAAACGTGTCCAAAATGGGGACAATATTCAAAAACATTTGCGTGATGTTCGTCAGCAGAAAGGACTTTCAGGCATAAGATAAATGACAGGTTTGTGAATCCAGTCACTTCCAAGTAATTATCAATTTCAACATTTGTCAATTTTCTTTTTGGAGATTTCTTAAAAAAAAAAAAAAAAAAATACATTTAGGTTGTGTTCACATTCTAGAATTTTTTATGATGTTATCTTCTCAGTAAAGAAGAGGTTGAGTTGATTTAATAAACAACTGAACTGAGGAAGCCTTTAGGATGAGGAATGTCAATGCGCCTGGACTTGATTAAAATCGAAAAGCAAGTAAAACCACACAAAAGAAAGCAAATTGATGTTTGTTTATGTTTTTTTCAAAACATTGTGCTGCCTTATTGAGTTTTACTCTTTTTCCGAATCTAAAATGAATCATTATTTAAAATAGAAAACCAATTACAAAGCTCCAAACCCCATCTGCTGTGTAAACGTCCAAGTCCCTGTATTATCTTGCCTGACCCCATGTGTTGAAATGCCCCAGTGCTGATCTCTATCAAATCCGTGTTTAATCAAGCCGCTGCCGTGTCCGTCTTGTTTGCACTGATCTGATAACTCTGACAATCCTCTCCGTGTTTACTCCTCTGAGGTTCCTACCACAAAGTGAGCGGCGATAACAGCATTTCAATCAAAAGCAAAGGTCTGTTTTCAAATCAGTCATTATTTGTTATCGAGTGGAGCTGTGCGGTTTAATTGGATTGGAGTGTGTGGCGGAGGGCAGAAATAACGCACCGGGGGAAAAGGGAGGGAGAGAAAGAGAGAGGAATCCAAAGAAATGACAGAGAGATGGAGAGAGCGAGATTTGGGGAGAGCGTTATCAGCGGTGCAGAGGGGCAGATGTTCGCTGGGGTGTGGAGAGCCAGGTGTCTCGGATAAACTCACATATTGATGGATCGTGTTCATGTGGTGTGGATGTAGGTCACACGCTCGCGAAGTTTTGGCTTCATCGCTTCCATCTTCAATCCAATCAACGATAGATACAAACGGCAAAAACGGGGTAAAAACCCTCTCATCTAGCAGACTATAAACATATGTATCACACACCAAGAAAGTCAAGCTAAAATCGTGTCCATATGGATGTATTTTCACAGCAAACTGTTCAGTAGAAGCGAAAAACTACACTCGTTAGCTAATGTAGCATGAAGCTAATGTTATCTCTGCTAGCTCCTCGTTAGCATTGTCTGTTTTTATAGTATTTATGGACTCTTGGACCACTTTTTTGTTGCGTTTTATTCCTTTTTCATCACTCGTTTGTTGCGTTTTTCCACTGTGTTTTTATCATCATTTGTGTGTCGTTTTTGTCGCTATTTTGACGCTTTTATCAAGTAGCTTTTAGATTTGGGTGGAAAAGTCAAACTAGAGAAATGTGCTTGGTTCAGAAGTCAAAGTGTAACTCTGGACATTCAGTGCAGTGAAGCCAGTAAGGAGAGGGGCTTATCCGTATGAGTGATCCCACCCGGTGCTCCACAGCGGGGCATGAAGCGGTGAGTGGCTGTGGGTCAGCGGGGTGGAGGATGGAGGCAGACGAGAGGGCAGTGGCTGTGACAGATGACGCGGATTAGCGGCGGACACATGCTAACACTTGTGTTCACCTTTGACAACACCAGGATTACAGCCAGGTTTACTGCACTCCTGTCTCCTGTTGGGTTTTCATTGGATGGAACTGGAAAGGATAGTGCGACACTAAACTACTCTGTTCGATGAATTGAAAACCGAAATTGTTGTATTTGGTCCCACTCATGCCACTGCTTTTATTCACCAACCTTGGTAACTTTTCCACCCAAATGACTCAACTTCAACTTTGACCAACAGATCACTAAAGTTGTTCAATCATGTTTTATTCAAATCCGAAATATTGCAAAAATAAGAATTTCCTTTCCTGTGCAGACCTTGAAAAAGTAATTCATGCCCTCATCTTCACTGGATTAGTTTACTGTAATGCCCTCTATTCTGGACTCAGTTAGAAAGCCTTGAATTGTAAAAAGCGACTTGGAATTGTAAAAAGCATCTGGAAAAGCGCTATATAAGACTAATGCATTATTATTATTATTATTAATTGCCTCCAAACGGTCAAATATTCAGCAGCCAGGCTCTTGACTGGCACAACTAGTTATGACCACTTAACTCCAATCTTAGCCTCCCTGCACTGGCTGCCAGTAACATAGAAATAATAATAGAAATAATATTAAAATTGTACCTAAGACTTTTAAAGCCCTGAAAGGCCTTGCCCCTGCCTACACCCAGGACATGCTCACTCCCTATGTCCGTTACTGGCATTATTAATGCATAATACGTGTTTTCATGGGATCGATGTGAGCTAGCTGTTTGCTGCTAAGCAGCTAGCGTAGAAATACTTATTTCTATTATTGTTGTTTTTTTACTCCATTGCTTATTAAATGTGGAAAGCACTTTGTAACTTGAAAAGTGCTATACAAATAAAATGTACTGTATTATCATTATTACGCTCACTTTCACTTACACAGCCTGACATCAAAGATTCTCAATGGGGTTAAGCTCTGGATTCTGTAGAGGCCAATCCATCTCATGCTCCCTGAACCACTCTTTCACAATAGCCTGGCTAACGCCAGACTAAAATCACAAATGATATTTAGTCTGGGGACCACCAATTCATTTTCTCGTAGTAGAGGTATGGTTCACGATTGTCCATAGCCGTTTATTGGGCTGAATGTTTCTCATGCGTCTGCACGTAGCCATAGCCAATCGTATCATGGTATCAGATGACGTATGACGTACCCGCTGTAAACTTTGAGCTAAACTATTTAGAACACGTTCTAAAGCTTGATCGAAAGATGGCGTAGCGTCTGCTGCTGTCATGTTGGAGCCACACATATTTCTTTTAATTGTTTTTATCCTAAACAAACTACAAGCTTCCGTATGTCGAATAGTGTGTCCTCGTTCTGTGATTGGTGCCCAAATCCATGCGAAATGTCGGCCATGGTCCCAGGCTGCTGTGAAGTTCGAAAAGATTCGAGCGCACACAGCAGTCTGGCATTAGCCAGGCTACTTTCACAATGTGAGCCCGATGGATCCTGGCGTCGTCATCTTGGAATATGATGCCCGTGCCATCAGGGAAGAAGAAATCTATTCAAGGGATAACCTTCAACATAGCCACTAGGCGTGCGCTCTTGCTGAGCAAAAGCTCTATGCAGTCGTTTATACATGAGGACCCAGAACTAATCCAGTGAAGGCGCACAAACTCCATCCTGAAGGAGGACAGCGCCACCTCATGACTGTTTTGAGCTCCTTGTTGATGGAGACATGCAACGGGTTTACTCAAACATGAAAGAAAATACAACTTCACTTCTTTGTTTATCTCTTGAGAGAATATTATGAGCCCCAAATGGAGAATAGAAGACTTTTAACTAAATTATAAGGAAATAAATCATGTCTTTCATTTTGTACAGTGCAACAATATGTTCAAATTCTTAAATAATAGATTGCAGTCTTTTAGTCAAACTCTGTTGATTGAAGTAAATTTGTTGCCCATCTGTCTTCCTCTCCGGCGGCTATGTGTTTTCTTCCTGCAACATGACCACGGCAGGAAAGACTTGGAAATGTTTTTGAATTCATTAATTGGGGAACGAAAATAATCACTTTCCAAACGTACTGTATTATCTCAGGATCTGGACGTCTCCCCTCATTAGACAGCGCGCAGCGAGGTCAGCGGAGTGACGGCCTTGTTTTCGCACAGGCAGAGGCTCCGGATGCCTGGTCGTGTGTTTGCCGATCCAGGATGATGTTTGTCTGAGGAAGGAAACAGAGTTGTATTTGTTTCTCTGCTGGCACTGCACAGGCCCAGATGGTCAGCTCCAGAGATAATGCTTGTTTAGTATTTTGGGGTTGGATAAAAACAGGAGAGGGAGTAGCTGTGGTTAAATATCCGGCGCAACCATTCTTCTGACTGAATGGTGATTCTTGCAACAGCAAAATCCAGGCATCTTCAATAACAACATGTAGAATCCAAAGTCATAAAATGGATGCAAGACTTTGTGGATTGGTGGAAGCACAGGTAAAGCAAGGGAGGACTGTGCTGTGCGATGAGCTGCACTGCTTTGGGAACTCCTCCTTTGAGTTCTGCGAGTTGGGACAGCGCAGACGATGTAGTGATGTGACGTCCATGACCGGGCGGCTCTTTTGAACGGTTCGAACCAGGTCTCAATTGAGAAAAGAGACGGATCTCGTTTTCAATCAATTTTTTCTGAGTACTCCCCGGAACGAACACAAGAATCAATCCAACAATGGAGCAGGGGACACAAGTGAAAGCTACATGCACTAAAATTATTTGTCAGACAGTTGCAGCCTCTTTTTATGAGTTGTTTTCACAAACACGTTTTTTAAAGCGTAAATATCAGTCCCATTCAAGATTTCATAAGAAAAACTCTAGGATAATGGGCTAAACACAACACACAAACACAACAGTAGCATTTAAGAGAGACCCAAACTGTTCCGCGCACATTTATTTAGCCCTCAGAACCTTAATGCCAGCTCCGTCTCACAATGAAAACGTTACAACCCGACCAAACTCTCCCTGGTCACATAATGAGACGTATGTTTGTCCTGGATCGGGCTCCGGCGACTGAAGCTGATAAATGATTCAGTGTGTTTGTTCTGTTTGTCGGGGCAGATCAGGAGGAGACTGGTGATCTGTAACGGAGGCGAGTGCTTTGGAAGAGGAGCTATAGCGCATTTTTACAGAATCACATAACGTTACTTCACTGTCCCGCATTGTCTTTTGTTCATTTTTCACACTCCGTGGTGAAAGCCCAATTTCTTGTTTGAAATTGGTCTTGAGACTTCAAACAAGAATAAGCACCTCACATTCATTAAAGCAGACATCTTAATCAATCAGTTGGAGCCTGTAACCATATTGTAACACTGTCTCTATTAAAAACATACCTGATTTTGCTTAATTTATGCTGTTTTGTTTCTTCTCATACTGCTGAAGAGCTCCCATCTGCCTTTTCAGGGATTTTATTTTGTCATATAGCGGAAAATCAAAACTATACACTACATTTTCAAAGCCAATAAGCCTTCACCATCCTCTTTCTTAACACTGTTTTGCACTGTAAAGGGCCTACCTAGTTGCGGATGATTGTGCGCATACAAAGGGCCTATCTCACTGGCCTGGAGACTAGTTGGAGACTCGAGTTGCCGCTGGTCACAGAGATGTCTCCGACTTATCTCTCCAGGTAGTCTCGGTGAAAACAAACAGGTTTTTTCGATTTCAGCGGAGGGGAGTCTACGCGGTCTCAAGCAGTCTTGTGGCAATGTTGCAAGCACTCGCCTTATCTCCATGGGACATTTCAGAGACATCTTTGTGACCAGCGGCAACACGAGTCTCCAACTAGTCTCCAGGGCCGGTGTCATAGGCCCTGGAGTCCACAGAGAGACTGCATGGAGTCTTGAAAAAGTCCCCGTGCAGTCTTCGCAGAAGTCTAACCTGTTCGTTTTCACCGATACTACCTGGAGACTCGCCTTATGTCCAGGGGACGTTTCGGAGACATCTTTGTGACCAGCGGGAACTCGAGTCTCCAACTAGTCTCCAGGCCGGTGAGATAGGCCCTTTAGTTGCTCATTTACTAAGCGTTTGCTCATGCAAAACAGGAAACGCGTGCAAAAGTGGATCAGTAGCAAAGGTGTTTGCAGCATTCTCCCGTTCACACATCAGATTCGAGGCTCTAACACTGTGATACAGGTGATTTCCAATGGTATTTTTGGCCCACAAAAAGCTTTATGCTATTTTCCCGCTAGCACTAGCGCTCATCATGATATCATGGATTTGCGAGCATGCAGGCAGAAAGTAAAAGCTTGTTTTCACTGTTTTAGAATGTTTCGTTCCCTTTACTGTCGGCAGAGGTTGCCCCAGGCCAATTTGAAATCAATACCATTTCAGTTTTTCACACCTTGCTGCCAATGGTTCAAATTTGAAACGTCAAATACATATATGAACGTTTTTAAGCCAATTACACATGACTCGACGCATCTATGTTGGGTTGTGAAACTCTGGACCCCAGACTTCCCATGTAAAGAGCTCAATCCCCAATGTTACAGAGGACAGAGGAGCCTGGGCAGTGCCTGATAGACTCCATCCATCACAGCGTCAGACCGAGTCCAGACCAAGTTCATTCTCATCAATCTGAGGTCTGGTGTGATCCATGTGCAGGCCTATCATCTCACTCTCCGTCTCAGCTGCCAAGAACTACAACTACTGAAGAGACTGCTGACGTTGCGCTTTACTATCATACTCCGATCATAAAAGCGTATAGGAGACAATCTACTAAGCAGTGTTTGAAAGGCAGTTAACATGCACTCTTCCCCTCACTTAATACATTCAAATTAGATGTTTGTTGACAGCTACCAGGCATATCTCGTTGAGAATGAAATCGCATGGACAGTAATACTAAATACGGCGAAATGCTCTAATAACTTTTTGTTTTTTAAAATGCTGGATTAGGCCTGTTAGGCGTTATCGACAAATAATTCATATTTCAGTATTTGTGAGGACTTTCTCAAATAACAACGATGAAGCGATATTTTTGAAAACCATCAGAAATGTGCAACAATGTGCTGCAAACATCTTAATTTACATTGCCTCGTCGCTCAAAAGCTATTGACCAGATTATCTTAAACTCTTATTAAACTCTTTTAAACTATTATTTTCCCAGCTCTACACATGTATCTGAAGTTTTTGTAAAATACCCAAGACTAAGGTCGTTTTCACACGTTAGAACGCCTTATGGGTCGACCCGTGACCGCCCTAGTTTCAACTGCATTTACTTTAAAGTTAGTTCAGCCCGGGTTCCAGACATCGCACCATCAGCCAGGTTTTACGATCAGCTGTTCAACAAACTTATTCCCATGACAACGAGCATGAACCTGTCGAGAGCCACTTTAGGTCGACCTTCCTAGAGCCTGTGTGAAAACGCCCTAAATTGACCAAAGCTAGTGTTTAGGGAGCACTACACACCACAATCCTCCTTCAGAAGCTGCAGTGGGAGCAGTAGGTGCGAACATACTGTGGGCAGATGATGCTGATGGTGAAATCTGCTCAGACCGCATGTTTCTGCGGATGTCCTGGTTTTGATGGATGGCCGAGAACTGTTTCCCAGACGCGCTCCTCAAACGGGGGCTTTAAAGATGTTCCATCAGCAGACTTGAACTGACAGCTCCAGCCTGTGTTTAACTCTGCATTTACTGTTGTTGATCAAGCTGCGTTAATGACGGGAGAGAACTTAGGAGCTAAGTAATTCCATATTTACTGATTACACCCACTATCAACCTCTCCCGGTCCAGTCGGCTAAATACTGTTCTGTTTTTCACCACATTACTTTAATGTCTCTGTAAGACCAGTGCACTTACAAATGTCATTTCAAGAATTACGTTTTGATAATACAATAAATCCATTGCTCGAACCCACTCGTCTTTGTCTCAGAGCATTGAGCACATTTTCACTCTTTTGAACACATGCAAAATGATTCAGAGTGTGGATATGGAGCTGTGTGTCCATGATGCTCTGTCTCTTATGGGAGTTTTTTTGGTAAAAATATAAACAATTACGTGAATTCTGCTAAGCTTGTGCAGTAGCTGAGCATGGTAGAGTGCTTTTGAAGGTGAATGTGGTATGTAATCTGATGAATGTAATTTTAAACTATAGGAGAGTGCGGGGAGGGTTGGGCTCCCTCAGTGTTTTGGAGCTAATAAGCAAGATCAGGCTAAACTGAGAGTTCATGGTTACAGAGTGTGATGTCACTTCCTGTTTATGGATGCTGGAAGGTGAGTAAACCAGAGCGCAAAAAAACGAAAACATACCAACATTTGTAAACTATTGGTAGTCAAGTGAGAGTCAGCTTTCACACTGAAGAACTTAACTTTAATATCTCATCATTTTCAGGATGAATTGTCATAATCTAAATGGCGACTGGGGAGCGTTGGTTAGGCCACACATAAGAAGTCTTTCTGTGTGGAGTTTGCATGTTCTCCCCGTGTCTGCATAGGTTTACTCCGGGCACTTCAGTTTCCCCTACACTAAAACATGTACAATACTGAGGAGTGATTGAAGAAGAAGAAGAAGAAGAAAAACTTTATTTCCATAGCGTCACAAAGCACTTTACATGAGATAATTATACATTCTCCCACACTCGTGGTGTTCAATTTCCCCTGGGGGAGACTGACAGAAGCGCTGTCACGACTGCACACATCTGCACCAACGGTCCCTCTGACCACCTCCATACATTCACACACACACACACACACACACACACACACACACACACACACACACACACACACACACACACACACACACACACACATCATGCATCCTGGCCCATTGTACATGTTTTAGTTAACAAGTGGGGGATGTTCTGTTATTCTGGACCTTCTGTTTTGTTTGCAAACCTTAAAGTGATATTTCTGGATTTTTGACATTGGGCCTCATTTCCTAGTTATCCAGAGTGTTGTTGATGTCTGGAGATATTTTTTTCTTAAATTCATGCAGTTCTAATATTTGAAGAGCTTAGTGGTGCTAGGCTAATGCTAGGCTAGAGCATTTCTATGATATCAGTTAGCTTGCATTGAAAACAGTGTGACCCACTCCACAGTGCACCTGAGGTAAATCACTTATAACACCAGACTAACCATATAAATGTCTGTGTTAATAGAATAATGTTTGAAATATAACTGACCTTGTATCACATGAATTACTGCATTTTGAGGGACTATTTTCTCACAGATCACTCCGCCGCTGCGTTAGCTTACAACCACGAAGCTGATGCTGCTCAAATATAAGTTATTTTAAATGCAAAATGGTTAAAATGATTCTATTAACACAGACATTTATATGGTTAGTCTGGTGTTATAAGTGATTTACCTCAGGTGCACTGTGGAGTGGGTCAGACTGTTTTTAATGCAGGCTAACTGATACCATAGAAATGCTTTAGCCTTGCCCTAGCCTAGCGCCACTAGACTCTTCAAATATAAGAACTGCATGAATTTAAGAAAAAATATCTCCAGACATCAACAACACTCTGGATAACTAGGAAATGAGGCCCTATGTCAAAAATCCTGAAATATCCCTTTAAGGAAGACCGTGTTAGAATTTATGAATCCAGAGACCCCATGCTGTTCCCTTTATCTTCAGCCTCATGGTTTACAGGTTCTGAAGCGTGTGCATATGTATCTTATCAAAATGTTGGAAGCCTTGGGAGTAAAGCTAAGAAACATCTTATGTGACCGAACCCTGTGGATTTCTGTGATTGTCCCAAAATAGATCTATAGATGTTTAGATATTTGAACTTTTAATTGCAATGCATGATACTGCAACCTCTTACCCCTCTCTTAACCGAGCGCACTTTCTCTAGTTCGGCTTTACCCAAATCTAAAAGCTTCTCGAATGGAGAGTCAGTGTCGCTTTTTGTCGCATTTCTGTCACGTTTAAAAAAAATGTATTGTTGCTTTTTGTTGCCCTTTCATCGCTCTTTTGTCATTTTTGTGTTGTTGCGTTTCCTTCTCGTGTTTGTCGCTACTTTGCAGCTTTTTTCAAGAAGCTTTTACATTTGGATAATACCAAACTCGGTTCAGGTGGGGGTTGAGAAGTTAACCAGTGCTGCCAGAGCTATAGTTCCCAGGACACAGTCTGAACCAGGATACCAGGGTCTTCAGGTCAGGAGGAGCTGGGGGGGGAGGATTTCAAATTCTCTTGTGCCTTTTGCATTTCGTGGAACGCATTGATCTGAATTGACACTGAGCTGTGACTTTCCATCTGCTTCTGTTCCTTTCCAGCATATTTTGTTTACCAGATGACTGTGATGATTGCCTCTTTAGTGGTTGTTTTATTGGAAGTCTGTATAAAAGTCCCTCTCTCTCTCTCGCCGCAGCAGATGTGGTCTTTTTGTTCTCCCTCTCAGTGACTGGCAGCTGCCCTCCGCTCTGCCCCTGAGCTCTCTGCCCACAGCGGGACCGGAGCCCGAACCGTTCATTCCCTCGCGTTTACGGAATGGAGAAATGTGTTGTTTTGCGAAAGGATCTCGTGTTCTGCCTTAATGGAGAGCAGAGCAGATGCACAAAACAGTGATTAAATCTGTAACGATCGCGACCAAAAGGAGTCTTCAAAAGCCTGCGGTGATTGGCCATTCTTTTGGTGTACAGTAATAAAAGTGGCTTATTGCGAATCAGCAGTTTTTGGACTGTCAACGTGTTGCTTACCAAACTGCGGGCACGCTCACAGCTGTGAATGGCAGGTTTGGACAGCGCAGTAGCCCACTCGACATCAAAAAAGTACTGCTTTCTAGAAATGCTTGGTTTGTTGACAGTTGGCTGCACAACCCAATATGACTTACTTGACGTTAGCTTTTTCACTGGTTCATTTCATGCAGAGATGTTTCTTTTCTTATAAGCACTTGTGATAAGAAATAGCAATATTCACTGTCTTCTTTTGATAGTGAGGTGAAATTAGTTTTGTCCTTCAGTATACATTTTGTGTGAAAGACCATTGTGCACCGTGCATCTACAACACATTTTATTGACTGTGAACTAGCAGGCCAGCTGTTGTTGGGGTGTGTACCTATGTTCCCCGGGTGCAATTTATTCTTCCGGTGAGTTGGTACATCAACCAATTGTAATTTTTTTGTAGGTGAGATAATTGGTACATCAACCAAGTCATGAGAGGGAAACGTCAGCTTAATCCTGACCCTGCCCTAGCCAACTAAGGAAAGTGTGCTGGTGCCTAATCTTATACATCTATGTTCCCCCACTTCTATTGACAGGGGAGCATAGGTACCGGAGGAACATAGGGCTGACTCCTGTTATAGATGGATAGATAGATAGATAGATAGATAGATAGATAGATACTTTATTAATCCCAGCAAGTGGAAATTCAGTTGTCCTTTAGTAGCAATACAGCGGATAAAAAGACAATACATATAAATATAATAAAAAAGTACTTGCCCAAAGTTAAACCCCCACAAATAGCATTGATAGCATTACCGTAACACCAAGGCCGTTTTCACACTTGCTTTGGTTAGGTCGACCTAAAGAGCCAAGTGACCTGAGAGCGGCGTTATTGTGAATCCAATGGCAGCACTTTGGGCCGCTCCGAGACTGATACAGGTGTCTCTCTCGGAGCGGCTGCTGTCATGTTTTGGGAGACTGCATATCGGTAGATTGTAAATTATTCTGACGAGGCAAAATGCGAGATGCGTCTCTCCTGTGCCTGAGTAGTGTGACGAATTAAGAGGCAAGGCAAGGCAAGGCAAGTTTATTTGTAGAGCACAATTCATACACAAGGCAATTCAAAGTGCTTCACAGTTGCAGAAAATTACAAGAAAACAGATAAAATCAATCAATAAAACATCAACATAAAGTTAATCAATTACAGTAAAAGGCAAGAGTGCAGATAAAATACTTTCAGTTTTCATATGCACGGGTAAAAAGAGCTGTTTTCAGCCTGGATTTGAACATTGTCAGAGTTGAGGCCTGTCTCACATCCTCATGAAGACTGTTCCAGATTTTAGCTGCATGAAACTGAAACGCAGCCTCACCGTGTTTATTAGTGACTCTGGGAACCACCAGGAGACCCCTCCCTGAAGTTCTCAGGGCCCGAGATGGTTCATACGGCTCTAACATGTCAGAGATGGACTTTGGTGCTAAACCATGAAAAGACTTGTACACAAGCAGAGCTGTTTTAAATTCTATTCTCTGAGTGACAGGAAGCCAGTGCAGAGACCGGAGCACTGGACTAATGTGGTCGTATTTCCTGGTTCTTGTCAGGACTCGAGCAGCAGCGTTCTGGATGTTCTGCAGCTGTCTAACAGCTCGTTTAGAAAGGCCAGTGAGCAGGCCGTTACAGTAGTCTAACCTGCTGGAGACAAATGCATGGATGAGTCTCTCTAAGTCTGGTTTTGACACTATTCCTCTGATCTTAGCAATGTTTTTCAGATGGTAAAAAGCTGATGACGTTATTGCTTTGATGTGGCTGTTTAAGTTCAGGTCTGAGTCCATGATTACTCCTAGATTTCTAACCTGATTTTTTGGTTTCAGAGCGAGAGACTCAAGGTGACTGATAACACTTTGTCTTTGTGTCTGTGGGCCAAAGACAATGATCTCAGTTTTGTCTGAGTTTAGTTGGAGAAAGTTGTTTTGCATCCACAAACTGATCTGTTCGATGCAGTGACAGAGAGTATCTACAGGCCATGTTCACCTGCCGTCAGTGACACGTAGATCTGAGTGTCATCTGCGTAGTTGTGGTACGACACATTGTTGCTGTTTATTAGCTGACCCAATGGAAGCATGTACAAGTTGAATAAGAGGGGTCCAAGATTGACCCCTGGGGGACTCCACAGGTCATGGAAATTTTGTCTGAGACACAGTTGCCAATTTCGACAAAGTACGTCCTATCCTCGAGATAGGACTTGAACCAGTTTAGAGTACCAGAGATTCCCACCCAGTTTTCTAACCTGTGAAGTAAGATCCTGTGGTCCACTGTGTCAAAGGCAGCGCTCAGGTCCAGCAGAACTAAAACTGAGACCTTACCTGCGTTTGTGTTCATACGAATATCATTTGTCACCTTGATCAGAGCTGTCTCAGTGCTGTGGTGGGGCCTAAATCCTGACTGGAAAGTATCAAACACATTGTTAGATAGGAGAAAGTAAGTGAGCTGTTGATATATTACTTTCTCTAGGACTTTTCCTAAGAACGGTAGGTTTGATATGGGCCGGTAGTTGTTCAGTACCTTGGGATCAAGGCTGCTCTTCTTTAGAAGAGGCTTAATGACTGCGGTTTTCAAGGCCTTTGGAAATGCTCCAGTCTCAAATGAGATGTTAACTAACTGAACAAGTTGTGGTAACAAGCTGGTCAGCACAGACTTCAGAAATCTAGTGGGTAATTCATCAAGGCAGCATGTACATGAACTCAGACCGGAGATAACCTCTTCGATTGTTTTGTCAGTAACAGGAGTGAAATGTGTCAGCTCAAGGTGTCTAGCTGGTGGCAGGGTTGCTATTTGTGTTGTGGAAATTATGGCATTTTTAATGCCTTGGACTTTGTCATGAAAAAATATTGCAAACTCATTGCACTTAGATGTAGAGATTAGTTCTAAGGGCAGTGAAACTGGAGGGTTAGTTAATCTGTTCACTGTGGAAAACAGAACACGAGGATTGTTTCTGCAGTTTGCGATGATTTTAGAGAAGTATTTCTCCCTTTCTCCACGCAAAATCTGGTTGAACTCACAAAGCACTTCTTTGTATATCTCAAAATGAACCTGGAGCTTTGACTTGCGCCATTTCCTTTCGGCTTTTCGGCACTCCCTTTTCTGTGCCCTGACCGAATCTTCACTTCTCCAAGGTGCCTTTTGTCTATTGTTAACCATTTTAACCTTGACAGGAGCAATAGTATCCAAAACATTTAAGACGCTTGATGTATAAGAGTCCAACAGATTATCAACATTTGAACATGGAGGATTTTCAAATCTGATCATTTCCATAAACTGTGTCCCTGTTTTATCATTTATGTGTCTTCTCTGAATAACTCCAGGCCCAACCACTGGTTTGGGTGTAACAGACAAGTCAAAAAGACACAAAAATGATCAGATAAAGCAGCATCAACAACATTCACATTTGATATATTAACACCTTTTGTATAACTAGATCTAGAGTGTGACCTTTGTTGTGAGTCGCCTCACTCACGTGCTGAGTTAAACCAAACATTTCAAGAACAGCATTAAGTTCTTTTGCATGCCTGTCATTGGTCACATCCACATGCACATTAAAATCACCTGGCACATTAAAATCACCTAATGCGAATTAAGAGCGTTTATCTCTGTCTCGAGCGTCACCCTCACTGTATTTATTTATTATATTTGTTGGTTTATTTGGTTGGGACAGTGCATGTTAATGAACATACATTGGGTCTCATGCACGTAAACAAGCCACAGGCTAATTTCCATTAGTCGTCCCCCACTCACACTCTCAAACACACTCTCGAGGGCTAACCGCTGCACCACCGTGCCGCAAAGAGCCACCATGATCCACCACGTGCGTTCGCGTTGCCACATTGACGGGGCTCTGATCACTTGATGTCATGGGACTAAGTTCGGCAAACAGCTGATTGTTGTTTCGTGGCTTTTGGAGTGACAGGGGTCTCGGGTCGGCCTACAAAGTGCCCCAACGTGTGTGAGAATGCCTTAAAGCTTCACTCTGCTACCCAAAGGTTGTGAAACATGCCTATAAACTCATCCCATGGGCTGCTCATTGTTCATAAACGGATGTCAGGTACAGGGCCTTTAACTTCCAAGTGTCAAAGTCAGTCAGACTGTAGGGGAACTGGTTTCCTCTACCACTAAAATAATACAATAGTTTCCCCTCTGGGGCCAGGACTCCCCTGACAAAGAGATGCTTGATCTCAGTGGGACCTTCCTGGTTATATAAAGGTCAAACAAAAAAACACATACATGAAGGAATAATGTGTTATGGAAAGTTACCACCAGAGGGAGCTGAAATCTGTGAGAGAATACACAAAAAATTAAAGAAGAATATGGCCCCACAATAACAAGAATAGTCAGGAAAACAAAGTGAAGGTTCTGAGGGTTTGTTGGCAGATAATTCAGAGATTCTAATCACCTTTTTTATAAGGTTTATTTTTCAGTTCTGCTTCACCAACAATGAGCCTTAATCGCCAAAAGCTTTCCACATTTATCTATGCGCCAAATGAGTCACGATTTCGATACTTTTTCCTTTTTGCTCTGAACTTGTTGAACTCGAGCGCTAGGATTAAGGTAAATGGATTCTAATCTAACTTAAGTTACACAAACGTCAACAGAGCATAAATTAATCTCTGGCATTTTTGTGTCTTACATTGAGCTCACAGGATAAATAAAGATTGGAGACCTCAGCAGTCCTCATGACCTTTTCCCCACTAGATGCTGCCTACCTGTTTACTCCTCTGTTTCTCGGTGTGACAGCCCTCACAGTAAACGCTGATTTATGAACTTGGGGATTACCGCGGAAGTGGAAACACATGGTGTGGCTCCAGTTTGGCACATGAACAATATGGCCTTTTGTTTCGACACACATCTGTGGTTCTCCGCCCGTATTTGTAACACGCCTGTTTACCTGTAGCGCGCTGCTTTTGTCCAGCTCAACAAGCCTGGCACGCTTTCTTAAGCTTTTCAATCTCCTGGCAACACGCCGCTAGACTCCAAAACATACGGGAGCGCTTGTTTTTCCTGCTCTGTTGTTACCTTTTGACCTCAGGAGGAAATTTCGGTTGTGCAATACTGTGATACTGCAAATGTGGTGCATCTTTCAACAGCTTTGAGTTATTGACTTGACCAAATGAGTTCATCTTCAGAGTGTAACATGCTGAATGTTAGTATAACAAAGTAACAAAAAGGCACAAAAAAGACTACTAAAACGTGATGAAAAGGGGAAAAAATGCGCCAAAAACGTGACACGAGGAAAATCTTACACAGTTTTGTAGGTCTTAGCTTTCAACTGAGGCACTACACTGGCTGGAAGAAGATTTTAAATTTGGGTAAAGCCTGACTGGAGAAAATGCGCTCCGTTAAAGTGGGGGTTAAGAGATTAAGACAAACAAGTCAGAATGACAAGCCTGTGTTCTGTAATGACTTAAAGGGGGGTATTATGTAAAATCGACTTTTTCAAGCTTTATATCATGTTATTATGTCATTCCCTCATTAAACACATGCCTGGAGTGTTGCCTTGGCTCATTCACATATTTTTGAGTAATCAGTAAAAACTTAGACGGCAGCCATTTTAGGTGTAGCTATGCCTCAGTCCTCCTAGGAACGCCCCACCTCCTGGAGACGCCTCTGGACCTTTCGTCACCAGCCAAGCCACCAACCACTGCTCCTCAGCTCAGCAGAGCCCCCTCCCGCACAGTAGTGTTGTTTAGATGCCACAGCAGTGTGCTGAAGGGGGCGTGTTGGAAAGCTTCTTAAAGAGACAGAGGCCTATTTCAAGACGTTCAGTACAGCCATTTTGAGAGAGCAATTTTATTCAAGGCAGTTATTTTAATTTACTGCATATACAGACCAACAGAAGGTTACGTCATCATTGTAGTATGCTATAGACTGGTGCTATGTGATTGAAAAAAGCATAATACCCCCTCTTTAATGCGGCCAACGTTTTAATGAAAGCAGCTAATAGCAATACTGTCCATATTTTTTCTAAATCTATGGCAGTGGTGCGTTCCAGGCAACTGGTAAATTTCAGAACTCCCACTTGGAAAATGCCTTGGAACGTCGCTCAAAGTGGTAATTACAACATGTAAACTCGGAGACCTCCAGAGCGCTACGAGTTCAGATACGAGATGAAGACAGTAATGGCGGCCCCCAGTGGAGAAGTTTACCACTGCACCGGTGTAGTGATCGTTACTTTGGGTCACAGCCTTCAATATACAGTAACGTTCTTCAGCATGTTTTGAATCTAGTGTGGAGATACATTCATATATTGTTGCATCTGTATTACGCACCTCATTGGGCCTCATTCTTAAAATCCGTTCTTACGAAGGCAGTGTCAGGAAACTGCGCCAGATTCCCGACACGTTCTTAAGAGAAAATCCTTCGCAACTGTGTTCTCAGGTTTGTGAACTTGTGTGTAATTATACTTTATAGTGTAACACTTCACGTAACCATATTTAAAGCAGTACTAAGTAACGTGTTTACCTTAATAAATCCTTTCCGTAGTCCCTCTGGGGATAATACAAGTGTTAATGGGATGATTGGAGGGTCTTTCATCTCCCCCTGGTGTCTCTGGCCAGAAAACCATGCTTGCAACTTGACTGCCACCGGGGCGGAGCAACCAATACACACTAATAGAATCACGGAGAAGAAGCTAACAGGCTAACGGGCAAAGCTAACTGCGGGCTAGCGCCACTTGAAACAGTATTTACAGCCAAGTTTGAGTGAAAAAAAATATTCCCATTGTATAACTGGATGTACAACACCCCTCTCTCCCTTCACCTTTTCTGTCAGCGTAGTATTTACTCTCCATAAGTTAAAAAATCGTAACTTGCTAAGACACCTGCAGTTGCGCTTATGGCCTCTAGGGGCAAGAGTTACTTAGTACTGCTTTAAATAGGGAAACCGTGGAAGAGTTTGGTAGCTTCTATCTCGTTTGGAGCTATAGAGGAGAAGAGAGAGGCTAAATGCTAACGCCGTCTGTGCTGTGTTTATGTTATGGAAGGCACAAGTGAAGACCAGACAGGTACAAATGAACGTGTCTAAACTAAGGTAAGAACATATCTTAGTATGTAAAAACGGTGGCCTATTCCTTTAACCTCCTAAACCTTTGGGCACGCAAATTAGCTCTCATTACAAAATGTTTAAATAGATATAACCTGTGCATCGCGGGTAGTTCTTTGAATAAATGCGGCGGCGACGCAACACTCCGCCCGGTTAGCTCCCTGAGCAGTGCGCTCGCTTCAGGAACACAAGGTCGCAGGATCGAGGCCCACGTTCGTCTTTATCAAATAACGGCAGCATTCTAAAGTTTTAGCAGCAATACATCAGTACATTAATACAAGTAGACTATAAGTGATATTACCAACTTATTTCTGTATAAAGGCATCTGAAATGTATTACAATTCTATTTACATTCTGGAATTCATTAATACATGATTTAATATGTACAAATATATATGACTCAGAATGTTCTGAGTCATATATATATATACTCAGAAGAGTTCCATCAGTAGCAGATCGTGACAGAACTGGAGTTTTTTTTTTGTGCGTAAGAGTCCTCCAGACTGTTCTTAGCTGAAAACTTTCCTCTCTAAGAACAAATCCTAAGAACAAGTTTTGTGAATGCCAAAAATCTAATCCTAAGACGGCCTTAAGAACAAATATGTGCATAAGAATGTGTTGTGAACGTTCGTGAATGAGGCCCGATGTTTTTTGGAGCACCCTCCACAGGCAGAAGGGGGGATTTATCACGTTAGAAGAAGATATAAATCGCCAGTTTCAGCTAAAAGCATGCTAATCAGCCCAGTAACTTAGAACACCCCAGTGGTTTATGGACTTTAAAAATACAAAGAGCACATTTGGTTTCTGCCTCCTGTATACTACGCATCTAATTCCAGGAAATACAGATCGGAGCGCTTCCGCAGTCGAAGAAGAAACAATCAAAATCAACCGTTTGCAATGGCACTACAAGAAAAAAGGCATGCTGGGTCGCCTCTTTTAGGTTTGTTCTCTTCCAGTTTTAGTCATAGAAACTAGTGGCAGCCTAAAGCTTGCAGGGCTAACTGCTCAGCCACAGCCTTCCCCATAACAAAAATAACAAGCTTCTCCTCTAACCTCCTTAAGCCTTAAAGCCATGTCGTCTTTTTAAACTCGCGTGGCTGGTGTTTACTTGTTTGGCTTATTTTTGGTGCCGTTTGATTGGAGGAAAGCCATGGATAAATAATGGTAAGGGACTCTACTTGAGGCCTGCACTTTGCTCTGCCGCCGCTCGGGAAGATGAAAGTGAAGGTATTTTTAAACTGTGCTGTTTTTAAACGCTGTATTTGTGGAATGTCTGACAGTTTAAAAAAAAAAAAAAAAAGCCCAGGGACGTCTTCGATTTCACTGTGGCAGCAGAACACACCACGACCACAAAGAGTCCAGGTTTAACCGACAACACCCTGTCTTTCTAGACTAGACTAGTGTTGTATCAATAAACATATTTATAAATTCGTGTTACTTGCTGATTTGACTAGTGGGCACTCTGCGGTACTGCAGCACTGCCCTGAAAGAGTTATCTTCATTAAACCCAACAGGGAACCATGCTGCAGGAAACTACTTGTGTTTATACAACTTTCAAAAAGGTCAGATTTTGGGGAGAACTTCCCTTCACAATAAGACAATCTTTGACAAAAAAATGACTTTTTTGACTTTTCTATTAGGCAAGGCAAGGCAAGTTTATTTGTAGAGCACAATTCATACACAAGGCAATTCAAAGTGCTTCACAGTTGCAGAAAGAGAAATCACAAGAAAACAGATAAAATCAATCAATAAAACATCAACATAAAGTTAATCAGTTACAGTAAAAGGCAAGAGTGCAGATAAAATACTTTCAGTTTCATATGCACGGGTAAAAGAGCTGTTTTCAGCCTGGATTTGAACATTGTCAGAGTTGAGGCCTGTCTCACATCCTCATGAAGACTGTTCCAGATTTTAGCTGCATGAAACTGAAACGCAGCCTCACCGTGTTTATTATTGAACCACCAGGAGACCCCTCCCTGAAGTTCTCAGGGACCGAGATGGTTCATACGGCTCTAACATGTCAGAGATGGACTTTGGTGCTAAACCATGAAAAGACTTGTAACAAGCAGAGCTGTTTTAAATTCTATTCTCTGAGTGACAGGAAGCCAGTGCAGAGACCGGAGCACTGGACTAATGTGGTCGTATTTCCTGGTTCTTGTCAGGACTCGAGCAGCAGCGTTCTGGATGCACTATTACTATGATTTGCAATGTTTAATATGTTATATTTAGCCTGTATATGGTTTATTTAATTATTTTATTACTTAGAAAACTACTGTTAAATATCACGGTACTCATTTACAGGGCCGGATTTAAGTAAAATGGGCCCTGGGGCTAAAGTTTTTTCAGGGCCCCCCATTTACTGTATGTCTGTCTGTCGGATTTCTCTCTCTCTACAATGAAAGGATAAATGAATGATTTTTTTTTATTTGAACATGCAGAAGTAACTGCTTAAACATAGTAGTTAAAAAACAACACATTTGTGAAAAAAAAAGAAACAGTTGACATCGTTTTTTATTTTATTTTAATGGTGCAATGTGGTGCATTCCCATGCATTTTAACAGACCAATAGGTACATATTTTTTCCCAGTGTCAACTCAATGAAAATGGCTCAGACCTTTACGTGACATTTAGAACTGGTTTAGACCAGAGGGAGTCTGCAAAGAGAGAGGGGAATAAGTTAACAACTTAACAACTTGAGCATGCATTTTTCTCCTTTTCTCCTCCCTTCAACCTGCTGGGCCCTGGGCTTGGCCCCTGTAAATCCCTGCATAAATCCGGCCATGCTCATTTATCACATGTCAGATGTATGTAGCAACAACATGCAAATCTTCAAGAGGCAGGAAAGAAGCATTTTACCTGTTATCAGCCATCTTAGGGTTTAACTTCTTAACCCCCGCCTTAACCGAGCACATTTTCTCCAGTTGGCTTTACCCAAATCTGAAAGCTTCTTGAAAAAAAAATAACGTCCCAATAGCAACATAAATGAAACGTAAATGAGGATGAAAACACAACAAAAGAAGCAAAAGAACGACAAAAAATGACAGGTGATGAAAAAGCGACAAAAAAGGAACAAAACCATGTCAATATCAATTTTATTTATAAAGCACATTTATAAACAACTTCAGTTGACCAAAGTGCTGCACTGGTACAGTAACAATATGTACAATATACACAATAAAACTTAAACACAGGTAAAAAAATAAATAAATAAAAAGCATAAACTGTGTCTGGTCTACGTCGAACCTAAGGCCAAAGCATAAAGGTGAGTTTTTAATTTGCTTTTGAACAAACCCTAACTCTACAGAGTGAGCCAAGCACACATGTAGAGGAAGGCTGTTCCAAAGTTTAGGGGCCACCACTGAGAAGGCTCGGTCACCTCTGGACACAAGCCTGGATTTAGAAACTGACATAAGGAGCTGGCCTGCAGACCTCAGAGCTCTTCGAAAAGGAACTGAGAGCCAATGTAAAGAGGACAGAATGAAAAAGTGACGACAATGCAAGGAAAAATCTTTGATCAGTTTGGGAGGCCTAATCTTTCAAATGAGGCGTGACACTGGACTGTAGGCTGTGAGCTCCAGTCGAGAAGCTTTTTAGATTTGGGTGAAGCTAACTTGGAGAAAATGTGCTCAATTAAAGGGATATTTCAGGATTTTTGACATAGGGCCTCATTTCCTAGTTATCCAGAGTGCTGTTGATTTCTGGAGATATTTTTTAATTCAATTCATGCAGTTCTTATATTTGAAGAGTCTAGTGGCGCTAGGCTAGTGGAAGGCTAAGCATGTCTATGGTATCAGTTAGCCTGCATTAAAAACAGTCTGACCCACTCCACAGTGCACCTGAGGTAAATCACTTATAACACCAGACTAACCATATAAATGTCTATGGTAATTCATGTGATGCAAGGTGAGTTATATTAAAATTACTCTATCGACACAGACATTTACATGCGCTAGCCTAAGACGCGTCTAGCACCACTAAACTCTTCAAATATAAGGATTGCATGAATTAAAAAAAAAATCTCCAAAAATCAACAACACTTTGGGTAACTAGGAAATGAGGCCCTGTGTCAAAAATCCTGAAATATCGCTTTAAGGCCGGGGTTAAGAGGTTATGCTTGTAAAAGTCTAGAAACTAAGAGTTATGAAGGTTTCATATCATTGTAAAACTCCATGCAGTGGCCACATCACTTTGACAGCACTAGCCTCCCACCCGAGGCAATGCTGCTCCAGACATTTCAACTACATCGTACTCCAGTCACCGGCAGGGCACGGCCATGTTTGTTAGGGAAATACTAAAGAAGTAGAAGAAGTTTATAACCGTAATACAGGCCTGGAGACATTTGAAGAGTCAACACAGTGTTCAGGGCATTGATCATTCAGAGTCTGGCGATACTTCCACATGAAGAGAGTTAAATAATCTTGGTTACACGTAGGCACTAGCCGTCCACGCACTGACAATGTGCCACGTTTACTGGGCCACAAGTCGTCTAGAAGGTCGGCGCCCAAATGTACTGATTTATCGGTACGATATGATAAGGGAAATATGTGAGGGCCGAATTAAGTCTATAATTCCCCATCAATGTTAAAATCCCAAACCCACACAAAAGTGGCCTCTGAATTGTGATGAAAGGTTGCCGACCGCCCAAACTTTGTGAGCCTCGATATCACATTTAGAATTGTCGATATAAGGAGCCGCGCATGTCACGCTAACCGCCTCAGACTCGCGCCCGTGTTCGCTTAAACGAAAGCAAGATGAAAGCATGGCGTGGAACTGCATGGGGGGAGGAGACGGCGGGGCCTGGATCTGCTCCGCGTTCTCCCCGCGTGCCGCGAGCTCCCACAACTTTCGCTGGAGCTCTGATCCCGACCGCTTTCATCCAAGTCCAAGCGGCCCGGGAGAGACGCTAAACTCCCCGTGAGGAGGTATTAACACTGACGAGAGAGAGAGAGAGACACGGCAATGAAGAGAGGGATTTCCCAGGATACACGAGCCAAATCGTGAATACACAGCTCTATCTGCCCGCAATGCAGAATGTAATAGCGAGTGAGTGAGGAGGGAAATGGGGAAGACTTTGGAGTTTTACCTGGATTTGTGATGCAAACACAGTCAGCAACAAGACTGTATGTTTAGAAGAAGAGAGGCAGAGTGCTCGTTGGATCACCCTGGTCGGATAGTAAATGCCAGAAGATGGCAAATACACTTACAAATCAGGTGCTCTCCAAGCTTGTAGGGCCAGGCATACTGAATAGAGAAAGAGATAGGCTGAGGCACTCATTGAGTCGAAACGCAACGGTTACGCTATTAAAAGTTTATCTGCTAATTCAGAGTGCCTCAGCCTATCTCTTTCTCTATTCTATGTTTGTTCCAAGTCCACATTTGAGCTGAAGCAGGGCTAAGGTAGAGGCTAACCCACTTCTAAAACAGCCCTAAACCTTGACTTCCTTCAAAATAGGGCTGCACAATACATGAATGCACAATAATGCTAATGTTAGCATTATTAGGTGACGCAATATCAAGAACAACAAGCTACAATACAGTGCAAAAACATTTATTTATATGCATTTATGTTACATGTTTTTTGCTAACACGGTATTTTTTATTATGTTTACGTAAATGTATATTCAATTGAATGTGGGGTAGGCACATATAAGCTTTATTGCCTCAGCCTACTCCATTTTGAGCATCCATAATTGTATAGTTATGAAGTTTGAAAGAAAAATGAATGTGAATTCATTGCTCAAACTAAACTAAGCAGTCGCAAACAAACATTAAAGGGATATTTCAGGATTTTTTACATTGGGCCTCATTTCCTAGTTATCCAGGAATGTCTGTGTCGATAGAATAATTATAACCGTTTTGCATTTAAAATAACTTATATGAGCAGCATCAGCTTCGTGGCTGTAAGCTAACGCAGCGGCGGAGTGATCTGTGAGAAAATAGTCCCTCATAATGCGGTAATTCATGTGATACAAGGTCAGTTATATTTCAAAAATGATTCTATTAACACAGACATTTATATGGTTAGTCTGGTGTTATAAGTGATTTACCTCAGGTGCACTGTGGAGTGGGTCAGACTGTTTTTAATGCAGGCTAACTGATACCATAGAAATGCGCTAGCCTTGCCCTAGCCTAGTACTCTTCAAACTAGACTCTTCAAATATAAGAACTGCATGAATTTAAGAAAAAATATCTCCAGACATCAACAACACTTTGGATAACTAGGAAATGAGGCCCAATGTCAAAAATCCTGAAATATCCCTTTAAGGCTAGATGCTGCAGGTGAATAGGGAAACCTTTTTTAAACTTTTGCTGTCGATTACTGACATAAATATGAGAAAAAAATTAATCGCAAATTTTCTGTCATTTTATGTGTTCAGATAAAAATAAGGAATAAAAATGCCCCAAATTTCCCGTATTTTCGGTGACAAAATCTGAATAACGGATCAAGCCAGGTTTAAATGAATGGTTTTATATTTTATTTATGATATTTGGTTTGTTTATTTGTTTATTGGTTTATTTGGTAGGGACAGTGCAAGTTAATGAACAAGCCACACCGGATTGTAGCCTTGATAACAAAGATTTTATCAGAGGGGATTTCGGATAGCTTGTTTAGTTTTAAAATAAGCTGTTTATTCATGGTAAAAGCCTGCAGGCTTGGAATTAAATATTAAAAAACATCACTTTCAAATGTTGTTCAGTTCAAGGCTGGAATGTTAAAAATGGCACTTGAAATTACAATTTCCTGAATAAATCTTTGGAGAAACATTGAATCGATGTGCCATAATTAAACGTGTTTCTGCGAGGATTAGTTCTTTTTTGTTTGTTTCTTTCTTTCCAGTTGAAAGTTTATATTAAGAGCCTGAAGAAAGAAAACTTAAAAAAAACAAAAACCCTCCCAACTTTGAGTTTTGATACTGGTTTTCAACTTACCCGAATGTTGCCCTGCCTGTATCCAGCAGTTTGAACGGCCCTGCTTGTAAACCCCCCAAGCCAATCCCTTAAGCGTTACGTATTTTCAAAAATACATTTACATAAAAAAGGACACATTAAAACGCACTTTTTCCCAGAATTATTTGCATTTCTCTGGCTTGTTTCTTCACTGAATAAACTCGTTATACACACGGAGACGGTCGCAACAGGGCGATTATACGAGCAGAAAGACCAAGTGTGCGTCCCGGGTCTCAACACACTGAAAGAAACTGAGACGATAAAACAGCTGAGGGCATGAAAGGGCACAGGCTGAGAACGGAGCGTGTAATATTTATGAATGCAATATCACCACGGGGAGGGGACTATTGCCAAATATATAAAAATAATGATAACCTTTCGTTTTCATTCTGATTGGCCATGGTGAAAAATAGCATTGCCCGTGTCTGGCTGATCACGTTTGTCCGCCTATGTTTGGAGCTTTTGTACAATTCAGCTGCTCTTGTGACGTATAGCAATTTTACTCAGAAAGATCCCTCAGCGTGGCTTTAAAACAAACACCTTCAGATGAATAACTCCGCAGTAAGTCAGACTGTATTTTACTTTATAACAGCGACAGCAAAAGAGTTCCGCTTTACAGCATGCGCGCATCTCCCGACATTTTTCATCCACTTCTTTTCGCGTTCGCGGCTCGTGGGAGAGGCATTCATCACGGTCCTACGCGGATCGACAAACAACAAAACTAATTTCTCACTCGCTTTAAATACACCATTCATCAGTTCCGTCAGCAAACTGCAGCGTCTTCGGTCTCCGCCGCGGAATGGACCTAATATTTATGAGCAGTTATGAGCGCTGTACGTCTAACGGTAATCGAGCAGCAGAAAGAGTGTTTGGAGTGAGCGAGGAATTTGTGAGGGACTGGCGAAAAGCTGAGGTCACTCTCACTGCGATGAAGATAACAGAAAAGTGAATCACAGGTTAAAAGCTAGATGGCCACAGCTAGAGGAACGAGTTTCAAATGCTTGAACAACGTGCTTTTCAGTGCCAAAAAAGGGAAGTCTCTGTCACTTTCGGTTCCGGAGATATCGGCCGCTGATATACATTGATTTTCACCGCGATGTTTCTCCGCTCCCCTGAGGTCTAGGAATTTGTGTGAGGAAGTCTCTATAACCTTTGGCGCCGGAGATAATAGAAAATACCATATGATTGGCCGCTGATATATAGGTCGGGCTCTAGATGAAAGTATAACATAGTGAGCTGTTCTGCCTTCACTGGGCTAGGTCTAGCCATGCAATGTCAGTGCCCTTGTTCTGACACATGTTGTGTGTCGTTTTCATTCAGTCACGCAAAAAGACCAAGATGTTGTTAGCCTTTGGCCTCTCCCAGCATATTCCTATAGCTCTAAACGGTGGCGAAGTTAAAGCGACCACGCTCTTCCACGGGCACAAAGACCAGACAGGTGCGCATCAACTCGTCTAAGCTCAGGTAAGAACATAACTCAGTATGGAAAAAACGGTGTGCCCTCAAGTCACGCAAAAAGACCGAAGATGTTGTTAGAGTTTAGCCTCTCCTCCTCTCCTCTATGTGTAACTATACTTGGATCGTGTAACTACTCATAGAGGAGGAGAGGCTAAATGCTAACAACATCTTTGGTCGTTTTGCGTGACTGAGCGCACGCACAAAGACCAGACAGGTACTGTACGCGTCAACTCGTCTAAGCTCAGGTAGAACATATGGAATGGAAAAAAGGTCGGCTGTTCCTTTAACCAGGGCTCCCCTTCAGCGACTCCAGAGTGTCCAAAATGCTTCTAACACACTATTTTCAATTTGGTTCTTTTGCGTTCATAAAGGGCTGCCTTATAACCATACTATACCATACCATACTGTACTGTGTGTGTTCTTCTTATCCACTACGTTAAACTTTATGCGATAAATCCATTTCCATCATCTAAAATACGCTTATTCGCAAAACTGAAAATGTGAGCGGAGGTGTCAAACTTCAAAAGACGAAGAAAGAGGGAAGACAAATGAAGGAGTGATTCTTCCATGTCAATTGAACGTGTTTAAAGTTGATGGGGCCACAGATATGTATCTTCCTCAGCATGTTATTCTTTCGAGAGTTTCATGATTTAGACAAAGTTTTAGCTGCGAGAGTCCGCCGGCCCAAAAGTACCGCCATCGCACGACAATTCATCCACTCTCCGGAATACGTACAAGAACACAGGTGCGTCTAATGTGCACAAACCAGCACATAAAAAGCTACAAATCCTTAACAGTCTTCCAGTGACTTTGGATTTGCAGCTTCCTTCAGCGTGGGTCTGTAGTCTTTAGCAGAACTTGGCCGGTGTTCCCTCTCTTATCGCTTGCCAAAACATCCAGAGGCCAGCCGAGACTTGTGTGACTTTTTTTCTTTTTTGGACGAGATTTCCCAGATTTCTTCTTTTTTTTCCCGTTGCAAATGTAACAGATGAAAACAATTACCGAGCAAAAATGTTCGCGATGGGAGGAAATCAAAGCAGGGGGATTGCCGGGTTTCATCTCCGGAGTTCAGCGTTACGACTCTTGCATGTTAAGCGTAAGTGGTTTGTTTAAAAAAAAAAAAAGAAAGAAAAGGGACTGACTTTGCAGATCTACGAGACCCCACAAAAAGAAAAATGGCTGAGAGTGATTAAGGGATCACGAGGGGAGAGCTGTCAGTCACAGGCAGGATAAGTGCTGGTAGGGAAAGAAGAGCGTGGAAAACACGTGGAAAAACATATAGAAAAAAGGTGGTTTGTCCCTTGAAACTGTGGATAACAAGATCTGTGACACATAGTAAATTCAGCACAATGTTTTAGTATGTTAGAAAAGGCCATGATCAAATGACTGTTGTTTATTACTAGCGGTGAGAATAGTTTGCAGTTGGCATGGCGCAAGACACATTTGGAGTTTGTTCACGCACTGCCTCACATATAAACTTGATTCTTTTATTACATTCATTATGTCTATGGAAGAACATCCAATAAGAGACGCATCATGCACGTCGGAAGGTATTTGAACAAAAGCTTTTTGTTAAACCTAGTGTCTTTCTAAAAGAACCTTTAAAGCAGTACTAAGTAGGGTTGGGCGATGTCCCTTAATTGGCAGTTGACGATGTTTACAGTGAACCATCGTGATGGTCCATCTCTCATTATAAGCATTTTAAAGACATTTACATAGCCTATATAGCATAGGCTGGATTTTATTTATGTTAGGAAAAATGTGAGATTACAGGATAAATGGATCTAAACTAAACATGATTAGAACAGAGTCATGGAACACGAATTTTTAAAACAGAAATGTGTTAAAACTCGTGCGTAAAGTCTCAGAGGAGAACGACTTATTCAGAGCATCATCTGCTCCTCAATAACAAGGCTCTTTTCACACTAATACAAATGTAAATCGAAGCTTATTATTTGCATTTGCTCAATTTTAACGTAATGTAATATGTAGCCGTAGAAAGTGTTGAAAAAATAGAAACCAGGAGTTAAAGTTGTTTTTAACGTGTCTAAAGTCCAATGCTTTTCAATGGAGGCCTAGCGGCTATATGGAGATATTACAGCAATGGCAGAGCAATGGCGGCCTCCAGTGTTGCGGTCGTAAAGCAGAGCAGCCAGCGGCCATTGCTCCGGCACCGCGCTTCTTTCTCGCCTCTCTCGGTCCTTTGTGAGAACATCCAACCCATGCACTCTCAGCTAGCTCCATGTGAGATCCATCACAGCATTTTAAAACTGTTTAGTTTCCGTACGAAAAGCAAAGCGAGACCACGCGGTGTTAAACAGTGCTTTTAGAGAGAGTCTCGCACGTCAGAAATAGAGCAGCGCTGCGTCTTTATTTTAATAATTACGGCTAACACATCATGTCTTCGGGCTTCTGGTAGGCTACTTAAACTAGTGTGCATATTAGTTATATTCGTGATTTAATTTACAGTGCAATCCCTGCAATTGTAGGTTTACAAGGCCCACAGAAGATCAGCGCATGTTTCTGACAGGAGGGGGCGTGGCATCACGACGGTGGCTCTCCATTGTGATGTTGCTCATCCATTGGAACAACCCTAATACTAAGTAACTCTTGCCCCTAGAGGCCATAAGCGCCACTGCAGGTGTCGTAGCATGTTGCGGTTTTTTACTCATTAATTGTCCGTGAGAGTAAATACTACGCTGACAGAAAAGACAAAGGGACAGAAGGATATTGTACATCCAATTACACAATGGAGATCTTTTCTTTCACTCAAAATTGGCTGTAAATACTGTTTAAGTGGCGCTAGCCCGCAGTTAGCTTTGCCTGTTAGCTTGTTAGCTTCCTCTTCGTGATTACATAACTGTGCATTGGTGACACCGACCCAGTGGCAGGCAAGTTGCAATTGTGGTTTTCTGGCCAGAGAAACTACCAAAAAGGATTTCTGAAAGTAAACAAGTTACTTAGTACTGCTTTAAAACCAAACTTGATTCTCTTGCTGCAAGAGTGTGCTGGTACCTCATTTCGGGCTGCGAATATAGTAATTCAGACCGGCCTATATGTCCACGGAGTTCTAGCTCAACTCATAGTGCATTATTAGGTTTATAAGTCAAAGACTGTAGGCTCGATTCCCGCTCATGACACTTTCTCTTTTCCCATGGGCCGCTGCACACACAGTCTGAGTCTGATACAGCTCCACAGGCAGCACCAAGTTATTATCCATCAATTTTTTCTATATTGAACACTAATGCCTTTCACCTGCCCTTTTCCCTTCCCTTCTTCACTCACGCGGACACTTGTCTGTCTCCGCTGGATTGGACTGCACCAACTTGAACTAAAGCGGTGGGGTGTTACACTTAAACCCCCCTCTGAGTTAGTTCAACGTCAAATGGTATCTCCAGCAACAATAAATGAAACGTTCAATGCGAAAAGTTATTTGATAGATTTACCTAATTACGCTCCTGTTACTTCATTTATATCTGGAACAGCAGCCCATGGCTCCTGCTGCAGCCCAGTTGAAGCCTTAAGGCCTGGAATAGTTAATCGTGCAGCCCTACCTCACAGTCTTGAAAGATGCCTGGTTGTCTTGCTCGCATGCAGATTGGTCAGAAGTGCATGCTCTAACGTTATCCTCCTTGTCATTCTTTTGTAGACGTGTGTCTCGTGACCCGCGGGTAGGACTGGGTCATGGAATTATCATTTCATTGCGCAGCAGGTTGTGGGTCAGAGAAAGCCGATTCCAGGTTTTTGACATCTATAATGCAGAGTTTCATGGAACAAGCAGCGTTTCGCAGTTTGTGACTCAGAGAGCGCCTTTAAGTTGCTCAATATTGTCCCCTCTATCCACTGTTTCTCTGCGCATGAGTTTGTTTTACCCATTGTTACTTCAGGTTCAATTTATTCAGACATTTAAACATTTTACATGTAAAGAGAAGAAAAAAAAAAAATCTTCCCAAAGGCTGAAATGGAATAGGCAGACGCTGATACACATAATGACGATAAGTCACAAGGAGTTACAATAGTCCAAAACTACCGGTGCATCTATCCAGCTTTTTTTTGTTTTCGATACTGGTGTTTGAGAATCTGTGAAGTTTCTGCTTTTTGTGGCATCAGATACACATCCAGTGACTGCTAAACATAAGCTTATACTGTAATATGTGCAGGGCTCCCTCCAGAGTGTCTCCTTACTAAAACGAAACGACGTCAGCACACCTTTCTCGTGCAAACAAAAGTTCCTGTATATTCTTTTAACCTTTTAATCGCCCACCTGAACAGAGCACATTTTCTCCTGTTTGGCATTAACCCAAATCTAAAAGCTACCAAAACAGCGACTAAAACGGCGAACAGTGACAAAAGAGCGACAAAAAAATGTTCCGTAAAGACGACAAAATGTGGCGAAAACGCTCACTTTTATAGGTCTTGGATGTCAAAGGAGGCGTTTCACTGTTGTCTCTCCAGTCATGAAGTTTTTAGATTTAGATCAAGCCGAACTGGAGAAAATGCACTCGGTTCAGATAGGGGTTTAAACATCTGCACCATGAATTAAATGACACCTTTACTCACTTCGGGCTACATCCTTATAGTCCCGTTCCGTAGATCTATATTCCCACAAACCAGTCAAATCTATGGATGCTCATTCCACCGCAGTCCGTGCACAGATGGCAAAATCTACCACATAGTATTAGGCGAGTAATTCCCAGTGAGCGTGCATGTTGCCCAGCAGGAGGTTATCTAACACAGGCCCGCACGCTAACTGCGGCGGCTAAAGTATGATGGGAGAGTGACAGATGGCGTGCTCTGTCCGTGTTTGGTGGGAGGACCAGTGTGTCAGTGGGCCATATCTGTGCTCATGTGTAGGGATTAGCGTCGACGGTGATGCTACGCTCACTCTCTCATCTACTGTATGGCTTTAGGGAGCGTGCCCGTGCCGGTCGTGTCTTGGCTACGCTAGCGGCTGCTCATTCATCCTCTGACTTCTCCTGACCTTACGACTCTTGGTGTGTTTCCGCAACCCTTTGGAGATGAAGTGGTTGGGGGCGTTCCGTTGGCGGTTCCTGAGTGGCAGTCGCAGTGCCCGGTGACCCCGGCGTCCAGCCCCCGCACCCCGTCCAAGGCTGAGCTCTGCGAGAAGAAGGTAGGGAACAATGGCCGCCGGCTGCTCTGCTTTGCAACGACGACACTGGAGGCCGCCATTGCTGTAGTACCGCCATATAGCCGCTAGTCTCCCATTGGAATCTATTGCACTTTAGACACGTTAAAAACAACTTTAATGCCCGGTGCCTAATTGTTTGGAACTGTCTACAGCGAGATATTCCTCCTGTGGTTACGCTGGGTTAGACACAATCAGAGGCACCGGGCTGGTTATCGTAGGATACATTTTAGAAATCTCCTACTTAGCGGGGGTCGGACTGTTAGCATTGGAGCTGCGCGAGCTACACGTCACGCAAGGGCCGAGTCTACAGTGAAGATCCCGCCCTTATGCCCTTATTAGGAACATGCTTCGTCAGACCTGGGAGGAGGAGTCTGTAAATCTGCCATGATTTCCCCCTCGAACATGGTCATTATGGTAAACGGGGAGGAGTGAGTATTGACGGTCTATTAATAATATGTCTATGGTAGGGAAGTACCCTGTCCGGTCGCTGGATGGTTTTGACTCTTAACCCCCGCCTTAACCAAGTGCATTTTCTCCTGTTCAGCTTATACCCAAATCTATCAGCTTACAGCCTATAGGCCAGGGTAACGCCTCATTTCAAAACTAAGACCCACAAAACACATCTAAACGGATCTTTTTCCTTGCGTTTTTGATGCGCATTGAGTTGCCTTGTGTACGAAATGTGCGGTATAAATAAAGTTGCCTTGCCTTGCCTTGTCATCACTTTTTTAACCTTTCTTTTCATTGCTTTTATGTCACTTTTCTGTTACTTTTGTTGCTTTTTTTTCGTCACCTTTTTGTCACTTTTTCATTGCGTTTTTGTCACTTTTTTGTTGCTTTTTATCCTCGTTTTCGTTTTTGTCACTATTATGTCGCTTGTTTTTTCAAGAAGCTTTTAGATTTGGGTAAAGCCAAACTGGAGAATTCGCTGCAGGTGAATAGGGAAATAGGTTGGAGCAAACATAAGCTTTTTCTCAGTTTTGTCCATGACCAAAACATAAATTACACATTGTGGCTAAAGGTTTTTAGTTTTTTTTGTTCGTTCAAGTTCAAGTATTGGTATGAAACCCAGGTATCGCTGAAGTGCCAGTATGGGAAAATATGCCGGTACATAAACTTTTAATGTGATGAAAGTGGGGGAAGGAAATTTGAAGCCTGCCCTCTGTTGGGACTTTTTGCCACCATTCCTTTTACCTGAATCATTTCTTTTTAACCTCTTACACCCCTACATGAAGCAAGCACATTTTCTCCAGTTCGGCTTTAACCAAATCTAAAAGCTTCTCGACTGGAGAGCAACAGTGTAATGCCTCATTTGAAAGCTAAGACTGCAGACACTTTTGTTGTCATGTTTTCATCGGGGGGTAAGAGGTTAAAGAATATATACTTTATTGAAAACTAGGGCCGGGACTTTTTTTCGATTAATTGCGATTAATTAATTACATGAGGTTTAGTGCGATTCAAAATATGAATCGAAATTAATCACACTTTGCTTTCCACATTTCAGTTTCCTTTTTTCCTGCAGACGCACAATTAATGGCAATATTGCACTGGTCTGTTGGACTTGGTTGAACAAAAATAAACAATATTTTGTTGCTTAAGCTTATGTATTCAGTCATTATTCAATGGTATACTAAAAATCCTTATGAAAAAACTTACTTCTCACTGTTCTCAGGTCAAATATTTATATGCGATTAATTTCGATTAATTAATTACAAATCCTCTAATTAATTAGATACATTTTTTCGGGACTTTTTTAATCGAGTCCCGGCCCTATTGAAAACATTTGGTTAGTCAATCCATTTTCAGCTGTCTTTAGTGTCCAAATAATTCAGTTTTATAAGTTTGTTAAGTTCAACTACTCCAACTACTTTCTTTCGTTATGTTTCCTGTTATCCATCTAGACTCTGATCCACTCTGAAGCTGGCAAAGAAAACAAGCGTATTGTTGCATCGACTTTTCGAGATTTTCAGTGATAATGAAGAAAACATGCAGATATGCTGCGTCCATAGCATTCTACAATTCAATTTCAGATAGAGGTTAGGGGGGATTCTGTTACAAATCACTTTGTCTTCTCAGTTTTGTAGTAGTTTATTAAGTCATTAAAGGCCCGGAACCAGACTTCTTTATTATTATTTTTTTCTAGCAGTGGAACAAAGGTTGTTTTGTCCTCTTCCTGTACAGCCTTGTCTTACCCTCGTACTCAGTTCATACAGAGGGTCTGGATCTTCACAATTGAGCTCCGTTTTCAGGTGGAGGGATGAACTCCTTTTAAAGTTTGAAACGATTGGATCTGATTTTACCCAATCGCTAGCGGTCGTGAAGTATGCTTTAATCGAGTCCCGGCCCTTTTGAAAACATTTGGTGACTCAATCCACTTTCAGCTGTCTTCAGTGTCCAAAATAATTCAGTTTTTATAAGTTTGTTAAGTTCAACTACTCCAACTACTTTCTTTCGTTATGTTTCCTGTTATCCATCTAGACTCTGATCCACTCTGAAGCTGGCAAGGAAAACAAGCGTATTGTTTTGCCTGTAACGTGTATTTCTCCGAACCTGCGCAGAATCAATTGGGATGAAATGAGTACAAGGCGGTTTATTTGGCTTGGACAGTGCTCTCTCTATCCTCGCTGCTCTGTTGTACGGATATAGCCCATTCTACTCCACTGTCCGCTGCTCCAACCATAACAAAAACATTATTACTGACTGCGTAGTATCGTCCTGGCCTGGTGTAACTCTGAATGCGGCGGTGTGAAGGAGGCGAGGAGTGTGGGGGAAAGCTTTAACCACTTAAACCCCGCCTTAACCAAGTGCATTTTCTCCAGTGAGGCTTAACCCAAATCCATAAGGTCCATAAGCCTATAGGCCAGTGCAAAGCCTCATTTGAAAGATAGACCTACAAAACTCATTTAAATTGATAATCTTCATTGCTTTTTGTCATTTTTTAGTTGCGTTTTCGTCACACATTTTTGTCACTTTTTCATCAGAAAATTAGCCATTGTAGCTAACTCATGTGGACCCATGTTAACTAATATGCACTGTCCCATCTTAAATAAATACATTTTTTCATCACACATTTTTGTCACTTTTTCGCCAGATTTTTTTCCTCACACATTTTTGCCACTTTTATATCAGAAAATTAGCCATTGTGTCTATTTTAAGTGTGGACCTTGAGGACTCATGTTAATTAAAGAGGGGGTATTATGCTTTTTTTCAATCACATAGCACCAGTCTATAGCATACTACAATGATGACGTAACCTTCTGTTGGTCTGTATATGCAGTAAATTAAAATAACTGCCTTGAATAAAATTGCTCTCTCAAAATGGCTGTACTGAACGTCTTGAAATAGGCCTCTGTCTCTTTAAGAAGCTTTCCGACACGCCCCCTTCAGCACACTGCTGTGGCATCTAAACAACACTACTGTGAGGGGAGGGGACTCTGCTGAGCTGAGGAGCAGTGGTTGGTGGCTTGGCTGGTGACAAAAGGTCCAGAGGCGTCTCCAGGAGGTGGGGGCGTTCCTAGGAGGACTGAGGCATAGCTACACCTAAAATGGCTGCCGTCTAAGTTTTTACTGATTACTCAAAAATATGTGAATGAGCCAAGGCAACACTCCAGGCATGTGTTTAATGAGGGAGTGACATAATAACATGATATAAAGCTTGAAAAAGTCCATTTTACATAATACCCCCCTTTAAAATGCACTGTCCCATCTTAAAAGTCATTAAATAAGCAGTGGGTGAGTTTTTTTTAAATAATTTTTTACTCTGACATTAAAACTAATGCTAAAAAATCTCAACACTGACTGCTGCATAAAAATCTGTTTTCACCTGCCGTGTCTCGCTTTCATGACTAGGGTTTAAGCTTTCATTGAAGGCGTGTGATTCTTGAGGAAAGTTCTGTTGATGAGAAGTGGACTCTAGAATAAGAATGTGAATGTAACGACCAGCCCAGTTCACCCCCTAACGCAGGGGTGGGCAATTCATTTTTACAAGGAGCCACATGAGCAACCTAGTTGAGTAAAAGGGTTCGCAGAAACGGTAACCCGAATTTGCTCTTCTCTCTGCTCCTTTTCATTCAAACGTCAGACAACTTAGCAGTTCCGTTTTACATATTTTGATGTCACTTTTGAATGAAATAAACAAATACAGTCCTTCTGTGGACCCACCACCTGCAGAAGGAGCCATGGGGGCCGGTGCTATGTGACCTGGGCAGCTCCAACGGCTGCCCCCACGACCCGGCAACGGACGAGTGGAAGAAAATGAATGAATGAATGAAACAAATACAGTGCCTTGCGAAAGTATTCAGCCCCCTTGAACTTTTCGACCTTTTGCCACATTTCAGGCATCAAACATAAAGATATAAAACTGTAATTTTTTGTGAAGAATCAACAACAAGTGGGACACAATCATGAAGTGGAACGAAAAGACCTGAGACTGGGACGGAGATTTGTCTTCCACAAGACAATGATCCAAAACATAAAGCAAAATCTACAATGGAGTGGTTCACAAATAAACATATCCAGGTGTTAGAATGGCCAAGTCAAAGTCCAGACCTGAATCCAATCGAGAATCTGTGGAAAGAACTGAAAACTGCTGTTCACAAACGCTGTCCATCCAACTTCACTGAGCTCGAGCTGTTTTGCAAGGAGGAATGGGCAAATATTTCAGTCTCTCAATGTGGAAAACTGATAGAAACATACCCCAAGCGACTTACAGCAGTAATCGCAGCAAAAGGTGGCGCTACAAAGTATTAACTTAAGGGGCTGAATAATTTTGCACGCCCAATGTTTAAGTTTTTTATTTGTTAAAAATGTTTGAAATATCCAATAAATTTCGTTCCACTTCATGATTGTGTCCCACTTGTTGTTGATTCTTCACAAAAAATTACAGTTTTATATCTTTATGTTTGAAGCCTGAAATGTGGCAAAAGGTCGAAAAGTTCAAGGGGGCCGAATACTTTCGCAAGGCACTGTAAAATTAAACAGAGTCATTTGAGCCTCAGTGGCTGCTAATGGTGCATCTGAGACACTGCTACGCAATTTAGCGTGGCAAATGCGAAAACAATTATATAAATGATGGAAAGAGAGTAAAGGAGTTTGCCCTAACGTCTGCCGTATTATCTCAAACACAAGTCTCGTCGGTGAAGACCCAAAGAGGTCACGTAATCCCTTGACCTCAGACTCTTCTCGGAGCTATCCGACCAAACTGGGCATTACTCGGTCTGCTTCCTGCACCAAAAGGCCCGCCGCTCTCCATAATCACAATAATGGTATACACGGGTCTCTCGAAACCCGCCATTATAGTGCACTCGGGCCAAGGCGGCGAGGCGGAAAAATCACTTACCGTCCGCCGACCGCAGCGCTCTCCCGGGGCAGACGCAGACAGATGCGGACGCCCCGGATTTACGAGCCCCGTGCGCTTTAGTCATGTAGAAAAAAAAAAACCAAACCCGCTCGACCTCAGAATGCGCGCTTTGAACCCGCGCGGCGCACACGAGCGACAAAGGAGCATTCGAGCTGCACTGTAGCACTCGTCGGGGCTAATATGGCTTTAATTACAAACGGGCTCTGAAATCTCAATGTCGTGGTCAGAAAAGTGGATGGACAGACTTTCTCCTCTCTTTGGATGTGTCGGGACTTGTTGCCAAAAGGGAAACCGTGTCGATTCCTATAAAGCCGCACTGATGTGGTCTGGAAACTTTGGAGAGCTGAATGAAAGATCGCTCAAAGGAGACGATTCTGCTGCATCGACTTTTCGAGATTTTCAGTGATAATGAAGAAAACATGCAGATATGCTGCGTCCATAGCATTCTACAATTCAATTTCAGATAGAGGTTAGGGGGGATTCTGTTACAAATCACTTTGTCTTCTCAGTTTTGTAGTAGTTTATGAAGTCATTAAAGGCCCGGAACCAGACTTCTTTATTATTATTTTTTTCTAGCAGTGGAACAACTCAGTTCATACAGAGGGTCTGGATCTCCACAATTGATGGGATGAACTCCTTTTAAAGTTTGAAACGATTGGATCTGATTTTACCCAATCGCCAGCGGTCGTGAAGTATGTAATGCGCTTGAGTGAGTGAAGCGAGCTATCAAATGTTTGACGTCATCTACAACACCCGCCTCCCCCGCTCGCTGAATGGTAGGTTGAAATTCAACCGATGTTACGCAGCCACTGAGATCAGACCCAGAGGTAACATGTAGGGACCGTAGTTTACGGATGGCTAAGGCCAGGCTACTTCCTGTACATTGTAGACACAGATGATTGTGGGGGGAAAATACAGTGCATTTGACTGTAAAGCATTTAAATAAGTAAGTAAGTGCTTTATTTGTCAACGAAATTGTGTTCAGGTGTTGGGTTAGTCCTGAGCCGCCATTCTGAGCCAACCTGAGCAGCATGTTTTTGGAGGTAAAGGAAAACCGGAGTACTGCCTTCAGTGCTCCTCTGCAGCGGTGCACCGCCTCCTGGGTTTGTCCCTGTTTCAGAGCGTGGTGTCCTGCACTGGTCAGCTTCACTTCCTCCTTCCTCTTCCTCCTGTGCAAGTCCCTCCGATCCACTACAGTCTTTCACCATCTCCTCCTCGTTTGTCCCTTTTTTGTTTCCTGTAGCTCCTCTTGTGACGCCTCCACTGTGCTGCAGGTGTGGGGGGGCTCATGGTGCCTCTTCAGTGTTTCAGGAGAAGAAATGTGTTGGTCTCAAATGTCTATTGCTCATACACTAGCTGTTTGTTTACTTTTAAAAGCTGCTTTCTTCAGGACCATTTTGGATTCTCTGCAGTAAAAAATCAGCCGAACCCCCACAAAACACAGCAAAAGCATCCAGCAAAACAATGTGGAACACAGAAACCATAAAAAACAGCTGTACCAAGAGAGAGAAAGCTGCTACTTGTTTGTACTACTTTCATGAACATGCAGGGTACTTTTCTCACCATTTCTGTGACCCTGAAAAGTGACCCCGAACTAATGATATAATGTACTCCCCTCTTACATTGTTTGTGAACAAACAAACAAAATGAATGTAGACTTTTTTCAGCCATATGTAATAATATTATCTCTCGAACCCTGACTCTCTGCACAGACAAGGCACTAGAGATTACCTTATCATAATCTATTTCACAATGCAAAACAAAGTCACCTTAATCTATTCCCGCCCTCGAAGAAGACATTAAATTTGCTCAGTGGTTAAAAACCAGTGGTAACTGCCAAGCCCCGAATCTAGTCTAATGAAGACGAAAAGCGGACGATGCATTTAAATGAACCTGCGTTATAGTCGACACCAACCCCGGTCCGATCAGACGCACTGGACTAAACATTGGGCTCTATTGTCGACACTCCCATTTCATTTAATCTCTTTGTCTGCGGGAGAACGGCTGCTTCGGAAACGTTAATATTAATAATAGAAGTCATTCCACTCTGAGCCGGGAGCGCTGAGCCGAGACTAATCCCTGTGTACCCTACGCATGTGTGGGTCTCTGCTGCTGCCCCATCTGACCAGAGAGGATACTACATGTGTATCCCAAATGTTGATGTTTGGCGTTAACCCTGGTTTTGCCGTATTACAAAGCTGGATAACTTTCTAGCAGGGTAGATCTCCATGGAAGCATCTCTTTCCCTTAGAAACGTACGGGTTGGTTTCGAGGATTTCCCCGCACCAAGGCTTCGATTTGTTTGTTGTCGATCAATTTGCCAAATGCAACCTATAAATCACGAAAGCCAAAGAATTCTCTAAGGATGTGCCCCAGGACAGAAAAGAGACTCGTCGATTTCGTATTTGCACCCGGTGACCCGCCTTCGCTCCGCCACAGTCATTATTGGGATGTGTGTTTCCAACGCTGCTGTTTCTGTAATGAGTAGGTGAGCTCCCAGACCACTCGGCAAACAGCGGGGCAGCCTCCAAACTAACTTCTGCAGGCCAACAACCCCCCCATTCTCCACATCCTCTCCCATTTCAGATATGAGGCTATAGTACACGGCCAGCGATGAGCCGACTTGTTCTTGGATAAGATTTGTCTGAAGAGAGTGAAATGTAATGTTCGGATAATAGCTGTTGTCAACAGTTTGTGTAACTAAGCTCTGCCTTTGACAAATTCCTGTAAAGCTCAGCACAGGCTACACAATTTTTTCAGTCTTAAAAGATTTTGTGAAGAATGGGGGGTCCACACTACATGACTGGATTTAGCGCGATTATAGAACGACTGGGGGTTCACACATAACGACTGAGAATCATAAGAGCGGACTCACTACACCAGTTTGTTACAGCTGATGCTGATGTTTATAATCCGTGCGTCTGTGTCCTTTCTCTCTTTGGAGGAAACAAACTGACCCCAGATCAGCAAATAGGCTTCTGTTTGTGAGCGTGGGAAACACGTGTGTCCCGATTGGTCAACAGTGTCATGTGATCACTGTCGGCACAACACAGTTCAGAGCTGCACGTTCGAGTCCTGAACTTGTTTATAGTTCGGTCAAATGAAAATATGAAAGCCGGTTACAGGAAGAAGCAGGACGTATTTCCAGTGGATTTGATAAGAATTGTAGATGGACATCAGCCCCGAGAGAGAGCAGACAGTGGAGAGAAGCAGCTGAATAGAATAGAAGTTTTACTCTGAACACAGTAAGAGCCGCTCTGTTTCAATTGACACACATACTACGAGACATGACGCTCTGTGACTGCCTTCAAATACTCAAGACTCGAGAAGACTCGACTGAGAAGTGTAGTGTAATCGGACCCAAAATAAATAAATAAAATGGTGTAGTGTGTGCTGAGCTAAAGTGTTCTGCATGTTAACTTAGTGCAGCATTAAAGAGGCATTTGTTTTTCCACCACACCATTTTTCAAAAGTTGCCAAGGCTTTTTGTTTTGGCAGCATGTTTTCTACTACTTTCTGTGGTCAACTTAATGGTTGCACATTTTGAAACATTGTCTATCGAAACTTTCAACCATGTCACAACATTGGGCCTCAATTTGTTCTTAATGTTGTCTTAGGAAGGTTTTTGGCATTCACCAAACTTGTTCTTAGCTGAAAACGTTCCTCTGTAAAAACAATCCTAAGAACCGTCTGGAGGACTCTTCAATCTCCAGTTCTGTACAAAATCATACTCCTGATGGAGCCCAAATATCTGAGTCATATACACTCACCTAAAGGATTATTAGGAACACCTGTTCAATTTCACATTAATGCAATTATCTAAACAAACAATCACATGGCAGTTGCTTCAATGCATTTAGGGGTGTGGTCCTGGTCAAGACAATCTCCTGAACTCCAAACTGAATGTCAGAATGGGAAAGAAAGGTGATTTGCATTTTGAGCGTGGCATGGTTGTTGGTGCCAGACGGGCCGGTCTGAGTATTTCACAATCTGCTCAGTTACTGGGATTTTCACGCACAACCATTTCTATGGTTTACAAAGAATGGTGTGAAAAGGGAAAAATATCCAGTATGCGGCAGTCCTGTGGGCGAAAATGCCTTGTTGATGCTAGAGGTCAGAGGAGAATGGGCCGACTGATTCAAGCTGATAGAAGAGCAACTTTGACTGAAATAACCACTCGTTACAACCGAGGTATGGAGCAAAGCATTTGTGAAGCCACAACACGCACAACCTTGAGGCGGATGGCTACAACAGCAGAAGACCCACCGGGTACCACTCATCTCCACTACAAATAGGACAAAGAGGCTACAATTTGCACGAGCTCACCAAAATTGGACAGTTGAAGACTGGAAAAATGTTGCCTGGTCTGATGAGTCTCGATTTCTGTTGAGACATTCAGATGGTAGAGTCAGAATTTGGCGTAAACAGAATGAGAACATGGATCCATCATGCCTTGTTACCACTGTGCAGGCTGGTGGTGGTGGTGTAATGGTGTGGGGGATGTTTTCTTGGCACACTTTAGGCCCCTTAGTGCCAATTGGGCATCGTGTAAATGCCACAGACTACCTGAGCATTGTTTCTGACCATGTCCATCCCTTTATGACCACCATGTACCCATCCTCTGATGGCTACTTCCAGCAGGATAATGCACCATGTCACAAAGTTTGAATCATTTCAAATTGGTTTCTTGAACATGACAATGAGTTCACTGTACTACAATGGCCCCCACAGTCACCAGATCTCAACCCAATAGAGCATCTTTGGGATGTGGTGGAACGGGAGCTTCGTGCCCTGGATGTGCATCCCACAAATCTCCATCAACTGCAAGATGCTATCCTATCAATATGGGCCAACATTTCTAAAGAATGCTTTCAGCACCTTGTTGAATCAATGCCACGTAGAATTAAGGCAGTTCTGAAGGCGAAAGGGGGTCAAACACAGTATTAGTATGGTGTTCCTAATAATCCTTTAGGTGAGTGTATATGTGTGCATATTAACTCATGTATTAATGAATTCCAAAATGTAAATATAAATCATATTAAATTACAGATGCCTTTATTCAGAAATAATAATATCACTTGTAGCCTATTTTTATTGATGTCAAGTAAAGTACCAATGTATTACGGCTAAACCTTTGAAAGCCGCTGTTCACAAATAGCATTAATTGCGCTGCATACATTTTATTAGATAAAGACGAGCGTCAGCGTCGATCCTGCAATTTTCTTTTGGGGTTTTGTTGGTTATTAGTTTTGGAATCGTGTTTTGTCATATGTTTTGTCATACAGTATGTCACTCGCATATTTTGGGGGTGGGCGCTTATAAGCTTTTGCTTCAGCCCACTCCTTTTGAGCAGAATGTTTACTGCTCAAATAAACTAAACTAAACTAAACCGCCTTTGTCATAGGCGGTGACATACAGTATGCGAATTAGTCCACACACGCACACTCTCCCAAGTTGGGATTCACCAAACTCAGATCACACGTGCAAAGTATTATTTAAGAACGTGTCATGACTGCCTTCGTAAGAACGGATTTTAAGAAGTTTCTTAAGAAGATGTTCATGAATGAGGCCCGATGTTCCCTCATTAGAAACACATCTGTAGAAGTAAAATCCTTCATTCATGGTTCATTCTAGACTCCATGTCATGCATTAAAACTGTGTAATGCACGGTTGTTGTTTAATCCTTACTTGAACCCCAAATTACAAGGCAAAATGTGAGTTTTTACAGACTTTTTGACTTATGATTAGCTTATTCCAAAACTAAACAATATCCAAAATCCCCTCTGAAAAAGGTCTTGGTGACTAATATGTCACAAAATAAAACCATACGTTTAAATCTGGGTCTATCCATTATTTGATTTTTTTCATATTTATATCAGTTATGTCCAGCAAAAGTTTCAAATTGATATCTATGGATGGTATTTTTTTTCCCTATTCACCTTCAGCGTCTCGCCTTTACCAGAACATACTGAATAATATTTGTTTAGTCGCCTACTTTGTCATAATATTGGCAGGACCTCGAGGTAGGGAGTACTCGTAGTATAAATTAATGACTCAGGGGGTACACGAGACAAAAAGATTGGAAACCACTGCTCTCGTCTGTAATTCTCTAGTTCCAAAGACCGCTGGTCAGCCCTCTGGAGGCATGTCCCAGTGGGAGGAAGCTTCAGGGCCACCGCGGGACGCACTTCGATCACTTCTCCACTCGATCAAAATCCTACTCTAAACCCACACATTTAGCCCAGAAACACCCCATAAAACAACTTCTTGTAGACTTTTAAGATTTTCCATTTCATATTCCCTTTATATCCCATAGAAACACTAGTAATTATTTATCATGTAAAACGTTCCCACAGTCCTCTGTCTTCACCGCGCTGGCTCCAAGCAGGGCTTTTCTAATTGGTCTCTCAAATGCATTTTCTCTGCGGTTGCATGGAGTTTATTTATTTGTTTTTTTTTTCGGTCTCCGCGCACAAACCACACTGCAGCTAATGCCCCCGTCCTCTCCACAAAAGCGCAATCTGGAGCCGAGCGCGTTCGGGTAGATTAGCATTCCTGGCCGGCAGTACAGAGGCAGTGAAATGTGAGCTTTTCTCGCGCAAATTTCACAGTTCAGCGGCAGTGGTAACCTCATCCAGGTGGGCAGTAGTGGTCTGTTAAGAGACCCAATACTGAATTACAGTAGGAGACAGGAGACGGGACCGCCAATAGTGGCACTAAGCTGGGATCTCATTTTAGCCCGAGAGTTTGGAGCAGCAGATCATTTTTCTTTGTCATTGTCGAAAGCGTTGGTCTTATTTTTAGCTGACGTCGATATGCGCACCACTATTTAACCGACGAGACGGGATCACATCAGCGTTTTCTTTTCACATGAGTCTGCACACAAATAATAGGCTGCCTTGTTACATGAATACAATATATCTTATTTAAAGAGGAGGTGTTATGCTTTTTGCAGGTATTTGGTAATAGACGGGTCCATTGCCTTTCTGGTCTGTCAAGGTGAACTGAACAATGTGCGTGCGTAGTTGTCTGGTGAGTTACAGCTAGATATTCCTATCCTCGGTCAGAAGGTAATGTGACTGGAGATGATGGAGGGATCCACAGCTTTGTATTTCCATAAGTTTATTATTTACATTGGTTGTTGGCAACAATCAGAATCTATCTGTGGCTACGTGTGGTTTCTGTAAAAACAGCAAAAAGGAAAATAATGACAAATTAACGTATGAATAATAAATCCAGATCAACAAGTATGTAGCAATGTGGTTATAATAATAATAAAAGGAGTAAACCACTTGAACATAATATACAGAAAATAGTGAAAATAGTATGTCTAAATGACATAAAAAACACAAGACATGGGCAGCTCAAAATTGTCCAAATGCTGCCCTCTTATGGACCGAAAAATGTACTGCAAGGGCAGGGCTGCATTTTAGCTCAGGGCCACTCTACCAGCACTACGCATGGGCGACTCCATCTTGGAAAACTAAAAACGTGCATTTCGAGGGCCTCGCGGCTGCACTGACTATGCTATAGCATGCAAACTACACTATGTACATCAACACCCATATTACAAGTAATGGCAACGATTCAGTACACTTACGTTCATATTCACGCACACGCACGGCACATTATCAGGACAAAGACTGACGTGACCGCTCCCCACACGATACTGCGCAGAACTAGCTTGAACAAGCCCAGGCAAAGTGGAATGTACCATTTAGCGGCAACTAGCGGGGCCATGGAACAGTCCAACTATTCTAATAATATGGGGGGTTTTACACAGCCGCCCCCTAATGTGCATAGCACATTAGTAAACACTAAAACCCACATGGTTAAAACTAAGTAGTGTCAACAGGCATTTCAGGTAGTGCAATAAGTTTAGACACTGGGCGTTGGTAAATGTGGTTCCCAATTGTCACTTCCGCCACTCGTACCTGTCCATCCGGGCTGGGGAACACCTGTGTTACCTTGCCCACGGGCCAGGACGCCCGCGGGAGCTGTGAGTCCACTACCATGACAGCTTGTCCTACTGTCAGAGCTGGAGTAGTTTGTTGCCATTTCTGGCAGTGCTGTAGTCCAGGCAGGTAGCGCTGAGTAAACTGAGTCCAGAAATGGTCAGCTATGACCTGGCTGTGGCGCCACTTGCGCCTCCCGAGTTGTTCTCTTGTACCATACACTGCTTGAGGCAAAGAAGCATCTCGCCGCCCCATGAGCAGCATATTTGGGGTGATAGGGTCGATGTCTGCAAGGTCAGATGACACATATCCCAGCGGCTTGGAATTGAGTATGCCTTCCACTTCGATAAGAACAGTGAGCAACAAATCTTCTGAAACAGCTTGGCCTTTGAGTACTACCTGAAGTGCAGATTTAACCGAGCGGATCTCTCGCTCCCAGGCTCCCCCAAAATGTGGAGCATGTGGGGGGTTAAAGCGAAAGGTGATGCTCTGCTCGCTGAGCTTCTCCTGTAACTGCAGCTCCATTGCTTTAAATGCCTCCTGCAGCTCCCTGTCACCACCTTTGAAATTGGTGCCCTGGTCACTCAATATTTCAAACGGTTTCCCTCTGCGAGCTAATCGGCGCAGGGCCATGAGAAAGGAGTCTGAGTCCATACCATTAAGTAGGTCCAGGTGAATGCAGCGGGTGGTGAGACATTTAAAAATAATGCCCCAGCGTTTCTCCTGTCTTCTGCCTATCTTTATGATGAAAGGGCCGAAACAGTCAATTCCAGTGGACCAGAATGGAGGCTGATGTAGGCGGAGCCGGGCAGCAGGGAGGTCTGACATTTTAGGTGGTACAGGATTAGCTCTCCATTTCTTACACTCCAAGCAGTGGTGTTGATGCTTCCTCACAGCCTGGTGGCCCTTTAAGATCCAGTACACACGCCTTAATTCGGCAAAGACTCGTTCGGGTCCAGGGTGTAGGAGGCGTGAGTCATAGTCTTTAATGATGAGCTGAGTAGTAGGGTGGTCCGGTGACCGCACAATAGGATGCAGAGAATCAATGTCCATGTTCTCCGCTCGCCGGAGGCGGCCACCTACTCGAATGAGGCCAAGTTGAGCATCATATTCTGGAGACAAGTTGTTCAGTCGGCTGTCTGTGCGCACCTCTTTCTCAGATTTCAGTGCCTGCACCTCAACCGGGAAGCTGTCAAGTTGTGCCTGTGTTAGGAGCTGATTTTCTGTCTCGAGGCGCTGGCTGCTGACATGGGAGGAGCAGCCGCCCCGTGAGAGGACAGGTAAGTGGCCTGCACTAATTCAGCCCAGGTGTTGTACTGGGCAGGATCAGGCTGTGCAGGACTAGTGACAACATGAGCACAGAATGCAGATTTCTTCAGCTCACCATTGTCCGAAGTATCTGTATATGCAGCTGGTAGAATAGGCCACTGCTCGGGAGGTTTTATCAGAAATGGAGGCCCATTCATCCATTGGCTAGGTGCAGATAACTCGAGCAGCGGTTTCCCCCGGGTGATGTCATCTGCTGGGTTAGAGGCAGAAGGCACGTATCTCCAGTTGGCTGCCTCAGTGAGCTCCTGTAGTTCTGCGATGCGAGTGCCTACGAAAACTTTGTAGTGGCAGGACTCGGACTGGATCCAGTTTAACACAGTGGTAGAGTCTGTCCACAAAGTAGTGTCACTGATGGGGAGTGTAAGCTCACTGAGGAGAAGTTTAGACAACTGTGCTCCTGCCAGTGCAGCACATAGCTCCAAACGGGGAATTGACAGTTGTTTTCGGGGGGCTACATGTGATCTGGCCATAGCAAAGGCCGTGTGCACTTCATGTCCCGTTGTTTCAAACCTCAGATATGCCACTGCTCCATAAGCACGCTCCGATGCGTCACAGAATATGTGTAGCTGGACAGCGCCATCTTGTGTGTCTGGAGTAGTGTAGCACCTGGGCAGGCAGATATTTTGCAGATGCTGTAGCTCACTCACCCACTCTTGCCACTGCTGGAGCAGCTCACCATCAATTGGCTCATCCCATTGTCTGTCCCTCTGCCACAGGAGCTGCACGATAAGTTTGGCCCGGGTAGTGAAGGGAATGATGAAGCCCAATGGGTCGTATTGTGAAGCCAGGATGCTGTAGATGTTTCTCATAGTTGGGTCATGAGAAGACACTGGCCGACATTTGTAGCTGAGCTGGTCTGTAGAGCAGTGCCATGCCAGGCCGAGGGTTGGTTCTTGCGGGTCTGGCTGGTGAGCGGTTAACCACAGATCGCAGGTAGGTGATCTTGCTGCTGTGGGGAGATGAGCTATGGCCTCTGGGTAGTTACTGGCCCACTGTCTGATTTCAAAGCCGCCGGTAGATAGCAACTCTCTGATGTTGTCAACCAGTGGCCGCGCCTGTGAGGGAGAAGACAGAGACTGCAGACGGTTATCAACATAAAATGAGTGCAGAACGGAGTCCAGCACACGCTCGTTGCCATCTTTGTGGTCCTGCACATGGCGCTGCAGGGCATACGTGGCACAACAGGGGCTGCATGTGGTGCCAAAGGGCAGAACACACCACTCATAAATGTCTGGGCTGCGCTCTTTCTCCATATCTCTCCACACAAATCTCAGCAGAGGTCTGTCCTGAGGGAGGAGCCGCACCTGGTGGAACATGCCGCGTATGTCCCCACTCACAGCAACAGGGTACTCTCGAAATCTCAAAAGAACACTTATTAAAGAAGGGCCTAGTGTTGGGCCTGGCAACAGCTGGTCGTTGAGACATTCCTCCTTGTAATGAAATGAGCAGTTGAAAACTATCCTGGGCTTGTTATTATGATGCACAATATGATGGGGAATAAACCAGGATTCATCTGTGCTGCTTGCCTCCTCAGGAGTGAGTTTTCTTGCATAACCTGCTTGTTCCAGTTTGTGTATTTCTGCATTGTACACGGCAGCTAAATCAGGGTCTTTTGCCAGGCGCCTCTCTGTGGACCGTAGGAGAGCCATAACTGATTCAGGGCCAGCTTGTAGTTTGGAGGCATTTTTCCGCCGCAGCAGGGGAGTTGCATAGCGGGATACTCCATCTACCTGTATACGTTCAGTATTATTATGCAATAGCTCCAGTGCCTCTTTATCTTGCTTAGACCGACTAGCTTCTTTCTCTGACCGAAAGGGGAGCACATCTAGCTGCCACAGCTTCTCAACATTGTGCTTCAACACTTGAGAGGGAGTTGGTAGCAGGGATGTGTACAGACATGAGGTGTCAGAGGGTTGATGCAGGAAGGTGGCAGGCCCTTGGATGGCCCAGCCAAGCTTGGTGTTCAAAGCTACAGGACTGCCTAATGGGCCGGCTCTGACAGGCGACAGAGGAGTGATTAGCTCCAGATTCAGCTCCTTAGCAGTAAAGGCATTGTTGATGTGATGTTTGGTTGAAGAGGATCTAGATGCACTCACATCAAAGGAAACAGCTGCTCCTTGTAACTGTGAGACTTCCTGTCTAATAGTACGTAGTTTGAGGGACTCTTCTGTGGTGTCTAACTGCAGATAATGGACTGCTGCAGATAGAACAAAGTCCTCTCTGATCCATCGTCCAAAATGGCGTGTGTGGACAGGATCGGCCGTTACTGTGGAGTGTGACAGGGACCACTTTAAGCATGACTCTACCGGAGTGGTGGCCTGGTCTAGATACACCATGCTGGATGCTGTACTCAGTGTTAAAACACTACTGTTAGATCTGGCTGCTGCTTCATGAAGGATCTGCAGGTGCTGCTCTCCACAGGTGGAACATGGTTTCTTCAAGTTACAGCTGTCAGGCTGATGCCCCCGCCACACCTCCAGCATCTCTTATTGTCATTAATCCAGGTAACAATCTGTGAAGTACTGAACTTACTAAAGTCTGGGCAGGAGCTCAAATAATGTTCTGTACTACTGCAGAAGGGACAATAAGGCTTGAATTTCTCCCTTTTCTTGCCTTTAGAGGCATCTTTATTATCAGTGGAGACAGAGGTGTTATTGACAGGAGGTGTTGTGGCCTTATTGGTGCCATAGTAGACAGATGAGGGAGGCTTCTGCTGCTTGGATGATTTATCTCTGCGGTCTGGGCGAGATTTATCAGCTGTGTAGCTTTCAGTAGCTCTTCTTGATATCTGAATGGCTTGTGACTTCCTCTCTAGCCATTGAGCAAAGTCAGGGAGAGTATATGTGTTAGCTGAGCCACTCTGCAGGATGCCCTTTGTGAGGCAGTATTCAGCAAAACTGTCCTGATAGGAGAGGGGGAGTTTACTCAGGAGCCTGTCCACATGAGAGCCGCACTCTAGCTCACTCTTAGCTGCTCCTTCCATTGAACTCAACAGCCCCACCAGGCTACTAACTGACAGAGCAAAGTCTTCAAACCCTTGGGCGTCTCCAGCTTTCACTGCAGGGGCCCTTAAAATGTTGTTAATTTCACCTTGGACTAGTTGTCGGGGCTGGCCGTAGCGTTGCTGCAGAGCCTGCATTGCTTTGGTGAAAGGCATAGGATCATGGACATACCTCTTTGCAATTTGAAAGGCAGTGGGGAATTTGAGATGGTCCAACAATACTTGGAATTTGTAATCTCAGATAGGTGCGGATGTGGTCCCAATACTCCATCAAGTCCTTTCTTTAATAAGAGAAAATCACTCTCCTTCCCTGTGGTGAAGCTGATAAGCTTAGGTTTAGGGATGCCGTATGAGGAGGATATAGCCATTTCCATCAGGTTTGGTCTCTCAGGTGCAGCCTGAGGTGAGGCGTATTGTTGTGATATGCTCTGATATACACCAGGCTGTGGCCAGGAGGCTGCTGCACTGAAACAGGATGCTGATACCTATACGGCGTGCTCACCACTGGGGGCAGTACTGGACCAACATATGGCTGACTCAGAGGTGGGCCTGATGTCCAGGGTAGGAAACCTGAAGTGGACATGGCAGGTGGCAGTGAGGGAGGATACTGCATCGTCCAGGTAGGCCATATTGAGCAACATTGGATGGTGCAGACCAGGTAGGGAGTGATGCAGGCCAATTTAAGTCTCTTCGTTGTTGCTGCCAGGGAGGATGTGGCTGATTTGTAGCTGTGAAAGCAGACATGATACCACTGGAGCTGGTCGAGCTATAGACGGAGTAGAGGAAATAACGTAAACAGGCTGCTGAGCAGTAACTCCTGCTACAGTGGAAGTGGGCGCTGTTGACAGCGGAGCTGGGAGGAGATCGACAGGCTGTACTGTGGGAGAAGAACCCGCTGCACAGTGCTCAACTCAGTACCGGGTGTTAATGGAAGTGAAGGAAGAATGTACTCTAAACTGCCCATAGGATCTATTGTAGGGGGGTTATTGCCCATAGTGAGCAGAGGCAAACTGAGGCTTCGTGCCTGGGAAACTGCTGTCTTGGTAATGCTCTTTGGCCAAGGTTTAGAGACTCTTGCAGTGTGCTCTGTATCTCCCTTACTTGATCCTGGACTTGGGTTACATACTGCTCCATCCTCCGTATTCTCTCCATCTCTGGTGACCTCTCGATGCCAACTCCTGGATGCATTGAAGTAGATGTTTGATACACTGAAATATTTGTTTCAGTATCAGGAAACACTGGATTAAGCTGTTGTGACGGATAGGTCAGAACGAAGTCGTCCAGATGTCCTGGGACCCGGTGGGTTCTCCTGGGACGGGCGCCTTCTTCCTCATATCTGGATGTCGCCATTAGGAAAAGCTGTAACAGATCCGGCTCGAAGGACCATTTGAACTGAACATTGTGCGTGCGTAGTTGTCTGGTGAGTTACAGCTAGATATTCCTATCCTCGGTCAGAAGGTAATGTGACTGGAGATGATGGAGGGATCTACAGCTTTGTATTTCCATAAGTTTATTATTTACATTGGTTGTTGGCAACAATCAGAATCTATCTGTGGCTACGTGTGGTTTCTGTAAAACAGCAAAAAGGAAAATAATTACAAATTAACGTATGAATAATAAATCCAGATCAACAAGTATGTAGCAATGTGGTTATAATAATAATAAAAGGAGTAAACCACTTGAACATAATATACAGAAAATAGTGAAAATAGTATGTCTAAAATGACATAAAAAACACAAGACATGGGCAGCTCAAAATTGTCCAAATGCTGCCCTCTTATGGACCGAAAAATGTACTGCAAGGGCAGGGCTGCATTTTAGCTCAGGGCCACTCTACCAGCACTACGCATGGGCGACTCCATCTTGGAAAACTAAAAACGTGCATTTCGAGGGCCTCGCGGCTGCACTGACTATGCTATAGCATGCAAACTACACTATGTACATCAACACCCATATTACAAGTAATGGCAACGATTCAGTACACTTACGTTCATATTCACGCACACACACGGCACATTATCAGGACAAAGACTGACGTGACCGCTCCCCACACGATACTGCGCAGAACTAGCTTGAACAAGCCCAGGCAAAGTGGAATGTACCATTTAGCGGCAACTAGCGAGGCCATGGAACAGTCCAACTATTCTAATAATATGGGGGGTTTTACACAGCCGCCCCCTAATGTGCATAGCACATTAGTAAACACTAAAACCCACATGGTTAAAACTAAGTAGTGTCAACAGGCATTTCAGGTAGTGCAATAAGTTTAGACACTGGGCGTTGGTAAATGTGGTTCCCAATTGTCACTTCCGCCACTCGTACCTGTCCATCCGGGCTGGGGAACACCTGTGTTACCTTGCCCACGGGCCAGGACGCCCGCGGGAGCTGTGAGTCCACTACCATGACAGCTTGTCCTACTGTCAGAGCTGGAGTAGTTTGTTGCCATTTCTGGCAGTGCTGTAGTCCAGGCAGGTAGCGCTGAGTAAACTGAGTCCAGAAATGGTCAGCTATGACCTGGCTGTGGCGCCACTTGCGCCTCCCGAGTTGTTCTCTTGTACCATACACTGCTTGAGGCAGAGAAGCATCTCGCCGCCCCATGAGCAGCATATTTGGGGTGATAGGGTCGATGTCTGCAAGGTCAGATGACACATATCCCAGCGGCTTGGAATTGAGTATGCCTTCCACTTCGATAAGAACAGTGAGCAACAAATCTCTGAAACAGCTTGGCCTTTGAGTACTACCTGAAGTGCAGATTTAACCGAGCGGATCTCTCGCTCCCAGGCTCCCCCAAAATGTGGAGCATGTGGGGGGTTAAAGCGAAAGGTGATGCTCTGCTCGCTGAGCTTCTCCTGTAGCTGCAGCTCCATTGCTTTAAATGCCTCCTGCAGCTCCCTGTCACCACCTTTGAAATTGGTGCCCTGGTCACTCAATATTTCAAACGGTTTCCCTCTGCGAGCTATGAATCGGCGCAGGGCCATGAGAAAGGAGTCTGAGTCCATACCATTAAGTAGGTCCAGGTGAATGCAGCGGGTGGTGAGACATTTAAAAATAATGCCCCAGCGTTTCTCCTGTCTTCTGCCTATCTTTATGATGAAAGGGCCGAAACAGTCAATTCCAGTGGACCAGAATGGAGGCTGATGTAGGCGGAGCCGGGCAGCAGGGAGGTCGGACATTTTAGGTGGTACAGGATTAGCTCTCCATTTCTTACACTCCAAGCAGTGGTGTTGATGCTTCCTCACAGCCTGGCGGCCCTTTAAGATCCAGTACACACGCCTTAATTCGGCAAAGACTCGTTCGGGTCCAGGGTGTAGGAGGCGTGAGTCATAGTCTTTAATGATGAGCTGAGTAGTGGGGTGGTCCGGTGACAGCACAATAGGATGCAGAGAATCAATGTCCACGTTCTCCGCTCGCCGGAGGCGGCCACCTACTCGAATGAGGCCAAGTCGAGCATCATATTCTGGAGACAAGTTGTTCAGTCGGCTGTCTGTGCGCACCTCTTTCCCAGATTTCAGTGCCTGCACCTCAACCGGGAAGCTGTCAAGTTGCGCCTGTGTTAGGAGCTGATTTTCTGTCTCGAGGCGCTGCGCTGCTGACATGGGAGGAGCAGCCGCCCCGTGAGAGGACAGGTAAGTGGCCTGCACTAATTCAGCCCAGGTGTTGTACTGGGCAGGATCAGGCTGTGCAGGACTAGTGACAACATGAGCACAGAATGCAGATTTCTTCAGCTCACCATTGTCCGAAGTATCTGTATATGCAGCTGGTAGAATAGGCCACTGCTCGGGAGGTTGTATCAGAAATGGAGGCCCATTCATCCATTGGCTAGGTGCAGATAACTCGAGCAGCGGTTTCCCCCGGGTGATGTCATCTGCTGGGTTAGAGGCAGAAGGCACGTATCTCCAGTTGGCTGCCTCAGTGAGCTCCTGTAGTTCTGCGATGCGAGTGCCTACGAAAACTTTGTAGTGGCAGGACTCGGACTGGATCCAGTTTAACACAGTGGTAGAGTCTGTCCACAAAGTAGTGTCACTGATGGGGAGTGTAAGCTCACTGAGGAGAAGTTTAGACAACTGTGCTCCTGCCAGTGCAGCACATAGCTCCAAACGGGGAATTGACAGTTGTTTCGGGGGCTACACGTGATCTGGCCATAGCAAAGGCCGTGTGCACTTCATGTCCCGTTGTTTCAAACCTCAGATATGCCACTGCTCCATAAGCACGCTCTGATGCGTCACAGAATATGTGTAGCTGGACAGCGCCATCTTGTGTGTCTGGAGTAGTGTAGCACCTGGGCAGGCAGATATTTTGCAGATGCTGTAGCTCACTCACCCACTCTTGCCACTGCTGGAGCAGCTCACCATCAATTGGCTCATCCCATTGTCTGTCCCTCTGCCACAGGAGCTGCACGATAAGTTTGGCCCGGGTAGTGAAGGGAATGATAAAGCCCAATGGGTCGTATTGTGAAGCCAGGATGCTGTAGATGTTTCTCATAGTTGGGTCATGAGAAGACACTGGCCGACATTTGTAGCTGAGCTGGTCTGTAGAGCAGTGCCATGCCAGGCCGAGGGTTGGTTCTTGCGGGTCTGGCTGGTGAGCGGTTAACCACAGATCGCAGGTAGGTGATCTTGCTGCTGTGGGGAGATGAGCTATGGCCTCTGGGTAGTTACTGGCCCACTGTCTGATTTCAAAGCCGCCGGTAGATAGCAACTCTCTGATGTTGTCAACCAGTGGCCGCGCCTGTGAGGGAGAAGACAGAGACTGCAAACAGTTATCAACATAAATGAGTGCAGAACGGAGTCCAGCACACGCTCGTTGCCATCTTTGTGGTCCTGCACATGGCGCTGCAGGGCATACGTGGCACAACAGGGGCTGCATGTGGTGCCAAAGGGCAGAACACACCACTCATAAATGTCTGGGCTGCGCTCTTTCTCCATATCTCTCCACACAAATCTCAGCAGAGGTCTGTCCTGAGGGAGGAGCCGCACCTGGTGGAACATGCCGCGTATGTCCCCACTCACAGCAACAGGGTATATTCGAAATCTCAAAAGAACACTTATTAAAGAAGGGCCTAGTGTTGGGCCTGGCAACAGCTGGTCGTTGAGACATTCCTCCTTGTAATGAAATGAGCAGTTGAAAACTATCCTGGGCTTGTTATTATGATGCACAATATGATGGGGAATAAACCAGGATTCATCTGTGCTGCTTGCCTCCTCAGGAGTGAGTTTTCTTGCATAACCTGCTTGTTCCAGTTTGTGTATTTCTGCATTGTACACGGCAGCTAAATCAGGGTCTTTTGCCAGGCGCCTCTCTGTGGACCGTAGGAGAGCCATAACTGATTCAGGGCCAGCTTGTAGTTTGGAGGCATTTTTCCGCCGCAGCAGGGGAGTTGCATAGCGGGATACTCCATCTACCTGTATACGTTCAGTATTATTATGCAATAGCTCCAGTGCCTCTTTATCTTGCTTAGACCGACTAGCTTCTTTCTCTGACCGAAAGGGGAGTACATCTAGCTGCCACAGCTTCTCAACATTGTGCTTCAACACTTGAGAGGGAGTTGGTAGCAGGGATGTGTACAGACATGAGGTGTCAGAGGGTTGATGCAGGAAGGTGGCAGGCCCTTGGATGGCCCAGCCAAGCTTGGTGTTCAAAGCTACAGGACTGCCTAATGGGCCGGCTCTGACAGGCGACAGAGGAGTGATTAGCTCCAGATTCAGCTCCTTAGCAGTAAAGGCATTGTTGATGTGATGTTTGGTTGAAGAGGATCTAGATGCACTCACATCAAAGGAAACAGCTGCTCCTTGTAACTGTGAGACTTCCTGTCTAATAGTACGTAGTTTGAGGGACTCTTCTGTGGTGTCTAACTGCAGATAATGGACTGCTGCAGATAGAACAATAGTCCTCTCTGATCCATCGTCCAAAATGGCGTGTGTGGACAGAGATCGGCCGTTACTGTGGAGTGTGACAGGGACCACTTTAAGCATGACTCTACCGGAGTGCGTGGCCTGGTCTAGATACACCATGCTGGATGCTGTACTCAGTGTTAAAACACTACTGTTAGATCTGGCTGCTGCTTCATGAAGGATCTGCAGGTGCTGCTCTCCACAGGTGGAACATGGTTTCTTCAAGTTACAGCTGTCAGGCTGATGCCCCCGACCACACCTCCAGCATCTCTTATTGTCATTAATCCAGGTAACAATCTGTGAAGTACTGAACTTACTAAAGTCTGGGCAGGAGCTCAAATAATGTTCTGTACTACTGCAGAAGGGACAATAAGGCTTGAATTTCTCCCTTTTCTTGCCTTTAGAGGCATCTTTATTATCAGTGGAGACAGAGGTGTTATTGACAGGAGGTGTTGTGGCCTTATTGGTGCCATAGTAGACAGATGAGGGAGGCTTCTGCTGCTTGGATGATTTATCTCTGCGGTCTGGGCGAGATTTATCAGCTGTGTAGCTTTCAGTAGCTCTTCTTGATATCTGAATGGCTTGTGACTTCCTCTCTAGCCATTGAGCAAAGTCAGGGAGAGTATATGTGTTAGCTGAGCCACTCTGCAGGATGCCCTTTGTGAGGCAGTATTCAGCAAAACTGTCCTGATAGGAGAGGGGGAGTTTACTCAGGAGCCTGTCCACATGAGAGCCGCACTCTAGCTCACTCTTAGCTGCTCCTTCCATTGAACTCAACAGCCCCACCAGGCTACTAACTGACAGAGCAAAGTCTTCAAACCCTTGGGCGTCTCCAGCTTTCACTGCAGGGGCCCTTAAAATGTTGTTAATTTCACCTTGGACTAGTTGTCGGGGCTGGCCGTAGCGTTGCTGCAGAGCCTGCATTGCTTTGGTGAAAGGCATAGGATCATGGACATACCTCTTTGCAATTTGAAAGGCAGTGGGGAATTTGAGATGGTCCAACAATACTTGGAATTTGTAATCCTCAGATAGGTGCGGATGTGGTCCCAATACTCCATCAAGTCCTTTCTTTAATAAGAGAAAATCACTCTCCTTCCCTGTGGTGAAGCTGATAAGCTTAGGTTTAGGGATGCCGTATGAGGAGGATATAGCCATTTCCATCAGGTTTGGTCTCTCAGGTGCAGCCTGAGGTGAGGCGTATTGTTGTGATATGCTCTGATATACACCAGGCTGTGAGCGAACAGGAGGCTGCTGCACTGAAACAGGATGCTGATACCTATACGGCGTGCTCACCACTGGGGGCAGTACTGGACCAACATATGGCTGACTCAGAGGTGGGCCTGATGTCCAGGGTAGGAAACCTGAAGTGGACATGGCAGGTGGCAGTGAGGGAGGATACTGCATCGTGCCAGGTAGGCCATATTGAGCACATTGGATGGTGCAGAAGGTGAAGAACCTGGGCGTGATCTTTGACTCTGAGCTGACTTTTATTCCACACATTAAGAATATCACAAAGATAGGTTTTTACCATCTAAAGAACATAGCCAGAGTCCGCCCCATTCTCTCTCGGGCCAACACGGAGACGCTGATGCATGCTTTTATCACCAGTCGTATCGACTACTGTAATGCCCTGCTTTCTGGTCTTCCCAAAAAGAGTATCTCAGGTTACAACTTTACAAAATTCAGCAGCTCGTGTCCTGACAAAGACCAGGAGGCGGGACCACATTACAACCGGTTTTAGAGTCGCTGCATTGGCTCCCCGTGTGTTTCAGGATCGATTTTAAAGTTCTTTTAATGGTTTTTAAATGTCTTAATGGTCTTGGTCCTTCTTATCTCTCAGAATTGCTTTTACCTTATGAACCTTCACGGCCCTTCGCTCCACGGCAGAGGTCTGCTAGTTATTCTAAAGTCAACAGAAAGACTCACGGCGAGGCGTCTTTCCAGTATTATGGCCCTCACCTCTGGAACGACCTGCCGGAGGAGCTCAGGACCGCAGAGAACGTTCATGTTTTTAAAAGCAGGCTTAAGACCCACCTTTTTAGTTTAGCTTTTAACTGCTAGGCCTATTTATTTAATTGTTATTAATATTTATTTATTTATTTATTTATTTATGTTTTCTTTATGTATTTACCTCTCGGCCTATTTTAGTGGTCCTTATATTCTTATTTTTACCTTTACTTTTTACTTATTTTAACCATTTTTATGGTCTCCCAGTTTCCTCTGGAGGAGCCCTCTGCCTCGGGAGCGGGGATTGGCTGTGGCTGCTGGGGTGCTGTCCTGTGGGTGTCTGGATGGAGGTGTGGTGTTTCTACCGCGCCTCCTCCGGGCGTCCTGTGTTGGTGCCTGTGGCTGCAGCCGAGATGCTGCTCCGATGCAGACGGCTCCTTGGATGGTGTTTCCTTACCTGGTTTATCTGTACCCAGCCTTACCTCAGCCTTATGTCCATTGTGTCCATTGTTTTACCTTGAGTGTGTGGTGTGTCTCTGGGAAGGTGGGTGGGGAGAGTGTGAGTGCGACAATGTGTTTGTATTTGTGGGAGGAGGTGGGTGTGAGAGAATGTTTTTAAATCTGTAAAGCACTTTGTGTTACATGAAATGTATGAAAAGCGCTATATAAATAAAGATTGATTGATTGATTGATTGATTGCAGACCAGGTAGGGAGTGATGCAGGCCAATTTAAGTCTCTTCGTTGTTGCTGCCAGGGAGGATGTGGCTGATTTGTAGCTGTGAAAGCAGACATGAATACCACTGGAGCTGGTCGAGCTATAGACGGAGTAGAGGAAATAACGTAACAGGCTGCTGAGCAGTAACTCCTGCTACAGTGGAAGTGGGCGCTGTTGACAGCGGAGCTGGGAGGAGATCGACAGGCTGTACTGTGGGAGAAGAGACCCAGTGCTCAACTCAGTACCGGGTGTTAATGGAAGTGAAGGAAGAATGTACTCTAAACTGCCCATAGGATCTATTGTAGGGGGGTTATTGCCCATAGTGAGCAGAGGCAAACTGAGGCTTCGTGCCTGGAAACTGCTGTCTTGGTAATGCTCTTTGGCCAAGGTTTAGAGACTCTTGCAGTGTGCTCTGTATCTCCCTTACTTGATCCTGGACTTGGGTTACATACTGCTCCATCCTCCGTATTCTCTCCATCTCTGGTGACCTCTCGATGCCAACTCCTGGATGCATTGGAGTAGATGTTTGATGCACTGAAATATTTGTTTCAGTATCAGGAAACACTGGATTAAGCTGTTGTGACGGATAGGTCAGAACGAAGTCGTCCAGATGTCCTGGGACCCGGTGGGTTCTCATGGGACGGGCGCCTTCTTCCTCATATCTGGATGTCGCCATTAGGAAAAGCTGTAACAGATCCGGCTCGAAGGACCATTTGAACTGAACATTGTGCGTGCGTAGTTGTCTGGTGAGTTACAGCTAGATATTCCTATCCTCGGTCAGAAGGTAATGTGACTGGAGATGATGGAGGGATCCACAGCTTTGTATTTCCATAAGTTTATTATTTACATTGGTTGTTGGCAACAATCAGAATCTATCTGTGGCTACGTGTGGTTTCTGTAAAAACAGCAAAAAGGAAAATAATGACAAATTAACGTATGAATAATAAATCCAGATCAACAAGTATGTAGCAATGTGGTTATAATAATAATAAAAGGAGTAAACCACTTGAACATAATATACAGAAAATAGTGAAAATAGTATGTCTAAAATGACATAAAAAACACAAGACATGGGCAGCTCAAAATTGTCCAAATGCTGCCCTCTTATGGACCGAAAAATGTACTGCAAGGGCAGGGCTGCATTTTAGCTCAGGGCCACTCTACCAGCACTACGCATGGGCGACTCCATCTTGGAAAACTAAAAACGTGCATTTCGAGGGCCTCGCGGCTGCACTGACTATGCTATAGCATGCAAACTACACTATGTACATCAACACCCATATTACAAGTAATGGCAACGATTCAGTACACTTACGTTCATATTCACGCACACGCACGGCACATTATCAGGACAAAGACTGACGTGACCGCTCCCCACACGATACTGCGCAGAACTAGCTTGAACAAGCCCAGGCAAAGTGGAATGTACCATTTAGCGGCAACTAGCGGGGCCATGGAACAGTCCAACTATTCTAATAATATGGGGGGTTTACACACAAGGTTTATCAACGGATTCTGTTAAGTTTCAGCCTAATTAATTTTGGGCCACCAGGATTTATTACCAGAATCCAAGATGGCCGCCAACAATCCAAAATACTGTCCATGCCAATGGCTCTATGCACGCAAATGACTCGTGACATCCGGACGCCGCGGCCCATGGCCATCCTTTTTCGCTACTTTCCCATGAAGGATTAGCGACGTCTTGCACAGATCAACGTATAGTTCAAGAAACTCTGGTTTCCCTACCACTAAAAACATGTATAATAGGTGAATCCCCCAGCCAGGTGATTCTGACCATGAGCCTGGCTCCACATCAGGAGATGGGTCCCCGGGCACGGCACTGCCGTTGGCCACTGCTCCTTACGGGTTACCCCGATGGCGTCTAAGGATGGGTCAAATGCAGAGGACAAATTTCCCTACGGGGACAATAAAGTATACAAACAAACAAACAAACAAACAAACAAAGAAACATCACTGACCAGATACTGATCCGAAGTCACTCACTACGTGTTAAAAACGTGTTTGTTTAGGTAGGACTTTTTTTATCTCAGAGCTAACGGCTAGTATCAAAAACAACACCACAATAATGAAACGTCTAAAATGTATTTATACCAAAGACAGGCCGATTATTTTTTTGAGTGGCTCGATCAAAATTGTATTGCTATTTAAGTTTCCTCCAGTGAAGTCTTTGCTCCTGACGTGATGTTTTTAACATGATGCTGTGACTGTCCGTCAGTAACTCATGGAATCTTGAGCTATTTATTTTTTTAGACAAGATGCTGCCACTAACTCATAGGGAAATAACGAAGACAGGACGAGCAGCGCCTCCTGAGGATCCACTCGGAAGTCACGTGACGCTCGCGTGCAGATAGCCCATTGACCTAAAATGAGCCCTCTTAGTAGGGCTGGGCGATAAGTCAAATGAATTCATGCTTTGAAAACAGACGATGTGGAAAATGGCTAAATCGTAAAATCGGGTCCGTCACTCCATGTCCACTTCACGTGCGCCGTGTGGCAGGGCTTTAGACCGCTCTGTAGCAACTGTTCTTGGAAACACCAGCGACTTTCTGGCAATCCCCTGCGATAGAGTTTTCATCCGCTCAAACAGTTTTGTTTTCCCCGGTCTGATCCTCAGCTGCTCTCCCCTCGCTGTACCCGAGACAGCACCACGCTCAATCACAGCAGAGCTCGAGGCAAGAGGATAAAAGTAAAGCGCTTTTGAAAACTCCATGGCTTATTAAGAAGTTTTACATTTAAGAGCAGTCAAAACAGAAATAACAATTTTAAATAATTGTGTAATGAATCTAAATACTGTATACTACCAGTTTCACTTCACAGACTGTTCAAATATTTCAGGTGACGGCCTTATTGTATGAAGCTCATTGAGAAAATGCCAAGAATAAAGGGTGGCGATTTTAAAGAATTTAAAATATAAAACATGTTTTGAGTTATTTCACCCTTTTTGTTTCCTATAAGAATTCCATTTGTTTATTTATGGTTTAATTTCTTCAATGAGGATAAAAGTTAGAAATAAAAAGTGTCTCCAAACTTTGACCCGCAGTGTGAATGGGCTGGACTCTGAGCAGTTTTCTTGAAAGATCAGCAGAACGTTTTAAGTTTATTTCCAAAAGAATTGATAAAATCGTAGATGATGCAAATTAAATACATACTGGGAACAAGAGCGAAATGTCCACTACTTAAAACACCCACTGCAGATGATGACTTGGAACAACCTTTCTCCAACCCTTGACATTTTTCTTGGTGAAACTGGGACAACACTAACATGACATTCTGAACTGCTATGAGAGACAGCTATTGGACACACTGTGGCCTGATTGCATGTATTAAATAATAGTCTATTTGTGCAAAAGCTCATCGATGAACTTTGGAGGATGTGTCCCCAGACGTCACTGCGTGGACTCGGCTCATGTTTTCCACTGCCCGTTGAGCCGACGGAGCTGAAAGAAGGCCCACAAAACAAAGAAGCTCTTATATTTGAGTGTACATTATGGAAATGACATCTGACCAAACTTAGCAAAACCTTTTCTCAGAACTGGCACCAACTGAGGTCAACTGCTGGTTAGGCCTCGGCGCTGCCAACGTCATGAGGGGAGTTCTTTAAAGGGGACTTAGTCTGCAAATCTGTTTTGAGTAATCTTGTTTGCTTTGGTTGTTTCTTTTACAACTGCAGAAGTGCTTCAACTGAAAATACTGTATGTCTTGGATTTTATAGCGTCAAAGAGGGCACACGGAACTGAAACCGAAAGCTTTAAGTGTGTCCTTCACAGCGGCATTGGTTTGCCTGCATGCCCTTTGCTGAAAGTTTGTTTTATAACGCAGAGGGAATTCCAGGCAAATACAAAATCCTGACCGGCCTGAAGTTTTTCAAAGTTAAAGGGACTAGATGCAAGTTGGTCATTTTATACTCACTACTGCCACCTCAGGTCTTACACGTAACTGCAGTCTCTATATTAAGCTCGTGCATGACGGCAATTCGGACCCGAATTGACAACTATAAAAACTATAAAGCAGCGAGCCTTTGGAACACTCTCCCAAACGAAATGATTTCATGCACAAATTATAGCACATTTACACGCCTGACCAAACAGTGGTTATTATCAAAGCAAACCTGTACGCACTGAATGACTGTGATATGAACGCTGTAAACTGTGAGTGAGCGAGTGAATGATAGAAAGTGCTTTTATGATGTGAGCTTCTATGTATTATTCTGTATATATTTTATGAACTTTTGTAAGTATAACATCAACCTGTCCACGGACTGCGGTGGAAATTAGCATTTTTGCTATAACCTGGCACATGACATCTCTTCTTTTTTAGACTAATGGGGTTTGTGCATTGTCCCTGATCAAATAAATAAAGTGAAAAAAACAAAACAAAACTTTTTGAGTGACAGTGCAGGATTTTAGAGGCAGTTGTTGTGAACAGGTTTGGGCTCATTCTACACATTAGGACATTGCTGCAACATGTAGGGGGAGGAAAATACATAATATTAACTTTTTAAACTCTGTATAGTCCCTTTAAGGCGAAACGCAGCAGGTGAAAGCATTTTTCACACAGTGGTCGAAGTGGATATTTTAGCTAGTTTCCTCCTTCTAAGATGTCAGAGTATAAAAATGATGAAACTTACCCCATACGGTGCTTATTTTATGACAATTTGTCGCGAGGCAGAGATATCCTGAAAGTAGCTACTACTACTACGCCACTTCGTAAAGCTGGCTTTCCCTCGTGCATTCATTCATAAATATTGACATATTTTTACATCCACCTGGCCTGCGAAGAGTCAGGGAGATAACGCTTTGGGCCAAATATGGTATTTTCCTTATGCGAAGAACGGAGGAATGTGTCGAGCACTCGTGAAATTAAAACATAAAAAACAGTAAACTTACAATACATTTTTCTCATATTCATATCAGTAATGTTCAGCAAAAGTTTCAAATTGATATCTCTAAATTCATTTTTTTCCCCCATTCACCAGCAGCGTCTCGCCTTAAATGTCAAAGCTGAGGTGCCCCAAACAACAAAGCTGAAAATCTGCTTCGCTGCCATAGCTGAGAGTAGCCCTATGCCACATGTGCACTTTATTAGGCCTTTCTTTCCCCAGCCCTGCGCTATTTGCTCTGACAGGTGCTACGCCGTTCTCAGTTTGAGTGGAAAAATCTCGCTCATTCTCGTATCCAGTCCAGCGTTCAGGTTCAGCGACGAGGTTTAGTCTCTCACCGCTTCAGCATATGTCCCACATTAAAATGACCAAACGACTTGGAACGTCCGGTGCATTTCAGATAGCATCACCAGCGAGTGACGGTCCAGCGATGACCCACTCCCCTGGCCGGCCGGCCGTCCGTCGACCAAGGCTGAGGCTTGGTTGTTTCCAGTGGTTAAAATTAGCCCATGAGGTTAGCGTCACGTCAAAGTGTGTCATTGCCAAAGTGGTGTTAATGAGAGCGAGCGTTTCAAGTGCAGCAGTGGACCGGGAGTTACTGCGGTGTGCTGTGATTACATAGGCACAGACAGTAGGTGCAAAAAAAGCCAGTTGCAATTCCAGTCCAGAAAGGTCCAAAAGAAATGGGGGCTCATTTATAAAGCCCACGTACAAGAAGAAGTAGTGAAGGAAGCAGAAGAAGAAGTGTAAGACCACGTGAAAGAAGAAGAAGAAGGAGAAGTGGAATAAGACTTGAAAGAAAAGTGGAAGAAGTGGAAGAAAAGTGGAAGAAGCAAGAGAAGAAGTCGAAAACTAGGTGAAAGAAGAAGAAGTGGAAAAAGACGTGAAAGAAGAAGTGGAAGAAGGAGAAAAGGAAAGAAGAAGAGGAAGGAGTAGTGAATGAAGAAGAGAAGAAGAAGAAGTGAAAGAACAAAAAGTTGTGAAAGAAGGAGAAGAAGTGAAAGAAGAAGAGGAAGTGAATAACGAAGTGGAGGAAGTGAAACCACAAGAAGTATGAAAGAAGAAAAGAAGTGAAAGGAGAAGTGGAATAAGTGAAGGAGAAAAGGAAGAGGAAGAAGTAGTGAATGAAGAAGAGAAGAAGTGAAAGGAAAAGTAGTAAAAGAAATGAAATAAGACGTGGAAGGAGATGTGAAAGAACAAGAAGTAGTGAAAGAAGAGAATAAGTGAAAGGAGAAGAAGAAGATGAAGTGAAAGAACAACAAGAAGTATGAAAGAAGAAGGAAATACGTGAAAGAAGAACCACCACAGGCCTTGTGTAAAGCATTTAAACCTTTCATTTCAATACTTTTACAAAATATTGCACACTTGCTCCGACACACACTGCAGGTGCCACTGTCCTAAACAGAACTCTGTCCTGGCATTAGCACTAGCATCGCACTGGAGGTTTAATAAGACAAAAAGAGAAGTTGAATCTAAATCCTCCGGTCGAGCGCCGTGTTAGTTGAACCCTCGTCTCCCCTCGCTCCTTTCCACGCGCCGCAAACCCTCTCCCGATACGTTTACAACTTGAGGAGGGGGTGATGGGGAGTGGGTGGGCAAAGGGTCTGCTCAGGGCCTTTTATAGTCCTGGGACTCGCGCGCCAGTGCCCACCCACATGATGAAGTGTCAGGAACGAAGCACGGTCTGTCAAACTCCCGGGGCAAGATTAACCCATTGACAGGAGTGCTTTGGGAGTTGGCAGGCGGTGGCACAAGCAGCAGTCCAAGGCCTTAAATGGAGAATGTGCATGTGCCGCTCAGGATGGTGGGGTAGAGGGGACCATGGGTGAGAGAGGGGCTGAATGAATACTGCAGGTTATTCCATCAATGGATTTCTTCTCACGGGCGTATTCCAAGATGACAACGCCAGGATTCATGGGGCTCACATTGTGAAAGAGTGGTTCAGGGAGCGTGAAATTGATTGGCCGCCACAGAGTCCGGATCTTAAAGGAACAGGCCACCGTTTATGCATACTGAGAAATGTTCATACCTTAGCTTAGACAAGTTGACAAGTTCAACTTTGGTTTGCGGAAGAGCTCTTGGATGCTCCACTGCACTACTGGATAAATATGCTGTGGACTGTTGGACCCAAAGTTGAATAGTTTAGGAGGAACACACAACATCATGTGTGGAGGACAATGGAACAGCACATCAACATGAAAACCCTATGCTCATTTTGAAGTATAGAGCAGGAAAATCATGGTGTGGGGCTGTTTTGTTGCCTCAGGGCCTGGACAACATGATATCATCAATAGAAAAAATAATTCACAAGTTTATGAGTTTATGCGTACACTGGTGTATGAATGAGAGTGTGAATGGGTGACTGGTTCCTTACTGTAAAGCGCTTTGGGCCTGATAAAGGTAGAAAAGCGCTATATAAGTTGAGTCCATTTACCATTTACATTCACAACATGCACGGAATAAATAAGTGAACCCTTGTATTAAATATCTGGCTGACCCACTTTTGTAGCAATGACTGCTTTCCTGTAGTTGCAGATTAGACGATCAGGATGAAGAAAAAGTAAGTACACCGTTTGGAATTTCTCAAATTTCTGCCTAAATTGGTCACTAAATGTGGTCTGATCTTCATCAAAATCATAAGAATGAATAAACAGTGTCTGCCTGAACTAACACCATTAGACGTTTACAACGATCAGGATGAATCTTGGACCATTCCTCTTTACAAAACTGCTGCAGTTCAGCGAGATTCCTGGGTTCACTTACTTTTTCCTCCCTGTCCTGTGAATGTTTACATGTTACGGCCAATAAAATATGATAAAATGTAAATGTGTGGGTGGTATTAGTTTAAGTAGTCACTGTTTATTCATTCTTATGATTTTGATGAAGATCAGACCACATTTTATGACCAATTTAGGCAGAAATGTGAGAAATTCCAAAGCGTTCCCATACATTTTCATCTCACTGTATCCAGCAGCCAGCCACCGCGGCCTGCACCTGCCTGCATTGTAGTCCCTATACTGCTGTGTGTTAAGATAAATGAATCATGAGTAGAGCCAGGCCAGCGTGCTACAACATTTGTGAAGTTCATGTGGGCAACACAAATCAACTGACAATTAATACTGTGGACGTGCTTTCTGTTCACGTACACATATTCATTGTCAGATGGGCCCTTATAGCAATGTGAGTGCAGTCAATTGCACCGATTACATTGGGGAAATCGGACTATGCTGCGAATTGCTACTTAATATTAACCTGTTTGTCCTCAGTATAGGGAAATCTCACATAACGTGCACTGAGTTTAATGAGCTTGTCCAAAACGGTGGGCATGATGGCCGAGAATGTTGGCTGTGATATTCCGGAGCTATAAGAACAAAGGTAAATAATTAGCCTTCTATTATGATAGTTACTTTTGAACTTACTATTGCCAATTATATTTAACATACTGTATACCGATCTGCAATTTCTCGCTGGAATGCACCCTTGGCCAAGAAACCAAGCATTGTCAGGATTTGGGTCTCGACGGAGATAGCATGGTTCCTACGCGTGGGCCTTTCAAGCAGAGGTCTCATCTGCGTGCAGAGATCCAGTAGCACAGCTCTTGGAAGCCTAAAACGGCTGATGAGCCAGTCATCGCTATTGGCCAGTAGATCCGGCTGGTCACGGAATACTCGTTCCCTTCTTTCTCGATTGGCAAGATCCTCTAGCAGTGACAAATGTGCCATCGTGTGTAATTATGCACCGTGTTCGCGCTGTTCTTATTTGGTCACGGCAAATGGGATCATTGGAAACACCTTGGCTCTGTCCGTTATCGAGTAATGAAATCATAGTTGAGAGATATTAGCCTTTGTTTTGATTGTGTTCCCTATGAGACTGGAGCAAATGCATGATTGCTCCTGTGGCATTTTTACTCCCTGTATGAGTAAATGTCCTGTGCGGGGTTAATTCAGTGTTGCATGTGTGTAGATCAACATTGGTTGTCATCATTATTGTTTTGTATTGCCTTGTTTGCGGGATCACAATTCACCACCAAGCCGTGTGTCACTGTTTCCCGTTTCTCCTGATGGTGGGACTGTGTACGGCAGGTACAGACCTAGTGTGGCTGTGTGTAATGTTTCACGTTCAGTTTGATTTCTATAAATACCACCTTTGGCACAGAACTGTTCGTACGCAAGGTTTTGGCCTCATTTTGTCCGTACGTGAGCTTTATAAATGAGACCCCTGGTCTTTACGCATGCGCTCAGTCACGCAAAAAGACCAAGGATGTTGTTAGCATTTCCTCTGTGTGACTATACTTGGATCGTGTAAATACTCACGTAACTTTATTTAAATAGGGAAAACGTGGAAGAGCTTCTAACATCACCCCTGTTTGGCCCCATAGAGGAGAGGAGGAGAGGCTAAATGCTCACAACGTCTTTGGTCTTTTTGCGTGACTGAGCGCACGCGTAAAGACCACACAGGTACACATGAACTCATCTAAGGTAAGAACATATCTCAGTATGGAAAAACTGTGGCCTGTTCCTTTAACCTCTTAAAGGATTTTTCTCCAGTTTACCCAAATCTAAAAGCTTCTTGACAAAAACGTAAAAATAGCAATAAAATCGAGATGTAAATGAGGATAAAAACACAGCAAAAAGCAATAAAACATTTTACAAAAAGTGACAAAAACGAGAAAAACTCAAAACAAAAATTACAAAATGTAACACAAAAGGTAAAAAAAAAGAGACCAAAAAAAAGTGACGACAATGCGAGGAGGTTAACCTCTTAACCCCCACTATACCCGAGCACATTTTCTCCAGTTCAGTTTGACCTAAATCTAAAACCTTCTCGACTGGAGTTTACAGCCTACAGGCCAGCTGAAATCTCAACAGATTTAAAAACTCTTTTGTCCCGGCTTCAATCAGACTGCTGAACAAATCTATACAACGATCTTTGATAGGTGTATGAACAATGGACACGTTCTTTTATTATTGTACTCTTACAGAGGCAGGCCTGTTGTATGTTTAGATTTTATTTATGTTGTCTATGTTTAATGATTTTTGGCTGCAGCATGGCTGAATAGCCCAATAATAATAATAATAAAGTTTATCTTATCTTATCGTAACGCTTCATTTGAAAGCTAAGGTCTACAAAACTGATCTAAACTCTTTGTCACGTTGGCGCCGCAATGTTCTCACTTTTTCGTTGTATTTTTGTCACGTTGTGTCATGTTTTTGTCGATTTTTTATAACAAAAAGGGACGCCTGTTTTGGTGCATGTTTGACGCGTTCTGTTGCTTTTTTTGTTGTTGCTTATTTTCACCACATCTCGCTTTTGTCGCTATTTTGACACTTTTTTCAAGAAGCGAGGCTTAAGCTGAAAAAGTCAGTTCAAAATGACATTTTCACACCATTGTTCTGCTCCATGTGCATTTGCCTGGGTGGTCGGATGAAGCAGGAGTACCTATAGAACTCATGATCTCGCAATCTCTTTCCGAGGACGCAATTATAATTAGTTACACATAGGTTCCTTGACGAGAGCCGCTGGATATCGTCAGCGCTGTGTTTGCGTGCGACTGGGCGGCTGCCAGGACCCAGGAGCTCATTTGCGCGTGTGTTCTGGAGTACATTTATGTCATTCTGCGGTCTTTATACTTTCACTTCGCAGGAACCAATCTGTGACTTAGCGGAATCCCACATGCGCTGACTCACTGCGGGCTGTAAATCCCATGACTAGATGACGCTAATCACTATGTTCCAACTGCAGTATTTTGACACAGATGAGCGTTTTGGTGAGTAGATGTCTGGATATGCACGCTTATACTAAACCGTGTTGGTAATTGCTGCCATTCATAATCACTGTACAGCCTGGTTTAAAGTCAGAGGAGAGTGGATTTTATTACTCGTACAAAACAGATTGTATTGTATATTATACAGAGGGAGTCAATAATAAAGAACATTTTACTTAACCTCTTACCCCCGCCTTAACCGAGCACATTTTCTCCAGTTCAGCTTCAGTAACGCCTCATTTGAAAGCTACGACCTACAATGATCTAAACTGACCTTTTTCCTCACATCTGTTGTCACTTTTCCATCACTTTTTTGTCACGTTTTTGATTTTTAAGATTTTTTCTGAGGGATTTTTTAAATATATATCTACTTCCCAGCTTAATGTATTGAGCTTTGAACCGGAACAGATTATTATTATTATTTTTTCCAGATTTTATGATACTTTATTCAAAAACTAAACAATATCCAAAATGCCTCCTGAAAAAATCTTTGTTACTAAAGAGTCAATATAATAACTCATGAAATGACAGAAAACTTGCAACACATTTTTCCCCCTCATATTAATATCAGTAATGTTTGGAAAGGACATTTGGAACATCCATACACCAAATTGTAAAAGAAGACTAAACAACTTGTCTCACAGAAGAAGAAAAAAAGACAACTTAACTCTCAGTATAATCACTGTTTGGCCAGATGTGAGCCAAACCACATCTCCACACTGTCTGCTCCAACAGTTCGTCTGTGGCAGCGGGCCAAGCACAGGGGAAGGAGGAAGAAGGAATTAGAGCGTTGTTTTTTCCTTCTTGGCCGCCGCGCAACTTTTCCTGCTCGGACGTGATGCTTTTCCAGCGTCGCAGCGAGGGGCAGATGAGAACGAAGCCCGCGTGCCGCTGCAGGGCTATGATTTCAAAGCCCATTTAGTTGGTTAATCACATTGTGGTGGCAGTAACGCGCACGGAGAATGGGCAGAGGATGCGTGCAGCCAGCGTGTGGTCCGTGTAAAAAAAGAAGAAAAAATACAGCGATGATATGTCGACTGCCTTAGCCACTTTATAACAGCCGAGTTTAGTCACTTCTTGGGCACTCAGGGGCAGATCCTAATGTTATCCCGTCCTGATTTTAGCGCAAAAACAAATAATACACTGAATGAGTGTAAATCATAATGGCTGACACTGACTCGTAAGAACTCTTCGCAGTGAGGGCAATTTCAGTGAAGAAATGATCAGGAGGAGTCCATTGAACACACAGAGACGACCACCATATGACATCATTACTTAAGGGCCTATCTCACCGGCCTGGAGACTAGCTGGAGACTCGAGTTGCTGCTGGTCACGGAGATGTCTCCGAAACGTCCCCTGGAGATAAGGCGACCCTGCAGTTAGTCTCAATCAATCAATCAATCAATCAATCAAAGTTTATTTCTATAGCACTTGCAACAACAGACCAAAGTGCTTTGCATAAAAACACAGGGGGAAAAACATTATGTATAAAATAACATACAATATAAAAACATCAGCACACAAACAGACTTTTCCAAGTCTCAGACAGGTCTTGGAGACATTGCAGGGACATCACAGAAACGTATCAAAAGTTGGGGACAACAAATAGTGATCGCAATGCTTGCGACAACTTCTCGTAGACCTCTTGGAGACTAGGCGGAGACTCTGCTGAAATAGAACCTCCACTGAGATTACCTGGAGACTCACCTTGTCTCCAGGGACGTCTCGGAGACGTCTCCAACTAGTCTCCAATTAGACTTCAGGTTGGTGAGATCTTCCCTTTGAATGTGTACAATCAATCCGAGTTGATAGGCCCTTAGCATTCTAAAGGTCCTATATTATTCTTTAAGCTAGTTTTGGACCTGTTAGCCTTGATCTTTTGCAGTATAACTTAGAATAGTGTATTTGTGTAGAAAATACCTGTTAGACCGCAGTTGTTATAAAATGTAGCTCCACAAATTGCCAGTAGAGGGTGTAAAAGCGCTCCTAATGCTGCAGTGATTAGGGAAAGGGAAGCTGTTCTGCTCTCAGGATCAGATCTGGACTCAGAAACACAAAGAGTGTGGGCTGTGAAAACACAAACTAAGGGTGCGTGTTTTGTGTTAGACAAAACACAACTTTATTTTTCATAAGGAGCAACTGCTGTGCATTAATGCATATTTAATCTTTGGAGCTTTTCTATACTGACATGAATATACAGGAGGATAAAAGGCAAGGCAACTTTATTTATACCGCACATTTCGTACACAAGGCAACTCAATGCGCCAATCAATTGTGTGTTCTCTTTTCATGACAATATAAGGCTTTTTGTCAAATCTGGACTAAACAAAACCATTTTCACCTTTTCTGAGGGATTCAAAAAATAAAACCCTGGAAAATGTCTTTGTATTTTAGGTGCTGCTTAATGTGGATCGTTGTTTTGCATTTGAGAAAATCAGCATCTGACAATAGAATTTTGTATTTAAATCTAATAATAATAATAATAATTATAATAATAATAATAATGCATCGGTTTTATATAGCGCTTTTCTGGACACTCAAAGACGCTTTACATTGCACTATTCAGTCACTCCATACCTGGTGGTAGTAAGCTACTATTGTAGCCACAGCTGCCCTGGAGTAGACTGACGGAAGCGAGGCAACCAGTGTGCGCCATCGGCCCTCCGACCACCACCAACCACTCATGGTTGAAAATCTATGAAGAAAAGTTGAATGGTGGAATATTGCAACACCTAATTGTGAAAGTGAGGGAGTTTAATTGTTTCCGTGAGAAAAAATTAACAAAAACAATGGGTTTGCTGCACTGTCTTCCTTTCAAAGAGAGGGGAAAGGCAGCTCAGCGGACATGGAACCTTCACAGTCTCCTTGACACACCTTTCTGCTGTCCAGCCGGGAGTGTTTGCAGCTCGTTCAAAGTTCATCCACTATCCCTGTCTTATCCTCACCGCGAGCCGTCTCCCCAACACTTCATCCATCAGGAGCCAGCTGCTTTCTCTTTCCACTCTTACGTAATGGCCAGGGCGCAGTCTGGAAGAGAGCAGAGCCGTGCGGAGCTAAAGACTGTGCGTTTAACAAGGCCGTGCTGAGGAGGACAATAAACATAATGAGACGCTGTACACTTGCAACGCTGCATTCGCTTTTACGGCCGCGCTGTCATGCAACGCAATCCTGGCTTTTCATCTTGGAGGTCGGCAAACGGCGTGCTACGCGGGAGGAGGGGTAGCTTGTGTTGTCTTAGAAGTACGGTTGACAACCATTTGAACCCCAAAAAAACCAATATCCCCCAGATCCCGTATTCTTTTCTGTAAAGAGCAGTATCCAACTATAATTAAGAGTGTTTACTGTAAATGTGAGGACTGAACCATATACAGTAAAAGTACCTGCTTTGACATGCACTTTAAGTAAAAAAGTAAAAGCACGGTAACACTTTATTCTACACCTTATTTAGCCTTAATAAATGATGAGTTAACTCAGTCATTATGAATAATTCATTAGTTAAGTATGACTAAAACCTAATGTGTAAAATGAGCCCAGACCTATTCACCACAACTGCCGCTAAAATCCTGCACTGTCACTCAAAAGCTCTTGTTCCACAGGCAGGCGCGTATCAGCCCAATGCCTGGTCAAGCCGATTTGATGAGCTTTTCCATAGCGGAGGCCAGAGTCAAACCGGTCTGACCAGGTATAAGTGTTGGGACTGGCCTCTGACTGTGGCCAAAGCGCTGAATCGTACTGATGTGATGTGAACAGACTGCTGGCTACTGATAGGCAAACGAGAGAGTCACAGCCATAGACCGTTAAAAGAATAGACATCTCCTCCTCACTCCTCCCCGTTTACCACAATGACCACGTTCGAGGGGGAAATCATGGCGGATTTACAGACTCCTCCTCCCCAGCTCTGACGAATCATGTTCCTAAAAAGGGCATAAGGGCGGGATCTTCACTGTAGACTCGGCCCTTGCGTGACCAACACAGTCTCACTCCGAAAGCGTCATAAATTGACGAACGGTCACTCGCCTTATGCGTAATATAGAACGCAAAAGGTACCCGTTTGCGTCTCCAGTAACGCAATGGTTTGTAATGTATTTGAATGGAGTCCAGACGCGGCTCATTTGACGATATCGGACAGCTCATAGTATAGAACACGTAGTACAAATTCAGCTCGGTTTAGCCAACTATAAAACAATCAAAAATGCAAATATGACTCGCTGTGTATTTGCAATTACAATAATGCTAAAGAAACATGCAAAATCACAGTCAACACTCGCTTGAATCCCTCGCAAGACAGGCAAAAGCGCATTCAGCACGCATACACAAGCGCAGAACTACAGTATTCATATTGCGTGAATCTGAGGCCAAACTGTTGTTCATCAAAGCCAAAAAATGATGGATCCAGGACAAACCAAGCCGGACCCAACCCAATCACAAAAACTTCTTCAGGAACTTTTACAATATGGCATTGCATTACAGCAGTACGTAGTTTAAAGCCTTTTCCCTACCTTCTGCTGTCTTCGTGGGACGAGTTCTCCAGTATTTAGTCCCACAAGTGGCGTGTCATGGTCCGGTTTTAATCCATGGCTTGCCGGGTCTTTGCCGGGCTTGTAACCAGCCAAGGTGCGCTCTGTTCGGTTAGCTTTGAGCTGCGGCCCGCTGGAGTCCCATGGAGGATCGTAACGCCGATTCCACACTTCCTCTGCAAAAGTCCTTTGGGTGAAAGTGATGCCAAGCGTCCACGATGATATAAATGTCCTTATGTTTGCCTCGGTCAGCCATTTAAGGTTCAAAGATAAGCATTCATTGATCATATGTTTCATTAGGCGCCAATATACAATAACACGATCAGCTGTTCTGATTGACACCCGCGTCAACCAATGACACGCGTTCAAACTGTGACGTCACTAAGAAGGCGGTCAATCTATATTTTTTATTGTAAAATATTAGTATTACACTAAACCTGCACTGCTGATACCGACTATAACATTATTATTTTATTTTTTTGCAGTCTGTTTACTTATTATTATTTACTGTGTACACTTTTTGTCCCCACAAAGTCCTTGTATATAAGATACCACTATTTACTAATTAATTGTTGTTTATTTCACATTTCCTGCCTATTTGCACACCCTGAGTGTTTCTAAGAGCTGAATGTAACAAGTACATTTCTCCATTGTGAGATCAATAAAGGCTATCTTATCTTATCTTATTAGCCTTATTTACGTCATTGAGCAGAAGAATCTGAAAGCACATTTAAGGTTTGGATTGGAGGCCTTTTTTATTTTATTTTAGAATTATTATTTTTATAAATTTTTCAGCAATTAAAGACGGTTTACTTCACACATCTCTTGTATGAAACAGGTGCATAAGAGAATGTATAGAAGCCAAACGTAGAACAGGAAAAAACTCTCACACTGTATACTCCAAACACCAGTGTTCCTTTATTTGATGCAACGTTTCGGCCAGTGGCCTTCGTCAGGCAAAATGTTTTTTATGAATGAGAAGCCATCCTTATATAGGGTGTGGCCTGCATCACAGGATGCTGTCATAATGGCCTATGGCAAAACGTAGGCAGCATATACAACATACATCCAAACACAAAAACAAAGCCAGGATATAGTGAATAAAATATACATATGTACATATATACAATAAAAACATCTAGTGGCACATGAAATACATGTGGGAAATGGATATATAAGACAGCTCAAAAATAGAGAAGATCTGCCTAAATCTATGCAAATCAACATGTACACCAAGGAAGTTAACACAGCCTATAAACATAACATGGCATTGGAACCTCTATAGAGGTGTCAATAGAGAACTCTCTGTCTCTGTTCTCTGTCACCTGCATAAGCTCACTCTGCTACCATAAAGGGCACATCTTAACATCCGACCCTCAAGGAACCCCCTCTTTTTGTCAATAGAAGGGGGAAAAATTAAAAGACTATTTGGTCCGTGCCAATGTCAGCCCCAAAGTCACATCTACCCAGACACTATTGACACCTATCCCTAATGGGAATTACAGATGTGGGAGTTGTGCACAATGTAACAACACTTATAAAACTTATTTCTTCCAACATCCCCACAGTGGTAAAAAACATACCCATTTGCATCCACGTATGTGGTCTTTTTATTGCGTTGCCCTTGTGGTTTAGCATATGTGGGAAAACCATAAGAAAATTAAAACAAAGAATAAGCGAGCATAAGAGCTCAATACGCAGAAATGACAGAGAATAGCTAGTAGCTGCTCATTTCAACGATGCACATCATGATGTCAGTGCTCTATGTTTTTGAACAAGTCTCTCTTATAGAGGAGGAGACCATGACACACTTTGAAGAAAAGAGAAAGCCTACTGGATTGTAACTTTACAGACCCTTACACCCAAGGGATAAATGTTTTTCTATAGAGGTTCCAATGCCATGTTATGTTTATAGGCTGTGTTAACTTCCTTGGTGTACATGTTGATTTGCATAGATTTAGGCAGATCTTCTCTATTTTTGAGCTGTCTTATATATCCATTTCCCACATGTATTTCATGTGCCACTAGATGTTTTTATTGTATATATGTACATATGTATATTTTATTCACTATATCCTGGCTTTGTTTTTGTGTTTGGATGTATGTTGTATATGCTGCCTACGTTTTGCCATAGGCCATTATGACAGCATCCTGTGATGCAGGCCACACCCTATATAAGGATGGCTTCTCATTCATAAAAAACATTTTGCCTGACGAAGGCCACTGGCCGAAACGTTGCATCAAATAAAGGAACACTGGTGTTTGGAGTATACAGTGTGAGAGTTTTTTCCTGTTCTACGTTTGACTTCTATACATTCTAATATGCATCTGTTTCATACAAGAGATGTGTGAAGTAAACCGTCTTTAATTGCTGAAAATTTTATAAAAATAATAATTGTAAAAATAAAATAAAAAAGGCCTCCAATCCAAACCTTAAATGTGCTTTCAGATTCTTCTGCTCAATGACGTAAATAAGGCTAATAAGATAAGATAAGATAAAATAGCCTTTATTGATCTCACAATGGAGAAATGTACTTGTTACATTCAGCTCTTAGAAACACTCAGGGTGTGTAAATAGGCAGGAAATGTGAAATAAACAACAATTAATTAGTAAATAGTGGTATCTTATATACAAGGACTTTGTGGGGACAAAAAGTGTACACAGTAAATAATAATAAGTAAACAGACTGCAAAAAATAATAATAATAATGCTATAGTCGGTATCAGCAGTGCAGGTTTAGTGTAATACTAATATTTTACAATAAAAAATATAGATTGACCGCCTTCTTAGTGACGTCACAGTTTTGAACGCGTGTCATTGGTTGACGCGGGTGTCAATCAGAACAGCTGATCGTGTTATTGTATATTGGCGCCTAATGAAACATATGATCAATAAATGCTTATCTTTGAACCTTAAATGGCTGACCGAGGCAAACATAAGGACATTTATATCATCGTGGACGCTTGGCATCACTTTCACCCAAAGGACTTTTGCAGAGGAAGTGTGAATCGGCGTTACGATCCTCCATGGGACTCCAGCGGGCCGCAGCTCAAAGCTAACCCGAACAGAGCGCACCTTGGCTGGTTACAAGCCCGGCAAAGACCCGGCAAGCCATGGATTAAAACCGGACCATGACACGCCACTTGTGGGACTAAATACTGGAGAACTCGTCCCACGAAGACAGCAGAAGGTAGGGAAAAGGCTTTAAACTACGTACTGCTGTAATGCAATGCCATATTGTAAAAGTTCCTGAAGAAGTTTTTGTGATTGGGTTGGGTCCGGCTTGGTTTGTCCTGGATCCATCATTTTTTGGCTTTGATGAACAACAGTTTGGCCTCAGATTCAGGCAAATATGAATACTGTAGTTCTGCGCTTGTGTATGCGTGCTGAATGCGCTTTTGCCTGTCTTGCGAGGGATTCAAGCGAGTGTTGACTGTGATTTTGCATGTTTCTTTAGCATTATTGTAATTGCAAATACACAGCGAGTCATTTTTGCATTTTTGATTGTTTTATAGTTGGCTAAACCGAGCTGAATTTGTACTACGTGTTCTATACTATGAGCTGTCCGATATCGTCAAATGAGCCGCGTCTGGACTCTTCATTCAAATACATTACAAACCCATTGCGTTACTGGAGACGCAAACGGGTACCTTTTGCGTTCTATATTACGCATAAGGCGAGTGACCGTTCGTCAATTTATGACGCTTTCGGAGTGAGACTGTGTTGCAACGTGTAGCTCGTGCAGCTCCAATGCTAACAGTCTCATTAGTGCGAGATTTCAAAAGATTTTCTTTGGAAAACCAGCCTGGTTTCTTTAATTGTGACTAACCCAGCGTTATCACAGGAGGAATATGTAGCCGTAGAAAGTGTTTAAGAAATAGAAACCAGGCGTTAAAGTTGTTTTTAACGTGTCTAAAGTCCAGTGCTTTTCAATGGGAGACTAGTGGCTATATGGAGGTACTACAGCCATGGCGGCCTCCAGTGTTGCGGTCGTAAAGCAGAGCAGCCAGAGGCCATTGGTCACAGCCCTCATAGTGACACGCAGGTCATACGGATTTAATATTTCACAACATCATACCGCTGTGCTAAAAGGGGATATTGCTGATATTAGCATTTAGCCGCTGTTAGCACAACTTTAGCTGGTGTTAGCATAACATTTGCATGTAGCTTACCTTCATAGTTTGTATTTAGCGGTTTCTTTTCTGTTTACAGCTTGGCTCCTCTAAATGATTCCATAACCCCCACCAGAAGGCAGCATGTGTCCACATTTGTTCCCATCGCAGCTTACAAAACTGTTAATGACAATCTGTACAGCGTGCTCCTCTGTGGGGGCACCGCCCACAACAGATGCGAGTGTGTGTGTGGTGGAAACAGACGTGTGTGCGGGTAGCTCGTGGCGTGCGCGGTGAGTCACGCTATGTGGAATAGAGGCTAAAATGTTGTTACTTCGGGCCCAAAGTACCGTCACACACGAGCTTAATATAGAAACTGCAGTTACGCACAAACCTGAGGTGGCAGTAGCGAGTATAAAACCGTCAACACCCATCTAGTCCCTTTAACCTCTTTACCCCCACCTGAACCAAGCACATTTTCTCCAGTTTGGCTTTAACCAAATCTGAAAGCTTCTTAATAAAAAGTGACAAAAATGTGTGATGAAAAACGTAACAAAAAACCCCACAAAAGAGCAACCAAAAAGTGACAAAAACGCGACAAAAGAGTGTTGAAAATGCAACAAGAAAGCCATAAAAGAGGGACAGAAAAGTGGCAAAAACGTGTAACAAAAACACATCCGTTTAGATAAGTTGTGTAGGTCTTAGCTTTCAAATGATGCGTTGCACTGGCCTACAGGCTGTAAACTTTTCGATTTGGGGAAAATGCACTTGGTCAAGGCGGGGGTTAAGAGGTTAACAATGAATAAGTCAAGTATGTGAAGAACTATTCATTATTAGTTAGGCATTAACTGTAGCCGTTAAGTGTTAGTCACGCTTAACTAAGTTATTTTGAAGCAGAGTTGGTTGAACAGAAGAGACTGTTAAGATTTGAGTTTTAGTGGAGTTTCAGCGCTAATTATTCAAAGCCACAGCAAACCAACCACATGACACCAATCTGAATTTATCAGATCAGCAACAGATGCCGCTTCTGGTTACTGCCCTGGGACAGTTATAGAAGCCTACTGACTCTCTGCATGCAAGTCTAATGTATTAACAATTCTACTTGCTAGTGCGTTTACTTTTTGTTTTTTTTACACACAGCTACCTAGCCTCACACTACTCAGAACTATTACTGTATAGCGTATAGCGTATAGCGTTCTGGTGTAGTGTGCGACCCTATATGAGAAACACAATACAATCACCGCCGGAATAGACACATTAACGATGGCAGCTAAAATAAAGCCGGCGCAAGGTTAGCACTGTGGACAAATACCGCCCTTTGAAGGAGCCAAACTAAAAAAACTAGAGGAAAGAAGCAGCTAAAAGACAACTAAGAATTGAAGCTAGAGCGGCTAATGTTAGCCTAACAGTGGCTAATGTTATTCATCAGCAAAATCACCTTTTACAACGGCTGTATGATGTGAAACTGTAACTGTTTCAGTGGGCTGTCTTCTTTTTCTTTGGCAAATCAGAGGATAGCAGTTCGTAAGCATCAGTACGGCAAGGTTGAAATTCAACAAAACAAAAATAGATGGGCACCATGCCATGTGGATGACAAATCTACGGGAAAACAATCGGCATTTTACAATTTTCCATGTACATTTATGGAGAAACATCGAATCACTGCAATATTAAAACATATTCCTAAATAAAACATTTGGCCTGAAAAATGAATAAGGGGCTTTTAAATGGCTGTTGACGTGCTGAAGACCCTCCTCATACATCCGCATGTAGCTGTAAACCCCAGTGGACAGCTGCTGAGCTCCGTGCTGACGTCCTCTTCCTCTCAGCTCGTCTTATCCAGTATTTTGCCGTTGTCTGCGAGTCGAACGGCCCTGACCTTTAGACTCCCTCATCTCCATCTCCTCCTGATGAAATCTGCTCCATGTTCCACGGTAAAACAGCTCAGAGCCAGTGTTTACAGAACAGGAGGAGTTCAGACTTGTCAGAGCATCTGCGGGGTGAACAGAACCGAAAGTGTGGAAGTAAGATGTCGTCTCATGTTTATGGAATAAGAAAAGGCAATAAATGTTAACCTCTTAACCCTCGCTTCTCGACTGGAGCCTATAGGCCAGGGTAACGCCTCATTTGAAAGCTAAGACCTACAAAACGGATCGTAACCTTTATGTTGCATTCCCTAAGTGCTGTATTTTCGTATTTTTGCTGTTGTGTTTAGGTCATTTTTTCACCACATTTTTGTCACTTTTTGTCGCTCTTTCTTGTTGATTTTTGGTTGCTTTTTCATCACTCTTTAGTCGTGTTTTTGTCACTTTTTTTGTTGTGTTATTTCTTCCTTGTCCAGCTCCTTTTTTGTCACATTTTGGAATTGTTTTTCTTGTGTTCTCGTCTTTTTCAATCGCTTTTTTGTCGTGTTTTTGACATTTTTCGTCACTTTTTCATCAAATGTTTGTCACATTGTTGTGGCCTTTCTTGTTTCTTTTTTTATCACTCTTTAGTCATGTATTTCTGTCGCTTTTTTATTATGTTATTGTTACTTTTCCAGCACGGTTTTGTCGCTCTTTTGCCAGTTATTTGCTTTTAGATTTGGGTAATGAAGCCTAGGCGTTAATTCAACCTGGTAGACTAATTTCAGCATCACCGACCTCCAGCCAATGATCACTCCCGAGAGGGCCACACCTCCTCCTCAGCATCAGCGTAAGAGCCGCACCTCAGCAGCAGCCAATCATCGCCATCGGTCCCGCTTTTAAGCCCCAGCAATCATGGTCCGTACGCTTCCCAGCTGCGCTGCGACCCACCTCCACCCCATCTCCGCCTCTTCCGTCACGGCTTCTACCTGCGCATCTTCGCGGGTCTCCCACACCACCACCAGTGTCCAGGCTCCGGGGGAAGACATTTCTAACTCCAACCTGTTCATCTACACTGACTTAAACATCAATGTTTACCACCGGGGTCTGATCGCCAAAACTAATATACATATCAATACATCTTTCTAATCACTGCTTTCGTCTGTTTGAGTCTATCCAGGTTGAAATGCTAAACTGGAGAAAATGTGCTCGGTTCATGGGGGGTTTAAGAGGTTACACAAGAAAATGCCATAATTTTTGTCATAACATATTATTTACAAAGATGAAGTTCTATGCGATAAGTTGGGTAGCTCTATGTTGCTCTGTATTTGGACAGTGTGGAGTCCCCCAAGGGTCAGTGCTGGGCCCAAAGTAATTAATTTTGTACATTTATTATTTAATTTAAGTTTATAGTTTTGTTAATTTACAACCATTGTAATCATTCGCCTTAATGTGCTACAGTTTTTGTGTACTTTTTTATTTAATAATCAGTACCTCTGCTGCCTCTATTGGCCAGTCCCTCTGTGCAGCTGCTCTCTGACGGTTTCCCGCACATTTTGTTGAACCTCCTGTGCTCCTGCTGGGGAAGCGTCCCATTCACCACTTTTAAGACTTTATTGACTCCAGCTGTGGAAACCCCCGACATCGGGAGTTTATCATTCAAAAATCGTGATATTCTATTTTTGTCATATAGCCCACCCCTAGTGTGAGGAATACCAAATAGGTTTGGTGCTGAATAAAAACACAAGCAGGCAAAAGCAACAGAAGGTAAAATCTCCACTGGACCAACCAAAATCCAAGCAGGGCAATAACGAACTAATGCTAACAGTATAACAAAATAGGTTGGATTTAGTACTTACAAAGTGCCAGTCAGCATTAAAATTTGCTTAGTAATGTTCCTTGTGTCTACTTGCACTATAGCATTAATATCCATTTTATTTTGTATTCTATCTTGGTAAAGATGCTATCAGCAAAAATAATAAATCTGCTCAAAGACACACACAAGTCATAAAACATTAAATACCATTGTGTCAAATAGGCTTCTCCTCTATTGTAAATTTGTATTTCATATTATTTAGCCTTTTTGAAATATTTTAAGTTTATTTATGATAAGCTTGACTAATGCTTGACCTGCTGCTTTTGCTCCACCCGAAGGTCGTAAACTATTTGGCCCAAACAAAGAAATCCCCTATAATTAGAGTGTTTACTGTAAATGCGAGGACTGAACCACTACTAAACAGGGACAAAATTAGGTCTAAACTAGGTTTGGTTCAATATCAGACCAGGACTAAACCATGACCAAACCAGGGCTATACCAGACCACATTTAACTAAATAGCCCAAACGAGGGAGTCCACAAAAAAATCCCAAGGACTAAAAAGCTGCACAGAGCCATAAAACCGCTATATGCAGATGCCTGATCCAAAATCTTCAAGACTACAAGAAAATAAGTGATCTTATACGGTCCTTTTTCACAGCGTGCAGACTGGATTGTAATAGTAAAAAGTCTTGATTTACGCGGGCCTCCCCTCTCAACACACTCCAGGAGGCGTAGTGAGTGCAGCGAAGTGGAGTGAGGAGGTTTGGACACTGAGGCCTGTAAAGTGAGTTCTTATTGATGAAGGGGCGCCCTGGGGACTTGTAATCGACAAGAAGGAGAATGGTGAACTTAGGAGGTTAAGGAATTCTGTCCCTGTGATCTGTGTGTGAGAAGGAGGATGAAGAATTGTATTACAAATCTTTTTTTGTAGCGGCTTCAGTGTGGATTAATTCCTATACACTCGATATTGCGTTAACGTCGTAGGATTTGATGATGTAATGAATTCAGATAAAGGGCAGGTCCCCATATAACTCTATGGGAGAAGTTTTTGAGACAAATATCCACAGAAAATCCACGAATGTTGAACCTTATCATTATTTGGTGGTGATTGGGACATCAAAACCTTCCATACTCGCCCTTTGCCTGGAAGTGTTTTCTACTGACCTAATAAGTCCTAATAAGTGCTAGTGCAGCCTCATGTAAAGCTCAGTCACTGATTCTGGAGGTGCTTAGCTTTCAAATGAGGCATGGTGAGTTCACATGCTGTCAAACGTGTGGTGTCGTCATATTAAGGCGACCCAAGCGCAGTTGTAGTTGCAGTGCATTTTGAAATAATTGAAGTGGAAATGTCATGCATAAGGAGCTTAAGAACAGCTTACAACCTGTTTTATTTTTTTATTTATTTTACGTTGATTCTGCATGATACGCCACCATTAAAGGAACAGGCCACCATTTTTCCATACTGAGATATGTTCTTACCTGAGCTTAGACGAGTTGATGTGTACCTGTCTGGTCTTTGTGCGTGCACTCAGTCACGCAAAACGACCAAAGATGTTGTTAGCATTTGGCCTCTTCCAATGTATTCCTATGGCTCCAAACGGGGTGAAGTTAGAAGCTACCACGCTCTTCCATGGGCACAAAGACCAGACAGGTACGTATCAACTCGTCTAAGCTCAGGTAAGAACATATCTCAGTATGGAAGAACGGTGGGCTGATCCTTTAATCTAATTAATGGCACTATACCTGACTTTGTTCTAGTGGAAGGACATTTGTTTTCTCCTCTTTTAGTATATTTTATACCCAGACACACTAATTTGTGTTCATTTCATGAAGTCTGCATGTAAATTTGCATTTATAATATTTATTATAATCATATTTTTGGGATGACAGTTGCGCAGATAGCAGAGCAGGTCGTCTTGCGATCGGAAGGTCGGTGGTTCGAATCCCGCAGGTGCACACTGTCGTTGTGTCTTTGGGCAAGACACTTCACCCACCTTGCCTGCAGTGTCTGTGTACACTGATGTATGAATGAGAGAGTGAATGGGTGAGTAGTTCCTTGATGTAAAGCGCTTTGAGTGCCTAAAGCAGGCAGATAAATGTGACCATTTAGTAAGGGACCTCTGCTTCATGTGTGTTCTCCACGTGAACAAAGCACATGGCTTTTCCTTTGGCAGTGAATTTAAATGATATGAGGCTTTTTCAAACTGTCATGGGAAGTTTAGTCCCCTTCTTTTCATGTTTTAGTTGATAAAAATATTTGGACATACTAGTCACAGTTTTAGTTTTAGAGTTGGAATGCTGCAAATATGTTCGGGAAGTGGAATGAGTCTGGACCGCAACTAACATTTTAATTTAGTGGCTTCCTCTTAAATTTTGTAATAATACTAATAATAAAAAATCAAGTATAGGGCCTTTAATGACTTACACATAAATAATTAGGAGAAAGGTGTCATGTTGATATGGTGTTTACGGCCCTTCAGTGGCTGATGCCGCCTCCCTGAGCTCTTCATAAGCCCCTCATAGGCTCTCAGGCCTCTTGCTGGGTTTTGCGTTTGTTTTGTTTCCCCCCGGCGTGCTGGTCGACTGATAGCCTCGACAGGCCCAGGTGCGAAACGATCAGTCCGTCGCGGGTTTGTACAGAGCGGGGAGGTGGGCGACCCCTCTTATCTCGCGCCCCCATGTGTTTGTTTTCGTAGCCCGCCGTGACGTCAGTGGCCAGAGGGGAGAGAAAGGCTTTGTTAACACCGCTCGGAAACAGCCACCCACGTGCAAAGAATACACCCGCGTCATATTGATTTACGCGGCCATAAATATCAGTGTTATTCTGACTGGATAAATGTTATTACTGGTTTTGTGTGCGCAGCGTTTCCATCGTTAAAGTGAGCTTTAGATGTCGGACTAAACAACATGTTAATGGCACATTTAGTGTCCAGGTTCGGAATGGAAAACATGGACACACACAGTTAGCAGAAAGTAGCTAAACTGGAACATGTAATATTCTAATCCTCAATGGGTTTGGGATTTTACTTTTTGAATCGTTATTGTGAGAGAACCTGCCCTCCAAGAAACCTATAGAAACGTAGGTTTTGGTGTATTTGTTGGTCCGATTTGCTATAGCAACCTTTCATGCAACAATTGTTCACCGTTTTCTTATTGCAAACTCTTCTGTAGCCAATGTAAAGAATAATTCAGCGTCCCACCACGAAGAACACGGGCAATGACGTCTACCCTCCTCCTGGGCCGAACGCGACGCCACCATTTTTTTTACCGATTCCGTCCATCTGTACAACCTCAGTGTTTGGTGAAAAATGTGCAATAGACACACTTCTTTACATTAACAATAAACACACACATTATAATATCTGCAAGCTGGGCAAAATGTATTTCATGCTCCAGGACAGGGGCCACTTCCAGCCCGAAAGATGATTCAATCCGTGCCACAACTTATAGTATGTCAAAAAAAAAAAGTAAGACTCTAGCCCAGTCATGTGTGGAGTTATGAATTTTTGAAGAAATAACCAGAATTAATGCCACTAGAGGGCAGCTTATATTTAAAAAAAGTAAATAATTCCACAGCAGAGGGCACTAACTTAATAAGAGTACAGGATATAAACAGCACATTATAGCCATGTGGTAAATTGTCAGTCTTACCCAGGGCGGCTGTGGCTACAATAGTAGCTTACCACCACCACTTTTGTTTATAGACCCCAGCAATACACTTCCTATATATTTTTGCCCCCAGGGAAATTTACTTGGACACGCCTGTGCTAAAGCTACTGCAGCTAACGTCCACAACAGCGTATACTCTCACAGAGGAGGCTAGTATCTATACTTTTTACTCTGTATCGATACTTAAAAAGTAGCTGTTTGGTATTGATCCGCCCATCACTATGTAACTGGCCCAGTGCAAAATGAGCTCCGAACAATCTGGCTAAGCAAAAAATGTAATTGAATAGCCCTGCTTTAGGATTTGATGGAGGGTAGGAGCCAAACCCCTGTGAACAATAGAGAGTTTTGACAGATATCTTCAAACCGAATCCACAAATGTCAAACCCTATCATTTTTTTATTGTAAGGGAGTCCTCAAACCCGCCATATCATCTCACGGCCTAAAGGCGTTGATGCAACTGCGAGACAGCAGTCCACCTCAGTCCATTTGACAATCAACTTTTGTTTCATGTGGAAAGGCAAAGTGACTACAGGTCCCCAACCCTCCAACCCCAGTCTTTACAGTGATTTGATTTAGCTTGAATACCAACAGTTCAATGAACTGTACATTTTTATTGCCAACACTGACTATCAAATGTGTTCCACTATATTTAAGTACCAACCCAGCAGGAACCACGTTGGAACAAAAAGCTGCACTATGTGAGGGAAAATGTGCACTTTTCACTATCTGCAATTGCAATATGTTTCTTGCCAATTTCAACACTATTCAGTATGTTCCATTCAATTTAAACACAATAAAAAGCAGTTTCTTCATCAAAGTGTCAAATTATCAAAACAACACTGAAATTGGGAAAACCAAGACTAAAACTGAACTCATGCACATTTTAAGTAACCTTTTGTTGGGTGCACACAGCGTGATTTTGGCTTTCTGCAGCAAACGATCACTCGTCATGGGGAAAATCTTAGGTCGTAGCTCAAAATCGCAGTTCATACAAAGGCTTTAAAGTGCATATGACACATTAGACACAATTTGTGCTTAAACATAGTTAAAACAATTATATTTATGATTTTGCTAAAGATTGTACCCTGCTTTCTTTAGTTTGGCAATTTTGTGATGTTTATTTGTTTTACTTCCTTATTGGACACCGACAGGAAGTGACATATGTGAAGGCAAACAATTTCAAACTGTTGCCGTGCCGACCATGTTAAGTCAATGGGAAATGAGTCAAACTGCTATGGAACGTTTTTGTTTTTTAATTTATGTCACTTCCTGTCATGAAAAACAACAAAAAAATCTTTTCTGCCCAACGGTTCTTCGTTAAAATTGCTGTTTCACTGAAATATAATGATAATTATGCAACTGATGAACTTGCAACTGATGTTATCCATCTAAATAAGACATATATTCAAAAGCATTAAAACCAGTCATATGCACTTTAATATAAACATAAGAACATTTAGACATAAGGCTTTGTTAGAAAAAAATGGTCAATCTCAGTCAGATGGAAGAGTGTGATTTTGCAATATATGTCATTTAATATGGCAAACAAAACAACAAAACAACAGCCATACAGTACAGTCACGTGATTTTCTTATCCTTTCACGCCGCTCTCTCCGAGTGATTCCTGGACATTGGTCCGTTGCCTGGTTAGTGTTTTTTTTAGGAGCAGAGGGGACCGTTGGGTTTGGAACAAAGCCACCTCTTCACGTGCTCTCCTGTTGGTTCAGTCTGTCGTGATAGCCCCGCGGCGTGATTGAAAACATGCTGCTCTGGATGCTATTCTGGGCCAGATCCCTAATAGGGCAATTCACTGTCAGCCGCACGAGCGCAGAGGGCCAGAGGAGGCAGAGGCTCTTTAGGCCTAAGCTGGAAGTTTGGAGGATTCACTGGTGGACTTTCCATGCATTCAATATCAATAGGTTGCGTTCTCATGACGTCACAACATTCTAAAAAGCCCTTAATCTAAAATTAAGTTGGTGCAGCTCTATTGTGGTAACTATGGTAACTGCCAATGGCTGAAATGACTTGACAAACTGTCACAAAGTCCAACGTCTCCTCTCTCAGCACATATGAGGTCAAATGACAGTCTCAAAAAGGCATCCAAAAGAGAGAGAGAGAGACAATATTCAATATGATGTGCTTGATGCTGGTCAGATGATCAATGCGGCAGGTTTGTGAATCCAGTCACTTGATCGGGGGAAACATTTGGACATTTCCTGTTTGGAGATTTCTTCAAGAAAGTGTGTCTCTCGCATTGAGCTGTATCGATGGATTTCAGTGTGGACAAATATGAGACATGTGACTGATGTGCGCCTCACGTGCTTCCAAAATCACGTATCAGTTATTATTAATATTAGATATCAGTTGTTTACATGGGTTACGCTCGAATAATGGCAATGAATGAACCGCTGTTAAAGCTTGAAAATAGTTTTAAGTACGTAGAAAGCTTGTCACCTGAGGACGCGGCCGCTTATTTAAGGAAACTCCCTTTACGTACAGGTGAACGATTGCGGGACCCATGCAGCATTCCTGAAAACAAATGTGTGCTTCTGACTCGATGTCTAATTACGCAGGCCAGCGTTAGCTATGTAAATGTAACCTACTTCTTAAATACTGGAATTACGGTTAGTTTTGAGGGGTGCAGAGTCATGTAGGACCTGCACCGCTAGTATACAAGATTAATCTAAGGCATTTTGTTTTTGACATGTAACAAGTAACCTTCGCGATTTATGCAAAAGCTAACGGGAATATCCCCTAATATCGCCCATATTAATGCAGCTGTCTGTACAAGGTGGTTCACAATAAAGATAAGGTAATACAAAATTCCGCCACCTTAATGTGGTGGAGGGGTTTGAGCACCCAAATGATCCTGGAGCTCTGTTGTCGGGGGCTTCGTGCCCCTGGTAGGGTCTCCCATGGCAAACAGGTCCTAGGTGACGGGTCAGACAAAGAGCGGTTCAGAAGCCCCTTATGAGAGACCAACAGGCCCGGTTAGAACCATGAGGCCGTCCTTCTGTGGACCCACCACCTGCAGGAGGAGCCATAGGGGCTGGTGCAGCTCCAACAGCTGCCCCCACGACCCGGCAACAGACAAGTGGAAGAAAATGGATGGATTGATGGATGGATGGTAATACAAAATTATTTTATGTCATGTAAATCTAACCAGATATAAAATTAGCACCACAAATGCGTGGATTCTTGATCTTAACTTCGGACCATTTGTCTCTTGTTTGACGCACGCAACTATAAATTGCGTTTATTCTTCTGAAAAGGTTGTTATGAAATGTAAGTCCTGGATTGTTGGTACTCCTATTTGTGCAATCAACAACACAACACAATGGCATTGCCATGTTTTCATACAAAAACAAAAGCATTTCAATCGTCCCGATGCCGATGTTTCCGGTTGTTTTGCACCGAGTCCGTGCGTGCATACATCTAACTTATTCCGGAGGTTCGCGTGGGCGCTGTCATGAACTATGCTCGTCCCTTCACTCGTATTAGTTTAGACATGACTGGAGAAGTCAAGAGAAAATCAGTTCTACACGGACACAAAGTCGTGTTTAGGCCGTGCAGAGAAACAGTGCAGTGTTGACTTCTCGGTGCAAATGAACATTGGACATTTTACTCAAATCAATCTACTAAACATCAGATTTCAGTGGAGAACATTTTCCCGTGTTCTCCGCTTAATGAACGGGATTCGCGCTCTACCAGGAGTGTTGATACAACAGAAGTGCCAATCCGTGGCAATAAGAGGCAATAAGTGGCTCCAACTGAAACGATGACATGACAATTGAAAATGTCGTGAACGTAACTTATTGGGGGTTCCAGCGTCATAGGTTGGGTCAAAGAAAGGTTTTATGTATGTGGACATTGTAATATAGTGTAACATCATGGGTTTGACTTCCAGACTGGTCTTTTTGTATACATTTCCCATAGACAGAGGGGCATTGCATTGTTTGTGTTGGTATTTTTCATTATTGTAAAACTTTAGATAATAGTCAACTGGACTGTATTAACAAAAGCCCCATTCGCACGGGATTAGAATGACCTACAGACCTCAGGTAAAAAGTACGTATTTCGTACATATTCAATGTAACGTCCTCAGAGTTTCTATTCCCGTATGAATCTGCCATGTCAGTAATTTGGAAGGTAAACATTTACCCGATTTTTACCTTTAGGGTAATTCTGCAAACTTCTCAGTCCTCAGGTGATTCTAATCCCGTGTGAATCGACATGTCAAAGGTTGGAACGTTTTTAACCAGCGGTAATGAAGTATAAAGAAAAGCAACATCGATTTAAAACTTATTTTTACCAATACATTTAAGCTATAGTAATAATATCTTGCATCAAAGCATTACCCAGACCACATTTTTTTTTTTGTCCATTTAAAAAGTATAAAAGAGAAAAACTACGGCGTTACAGACGCAAACCAGAAGTATAGCCCCGCTGTCATGGCAGCGTTAGACAGACCAACATGAAGACTCAGGGAAATGTTGGTCCAAAGTTTAGATGGAGGAGGCTGTTTCAGAGTGAACGGATTAAAGGAGAAAGGAAACTGCTGTTTTATGAGAAGAGCAAATCCCACAGACTTGACACTCATTGTTTTACTGACATTGTTGATCCCGCGTGAATGCCCCAAAAAATTACCCACGTCCTGGGGTAATTTCAGTTTTAACAACATTCCCAGGTAATTCTAATCCCATTCGAATGGGGCTAAAGACTATTCTAATTTTCCAATCATTCTATCGATGATATTAAGTAAATTCCATTTCCGCTGCTGCAGTAAGATCGTGTTTAGCGCCCTCTGCAGGCATTAACTTTAACATACATTTTTATAATATCCAAAGTAAAAGGTAAAAGCTATTTTCTAAACAGGTTAAATTTAGCTTCTGGATTCCTCACATTTGTTGGAGTTCTTTTATTCTTACTCTCACTGCACTTGGCGTGTTGAACATTTCCGGTTTCATCTGTAGTATTTATTTTATTTTATCTTTTCTATTTTTTTCTTCCCTGACTGCGGCACATCTCTTCGCCTCTAAACTGATCCAGATGGGCCTTTCCATATAAAACTTTCACTGCCTTTTAAGTCTCTCGCACAGGGGCAGGCTGCAGGAGGAACCAGACAGTGTCAGAATGTGTGGACTTAATGTGGTGCAAAAACACATGGACACCCCACAGGCTCTATATTATTACACACAGGGAGAGTAGTGGAGCGAACCGTATAGGAGGGAGGATTGCATACACTGGTATCAAGTGTCTTTGGGGTCTCCATATAATGATTAATATAGTTTCAATAGAACAAGAGTAGATCAGGAATGAGTTATAACCCTTCGCAGCTAGAAGGTCCCGGGTTCAAGTGCCACCTGGACGGGGTCTTTCTGTGTGGAGTTTGCATGTTCTCCCCGCGTCTGCGTAGGTTTCCTCCGGGTACTCCGGTTTCCCCTACCACTAAAAACATGTACAATAGGTGAATCCTCCAACCAGGTGATCTGACCATCAGCCTGGCTCCAACATCTGGAGACTGCTGCCGCCTTCTGCTCCTTAAGGGTTGCACCAGCGGCCTTGAAGGATGGGTCAAAATTCCCATTAGTCCGACGTCTCATTATTCTGAAAATTTACCACTGAGCAGAGGTACCATTAGTCCGACATCTCTAACCCAATTGTGTTGTGGATTAGAGAGTCATATACAACCATTGGCCCTAACCTTAAGGTCAGTGGACTCTTGTCTGAACCTAATTTTATTTTTCAACCCATACTCAATGGGACATTTTCGGAATAATGAGACGTCAGGACTAATGGGCCAACCCAAGGGACAATAAAGTATACCTTAACCTTAAAATAGCTATACCAGTATATTCAGTCTCGGCTAAAGCTAAGTGAGGATGGGCCACCAGTGCCAGGACTGGAGGCCGTGCGAGAGTACCAGGTGACTTGGTGTGTGAATGAGTGGTTGGTTGGTTGGTGGTTGGTTGGTTGGTTGGTTGGTAGCAGCACTGGCGGGTCAGCGGTTCGAGTCCCACAGGTGCACACGTCATTAGTGATGTGACGTTCATGACGATGATGTGATGTTCTTTTGAACGGTTCTTTACGATGAACGATTCGAACCGGATCTCAGTTGTGAAAAGAGCCGGATCTTTTTATCAGTCAATTTTACCCCAAACTCCCTTGAACAAACACAAGAATCAGCCCAACAATGGAGCAGTCCACACAAGTCAAAGCTTTTTACGCTAAAGTGAAGCTTAATGCACTAAAAATGATTTGTCAGACAGTTGCCGCCTCTTTGTATGAGTTGTGGCGCAAGATTTCATTCACAAACACATTTTTTCAAAGTGTAAATATCAGTCCCATTGTAATTTTTAGATGATTTAAATAAGAAAGTGCCTTTTATCGATCGCGTCTTAGATATTGTGTTATCTGGCTGGCATTATTCAAATGTTCCCTTTAAAAGAGCCAGTCTTTGAACGGCTCTTTGAAATGAACAGATCCCTTTGACTCGGCTCCCAGTAAAGAGCCGCAAATCCCGTCACTAACTGTCATTGAGTCCTTGGGCAAGAGTCTTCACTCACCTTGCCTCCCGTGTCTGACACTGCTGGCGTATGAATGAGAGTGTGAATGGGTGAGTGGTTCCTTGTGTGTGTAAAGTGCTTTGAGTGCCTAATGAAGGCGACCATTTACCATTTAGATCAGCTGCTCCTCGAGATGGAGAGGCACTGCTGAGGTGGCTCGGGCCTGTGTTTTCGATGCTTTCCTAGGGTGAAATTCTGGGCATTTTAGAGGTGCCCCAAAGGAAACCCTAGGGATGATGATGATGATGAAGGGATGTGTTGTCCGAAATTATGCAAACTGTTTGTGTGTTACATTGGAGCCCCACGTTAAACAATTATACAATCACATAGTCTTTTGCCAGTGAAAAAGGAAGCGGTAATGAGACCTACTATGCTTTTGTTGGCGATGAAAAAGCCCTCATTTGCAATTTTGAAGAAGCAAAAATATATAATATAGATATGAAAAATCTGAATCTGTGCTACAACAAACTGCCGCCTGAACACGCCCCCAAGAACTCTCATTGGGCGACCTGCAGCATCCTTGAACTTGCTAATGCTAAATCGCCCCATATCCCTAACCATATTCAAGCTACATGGATAGCGCCAATTGAAAGACCACCACTAGGAGTGTTGTCCAATGAGAATTTGCGAAGTGAGGTTGAGGGATTGCCTCAGGATCCCAACCAGTTAGTAGCTCAAAATGTTAGTAGTTCATTCGTTGAGTTCGCCTTGCCTTATGTGACTGATTGGCGGTTGTTTGGACAGCCACAGAAATGCAACCATTCTTTCATCAGTCCACCCGAGGACACGAGGCTCAAATACAACACTGAATCCTGTTTTCTTTTTGGCTTACTCAGGTTCATAAATCAAGTCGGGCTTTAGTCATGGAACCAGTTGAGCAACCTGCAGCCTCTTGTCACCCGTATTGCAAAACACCTCGTCTGCAATAGCTCTTTCTTGTGTCTCTCCCGCTCTGTTATGTTTCCTAGGCCTGTGCCCCCCCCCCAGACTTTTCACTCTTCCTCTCATTAAAGGTCAGCTCAGTGGCGCATGGTCTATTTCTGGTGTGAAAACTTTAGGTCCGGTTCTGACAGTGGAGTTGAGTCTCTATAATCTTCTTTTTATTTATTTTTGACTTCACCTTCCGACAAAGTTCACGTCCTTTTGAACCGAAGGCAGTAGACTAGTGGTTCGGGCCAGCTCTTGTGAAAAACCTTCTGTTGCTATTTCAAAGACAGTTCCACAGGAAGACGGGGATTATTTGGTGGAACTTTTCAGGGTTCAGACGTCCTTTGAAATTATCCATGGAAAAAAGAAGAAAGAAAGGTTTTCCGTCATTTGGCAAAGCTCTGTAATTGATGAAGTTGAACTGCACAGAGAAGCTGCACAGAGGTAAAGCAACTTTTGGTGCTATTTGAAAACAATGAGCTAAGATGCATTCATTTTCAAACCACAAAGAAATCAGAACTGTATTCGGAACGTATAGGGTTTGAATTCAGTGGCTCTGCAGATGAGACGAGTGGAGTAAATGTATTGTTTGGAGAGGACAGTGAAAATTGCAGAAATATATTTTTTACCCAACAAAAGAATCAGATGATGAAAATATGTTGACGTCCGCGCAGTAATATTGTCAAAGTACTCCCGGGTGTTATTACGCCACATAATATACTGTAGTACCCCTTTTTATCCGCTTAGAAAATAGACATGTTTAATTTTGTGTAACTAGACTTGGATCGTGTAAAGGCTCACGTAACTGTATTTAAATAGGGAAAACGTGGAACAGCTTGGTAGCTTCTAACTTCACCCCAGTTTGGTGCTACAGTATACCTTTGCTGGGAGAGGCTAAATGCTAACAACATTTGCGTGACTGAGCGCACACACAGACGAGTCATACACATCGACGAGTCAGGTACACATCAACTCGTCTAAGCTAAGGTACATATCTCAGTATGTAAAGACGGTGGCCTGTTCCTTTAATAACATGTAGTGACATGAGGACAGTTTTAGGCAGCAAAAATCAACATGTCAATAAAACCTACAACTCATTGGTCATGAGGCGTATAGTCTGGGGGAAGAAGCTCTCACAGGACAAACTACAAATTATATTTTGCTGCTGGTCATTTTCATTCATTTAATTTAATTTATGAATTTATTTGAATGGGACAATGTATATTCATGAACAGACAACCAGCAGTGTTGGGCGAGTTACTTAAAAACTAATATATTCTATATTAGTGATTACAGCTCTAAAATGTATATGTTTGTATTCCATATTACTCTTTCATAAATGTAGCTGAGTTACACTACTTTGAGTTACTTAGAGTTACTTTTGGCAAAAGTCAGAGATTTCCTTTCCTTCGCTTTTCCCGTTCTCTGTGTTTTGTTTTGACGACGTTACAGACTGTAGATCTTATACGCCAGTGTCCAACTTGATTTGGCATAATGCATTTTATTTGGGGGGAGTTTGGCATTTTTTCATTCATACATTTAAATACACTTGTAACTCAAGTTACTTGAAATGTAATGACAAATATATTCCCGTATTTTGCCTAAGTAATATGTTATATTCCACTGACAACCAGTGCTGTAAATATGCCAGATTTAGCGCAGAGCTGATTTCCATCCGCTGCTGCAGTCCCAAAAACATACCACCAACACAGAACATACATGAGTACAACAAAACATGTATCACATACTACACATAACAGTACAGTACAAAACGTACACAGACCGTACAACATACAAAAACACTTACATGCTAAACACTAAATTGCTCAAATTAAGGCGTCTTATCGCACATACCAAATGTCTCTATGAACTAGATCGCCTCCTAGTGGTCACAGGTTTGCTGACCAAGAAGCCATTCTTACTTTCTCATATTGTCATTGATAGAGCGTTCCAACTTGAACAGCCCTTAATAGAAAGCACATTTTGAGCAAACGTGGACTGAAACTGCCGAAGCTGCACCTCACAGTCGCGCCTCTCTGTGGAGCGGTCCCGTTCTGGCCCTGGTATTGAAGAGCACTGGGCTCTGCACGCCGCAGAAACATGATCAAAACACCAGCACATGCCTCCCCTCCACCCCGCTGGTCCACGTAAATCAAAAAGTGTGAGGAGGGACCATTCGCCATGGTCGTCTGTCCAGCCCTCCTACTGCGTCAGGTCTGAAGCTGAAGATTTCCGCCACAGAGTCTAGTCCGGTTGAAATGGTAATGGTAATTATATTCCAACTATATCGTTATCACAATACTCAAGTGCAATTTTTCTCATGTTGTGCGACCCTAGTTCCTACCTCTATTCAGAAATCTCGAAACTGGAGGAATTGACATTTACTGTATCGCCTGTCTCTGTCCTGCAGACCGTTGGTTCTCCCTGCTGTGGCCACCTCTGTCCGCAGCTGCTTTGCTCTGACAGTGCAACTGAACAGTTAATGCAGAGAGGAGACGAGAGCAGGAAGGAGGGAGGGAGGTGTGTGTGTTTGGAGGCGGAACCAGCGTCAGGCACTCCACTCCAGCTCTGCAGAATGAACGCAGTGCCTTCCTCTCAGCCCGGGAGGCAACTGCTCGGCTAGATTTTCCCCTGCTATTTACATGTGCGGAGTGGACCGTTTCGCCTTGGTTTCCTCATCGGCTGCTTGTGGTTGGTGCTCGGAGCCTTCGGGACAGCAGCAGCTTCAGCAGCAGCAGCAGGATGCCGGTGGTGGGGGTAGCCTCCAAGCTTCGGCAGCCCTCCACCCGGCCGGTCCACACGGCTCTGCCCATCCCCAGCGCGGTTCGGATGGCAGCGGCGCAGGGCTACACGTCCCGGCAGCAGCAGGGGCAGGGGCAGGGCAGCGCCACACCCCCCTCGGCCCCAGTGTCCTGCCAGCTGTCTGTCAAGTCGGAGTTCAGACAGGACCGGACCGCCACCAGTGCCGCCCATGAGGGGAAGGGGAAAGGGGAGACAGAGGAGAGCAAGATCTGCAAGGTTAGTGCGGGCCAAGCATGGAGGTGCTGCAGAGTTCGGCATCAAGTTGAGGTTGAAGTTGTTTGGCAAACTTGGTCGTGGCACTTGCTGATTCCCGAGCCGACTTATTGCCAGTTATGGATGAAGGTTGAGTTGTTGGACAAATATGGAAAATTCGATGGTATTTGGGTGGTTCTCATGTTGTGCACTTGTCAAGGCTTTGGACACATTTGGCTAACTGTGTGTTATCTTTGAAATGTGTATCAACTGTGACGTTTATGGATTTGACGGCTATGACAACTGTGGCCAAAGCTGTTGATAAGGCTCTTGAATTTCAATGTTGGTTTTCCGTTGTGGTGCTTTTGTATCCTCTGCTTTTGTTGGTCATTCCTTCGACATTGCGTTATTGACAAAAAATAGGCAAGTCAACTAAAGAAAGCCTTGACAGCTTTGAACATGAAAAGAAATGTGAGCGCCAAGAATCACAGCAACTTAAATGACTTTGAAAGGAGTGAGAAAGCTTAGGTCCAAGGACACCTGGACGTAGCCGGTGGTGTTGTTGTGGAGATCTGCATCCCTTTGATGGAACGCGCATGTGAGGACGCCTTACAGGTGCGATAAGAAAGGCATCAATCTCGTCTGATGGTGTCATGCCAAGATTTGAATCCAGTTGAGAGATAGATACCATCACCACGACCGAATATCGTTGTTGATTTGTGGCCTTCGAGAGTGAAGGTTCTTCAGTGCAAGGTTTGCGTTCCGCATAATCCAACATGGCACAGCTGTTATTCTTGATTCGAAGCTGGTATTGTATAGTTTTGATAGAACCAGTCTTTCTTCTTCCTTTAGTAAAGATCGATTCCTGGTTAGCTGAGGTTTAACATCTAAAATGCCAAAAGGTTTAACATGTAAAATACAAAAAACTTTCTCAGTTCTTGTATGGTGTAATAATACTTTACAGGGGTTGCTTCCTGCTTTCCACAATAATGACTGATATCGCCCACAACGTTACATTTCTGACGTACAGTCTTTCTGAGGCCCGTAGGAGTTGCATTGTTTAGCTAGTTTAGAGTCAAGGGTAAACCAGATAAAGCTAGCAATTCGATCTAATACAAATCCTTTTGACAGAAACTTCAAAAGTTTGTTAAAGTCCATATGACAGGTTTTAATGCTTTTGAAATGCTTTTGGAAGCAGCATTTTTAATGAAGAAATGTTGGGCAGAAAAGTTATTATTTGCATTTTTAAGCTATTGACAGGAAGTGACATAGTTAGAGGTAAAGTTCCATAGCAGTTTGACTCACTCATTTGACTTAACATGGTTGGCACGGCAACAGTTTGAAATTGTTTGCCTCTATCTATGTCATTTCCTGTCAGTGTCCAATAAGGAAGTGAAACTATAAACATCACACACATTTTAAAACTGGGAACATTTTTGAGCAAAAATCTTAAATATAATTGTGTTAACTAGGTTTTTAGCAAAAAAATGGGTCTTATATGTCATATGCACTTTAAGTTCAAGCCAGGAAGATTTGGTGTTGAATGAGTGCAACATTTATAATTTGATGGTGAATATAAAGGCAAAAAAACTAACTCGCATTATTTTTGTCTTCTATCTTGCTTTTATTTCCCTGCTTTGTTTTGATCACACACCATCGTTTTCTCTCTTAGCCCTGTGGTGAGTCAAGTTTCTATACAACCTGGTGATTTCACAGCCTCCTGTCGAATGGCGATCAGCTCCTTTTAAAATGACTAATGATTGTGTGTCAGTGTGTTAAATTCGTGCCCATTCGTCTTTCTCCCGGTACAATAGTGCGGCTAGGGTTAGCTGAGGTGTTCCGGCGTGTTCACTGTTTGTCTCGGTCACACCGTATTGAAGGGTGGTCACAAAAAGCTTGTTTCAACACTTTTACATTCCATCTCACTACTACACTTTTACATGTTTTGTCGTTTATGATCAATTCTAATTCTGCTGTTCGCCCCAAATCTAAAAGTTTCTCAACTGGAGATTACATCCAGGCCAGTGTAACGCCTCATTTGAAAGATAAGACCTACAAAACTCATCTAAGCTTCATCCCCGTTATGATTGTCACATTTTTGGTTGTGTTTTCATCACGTTTTTGTTGCTTTTTTAAAACATTTTTGTGGCTTATTACACATAAAACCCAGAAATGCGTTTTGAAAAGGTGAGAACGTGACAATGATGTGACCAAAAATGTATCAAAAAAGCAACAAAAAAGATCCCAAAAACGTGATGAAAATGTGGTAAAACTGCAACAACAAAAAAGCAATGGAAACGACTGAAACGTGATAACAAAAACAAGGATGAAGCTTAGATAAGTTTTGCAGGTCTTAGCTTTCAAATGAGGCATGACACTGGCCTATAGGCAGTGAGCTCCAGTCAAGAAGCTTTTAGATTTGGGTAAAAGTGTAGAAAATGTATTCCATTAAGGCGGGGGTTAAGGGGTTAAAGTTGCTCACCACTGAACCCACTCTCCAGCCCTGTCCCCTCTCACACAGATGTACTTGTGCTCCCCTGCTGAAGGCGTGTCTGTTTCTGTTTTCAAAAGTCGGCGGCAAATACTTCAAACCGCTTCCCGGGACGTCCCACACAGAGCTGTCAGTGCACACACTTTCCTGTTCAGCCGGTCTCTCTCACTCCGTCTCTTTATTCATTTACTTACTGACTTAGCTGTATTAAACAAACTTAATTATAAAAAAAACACACACATATATATATATATATATATGTGTGTTTTTATTCCTTAAAAGTAATCACCTCTTTGTTAGTTCGACGTATAAGGTTAGGTTAAACTTTACTTAGGGAAATCTGTCTTGGGCAGTGCCAGTTTGCTTCAGTACAGCAGCAGCACAATACAATAGAATATTACAGCAAGAGTCAACTCATTCACCTTGATTTACAAAACCCCGCCCCAAAACGATCATTGTCCAATCATACCTCCATAGAAATCCGTCTTGTTGTTTCCCAAGAGTTTCATGAGCTGTCGTTGCTAGATATCGCCATAAAAAGAAGCTGTTTCTGCTTTGCCGTTGGAATGTCTGTTCGCTACAGGGAAGCGTTGAGTTGCTCTTAGCAGAACCATGATATTTCAGCCGTAGGTGGTTTTGTTGTTGCCGCTGCATTGATCACATCACGGCTGGAGAATCATGACTAATATGCTGCCTCGCTGAATAAGAACCACAGCCGCAGGGGAAACAGAGCCACTACAGTCAGTAACAGGGGTCTGTGAGCCGCTTGACTTCTGTAGGTTTAGGTTTATCCATCCATCCATCCATTCATTTTCTTCCACTTTATCCGGGGCCGGGCCGAGTCAGACTACCTGGTCCACGCACACCTCCTCCAGCTCTTCTGTGAGGACCCTGAGGCGACACCAGGCCAGATCAGAAAAGTAGACGCTGTAGGTTTAGCAAGCTCGCTAACTTAACAATAACGCTCATATTTTATCAATACATAAGAAGTGCAGTAGTGCAAAAGCATGACCAGACCACATGACAGCACTGGTTGAATTTAAGGCTCAAGGGTTTTTTCTAATTTCATATGAGACTGGTGCTATAGCCTCGAAGGGGACGCTACGATAGTTGTAGCGTCCCCTTCGTTGCATAGTTTGAATATATTCCTCCCCTGCACATTGTGACCCATTTTGCATCAATCTGGAAGAGGTTGCGATGATATTGCACCAAATAGAGTCCATAACATGCACTGCTCCTCTGTTATGACATGTGTTAAACTCCACTTCTTGACACAGCTATAGCTAACAGTTGCTAAGGGGCGGGACTTTTGTCAATTTCACAAAAGGCCCAACCACAAAGTACCTCTGCCAGGACAGAGGTTTCAAAGATTTGCTCTAAAGAAAGATACTACCGATTATTTTCATGGCATTTCGAATCCGTTTCTCATGTTTTGGCTTATCGCAGGACAAGTACGAGAGCCGAACCAAGCAACCATGCCATATCTGATCAGGCATAAAATGGAAGCCACTTAGACAATTTGCGACACGAGAAATCCACATGCACACTCTGAGGTCAAACTTTTGCACGCGCTGCCTCACAATCCATGCTGTATATCTTGAACATTAAGGTCGCTTTAGGTGATTTTCACAGTTGCTGTACAATAGCTCCTGTGTCTGTATGTCCTTACGGAGGCCCGAGGAGGGGCTTAGCCTGGTGCCTGTCCCAGCCTGCTCCTTACGGGACAGGTATTGACTTATGGGACGTGATCAGAGCACAGGTGGGCGGTGGCGGGGGGCTTTGGTGAGAGGAGAACACACACCACCAAGTGCCTCCTGAGTGAAGATGGCTTTCTGAAGTACCTTCAGATCCAAGGTTGCCAACCGTCCCTTGAAATACGGAATCGTCCCGTATTTTTTAAAATAGGCGCGTCCGTCCTGTATTCAATCAATAATGGATGGCTTTGGTTCCGTCTTTCGAGGACCCTCTCTTTCTCCCCTGTCACTCACTGCAAATCACGCGCTCGCAGCACGCATCTTCACGTTCTTCGGCCATTCCGTGTCAAAGGGTTAGATTTTCTGTCGGTATCTGACGCAGACAGCCCTCCTCACGTCCCTGTTCAGCTCAGAAAGATTCAGGGAAGTAACGAAAGCGACTGCAGAGGAACAAACGAGAGTGGGGAGATCAACACGCTTGTTCAGAGAGGGCGAGTGGCAAAAGCGACCAAGCAGACTGTCGCCAAGTCCAGAGCAAATCAGATCAAGCTCTCAGTTCTTCACCCCACAAGCATCTCCTGAGCCAAATATCACTAAGAACTCTACTCAAATGACTAATCGATTCAGTTTTTAGTGTCTGTGCATCATCATGTGTTAAGAGGTTAACAAGAATTGCTGTCTCTAAATTATTATCTTTGCCCGTCCCGCCTTCAATGACATTACAAACCAAATTGAAAGTCTTTGTCATCGGTTTAATCCATTACAAAAAGTTCTTCCCTACTTTGGAAAGTGCGGCCTCCTACTCATGTGAGGGTAAACACTTGTGACTCTTGTTTATTCTGGACTGAGGCCATTATCTGGAGACGTGATCCATCCACGGGACGCTCGGATTGTGCCCGTCGTTGTGCAGGAGGATTAAACGTGTGCCGACTCGTTGGACTGACAGCCTTGTACGATCCGGCGCTTTACGTGAGAAACTTAACCCTCGCCTTTGTTGACTTCCTCCTCGAAAGCTATTACGGCAAGCTTACACTGGAGGAGGAGATGGAGAGGCTGACGAGGCCGATGGTTCTGCTGCTGCTGCGGTGGTGATGATGAAACTGTAGTAGCAGTGACTGTCCCACTCACAAACACAGCCCCCGCCTTACCCGAGCGCATTTTCTCCAGTTCGGCTTTATCCAAATCTAAAATCTTGTCGACTGGAATTTACAGCCTAGTGTAATTTTGAAAGCTAAGACCTACAAAACTGATCGGAACTTTTTTGTCGCCGCGTTTATGTCACGTTTTGTCGCATTTTTGACACATGTTGTTTCCTTGCTTTTTCATCACTCTTTTGTTGTATTTTAGTTGCTTTTTTGTTGCTCTTTTTATTGTGTTATAGATTGTTGATTTTTTTTTGGGCACGTTTTTGTCACGTTTTTGTAGCGCTTTTGTTGCTTTTTTTTTTTTTTTTTTTTTTTTTTACATTTGTTTGTTGGTTTTTTAAACAGGTTATTAATGTTTTTGTCGCTTTTTTGTAGTGTAATATTATTCAGCTTTGGATTGAATAATATTATTATTAAATCAAAGGCTGAACAGTATTATTATATATAAATATTATATTATTATGAAGTTTTTTTCAGTTGAATCTTATCTCTCTTTTTTTTTACATCTAATTCCTAGCATTTTGAAGTTTTGAATGTCAAAATATTTAACATTTATTTACCGATTCTTTTAATAAACAGCTTATTTAAAAGTAAATAAGACATCCAAAAAGCCCTCTGAACAAGTCTTTGTAACTAATATGTCACAAAATTAAACCATGAATTTGACTTCCTCCCCACCGCCATAACCGATCGCATTTTCTCCAGCTCGGCTTTACCCAAATCTAAAAGCTTATCGATCGTGAAATTCTTGTTGCGTTGTTGCCGCGTTTTAGTCACATTTTTGATGTGTTTTTTCATTTTCTGTTACTTTCTTTTTTACTCACTTTTTTTTGTGTTTCCTTGTTTCCTTGCTTTTTCATCACTTTTTACTCGTGTGTTTCCTTGCTTTTTGACACTTTTTTGCAAGCAGCTGTTAGATTTGAGTAAAGCCAAACTGGTGAAAATGTGCTCGCTTCAGATGGGGGTTAAGAGAGCGAACCTGGCTCGATCCATTATTCACATTTCTTTGGTGAAAATATGGGAATTTGTTTTGGTGGGCATTTTTAGGCCTTATTTTCTTGAGAAAACATGAAACGACAGAAAACTTTCCATACATTTAGTTTCAAATTGATATCTTTATTTTTAAAAGCTTCCTTGCTTAAATAAAATACTTTATTGATATCACAATGGAGAAATTAACTTGTTACTTGCGAACACTCAAGAGGCGTCAGAAATGTGCAATCAAAGAAGAGCAAGGTAAAAGTGTATACGAGTTTGAATAATAGAATAATAGAATGAAAGGTATCGTGTGTACAATAATAATAAAAAACAGCATGTTTAAATAAAGAAACAAACAACTTGGCAGTACAAAGAAATAAGTTATAGAAAAGAGATCCAGGATAAGCAGGGCAACTTTATTTATACTGCACATTTCATGCACAAGGCAACTCAATGTGCCTTACAAAAGAAGATATGCGAAATTACAATCAGGTTAAGGCGAGACACTGCAGGTGAATAGGGAAAGAAATAAATGTAGAGATATCAATTTGAAACTTTTGCTGAACATCACTGATATAAATATGAGAAAAAAATGTATTGCATTTTTTCTGTCATTTTATGTTTTATACATGAAAATGGCCAAAATTGCCTATATTTTGGGGCAACAAAATAAAAATAATGGATTGAGCCAGATTAAAATGTATGGTTTCATTTTATTGACATATTAGTAACTCAAATTCCGCCTGTTTTTTCTGGGTTCAAAGCTGAATAAATCAGGCTAGGAATTAGATATTAAAAATCCCTCTGAAAAAAACTTTTGTGAAGTCCAAGACTGTAAAGTTTGGAGTCTGTATGAGCGACTATAAGGGCTCACCCGCTGCCCGAGTGGGGCCTTCTCTCATTCAGAGAAAACAAGCTCTGGAGTTTTGTAGCGAGTGGAACCTTCTTTGGCTCTTCAGCACCAGGCGTCTTGTAGGAGGAAAAATACCATATTTGGGTGATAGCGTCATCACGGGGACCCTTCACAGGACATGTGGATGTAAAATCTGTCAATATTTGTGAATGAATACCCGCGGGAAAGACGGTCTTTCGACGCCGCAGCTGCTACTTCCGGGTTACCTCCGCATCATCATAAAATAAGCCTCATGCGGGCTGAGTTTTGTTATTTTTATTCTCTGACATGAAAACTAAGATGTAAAGGGAGGGAAATAGATACAAATCTCCACTTTGACCACTGCGTGAAAAATCAATACTTTGACCTGCCGTGTCTCGCCTTAAAGTTAAGGCAAAGCACATACATAAAAACATCAAGACATGGGAAATACACAGTACACAAGGTCACGTGATGGAATTGTTTCTTGGATAGGGGAGGGGCGCCCACCTGTCGACTGTAGGGCGGGGCCGGGGGAGTTGACAAAAGGTCATGAACGCAGACGCAGAAGGCGGGGCGTGGTTAGGACGGGGATGTGTGTGTGCAGTTATTCGCATGGTCATTGAAATTAATGTGTTTACAATATAGTCGTGCAGCCTCAATCCATATCTGGTTTAGCTCCGGGACTTGGCCTTGGGGATAAGTTCCACCAGCTTTGTAGCGCATGAGACCAGAGCACTAACCGCTGCACCACTGTGATGTTTTAGGAAGGAAAACATTTTTACCTTTAGAATATTTCTGAGGGCTTAGAAATGACCCTCAGGCAGTTCCTTTTGCTATTGCAGCATGAGCCGCTAATCCCGCCATTACTGGAAGGGCAAACCTGTGCTGATTGATCTATCACTATGCTAGCATTAGCTCTCATAGCACACCGCAAAACCCCCGCAGCAACACGGCACCCATTGCTCTGCCTGTTCGTAATTGGTCTAATGGCAGGTTGTTGCCCCAGTCGTTTGCGGTTGACGAGTGCGTGATTGGATCTGTCAGTCTGATCCTCTCCACCTGAGACTGAACCTCCTGCTGTCATCTTTAAAGAAATCTCCCATCATTCAGCGCTGCAACTCGGCAGGTAACAGGAAGAGACGGGGAGGTAATTACCTTTTTTAGACTAAGTGAACTGCATTTGACCCAGCCTTCAGGGGCAAAGGAAAGCTCCCCAGACATAGGAAGAACATGCAAACTTTACACAGATGGACCCCATACTTTCCTACGTTCAAACCCAGGACATTTTTGATTTTTGTGCTGTGAAGTAGGGCTGCACAATTCACTTTTATCGCATCAGTATTGAGGTATGAGCTACTGCGGCAACCTAACTGCAAGGGGCTGAGGTGCCATTTGAGTGATGGACATGTTCGCCAGTCAGAATGAAAAAATGAGCCTCTCTTTCAGTCAAACGTGTCTGCAGGAGGATCATGTTTGTCTGACTGACCATTCTCAGTCATGTGACTTTTGGATCGCGCACTATAACAAGCTATTCCGGGTCCAAACTGTTGAGAGTTTCATAGATAAACACAGCAAAAAATGCAACTTTATCTGAATCTCCTCCTCAAATAATAACAGCCAAAAACTGGTTTACACCTAATTAGAATCATATCTCATAATTTTTCCAGGCAAAACGAAGATATTTTTACATTTAAAATAAGCCTTTATTGTGTATGGGAAAAATAATGTTGGAACAGCATTACTAAAGAAAATCTGGAGTAAATGTAATATTTCTGTGTGATCAGATGTTTAAAAACATTGTTGTAGTCGGGTTTACAGCAGGTTAAAATCAGCACAATCCCATTATAGTGAATAGGACTAAAGTTACGTTGGACCCGGAAGTGGAGTGATTACATCATCACTTAAAAAAACCTATAAAAGCCGATTGCCTCTGGTCATCATCGCCATATGCACGCATCATAGTATTAAGCCGGAATCTAATTGTTACATATTTACAGCAGTTTTTGAAGTAAATATAAGCTTGTTTCATTTTAATAAAACAAGCAGTGTTTTGCAGCGTGTGATTCACAGAGTGCTTTTGTGTAGCCGAATAGGGAGGGAGAGACAGCGTGAGTGTGCCAAGCCTGTTTATTTGAGAATGAATAAAACTAAGGATGTTTTCTGACACCTTCTTAAAATGTCACTTTGCTGCTTTTTGGAGAATTGCTATTTGAAGCTGAAATGTAACAAATGAAGTATTTGGTATTTAGAAGTATATAAATTATGCAGCTTAATGCTCAATTGCGTGAAAAATAAAACATAGGGGCTGTATACAAAATATTAATATCGCAAAATCGAATTGCAATAGGAAAAATGCACAAAATGCAGTTATGTCATGAAGCATACAAACAGCTGTACTGCAATGTATTTTGCCTGCGTTACCATGGAGATCAGCTGTGATAGATACAGACAGCAACGGGTCACACCAGGGGGGCGTGGCCTAGCTGAGGGGGAAGAAAACTTCTCATGAGAGTCACCATTTTTCAAATTTTTTTGCTGTTTTCTAGCGGACTATACACATATTTCTCACACACCAATAAAGTCAAGCCAAAATCCGGTCCATATGGATGTTTTTTCACAGCAAACTGCTCAGTAGATGCGAAAACACGGCACTCATTATAGCTAATGTAGCATGAGGCTAACGTTATCTTTGCTAGCTTCCTGGTTAGCATTGTCCGTTTGAGTATTTATGAGCTGTTGAACCACTTTGCTCCTCCCCAAGTCTCTGTCTCTTTGTTTAGTAGAAAAATATTCATAATTCAGCATTTGTTGAAGTAATGGTGGAGAAATGGGAGACGTTTTTTCTTTTCTTTGTTTTCTCCCTCTGACTGCTTCAAACATGAGAGTTCGCAGTGCATGCTCTGTCTTTATTGTTGTTGGTCGCACATATTAAGCTCAGAGAGAGACCTTTTAGAATTTCTACGTGCAAGTTTTAGCCATAGCATCTGGCACTTCTGCTTTCAGATTGGCTAATTGTTTTGAAAACCAAGTCAAAAACCATGAACTTAAATACCTCTACATCATGTCAAATGTTTTATGAATAAACAAATTCACTCGTTAACAGTGAATTTACTGTAAGTGAGCACTCGGCTTGACAAACCTAGTCCCGTGGTGGTCCTGGCTGTGTGGAGCGTGCCCGTCTCCATATCTGGTAAAGCGGCCGTGCTCTGGGAGGTGTGAACGCTAACTAGCCTCAGCACTAGGCCTATATTTGTCCCTGCTCCACCGCGCTCTCTAAACAAACCGAAATCACTCCCGACTGCAGCAGGACTGAACCACCCGGGAGTTCACGATTGCGACTCTTTTGCACAGAGACGTTTGCAGTTCACTTGTGCGAAACGAAGAGGTAGATCAAGGCCGACTGTTCCACCCCCTGCGACTGGGAGTGGAGAGGCCCATCTTCAGGTCCGAGACAGGTTCATGGTCAGGGAGTGTTCAGCTGGAGGATCTGCTCATAAGGAAACCCGCGCTTTAGACATGGGGATAATTAAGATCCATCCTCTTCACGGAAAGGCCTCACACACTGACCTGGAATCTGCTTACTTGCTAACCTCTCATTCAGCTGCTCTCACGGGTCACCACAAGGCAGTGCGCGCTAAAACTTGTTGCATCTCATGACCGTTTCTTCCACAAAACTACATTTCGAAAGTCACCGGCTCAGGCTTGAAACATGGCATGACTTTGGCAACATGTGATTTGTCGTGAATATTGAATTAAACAGAAAAGGAGGATTTGGTACATGTGCACTCAATTCCCTTTACTGGATTCCGCCTGACTTACAGTATAAACACTGTTCATACCGTTACTAATAGCATGTAACGTTAATCGAAATTGAATCCAAATTCAAAACGTTGCAAATCTAATCGCAGTAAACAGGCATCTCAGTCTGACATTTACTCAGTGTTCTTCCCAGTGTCTCTGCTGTGGGGAGGTGCAGTGGTGGAGTGAGAACACACAGACAGGAGGCTTGTGTTTACAGAACACGGCCACAGCAGTTTAAAACAGTGTCTCTACAGATACAGGCAAAGTTCATCACAACACTGCAGAGGAACAGCGGGGAGGTAGCAGAACTTTAGCACTAGTATTACTTTTGCTGCTACTTTACAGTTGTTCTTGTGGCTGTCATTGTATTGTTTTAAACAGGTTGAGCCCATATGGAGCCTTGTGTACTACGCATTCGACCAATAGGTTTTGTTCACATACAGTAAGGTTTAACAATGAGCCGGAGGACAGGCCAGAATCTGCCGTGTCAAAATGCAGATGCTTTGATCTTTTAAAGAGGGGGTATTATGCTTTTTTCAATCACATAGCACCAGTCTATAGCATACTACAATGATGACGTAACCTTCTGTTGGTCTGTATATGCAGTAAATTAAAATAACTGCCTTGAATAAAATTGCTCTCTCAAAATGGCTGTACTGAACGTCTTGAAATAGGCCTCTGTCTCTTTAAGAAGCTTTCCGACACGCCCCTTCAGCACACTGCTGTGGCATCTAAACAACACTACTGTGCGGGGAGGGGGCTCTGCTGAGCTGAGGAGCAGTGGTTGGTGGCTTGGCTGGTGACAAAAGGTCCAGAGGCGTCTCCAGGAGGTGGGGGCGTTCCTAGGAGGACTGAGGCATAGCTACACCTAAAATGGCTGCCGTCTAAGTTTTTACTGATTACTCAAAAATATGTGAATGAGCCAAGGCAACACTCCAGGCATGTGTTTAATGAGGGAATGACATAATAACATGATATAAAGCTTGAAAAAGTCGATTTTACATAATACCCCCCTTTAATTGTATTGGTGCACTGATCCCTCGTTGAAAACATACCTGGAGGAGTTTGCCTCATTCACGGAGTTTTGAGCAATCCTGTTCACTTTGGTTGTTTCTTCTACTGCTGAAAAGCTCTGATCGGTGTCTCCTGTCGAGAGGGAACACAAACTGACAAATAAATAACGAGATGAAATTATAACTATCAACAAGAAACTTTTTTTTATGTAGATTTGTTCATATTAGTGGAACTACTTTGAATTTTATAATTGGTCAAATGAAAGTGAGCCTTTAGCTTCAACACACACTGGTCAACCTTTGCACACTGAGACGTTTCCTCCGCTGAAGTGTTTACATCCTGCAGGAAGCTCTCAAGTGATCTCCTAAAGGAACTCACTTTGAAACCACACAATTTCAAGAAAATATGCTTCGAGATCATTTTAATAGGAAATTTAATAGGAAACGTTCTGGCCCTCACAACTTTAGTAATTGGAACTAGCGTAGCAACATCATGCAACAAGCCGATCAGACCAATATATATAATGCTGGATTCTGCACATGTGTCATGTCATCGGAGCTTCAGTGTTTAAGCTGCTCAACACATTAGCAGTTAGCATGCTATCCGAGCATTAAACCTCAAGGCAAAATACACATGTGCGGTTCACATCTACTGTCTCTTCGGACAGACTTCAGTCACATGTTGTATCCAAGGCTAGATGTCTGGAGTGTGGTTCAGGGCTTTCTCTTGGAGAGGTTTGTCCGATCTGTAGCTCAGCAGCTGTAGCTAATGTCCACAAATGTTCTCCAGGTCAGGCTCTCTGCTTTTAGTGTCAGTGACTCTCCAGTTGCTTTATGGGGATCATACTGTACGCTAAGTTTTCAATTTTCTTTAAGTATCAGGTCTGCTCATTTGCATAAGGTGCACTTTGGAGATGCATAGTTTGATATTATCTACACAAACCACTCTCCAAACACTCTCCAAAATGGCGGCCACACCTCCAGAAGTCACGTGACTGAATGGTACTCGTACAATTTCTCCGTTTTGTCATCTGGATCAGTCTCCGATCATTGTGTCCAAGCTGCCGCGTGCGACTTCCCGTTTGCCCGTTTTAACACAACAAACAACTCCGCCGGTGTAGTGCCAGATTGGTGGCTTGCGCGTCATCACTATTGAGATTGCCACAGTGATGACAAACATTTAGTCCACGTCCCTTCTGATCACAGCGGCTCCGAATGAAAACGTCCTATTTACGGCGTGCGGCTTCGGTAACCGGCTTGTGCCACCTGTTCCCTACATCCATATCCGCTGAGGGGAGATTACAGAGTTTAAGGCTGCCAGATTAGAGCCAACATGGCCGCCCACTGCCCCCCCAATTGCGTCTCATGTCTCCCTGGGTCTTTTCTCCGATCACTAACAAGAAACAAGCAGGAGCAACTGCACGGGGTACGAGAGGACACAGGCTAATTGATGGAGAGGCGTTTTATGTTTCGTAGCAGATCAAAGCAGAAAAGTTTACACATCTTGTTGTAGCATGGAATTAGTTTTGAATTTATGTTTGGAGATTAGGGTTGAAAAGTTAGGTTGGAAGGAATCTGTTGTAAACTGGGGGAAGAAGGTTGCAACGAAAGTATGTAGAGCCGGGGTGTGGCAAAGAACCCAGTAATCAAATTTCCTTCCTATCGAATCGAAAAGCTCCAAAGTGCAAACAACAGGTTCATTGGCCTATTATTATCAGCCTCTGGCACAATCCTGGATGTCCGCTAACTTTCTGCATTTCAATGATAAAAAGACAGAGGTTCTACTAGTTGGGCCTAGCAATGGTAGAGCTGCCTCTGACAACCGGGACCCTTGACACAGTTTGTTAAACCCACTGTGTCAAACCTTGGTGTTAAAATGGATCAGCATTTTAAATTTGACAAGCAGGTTAGTGCTGTGGTGAAGGCCAGTTTTTTCCATCTGAGGCAGCTTGCAAAAATAAAGTCCTCACTTTCTAGTCACCACTTTGAAATTTTGATTCATGCTTTTGTTACGACGCGGCTGGACTACTGTAACGCTCTGTACACCGGCATTAGCCAGTCCTCACTTGCACGCCTGCAGCTGGTTCAGAACGCCGCAGCGCGTCTTTTAACTGGCTCACGAAAGCATGATCACATTTCACCTGTTTTGTCTTCCCTTCACTGGCTTCCAATCAAATTCAGAATTGATTTTAAAATTCTTTTATTTGTGTTTAAATGCCTTAAAGGTCTTGCTCCGTGTTATCTGTCCGACCTGCTCGTGTCATACTCCCTGACACGTTCGCTGCGATCGGTGGACCAATCGCTGCTTATGGTTCCTCGAACCCATCGCAAACTCAGAGGAGACCGAGCTTTTTCTGTGGTTGGTCCCAAACTGTGGAATGAGCTGCCTCTGTGTATTAGACAGGCTGACTCCCTTCCTGTTTTTAAATCACGCCTTAACCATATGTTCTTTGGCATTCACTAGTTGGAAGTTGACTTTTACTGTTCAAATCGTCTCTTATGCCACTGTTATTGTATATTTGATTGTATTTTATATTTTTATTTTTGTACGGCACTTTGGTCGACTCTGTTGTTGTTATTAGTGCTTATAATAAATTGGATTGGATTGGACATTAGCTGAGTAGTTAGCGCTCTTAGCTCACAACAGAAAGGTCTTAGGGTAGATTCTCGAGGTGGGGTATGTGGCGAGAAGGTAATGGTGGTTTTCTCTGGCCTCAATCTATTTAGATTTTTCATCATTTATATGCACTCGGCATCTGTATATTACACCACTTAAAGTTTAGTTTAGTGTAGTTTATTTGTTTATTTGAGCAGTAAACATTCTGCTCAAAAGGAGAAAGCTGTTTTCTTCCTGTGAAAGTTCACACTTTACTATGATTGCTCATTCACAGTAACTCAATCAGAGCTTGACGAGGCCGAGCAGCAGAAGCAGTTTAGCGAAAAGTGAATTTGCGCTTAGAGATGTCCAAAACCTAAAAAACACTACATCTCGATTCAGTTTTCTTTGTAATATCGGCCTAGCCCTTGAAGACTCTTGGACAAACAATCATATTTTTGTAGGGAAATCCGATTCACAAAGGTCTTGAACAACCTTATGACCTCTTTGGAAAAAGGTCCATACTTCTTAGTTTAAACTGTTAAAGATTGTTCTTTCAGTACGACCAAGGGTTTGTGGTTTGGGGCACAGTTGGTAGCGGGTCGTCTCATGATCGGAAGGTCGGGGGTTTGAATCCCAGTTGCCCATTGTGTTGTGTCCTTGGGCAAGACACTTCACCCCTTGCCTCCATTGTCTGTGTACATTGGTGTATGAATGAGAGTGTGACTGGGTGATGGATGGCTGTAATGTGCTTTGAGTGCCTAATGAAGGTTGAAAAGTTGAGACCATTTATCATTTTGTTTTCCTGCTTTACAAGTTTCTATTAGAAACTTGTAAAGCAGGAAAACAAAACAAAACTTTCTATTACTTCCCATAGTCTTCCTCAGAAGCGTCACGTGATGGGGAAGTGACGTGTCTTAGGCACCTTACATGGTTTAGCCAGTCAGCAGCGGTTGTAATAATAATAATAATAATAATAATAATAATAATAATAATAATGGCTTACACGTGTGTTGTGCAGCCTGTATTACCAATTTTCTCAAAGCGCTACACTGTCATCATTATTCATTCACACCAGTTTAGTGGTAGGGGAAACCGGAGTACCCGGAGGAAATCTACTCTACGTACGTCCCAGTCAGCGATGTGTAGGGCTGGGTGCTGTTTCATTTTTTTCTATCCGGTACTTTAACGATACTTAGCTCATGATACCAATGACAAGGAGGACGTACGCTTTTCCCTTCTGACATTTGCAGCGAATGTTTGGTTCACACTGTCACGAAAAGCTCAGTTACAGGTCACATATGTGTGTCTTATTGTCGCCTCTGTGCACTTTCCAATCTCGATCGTGACTTGGAGATCAGTCCCTCCACCTTTTCCGACGTTAAACATGACACCAGTACATTTAACTCACCGCTATCCCTCCCCTCCATTTATCTCTCTCTTCTCGTCTGTCATCCCTGTCTCTTTCTGCTTTTCTCTTCTTTACCGCCTCCATCTTATTTTTATTCCATTGTGCGTTTCCAGTGTCACTGTCTCGTTCCCATTCCCAGCATTCCTGACTCACTCCTCTCTCCCTCCCTTGGATTTTCCTTCCCCTCTACCCCGGGTTCTCCCTCATTTCTGCGCTCGTCCTATTGTTTTTTTCCCCCGCTGTCTCCCTGTCTCTCCGCTACTGTCTCAAACGGGGAAAAGCATTAGCAGATGAACACATGTCCCTTGTCAGCGGGAAACCTTTCTGAGTTAGTTAACCCTAACTCCTGTGTCACAAAATGTCAGGGAGCTTTGTGTCAGTTATGGGAGGAGCTCGGTGTAGAGACGCTGCTCCTGGCTATTTAGAGGCGCAGCTGAGGTGAGGTTTCTGCGTGGCATTAAATTGAAGTGTCATTACAAGGTATTAAGACGAGACGCAGCAGGTCAAAACACATGTGATTTTTAGCTAGTTTTTTACCCTTAACATTTCTGTCAGAGTAAAAGACACAACATAACTCACTCTTTGCGACATTTTGAGCGAGCGGAAATCTCGGAAATCACTACAACAGTGGCAGTCCCTCGTCTTTCACATATTCCTTCACAAATATTGACATATAGTATCCACGTGACGTACGAAAGGCAACCAAGATTTAATCTACTGTAAAATGGTCATTTCCTTTCTGGGACACAGCCATGGCCATAGCCACAGGAGAAATGTCCAGGCGCATGCGTATAGACGTTTTAAATGTTTTCTCAATATGAGGTTTTCTTTACACTTGTGCAACAACATCTCCCAACTTTATGTTTTATCCATGGAATTTTTTAATATTTAATTTATTGAGCTTAGAACTGCAACAAAACAAAAGAAACAAGGCAACATTTCAGGTTTGATTCCCACCTGGACGGGGCCTTTCTGGGTGGTGTGTCTGCATAGGGTTCCCCCGGGTACTTCAGTTTCCCCTACCACTAAAAAACATGTACAATAGGTGAGTCCTCCAGCCAGGTGTTTCCGACCATCAGCCTGGCTCCACATCTGGGGGTGAGTCCTCAGGCGCGGCACTGCACTCGCCCACTACTCGTCACAGGTCGTCCCAGCGGCATCGAAGGACGCGTTAAATGCAGAGATGATTTTGAGGAATATCGTGACACAAATCAGAGATCAAATGCCTGTTAAAGTACTCTAGAAATGTGAAAAATACAGTCAATTCCTTGTTCTCATCAGAACACCCATTTGGCATTTGTAGAAAGTGATGCTTTACTTCCGCTTACAATTGGCGAGTACGGCCAATCAATGGTTTTGTATAGCCCAATATCACAACAGGAGATGCCTCACGGGGCTGCACTAAACATTAAGGCAATAAAACAGAGCAGTAAATAAGACAATGTAAAGTTCAGGCGAATTAAGTATCCAGGGTAACATAAAGTCCAAATAGGCGTCGGCAGCACGGCGAGGAAAAACTCAAAAACCCACTGGGAGAAAGGAGGAACCTCTGGGGAGAACCACAGAAGGAGAGATCCACTCCCATGGACGGACAGGCTAAAAAAAGAGTTTTAATAATAATAAAGTATACCTTTACCTTAACCTTATTTCAACAACAATGTAAAAATGTGTACATTTTTGTTGAAATAAGATTATGGTTAAGGTATACTTTATCTTGCACAGAAGTCAATTGTATCAAATTTCCTTTGTGATAACAAAATGTCTCCTATTTCTTTTCTTTTTTTTTCATTTTGCGTTGCTTCTACCTTTAATAACCCTGTGTATCACTGTGAAAATGAATGCCACTTATGAATTCTGCATGCTTCCCAACAAAGCCCTTTCTGGTCAGTTTGTACCAGTCCAGAACACTCTTGTTTTCGATCCCTTATGCCCACATTAGCTCCTGCATTTGCTAAATATGTGGCCAGCCTCTAGGTGTAAGTTGCATGTGAACCTCAGTATGACCGGCTACGTCTCCTTTGTAATTATCTTTATTTTCTATGGCTGCCTTTCATCTCCCCCCGGTTTTCTTGTGACCTCCCATGCGTACATAGGTACTGGGGGAAACAGCTGTGCGAGTCGCCGCAAAAAAACATGCCAAAAATGTCAAAACAAAAGCAGCCCTCCGTGATATCTCTGTGACACACGCTAACCAAACGGCAACATGGCTCACATAGACTCACGTCGGGGGAATGCGTTCTGATGCTGTGAGTAAAGTCTGTGGTCTTTGTGGTCCTTAAACACGGCTTTGAAAATACTGCTGCAGATTTTTACAACCTTTCCAACATGATTATATAGGTCTGTTTACCTCGGACAGGCACCTGGATGTTCAGGGCTTCGCTGCAAAGTTTTTGTAAACCGAGTGGGCTAAATAAGGGATTCATGAGGACTGTGTTACAGCCCCAGGCCCCCAGTCTTTTTCACTTTTGTATGTGTTTTGTGCGTGTGTAGCTAATTTCCTCTTTCCCTCCATGGAAACCTGGCTGTGTGAGCTCTGACATGCCATTGGAGGACTGGTTTCCAGCTCTGTTCTGGTTGGCTGCTCATTCCTGGTCTTGATTGGTGCAGCAGCTGAACACCTGCCCCCGAATGAACCACCTGCTGCAGCCACGCCAATATAAAGCCACACCTCAGTACATTCAAATCAAATCTCAAAGCGTATTGACAGGAGAGCTTAGAGCCTATATGCAAATGTGATACCTCATTTGAAAGCCAAGACCTTCTAGTTTCTAAAAATATCTGTGTGAGTGAAACACAACTTACATCATATTTTCTGTCCCTAACCCTAGGCCTAGGCCCCTGATCAGGGGGGACGGCAAGTAACATGTTAAAGACTTTTGCTCCATCCGAAACCAGTAAATTGGTAAGAGGTCTTACGCCAAACCGGATGTGCGTCAGCGTCCGCCATGATAAGAAGCGTCCGAATTGGGTTGTCGGTTAGGAAGGAGTTAGGGAAAGTGACCTGTATGCTAACTATCATAGCCACTTTAGCATAGGGACCTCTGAAGCTAACTCACTGGCGATTAGCCATGTGCCATCCCATAAGACACTTTTGCTTTCATTTAGTAGAAACTTAAGCCACATGGCTAATTTGCATACTGTAGCTTTATGAAACAGCTGTTGAGATAAAATAAAGGGAAATGTGAAGGATCATTTGGATGTTTCTCTTTTTTCCCTTAAATGTCTTTATTTGGACACTATGTTGTTGTTGGACAATATACAGTAGGTGGCGGTATGCGCTTTTGTTTGGCCTGCACTGAACTTTAAAGAAGAAGAACACAGCTGTTGGTGATGTCACTTCCCCTTCCCCTGGGTAAGGACGGTGGAATTGGGCAAATGCTGCTGAAGCTCTAGTTCACTAACTGCATAGAGATCGAACAGTTGACCCCATGAAAGGTTAAGGATTAGTTGCTACAATTTAATGGTTTCGGATGCAGCCTTTGTGTTTTCCAGGAACTGTGTTGGGTTTCTTTAACCTCTTAACCTGTTACCTGTGGCCTGAAGGGTCAGGGAGACACACTGTTATCCAAATATGGTAATTTTCCCTCTGGGAGACACCCAGTATGGAAGAGGGGAGAAATGGATTGCACATGCGCACACATTAAAAAACGTTAGGGCTGGTTTTCTCAAAATTAGGTTTTTGCTCCACTCATGTAACAAGTAAGCCGCTTTAGTAGCTCCGACAGAATCCGAACTTTGCAGTCTCAGAGTTTTTTTTAAGGCAAAATTTGAGTTTTTACAGATTGTTTTCACTTGGCTTATTCAAAAACAAAACAAGATCCAAAATCCTCTCTGAAAAAAATCGTTGTTATTAATATGTCACAAAATAAAACCATACATTTAAATCTGGGTCTATCCATTATTTAGATTTTGTCGCTGAACATATTGGCAATTTTGGCCATTTTTGTGCAATAAATACCTTATATGAAAACATAAAATGACAGAAAACTTGCAATACATTTTTCATGATATTTATGTCAGTTTAAATTTGACCACATTAGTCCAGTGCTCCGGTCTCTGCACTGGCTTCCTGTCACTCAGAGAATAGAATTTAAAACAGCGCTGCTTGTTACAAGTCTTTTCATGGTTTAGCACCAAAGTCCATCTCTGACATGTTAGAGCCGTATGAACCATCTCGGGCCCTGAGAACTTCAGGGAGGGGTCTCCTGGTGGTTCCCAGAGTCAGGACTAAACGCGGTGAGGATGTGAAAGTATTGTATCTGCACTCTTGCTTTTTACTGTAGTGTTTATGATTATGTTTTATGGATTGATTTGATCTGCTTTCTTCCAATTTCATGCAAATGTGAAGCACTTTGAATTGCTTTGTGTATGAATTGTGCTCTATAAATATACTTGCCTTGCCTGATTTAAAACAATAATGACTATTTGCGGAAAACCTGCTTTGGTGCAGAAACTGGGATTGTCCTTTCCACATCTCCTGCGCGATAAGCCCCCACCAAATCGTGATAAATGCAATGTATGTATTTAAGGGCGTCTGATCTACCAACCTTTACCAAACTAAAACTGGCACACAAAGGCAGTGTATGTTTTGGCTGGTGGCTGTTAGGTGCGATGCTATGTAGAGTAAACCGACTTCCTTGAGCACCCTCGGCTTATATTTTCATCAACATCGTAAAACACTTGTGATAAACAAGTGGAAACCCCCGATCCTTGGCCCAGATGTTGCTGCAGTGGGGTGCCACAGGTGCCTCCCTTTGGCCCTCCACTGTTTTGCCCTGTAACACACACATGTTTCTGCAGCAGTTTGGCCACACGTTTTGAGACGAAATGCTGGTGTACGAGGAGAATGAATAGGTTTAGAGGAAGCAATAAGAAATTTGCAGCAGATATTGAAATGAATATAAGAATTTTTCTTTTTTATAAAACTCCTCGTTAAACTTCAAAATCTTGTCAAAGGTCCAATACCAGATTTATGTTTACCTTGTTTGCATGTATTAAATTGTTGTGTCCAAACTTATTTTCAACACATTTCTTCCATCCCAATTCGTCACAGGTTTGAGTTTATAAGCACGTTTCGCAACTTTCAGGGTCAAGTTCTTTTCAATTCGACGCACAGTGTCTTTTCACTAATGTCTGCTTTTTTTTTTTTTTTTTATGGCCAATGTATTTTGTTTCCAGGTGACAGACTGTCCCCAAGACCCGGGAATTCATATTCACTCTGCCTGCCGTGACTCATGACTATCGCCTCCACGCTTTAACATCCCGGCCCTGCAGCTCACGTTGTTTTGTTTTTCCCCCCACATTTTTGGCTGATGGATGGCAGACATGTTGGTCTTTTCCTGCCGCGCTTTGGTTTGCGTCTGTGAGGCTTACGTCAGAGCCAATAAAAGGCACAGAATGGAAATAATTACGGGACTTTACGTTGGTGTAGGTTTAATGTGAGCGGAGGAATTCCTTCTATCTGTGTGGTATAGGCCTCGCATGAAATACTCCAGAGGGCAGAGTGATCTGGGTTTTTTACCGTTTGGGGGTTGGAACAAAACTTACATTTCAACGCCAATGACGCTGCTGCTAAAGATTTATGTAAAGTTGCATGTGGGCGCTTAACGGGTTTGACATTTTACATTTTGTGACTTAAAATAATGTGTGAATAAGAGGCTTCTTTTCACAATGGGCTGCGTTTGTTTGCTGCTCAGAGATTGGTTGGAGCTGTGGTTCAGGGAGGGTGAGCTGGATTGGCCACCATGTGAGAATCTGTGGGATGTGCTAGAGAAGGCTTTGCACAGTGGTCACACTCTCCAATCGTTAATACAAGACCTTGGTAAAAAGTGAACGCAACACTGGATCTTTGGATATTGCAGAAGTTTATTGAAACAATGCCACAGTGCATGGCGGTCCAACCAAATATTAGAGCTTGTGACCTTGTTTTGTTTTCTTCTGGTATGAGCCTCCACTTTTGGCTAACTGCATGTTCACAAACCAATGGTGCTGTAATGAATGCAGTTTTAGCGCTGAGATGAGATAAGCCTTTGTCTCCAGACAGCAGAAATTATGTTTGGACATCAATCACTATCAGAACTTACATTTTTCACACACAAACATATTTCTTTTGCAAAGTTAACACCAATTACAGCACAAGGAAGGAAGACTGCATTATCCCCAAAAGGTCATAACCACTTAACCCTCACCTGAACCAAAAACGCCACAAAAAAACAACAGAACAGTGATGAAAAAGTGACAAAAACTTGATTAAAAAAGTGACAAACTTCATAAAAACTTGATAAAAACATTACGAAAAACTTGATAAAAAAACAATGAAAAAAATTAACGAAACGGAAGCGATGTAAAAGATGCAAAAATTCAATGACACAAACGTTAAAGAGATAGCTCGGCAACAACGTGAGGAAAAAGATCCATTAAGCTCCAGGCAAGAAGCTTTTAGATTTGCGAAAAGCTGAACTGTAGAAAATACTCACAGTTAAGGCGGGGCTTAAGAGGTTAACTGCAGTAGCTATCGCACCTTGCCCTCGGCCATATTCACCTTTTTCCCGCCCAACTTTTGCCTCTTTTTGCCTCGGATCAGCACTTCCTTTGTATTGACACTTCCGGTAGAGCGTGAAGTCCGTTCATTAAGCGGAGAGCGTGGGAAAATGTTCTCCTCTAAAATTTGATGTTTAGTAGATTGATTTGTGTAAAATGTTCACTTTAACAGAATGTTCACTTGCACCAACAATTCAACACTTCACCATTTCTCTGAAATCGGCTCTGTGTTCTTGCAGTAACTGATTTTAACTTGACTTCCCCAGTCCTAGGTAAACTAATACGTGTGAAGGGGCGGGCACAATTCATGGTGGCGCCCACGCAAACTTCCGGAATAAGGTGAATAATATTGCACTTTTCCCTACCTGGCCTTAAAGTGCAATTACATAACCTTCCTTTTTACTTTAGTTTTGTTCATCATGAAGATTGACAATACAGGGCCAGTGGGGGCAAATGTACTTAAAATATGTAAGCGTCCTCTGCATTTTTTATCTATTACTTAATATAATACGGGGAATAAAAATTGGAGTGCTTCTGCAGGAGAAAATAAAAACAGATTAACAGGATTAAAACTGACCGAAGCCAAATTGTACTCCAGATATGGTGACATTTTAAAACTCTATAAAAGATCATGAATTTTTGCATACGTTTGCTCTTTTTCTATTACACCTGCATTACTGAGGTCAGAAGTTTTGAAAAATAGCAACGCGATTCACCAGAACATTTATCCAAAGTCTTATTCAACAGATGGCATTGAAATCTTAGAGGAAAGGCACAGCGTCTGTCATCCAAGGCTTTAGAATACTTGCTTAACTATCATCAAAGAGATTAAATCCACTCAAACCACAAAGTCATCACCAAAAAAAAGTGTGAAGAACGTCACACAATATGCAAACAGTGGTGTTAGTTGGTCACTATCTACCTTTTTGTGGTGCGCATGTGGTTCCTCGCATACTTGAACCTGGGTGGGCAGCGCTCAGAGCACCCACAAACGCAGACCCTCTGGAAGTGAGTGGTTTTTAAAACGCCAAAAGGCGATAAATCTGGCGCTGTTTAAGAGACACCTTAAACACCTATAAACAGAGGAGTGGAGTAATACCCTTCATGTGTGACATGTGTGCTGCCATGTCAAAGTCGTGTTGAGTCAACATCACTCTGTGCCCACCAGTGACTTTGTGGTTAATGAGTTCCTCCTATTGAAACGTGAGGGGATGGATAATAAAGGTATTACTTTTAGAGTCCTCTCAAACTGGAAAACAGACAATCAGCGAGCCAAAATGTTCTTTAAGACAAATAGTCATCTCTACATCCCTCTGGATATATAAAAACCCTAACCTTAACCTTAAAGTGATTATCTGTAAGTTTAAATATTTTACAAATGTTAATAGATGTGTATAATTGACAGCCTGGGTCTGAAATTTGACATTAAGTAATAATGTTTTCTAAAATATTATTGCTGATTTCAGCAATTAATTAGAATCCCGGAAATATCACTATGACCAATGAGACGAACTTTCCTGTGAAACCTCTGTTCCTGCTTTCCTTATTTTCCAAACTAGGAGAGGCTTTCTTATTTATTGGTTTATTTGATCGGGACAGTGCATGTTAATGAACATACATGGCAAACATACATGGCAAACATGTATTTCTGGTTAAAGAGGGGAGCAATTTGATTGTTTACTTTAACATTTCACTCCATCTCTCCTCACTTTGCAAACTTGCATTGTCACTTTAAGATTCGCTGTTCCTAACCCTCAATCTCAAGTTTTTGTTTTACAACAGACCGTCCCTCCCCATGTCAAAAACAGGCAGATGTAACCACGTGATGCGAGCTGATGAATTTGGAGCAAGTTACGGCACAATAGCGTAAACAAAGTAAAAAGCCAGTACCGGCAAAATATCCACTTCCTAATAAACAACAGTCATCTCAAAAGGCAAGGCAAGTTTGTAGAACACAATTTATAAACAAGACAATTCAAAGTGCTTCACAGTTGCACACAATTACAAGAAGGCAAATAAAATCACTCGATACAACCTAAATATAATCATTAATAAATTAGATTAAGAGTGCAGAGACCTGAGCACTGGACTAATATGGTCCTGTTTCCTGATTCCTGTCAGGACTTGAGTAGAAGAGTTCTGGATGCAGTAAGTCTAACCGTCTGGAGACAAAGACATGGACTAGTCTCTCAGAGTTTGGTTGCTTTTGGCTATGTCCCTGTCCATGTAGAAGACAGAAGTGAATGTGCCCCGTAATAAGAGCGAAGTATAGAAGACAGATTAGTCACGTGGAAGATTCAAGGATTTAAAAGGAACCCAGGAAAGATTTCGGAATCGTTTTTTCTCAGGAGTCCTGGGCCCAGACGATACCTTGTGTACATGTTTGTAGCGTCAGGAGAAACCAGAGCACATGGAAGAAACGTACGCAGGCATGAGGAGAACACGCAAACTCCACTTAGAAAAGGCCCGGGAATTGAACCCAGGGCCTTCTAGCTGTGGATATTCAGGGCAGGCATCTTAAAAATCCAAAATTCGGAGAAATAATGACTGCTTCTTCTTGCGGCCATGCTAAAACGTGAGCCCTTCAATGGAGCGTAGAGCCATTTAACTGCGTGAATGATTTGATTCGTCAGGGTCCTCTGCGCACAGGAAATGTGCCGTGAAAGTAGCGCTAAGGCCTGGTTCTTTGTGGTTGATTTTTAGTTTTTTTCCCCGTCTTTTAAAAACAAAAGCAGATGAGGTGGGTGTTTGAATGTAAACGGCAGCCGCTGGGGCAAAAGGCTTCACATGGAGAGACTGTGGCGCTGACCAGGGACCTCGTGGCTTCTGCGGAAAAACGTCACATCTTTTAACATCTCGTTATTCATCAAAGTGCAAAACTTCTTAGGGCCTGTCAGAAAGCATATTTCCTTCTGGATTGCCATGTGCCTTTACCGATCCATTCAAGAGCAAGATCAAGGACAGTCTTTGTTAACGGTGCCATTAATATGCAAATAACTAAGACATCGCAACGGAGAGATAAATGCTAACATACATTTAAAGTGGGGGTATTATGTAAAATCGACTTTTCAAGCTTTATATCATGTTATGTCATTCCCTCATTAAACACATGCCTGGAGTGTTGCCTTGGCTCATTCACATATTTTTGAGTAATCAGTAAAAACTTAGACGGCAGCCATTTTAGGTGTAGCTATGCCTCAGTCCTCCTAGGAACGCCCCCACCTCCTGGAGACGCCTCTGGACCTTTTGTCACCAGCCAAGCCACCAACCACTGCTCCTCAGCTCAGCAGAGCCCCCTCCCCGCACAGTAGTGTTGTTTAGATGCCACAGCAGTGTGCTGAAGGGGGCGTGTCGGAAAGCTTCTTAAAGAGACAGAGGCCTATTTCAAGACGTTCAGTACAGCCATTTTGAGAGAGCAATTTTATTCAAGGCAGTTATTTTAATTTACTGCATATACAGACCAACAGAAGGTTACGTCATCATTGTAGTATGCTATAGACTGGTGCTATGTGATTGAAAAAACATAATACCCCCTCTTTAAGACAAATTTAAGTTCACCTTTGACAATATAAGCTGATTTGATTGGACTGTGCAGTACCAGATGGACAATGGAGAAAAAAAAAAAAACTGTATTAAATAAGATAAACAACGTTAAAAATGGGATTGAAATTGCATGAAAACCTCATTTGAAGAAAAGTGCAACATCAGCGCATGGACATTTCTTCTGTCCCTCAGAAGGAAATGATCATCACTCTACCGTCATCTCAGGCCGTTTAAACACAGGTTGCTGCGCCGTGTGGGTCGACCCGAGTCCGCCCTAGTTTCAGCTGCATTTACTTCAAAGTAGATCAGTCCGTGTTCACATGTGTCCACACCAGACGTCGCACCGTCAGCCACCTAACAACTTATTCCCATGACAACGGGCATCAACCTGTCAATGTGCCGACACTTTTCAAATGAGACCCAGCGACGGCAAGGACGAGCTGAGCAAGGCCGCGTGGTGTTTTATTTGTTGGGGTCATTTTCTCACAGTCTCCTGACAGACACTGGACTTTATTTACTGATGATTTATTTACTGATGATTTACAGATGATTCCTCTGAGGGTGGTTTTGGAGCCCGCTCGTTTCCTCCCTCTGCGTCGTGAGACCTTGATAGTTGTCACTTAAAAGGAGAGCGGCACTGCTGAAGTTCACCTCCACCGGGAGCTTTGACGCTGAAACAGAGCGGCGTTGACTTTTCACTCCTCAAACTATGTATCGTGTGAAATTGATTTTCTTTCAGCTTTTTTGTGTTGTTCCTTCGAGTATTCCCACTTCCTTTTGGACTAATCCTTTCCACCTTGGTTGTTTCTTCTTCTACTGCGGATTGGGCCCCGATCTGTGTTTTCTAGATTTTCTGACCACCACCTTTTTTAAAACCCATAATCCATCGCCGGAGCTGGTGTGTGTGTGTGTGTGTGTTCAACACGCTGCCATGCATTTGCTGTAGCATGCCATTAGCTGAGAGTGAAAGCTTGTTTTCACTGTTTTACGTCATGCTTTTCTTTCTACTGCCTGCAGAAGGCGGTCTGACCCTATTTGGAATCCTGGATATATCAGTTTTTTTAAACATTACTTCATAAACAATAATTTTTTAAGTGAATAAATGATCCCTGATGCACAGACTGAAAATCATAGACATATTATTAATAGAGCGTTAATACTCAGTCCTCCCCGTTTACCATAATGACCACTTCGAGGGGGAAATCATGGCGGATTTACAGGCTCCTCCTCCCCAGCTCTGAGCATGTTCCTAATAAGGCATAAGGGCGGGATCTTCACTGTAGACTCGGCCCTTGCGTGACGTGTAGCTCGCGCAGCTCCAATGCCAATGCTCCAAAACAGTCTGACCCTCTTTAAGTACGAGATTTCTAAAATGTGTCCTACGATAACCAGCCCGGTGCCTCTGATTGTGTCTAACCCAGCGTCATCACAGGAGGAATATCTAGCTGTAGACAGTTCCAAAAATTAGGCACCGTGTCTAAAGTGCAATGCATTCCAATGGGGGACTAGCGGGTATATGGAGGTACTACAATGGCGCCTCCAGTGTCGTCGTCGCAAAGCAGGCAGCCAGCGGCCATTGCTGAAAATAGACCAATTGATTGTGTGGTGTCAGTGGCATCACTATGACGCAAGCAAAAGTATCAAAATCGGAATAAAAAGTATATGTACCACGTTTATACATGTAACATATCAAACAAGGAATGAGGGAAATTTCAATATTCAAAAGCAAATAGGAAGCACAAACTTAAGCAGTAAAATAGTCAAGCAATCTTATTATTTTCCTAAAATATAGATTTAATGCCAGGTGGTATCAAATTTATTGCTTTTTAGCGACATTTAAGGCCTTAATTATGGTACTCTTATGGGCCTCTTATGTATGATATGTCGACTTGATCTAGATTAAGGTCACATTATAAACATGTGACGACCAGGAGCATTAATATTTGAGAGTCGACCGAAATATGAACTGCTGAAATAAGCATTAGTATCCATTAGATACATTTCAGAATTTGTTTGTAGATTGTAGTGGTCTAATCTACAGGGATGGCAGGTTTTATGAACAATCCGACCACACAATGCTAAGTTTCGTTGTTTGTGAAAGGGTTTATTTTCCTCAATCATTACATTCTTTATGAATTGCTAATGGCAACCTTTCAAAATACACATAACTGATTTGATTGTATTATTGGATTACTGGATTAAAGCCAATAGTATTTGCACCTGCCATGTAAGAATTACATTTTAGCTATAGCTTCACAACTAAATCAATATTTATGACTTCGAGGGGATTCTGGGGTATCATATAGTCGGAGGTCACGGAATTGTTCCCAGTTGCCTGTGACCGTAACTAGCAGCTAACAGCTACCAGCAACCACAAAGCGGAATAAGCACATGGAATGGGAGAATGTATTTCCTTCCTGTGATTCATATTAAGTTTATTAGGCCGCTACACCCACAGTTCACTGCTTCAAAGACTGCAACAAACTCGCCTGGATGGCCTTACGCCGCGTTATACTGCACCACAGTGAGTCCAGGTTTCCTTCCCCTCCTCTTAAGCCCCTCTGCGGCCTGTGAACAGTAGCTATTGTGCCTGGGCGGTTCTCACAAGGCCAAGCGAGAGGCAAACTTTTTATACTACAAAACGTGCCAGCATCTGTTTCCCATACAAGGGCGACCCCAACTCCGGGCGTCCGAACCTTTTATACAGAAACGTAGTTGGAGACATTTCCACTTGAACTGTCTCCGATAATCCAAAAACCAGCGTAATGTTTGTGCAATTTGAGCCCTGCAGTTTATGCCAGGGCACGCACACGGTCATGTCAATGTCAATGTCAATGTCAACTTTATTTGTATAGCACATTTAAAAACAGCTACAACTGCCCAAAGTGCTGTACAACAAACATTATAAAATACAATTGAAGAGTAAAAACAGTCACAAAATATACAACATGAAACAATAATAATAAAATACATGGGATCTGCTCCGCTTGTGTTGAAGGCCAAAGCAAAAAGATGAGTTTTCAACAACGACTTAAAAACATGAATGGACGGGCCATTTTGACATTTAGCGGAAGGCTGTTCCAGAGTCTCGGAGCCGCTACATGCTATTAAAGTGGACATTATCAACAGGTGCATATCATTCAGAGAATTGTGAGCGTGACCTGTTGGTTTTCTAATGTACAAGTGGAGACGGCTGAAAATTAAGATGGCAGGTCTACCAAAAACTCGCAAGTTGGCTTACTATGGCAACCTGCAAAAACTTAACAAATACACAAGTATAGTTTGAAACATGAAGGAAAACACATTTTGGCTGGATAAACACATATATTTTTGATTATTATAAAGAATATTAGGCAAATAAAAACACTTCGTTATAGCATACCAAACCTTAGTCGGGGATCCCATACTCGAAAGCGTTTTTCTTCAAGGCTTCTTTGAACTGAATTTGTAAGAGCTCATTGTCATACGTTGGAAGAGTATTCCATTTTGGGGTCAAATCATCCAGCAGAAAAGCAAAAGAGAAACTTAAATAGCCTGCTATTTTTGTCAGAAGCAGAAAAGCAGTTTGCAAAGCCTCCACAGCTTGTCCGAAGGGAAACACAATCTTTCGGGTGTAACTTTCAGGGTTCATTCTTTACCTTTAAATGTTTCGGCCACTATCTGCATGCCGTCATCAGAAGTGTCCACGCCGTGCGGTGAGGTGTCACTTTTCAGCTGCTCTTACTTCTGAGGCGTGACCAGTCTGACGGTCCCAACAGGTCCGCCAGACTGGTCACGCCCCTGACGCCCGGTGGATTTGGGGCGACAGGGGGCGTAATCATTGGAGGAGGGTGTCCCAGGTGTGGGACAGGAGAAAACGCTCCTTCGTCACAATCTTTCAGGATTGTTTAGTTTAGTTTATTAGTTTATTTGAGCAGTTAAAAATTCTGCTCAAAAGGAGTGGGCTGAAGCAAAAGCTTATAAGCGCAACAGACTGTTCTGTAGAACACATGGAGTTGGTCAGGTGTCGATCTACCTTCCACTAACTTTGTGCCTTATGCTGGTAACACAATGTTTTTGGTATTTGCTGACGTAACTGTCTTTGTGGGGAAATTTTCACCAGAATACTCACTTTTCCTCTTCTTTCTAAGACGTGTACCTGGGATCAGGAGCGAATTTCTGATGGGTGTGGTTGACAAGCGTATTAAAGCAGTACTAAGTAACGTGTTTACCTTAATAAATCCTTTCCGTAGTCCCTCTGGGGGTAATACAAGTGTTAATGGGATGATTGGAGGGTCTTTCATCTCCCCCTGGTGTCTCTGGCCAGAAAACCATGCTTGCAACTTGACTGCCACCGGGGCGGAGCAAGCAATACACACTAATAGAATCACGGAGAAGAAGCTAACAGGCTAACGGGCAAAGCTAACTGCGGGATAGCGCCACTTTAAACAGTATTTACAGCCAAGTTTGAGTGAAAAAAATATTCCCATTGTATAACTGGATGTACAACACCCCTCTCTCCCTTCACCTTTTCTGTCAGCGTAGTATTTACTCTCCAAGACATTTAATAAGTTAAAAAATCGTAACTTGCTACGACACCTGCAGTTGTGCTTATGGCCTCTAGGGCAAGAGTTACTTAGTACTGCTTTAAACAATCAGAGAAAAGCCGGGTATGGCGCGTATTTTGTTAACAAGGAGGTTAGTGGTTTTACAATGTCTCGGCCAGAATAGTGGAGACAAATACGTATGAACGATTTATATCGTACTTTCAAAAGATGACAACTAGAAAAAAATCATCTTAGAGAAGATGTTAAGTGCATTTAAGAAATTATTTTACTTTTGTGCAATTTGGTTCCTGTCGTGACAACGTGTTCTATAATTGGATCGATATAAAACTTTTGGAGATTTGTTTGACTGTTGAGTTCCAGATACGAAAAAGCAGGAGTGGGCGGCTGCTGCTGGAGTCTACTCTCAATGTTTGGGGCTGAAATCAGCGTTTTCTACAGTAATTTCATTGACACGTTTCGCAAAATAGTTTGATGTTGATTGGGTAGAGGCCTGCGTTCTTTTAGAGTTGAGGGAGTAGCACTACAGTAAACAGAGTGGTGTGGTCAGATATGAAGTTTGGCCCCTGACAGCCACCATAAGTCTGTGGGAGTATGGTCTTGAGTTACTGCCTGCAGTGAGCGGATGGCGCGGCTGCAGTGCTTACTCTTGTGTGCTATACACTATCATCACACACACGGCTATGCAGAAGGAGATGGGAGAGGAAGAGGAGGAGGCGTGTGGAAGTGTGGGAAAGATTAAATGTTGAAGGAGGGAGTCTCGCTGTGGCAGATGGTCCACACCAGCTCAGGAAAACAGCCAGGGGACTTCTACAGCTCTGAGACGTGTTTCCAGGGGGTTAGGAACCCCGTCTGCTCTTGTTTACATTTTTACAAAGCGTAGATGTGACTTTTAATGAAAGAGGTTGGTTTTTTGGGTTGTCATGCCAACCCAAATTTTGAAAGATTGTTTGTTAAAGCCATACTGTAGGGGAGAGCGGGGAGGACTGGGTCACATAAGACATTTCTTAGCGTTACTGCCAAGGCTTTCAACACTTTGCCAAGATACCGAGTTTGCAACACTCTCCAGAACCATACCTCTAAATCATGAGGCTCATGAGGCTTTACGGCTTCCACCGTTTTTCCATACTGAGCTGTATTTTTAGCTTAGACGAGTTGATGCCTAACTGTCTGGTCTTTGTGGGTGCGCTCAGTCATGCAAATGTTAGCATTTAGCCTTTCCCAGCAAAGATATAGATCCAAACTGAGGTGAAGTTAGACGCGACCAAGCTCTTCCACCTTTTCCCTATTTAAATACAGTTACGTGAGCCTTTACACGATCCAAGTATAGTTACACAAAATTAAACATGTCGATTTTCTAAGCAGATAAAAAGGGGCACTATATTGTAAGGCGTAATAACACTGGGAGTACTTGGACGATATTAATGCGCGAACGTCGAAGTTATTAGACTAGATGTCACATTGCACGAAGTGGGGATTGTAGAATTGTGAGCTGGACTCGTCTCCACTGTGCGATGGTTCAAAGAGAGAATTGTAGGCTAAACGTTCACTCTGCGACTAGCCTTCCAAAATACCTGCCTGATGTCGGTCGTAGCTCGTCTTTGGTCGAACGGTTGTAGTTAAAATCTTTAAACTCATCCCTGTCTCACTGTACAACCTACAAACTGCAATTTTGAGCTATGGCCTAAGATTTTCTCCACGACGAGTGATCGTTCGTCGCGGACGGCCAAAATTGTGCAGTGTGCACCTGGCTTAAGGCCAGTGACTTACCGAGTGAGCTAAACAATTAGAGACTGTGGAGGGCTGGTGTACCATCGAAACACACGGCTTGTCGAGTTGCACTGAATGCTGTGCATGCGCAGAGCTATCGGGACATTTTCTAACCTGCATTTTTCATTTAAAACCTTTTATAATCAAACTACCTTAAAGGCACTAGATACTAGTTGGTAATTTACTCACTACTGCCACCTCAGGTCTAACACGTAACTGCAGTCTCTATATTAAGCTCGTGCATGACGGCACTTCAGACCCGAATTAACACCTTTTTGAGTGACAGTGCAGGATTTTAGTAGCCTGGCTAACGCCAGACTGCTGTGTACACTCGAATCTTTTCGAACTTCACAGGAGCCTGGGGACCATGGCCGAAATCTTCGCATGGATTTGGGCACCAATCACAGAACGAGGAGGGACAGCAAGACGATGACGCGCTATTCGACATAAGGAAGCTTGTAGTTTGTTTAGGGATAAAAAAAATTAAAAATATGTACAGATCCAACATGACAGCAGCAGACGTGACGCCATCTTTCGATCAAGCTTTAGAACGTGTTTTAAATAGTTTAGCTCAAAAGTTTACAGCAGGTACGTCATACGTCATCTGATACCATGATACGATTGGCTATGGCTACGTGCAGATGCATGATAGATATTCGTAGCGCCCAATAAACGGCTATGAACAATCGTAAACCACACCTCTCCTACGAGAAAATGAATTGGTGGTCCCCAGACTAAATATCACTTGTGATTTTAGTCTGGCGTTAGCCAGTCTAGGATTTTAGAGGCAGGTGTGGTGAACAGGTCTGGGCTCATTCTACACATTAAGACATTCCTGGAAAATGTAGGGGGAGGAAAATACATAATATTAATTTTTTTAAACTCTGTATAGTCCCTTTAAGGTTAGCATTAGGGTTAGGTTGACAGTAAATCCTGTAAAATGATGTAATAAAAGTTTAGATGCATTTTACAGGTCAAACTATCACTGGGAGCATGCACAGTTGAACTTTCAGTGCCGCTCGACAAAGCAGTGCATCTCGACGTGACACCAGCGGTGTTACAGTTCTCATATTCTAGGGCCACACTCCACACCCCACTGCATTTGAGTGCAACTGTTACACAAATCATAACCGCTGTACCTGTGCGTTAACATCAGAAGCCAGTGCTGCATTTTCCCATGGTTATTACTAATAGTATCCCGGTGAAAACGGCTGGTCTTCCGCTGACGCAGCTGTATCCAGTCCATTAGAGTCCATCTCCCTGCTGCTTGTTGCTCGGCTGATCACCACGTGTTGAGTGAGCGGTGCTTCTCTCAGGGGCCTCTTTCCCCGTACTCTGCTGCATACACCTTACAGTTCTTTTCCTTTTTTTCTTTTCTGGAAAATGCCTTGACCAAAGAGGGAGGGAGGAGGAGGAAGATAAAAATCATGGGTTGAACAGAACTGCTCGCCTTGAAAATATGCTTTGAGTTTATTTGACGACATAAAAGATTATATCAATTCCTTGGCCGAGCACATCAATCGGGAACAGGAAAAGTAACAGTTTTTTACTGTTGCTGCTTGTTCATTTTACTTGGTGGTCTAATACATATAGACAGTTTCCATGCCTTTTCAAGTTGCGAAAACATTGTGGGAAGTTGCATTGTTAGTACGCCCATAGGTAAAGCAGCGCGTTGTAAACAAAGCAACATGAACAGAACCATTTCCAGCGCGTAATCGTCAGCACGTGTGAAAGACTTGGATGTTACGGCCCATAAATGCTGAGTTGGAGTTGGACGGCGCTCGGTGTGAAAAAGAGAGGAACCCTCCCAAACAGCCCCCGCCGCTCGGCATAAAACGAAACAACAGGGGTATTAAAAGGGGAGAGAGAGAGAAATTATGAAGAGGGAGAGAGAGAAGCTTGGTATATAAACAAAACAACAGGCCTATTAAAAGAGCAGGAGTCTGGGCTTCCACCAAGAGCCAGGGGCAAATCTGGAAAGGTACATGGGAAAGGCAGGATACACCCAGCCTTTAAGCTGCCTCTTCTGTTCACACAAATCCAAAACAAGTGTATGACTGTTTGTTTTCCGACACACAGAGAGAGATTGACAGACCACTTTGTCGTTTTCAGATTGAAGAGCGATATGAAGCGTGGATATCTTTAGTGCTAGCCATGTCAATCTGGAATGGCTTGAGTTAAAATCATTTGAGGAGGATAGACTTTCCACGTTGCCACACAGCTAGGTCTCAAAACGTAGCAGAATAACAAAGCTCTAAAGCCATTCAATGTTCAGTTTAAGCGTAGCGTTTGTTTGGCATAATTGTGCAGGTTAAGGTATACTTTATTGTCCCCGTGGGGAAATGTGTCCTTTGCATTTGACCCATCCTTTGATGCCACAAGGGCAACCTGTAAGGAGCAGTGGGCAATGGGAAGTTACGCGCCCAGGGACCCATCTCCAGATGTAGGGCCAGGCTGACTGGAGGATCACCTATTCTGCATGTTTTTAGTGGTAGTTACATACATGGAAGTTACATACGCATAGCTTACCACCACCGAGAACGGAGTGAATGTGAAATTGTCCCATGTCACAGGCATGGTCTCTTTGTGACCATGCCTGTGACATACTCATTTTGAGTAACTGTATTCTGGTAAAGTTACACTTTCATTTGAGAGTATTTAGAATACAGTTCCTTTCCAAATATCAAGGGAATACATCCCAGTACTCAATCATTAAATGTTAGCTCCATATTGCACAACATTATTAAGAAAGAACTTTTAATGTTGACCTGTTTTTCAACCTAAATAAAATAAAGATTTAAAACGCCTTATGCCACAGTTCATACAAACACTGCACATGTGTCACATGATGCTGTATCTGCTGCTCCATTGGCTCCAGTTCCTCATTAATGGTAAGTGAGTTCATAACAGGTGTTCCAACAACAGTCTTCATTTTTGTAATTCATACACCATATCAATATATAAGTAAGTGCTTTATTTGTCATTGTACAACCGTACAAAGAAATTGTGTTCAGGTGCCGTGCTTGTGGGCAGACCTGACCAGCATGTTTTTGGAGGTAGAGGAAACCGTAAATATAATGACAATCAATGTGAAAGTATTTAAAAAGTATTCAAACTATGCAAGTATTCAGTATTAAGTAACTAAATACAATTTCAAAGTATTCTCCCCAACACTGGGGAAGTTACAATGCACTGCAGTGTACCCACATCGCCGCGGACGTCTAAAAACTCCACAAACACACGACAGCTCCCCCCGCGCTTCACTTCCAAACGAGTCGACGAATCATGAAATATAACTGTGAAATCTGCTCATGTGTCGGGAAGCGTTTTAGTTTTGGAAGAGACAGAACAACGGGTGCTTAAACCAATGAGCATGTCCGGACACAACAGCTCCTCTGATTGGTCCCCTGTGTAGTCACTGTCTGTCGCCGCTCTAACGAAGGAAATCGTAATGAATTAGATCACTCGTTACTGGAATATCTAACGCGGTTATTTGCACCGTTATTTGTCAACGCCGTCACTCCCAAAATGGATTTCCACTCACAGTGAAACTCTCAAATGGGAACAGAAATGAATACACCATGCACCGATTACAACAACCTTATAGGATAATTGCAAAAATCCCAATTCGACTCCAAAATATCTCGATTATTGTCTTGAAATGCATAGAAAGCCCTTTGATGAGAGGCAAGACTTCTCATTCTAAACAAACCAGTCCATTTCTTGTAAAAGATGGAAAAACACATGGATGAGCGAAAGCATGAGCACCTTTTTTTCCCGTTATTGTGCAACCCTTCACCGTTCACTTCTTCCCCGGCCAAAGCCTCACATGCCCTTTCCACATCCGAGCTCCACATTTTCCAGCATTGTAGGAAATGAACTCTTGAAGCGCCTGGCGGCTGTCCCAATGCTGTGTTGAAAATCCCACGGCTGCAGCACCTTGCAGCTCAGCGCTGCAGACCTATAACCTGCCGTGTTAGCCTTGTGTGGTCTTTTTGTTGGCACCTCAGAGTCCTGGCTCTGAGGTGCTGTTCGGCTTCCTCCGAACAGCAAATGAAATCACTTTTGTTGCGCTCTGCATTGTGTTAATGTGGCTGCAGTAAAAGCTACAGGTCTCATTGGGATTATTCCTAACTCAGAGAATACGGTGATTAAAGGTGTGGGGAGGCTGCCAGGAAGTTGACATTTGTAGTTTTTTTGGGCCAAAGCGGCAGGCCTTGGATCGCACGCACATTTTTGACTTTTCATCTTGAGAACGGCAGCTATTTCCAAATGAAAGAAATGGGAACATGACTCAACATGGGAGGAAATGCGATCGTTTTAAGCGGGGGTGCGGGCTTCAAAAAAGGAATTGGCGAAGCGGCGGTTCTTATAGTGGATGCTGTCGGTGATGTTTATATGTTTTATTGGACATAAAGTGATTTATGGATACAGATTGTAGGGGAGTGGGACAAGTTGTCCAGTTTTGTTTGTTCTGGTCTCCACTGCTCGTCAACAGTCTCACAAGAGCCATGCACATTCAATCAAAGCTTAAAGCATTGACTCACATCTTATTGCAATAGATATAATTAACTGTTGGTTGGTTGTCCCTATTGTTATTAATGTGGTATTTGGTATTAACATACATGTTTGGTTCTTGAGATAATGCCATGAGGTCTAGGAGCTGGTACAGTAACAAAAAAGATGTTCCAGGTGTGGATTAAAACAAAACGGTGATGTGAGTTTCTTCACAACAAAGTGGAAAAAGTAACAAAATGTTGTTGCCACAGAAAAAGTAATCCGATTACAGATTCCTAAAAGTAACTTAGTTACTTTACTGATTACTTGATTTTAAAAGTAACTAAATTAGATTACAAGTTACTTTATTAGTTACATTAATCAGCTGCCGACATCACCTCCCCACCTCAAAATGCAAAGGAACCGGTTTTGCCGATACTCACTTTATTGGAAGTGCATTTTAACGGCAACATGAACAAAGCTGCCATAGATTCAGAACAGTGATGTATTTCCATCTCTCTCCTCCTCTGCTGTTGTCTATGTTTATGACGTGAGTCGTCTTCAGGCTGAAAATGTGACTTATAACAGACGTTACATCACTCCACGAGACGCAAGAAAAAAGAAGTATATGTTTTTCCTCAGGAAAATGACAGAATAGTATCTCACAGAGACTTGGAAAAGTAACTTTAATCTGATTACTGCTCTGAGAAAAGTAATGCGCTAGATTACTCGTTACTAAGTAACTTGTTACTGGCATCACTGATACATAATATAACGGAACAAAAGGAGTAACAGAGAGTTGCGCCAGCCGAGGACCTACTGGCCAATGGGCAGGAGGTAGCTCCAGCTTTTAGTTGGTCATTTGGCAATCTGAAAGGTAAGGGAAGAAAACGAAAGGACAGCTTTACACCGTACGTAAAAAGACAAAACAAGTTTTAAAATAATCACAAAATGCCTGATGTGTAAAAGATCCATTGTTAAAACAATGATCATATCCCATTCACCCCCCATGAGACAACCTTCATTAAGTCTTTAAGAGTGGAGGCAGATCTTTGGCAAAGTCATGCTGCATAGCTGGACTGAAAACTACTTACTCATGTCTTTGCTTTAATCATGGATTTATGGTTCTTTCGTTCAGTCGTTAAATAGACAGGCTCGTTTTTATATAGATTTTTCGAAGAAACCAGACAGAAAATGACTGATGCATACAGCGGGATCCATTTTAACTTTGGAAATGTTTATGTGAATAAAAATGTGTGCGACAAATAATGAAAAGAGTCATTATATTGTTCAAAAACCTTTCACGGGCGGTTTCTGCTTGACTCGTTTGCTGTTTTCTAGGGTTTGCTCCTGTAACGTTTGTGCAAAATTGCATAAAAACAGATAGAAAAAGATCAGTCTCTGATTCGGTTCAAACTGTCACAAACGTCTAAACATCACATTACTACTTTGCTCTGCTGCTGTTTTGTTTACGAAGTCATGTGCTCTAATGACTGTTTTTTGTGATGACAAGTCAACAAATGCTGCAGTCTATCTTCATTTTTTTTTTTTTATCACTGCATCCCAAGTAGCATTATTCTTGTATGTAATAGTACTTCCGTTTTCAAAATGGCGGCATGAACTAATGTGTGACATCACTGGAAACAGGTACTACACGAACGCAACTTCTCGACAAGGCGCAGTAAAGATTCTGAAGCAACAGCTGCATGTCTGTTCTGCCGATTCAAAAGCATTTTTATGACGATGGCAGGAGAGAGAATCTGTCAAACTTGCAACAACCAACCCTGGAGCTAAGAACAGGAGGGTTATTCTTCCTGTTTCAATCCAAATATCTTTAAAACAATATACCACAAAGCCCAAAAAGTCATGTATCTGTTTGAGGAACACGTTTTATTTTGCTTTAGCATCACAGAGTCACCTCATTCGCCAAACGTAACGGATCAGAATGAATGAGTCACTGTCAGGAAACTCAGTCTGACCATTTTTAGCCGAATAATACCTAGATTTTCCACCGGTGTCCACAGATTTGCCAAAACCAACTGGCAGAGAGCTTTACTTAGTGGCTTTTCCCCATCTGTCCTCGGGCCTTAGCCACTTCTGCTAATGTTCTGGGCTGCTGCGCTAGCCGCAATGGCACGGGTTATGTTTGCACTGGAAGAAGTAGTGGGCAATGCCATCCATGTCCAGTGGAGAAATATGAAGTCTAGTGGAGGAATTACGAGTGTGGTTATTTTACCAAGGGGCTAAAGAGGCTGGGAGAGACAGAGGTCAGAAATAAGTAATGTGGTTATGTCGTTTCAATTGTGTGACTAGATCTTACCCAGACTTTTAAACCTGGTGTTTTTATGTGTCTATTTTAGGTTAGGCTTTCCATTTCAACAGGACATAAACGACCCGTTTATCTTCATCATTTGCTGAATTTGTTTCATATCGTTTTTTATTGACTTGACATTTTTGGCGCTTTTCTGTGTGGTGTTCTCCCCCAGACATTCAACTCTTAATTTATAATTCAACTTTCATGGGAACATTAACCATTCTTGCTGTCAACAGCAGAAATGTATGACAGGACTGGTATGATTATTTATCTGTGTAGTGCAGACTATGTGAGTGCTGGTGAAGGGGTTCCTAAAAATGAGGAACACTTTTTCTCTAGATGACATAATGAAGTGAGCTCTGGATGGGGAAACAAAGCACAACTACAAGCCACTTTGCTGAAGAAAAACAAAACAAAAAACAGAATTATAAAGTGGTTGCGAACTCAACATGTCCGTTTATTCCGAATAATGGAGCTTTCAATATCTGTGTAAAATGGAGATGATGATGAAAGAGGGTAATTTTGTAGTGCTGTTGGCTTCCATCTGTCCTGACTGGTAAAATATGATTAAGCCTCGCTTTAAAGGATCTGTATCATGCTATTTTAGCCATTCCAAAGTAAAGTATAGGCATATATATGATATATTGTACCTCTATCACTATGGAGTACTCATTTTTGAGAGAAATATAAGTATTTTTGGGGGGTATTTTCCCTACCCGGAAGACCAGACGCTTCGATTCAGTTAACTCCGCCCTCTCTACGCTCATTCCACATTTGCAGTATTATAAATATAAATATTGCTGCAAAAAGTGAAGTTACTTCACATAATGCAGTTATAAGGAGTTGACATGTGCAAAGCAGTTTCATAAATGGCTACACACACGCTAACACACACGCTAACACGCGTTTTGATTGACTCACCGCTCAGCATGGCCTCCCCATCGTCGCATGTTTACGTTATGGCCCTCGTGTTGGTTATAAAAGTTAATCCACTTTGATTCTGGCCAAGGTTTACCAAGCATCCATCAGGTTGGTTGATATAGTAGCTAGCTTAATCCCGGAAAGAAATTCCAACTTCTGGCGAGTGCACTCTTCTTTAGGAAGGTTGAAAAGTCCTGTTCCTCTCGTAGCCAAACGCGCATCCGTGGCATTATCGGTAAGAAAAAAGAACAGGCGTGTCCAGAGTAGGTTAGAAAGAGCTCAGTCTTCAAAAACAACACTTATGCTCGATCCATGGCTCCTCCAGCCGTGGGTGCGCTTGATTAGCGTCGTGGGACAGCACAGACGCGTCGGAGAGTTGCTTTTTTTTTTTTTTTTTTTTTTTTTTTTTTTTCAAAAAAAAAAAAAAAAAAAAAAAGTTTTATAAATACAAATCAGGCCGTAAGGCATTACATTACAGACGTAGAGCACTTCCGTTCCTTTGTGACGACACAACTGAACAGCTCAGTGGTTTACCAGGAGAGGACGGAGCAGCTGCTCAGAGAGCAGGATTCAGGAGGATTACTTAGAACTGCGTGAATGAAGCCAAAAACCGCTCTGGGGGTGTTTTGATAAGGAAATAGCATAACAACATGGCTAAAAACTCAAAAAAGTCGATTTTGCATGATATAGGACCTTTAAGCAAAGCTGACTTCGCTATCAATGTTTTATGCAGACTTTGATAAGACGCTCTTGGCCTGAAGGAGCAAAAGTTGATGAATCCAGGACATAGGCATCGGCTTCAGTATACTTTTTAAGTACAGCTTCATGTCGAAGTCATGAGCGCTTAAGGCCGGTTTATGAAGAAATGTGGAGACTTTAATCAGACACCAAAAGTGGCATTTTAAAAGTGCAAATCTCATTCTAGAAGTGACAAGGAGCCCTTCAGCGCCATTGTCAGTCTTTGCTCAGAGGAAAACCTGACTCCAGTTTCCAATGGACAGATGCAAATGTTAAATCAACAGTAGCTTCCCTTCAGAAACATAACTGTGCCACAACTTTCCCTTTGATTTGAAGGTGTTGACGTGGCATTTTAGAGACACCCAACTTTTGCTTTTCTTTAACAAGTTAGGGACATGTTTTATTCATGTTCATGCAGGTTTTACGGTGGAAGAAAATGGGACATGGGCACAAAGTGAAGTGGCGCAGCGTGTAGCTTTGCCAATACGTTTCTGGAAATGTGGTTACTTCCAGGAATCAGAGGGTGTCGAATGTTGAGGTGAATAACTTTGATGAATGCGAGAAAGGACTCTACTTATGTGTTTTGATTTTTTTCACGCTCTTCTTCGATTGGACTCTATCTATTATGCAACTAACTCCAGGGAATACAGATCCCAGCCCTTCAGCAGTGGAAGAAGAAACAAAGAGTCATTTCATGTTGTCATATAAAAATAAGGCCATTTATGCCTAAAAGCGCACACAATTTGCCATATTTTCAACGACAAAATATGAACAAAGGATTGAGCCATGTGTACATGTATGGTTTTATTTTGTTGACATATTAGTTACAAAGACTTTTTCAGAGGGGATTTTGGATGCCTTTTGTTTTTGTTTTTAAATGAGCTGTTTATTAGTGGAAAAGTCAAAAATGTAAATGTAAAAAAAAAAAAAGGTACATTTTGCCTTTTTTAAATTCAAAACTCAATAAATCAGGTTAAGAATAAGATATAAAAATAATCCTTCATTGTTTGAAGTCTGTAGGTGACACTTACATGGAGATATTGTCGCCACATATGAAATAAACTGCATTTAAAAAACTGCAAATGGCCCTTGAACTTACAATTTCCCAAATAAATCTATAATTGCAATAATTCAACATTCTATAGATACAGGCGACATCTCTGGAATCGTCCATATATGGTCATGTTTGAAACAGTTAAGGTTTGTTTTGTTTCCAGGTGAGTTTATCTGTTAAAAGGCCAAATTGGCCCAAAACCTGTAAATGAAAAAAAAAAATCAATTTTGCCCCTTAACTGTAACAAAAGGAAAACGTCTGCTATCGTTTGTTGCAGCAGCTTTGAGATGATACTGTTCCTCTCCAAGCGATTGGCCTTCAGCTGTGGTCGTAAACTTTGATTAATTGAACTTGTCTCGTGTCACATTCTGAGATCAACTTTTATTATAACCCTGGCAGAAGAAGCGCCTCAAAGAAGCCGCTCATTGCCACCGCAGGCACACAAACTGTCCAACGCCCTGGAAACAGTTTCTTAATAGCTTGGTAAATGAAATGAACTTCTGATTTGAGTAATAAAACTTGTGGCATCTGTTCAAATGCTTGTATCTGCAGATGCAAGGATGTTAACCTCTTTAACTGGCTTAACTGAGCGCATTTTATCCAGTTCGGCTTACCCAAATCTAAAAGCTAAAAGTGTGGGGGTTAATAAATTAATAGACTTTAGAATTTTGACCATTGAATATTTGGAAGCATGCGGAAATTCTTCTGCAGTTTCTTATAAAGCATCAGCTTTTTTTCTGGGTGGTAGGGAGGTGTAATGTGAAATCAGCTTTTTATTTTTTTTGAGCTTTCTACCATGTTACGATGTTCTCTCAGCAAAAGCGTACCAGGCGTAACTCACAAATGTCATGTTTAATCTTCTTGGGAATGAGAGGAGGAAGATCCTTTGAACCACGTTATATTACACTGCCGGACATTAAAAAAAAATAACTCTCTCCAAACTCTCTGCCTTTTAACTTGAGTAAAACCTCTTTCACCCCAGTTCATGTGTTTTTAAATTTTTTTTACAGTATTCGAAGTTAATGCAATTTTTGTTCTTCTTATAGCCAGACCTTTGTGTTGATTTTGTAACGGTTGCGCTATAAGAACAACAAATTGCATCATTCTTAGAAGACCCAGTGAACCTAATTGGATTATTTCTAAGTTCTAAGAGCTGAAACATAAATCTGGACAATGTGTAATGCCTGCTGAAAGACTTTGACCGCGAAATAATACAGTCTAAACTTTGGCTTTGTGATCTGACTCGCTCCACTTAACTTTATATTCAGAAACGTAATCAAAAGGCACAAATTCATAAAAGTACATAGTAAAAAACTGTCCTGAAAGGGATGCCCAGAAGCGTATGCGGACGTGAGAGCGTGGGGAGCAGATGCAGAACCCGGTAATTGCGCAATAAACCGCAAGTCATCCGCGGATAACGTTGTGAGAGGAGGAGAGGAGGCCGGACGGACGGACGGCGTGCGCAAACTTCATAATCGAAAGTGGCAAATGGATTTAGTTTGGAGAGCGTTTTGAGCCCAGAGCTGTTCTTTAAACCAGGAGAGGGCGTCAGCTGCGCGGTTTTCAAAAAAAATACTCACCATGAAGACCACCCTACGTTCACAGTTCACAAAATAAATACAATAAAATGCTTAGCCAACATGAACGTCCTGCGAGTTTACGTTTTTTGGCAGTTGGTTCAAGTTTCTCTGGCTTCTCTGATTTGGGGGAGTGCTCTATTTGTCGACATTGTCCCTGCATTTAAGAGAGACTGGAGCTATTTGTCACATGGGGTTAAATGATAAAACACCACTCGAGTGCAGTACTTCGGTAGATATACGTCCATAACTTCGTCTTTATATTCATTTAGGCGCTCTGGGACAATTCAACCTGGATAGACTCACACAGACAAAAGTAGCGATTAGGGAGATTTATTGACATGTGTATTAGTTTTGGCGATCAGACCCCGGCGGTAGACATCGATGTATAAGTCAGTGTAGATGAACAGCTTGGACACTGGTGGTGGTGTGGGAGACCCGGGAAGATGCAGCAGGTAGAAGCCGTTGACAGAAGAGGCGGAGATGGGGTGGAGGTGGGTCGCAGCGCAGCTGGGAAGCGAACGGAATGATTGCTGGGGCTTAAGAGGCGGGATCGATGGCGATGATTGGCTGCTGCGGAGGTGCGGCTCTTACGCTGATGTGGAGGTGTGGCCCTCTCAGGAGCGATCATTGGCTGGAGGTCTGTGACGCTGGAGTTTGTCTACCAGGCTGAATTAACACCTAGGCTAAATGTTTTAAAACAATAATCAGTTCTTTTACTGTACAAGAAAAGGAAGACATAAATAGATGCCAAAAGTCTCCCGGAATTTGTACAAGTACAAGTACAAGTACAAGCAAGTACATTGGTGTCAGATGAGTGAGTAATGCCGCTGCGGAGCGTCATTTCCTGCCCGTCCTCGTTTCTCTGATAACACCGGTGTCGCGCTTTGAGGTTATCGTGTTTGCGTCCCGGAGATAGCCGGGATGTTTTCTCTGGCCGAGGTGGGACGTCCCGATCTGGACACTGACGCACTGACGCTGCTCTCCCGTCTCTTCCTGTTCGGAGCTCGCCTGACATCAAAGAGGGGGCTTCTGTTTGAGGCCTAACCCGCTCTCACCTCTCCCTACCCGCGCTCTCTCTGATTTTGTGAAGAATGGAGGGTCCACACGACAACTAAATGCAGTCATTTAGCGTGATTATACGTTTTGTTAAGTGTGACGTCACGACCTCCGCTTCCGGGTCCTAGCAGACGGGCAAATATGCGAGAAAAAAACATTAAAAACTCTTAAAAACAACCATCAATATTTCTAAAACTCAACAGAGTTACTGAAGCTACTTATTTCTCAGACTCATTAGCCAAAAATGCCGCACCTACTGCTAAAAAAGTTATATTTACTAAAGTCGGTACTTCCGGGGTTAGCGTAGCTGCTGCGCCGTTAGCATTTTTTTCCGCTAACCGGTTCCGATTTTGGTAAATATTACTTTTATAGCAGTAGGTACAGCATTTATGGCTAAATGCTGTAAAAGAACTGACCCCAGATCAGCAAAGATAGGCCACTGTTTGCGAGTGTGAGAAACGTGTGTGTCCGGAGTGGTCACTGTCGGCCCACCGCTGTGGCTCAGGTGCAAGTCGTCCTGGAGTTGTTTGTGGTTCTCTCAAATGGAAATCAAAAGTAGCAACACAAAGAAGCGGGACGTATTTCCAATGGATTCACTAAGAAAAGGAGGTGGACATCAGCCCCATGAAGTAGCTGAATTGTCCGAACAGTGAGTGATGCTAAACTCTGTGGTTGAAATGTGGCCAGAAAAAGTTGTTCTTGTGAACTTTTGGTGATATGATGTGGTGTTGTTTGGCGTGGTCTTTGTGGGGCTCGCTGTGGCCATGATAAGTGGAAGCTCTGCACACCTAAGAAGGCGACAGGTGCATAAGAGAGGAGGAGACTTGACTTGAAATGAACAGGAAGGTAGCTACGGTATTTTTCTATGTGTATTCCTTATGGAACGCTGCTTTCCGTGTGTTTACTTTTGAATTGGAAAAATCACTCACTCTTCTCCGGTATGTTTGATTTACTGTGACTGAGGTTTAGTCGCTTCTAGGCCTGGATACTTTTGGTTTTCGATACCGATACCTGAACGGTACTTTTTCCGATACCAATACTAAAATATTTGAGAACCAGAAAACAGAACAATAATATGTCTGTGGAAGATCTTCAAATGGACAACATCAGGTTCATCTCCAGTGTCGGGGGGAATGGGGGGAAATAAGGAAAAATAGTGCAAAATAATTTGGAAACCCTCCCCACACTACGAGACACGACTCGGGAAGACTCACCGTGACTGAGAATTACAGCAAAATCAGGGAAAAACTGTGAAGTGTGTGCTCAGGTTAAGAGTTAATGCGTTTTGGACGGTGACGTTTGCATTCTGATGAAATTGTGGATTAAAATAAAATCATCCAAGAAGAAATGTTTGACTTGGTTAATGCTTCTCTCTGACATTTAAGACCTTAGTTTCCGACTCAGTTTCTCCTATGACTTTGAATACTTTTTAACGCCTCGCACCTCTCTCACCTTCTCCACTCTCTTCCTCGCAGCTGCTATTGTCTATTGTTTGGTAGAAAAGATGAAAGCGGCCGAAGTCACGACGCCGCACGCAGAGTTATGAGGGGGCACCAGACCAAAACAGTTACTGCAAGCCACTCAGGGACACGAGGGCAGGTCAGATCGAGGCTATACGCGCACGGAGCTTTTAGGCACAAATAAGCCGTCGTTCCACATAGCAAGAACCGGCCGCGCACGCCACAATCTACGTGCATGTATCGACACTAGCCCGCAGACCTTTCTGTTTCCACCACACACACACATGCATTTGTTGTAGGCGGAGCCGCATAGAGCCGCATGCTGTACAGATCATCATTAAACGTTTTTAGAGCCGCGATGAGAACAAATGTGGACAAATGCTGTCATCTGGTGGGAGTTATGGAATCATTCAGAGGAGCCAAGCTGTATTAAAACAGGAAATAAACCACTAAATACAACTATAAAGGTACATGCAAATGTTATGCTAACACCAGCTAAAGCTGCGCTAACAGCGGCTAAATGCTATTATCGGCAAAATCCCCTTTTAGTACAGCGGTATGATGTTGTGAAATATTAAATCTGTTATATTAAATCTGCGTGTCAATAGTGAGGGCTGTCCACTCTCGTTGCCAATCAGAGGCCAGAGTCTGTTCACGTCACATCAGACACGGGTTAGCGCGTTCTGGCCACAGCCAGAGGTCGGTCCCAAAACCTGTACCTGGTCAGACCGGTTTGGCCCTGGCCTTTGTTATGGAAAAGCTCGACAAAGCGGGTGAAAGAGCCATTCGGCTGACACGCGCCTGCATGTACATATACATTCAGTGCAAGACCTTAACAAGTGATGACATTCATGAAGTTCGGTTAGTTTGTCTTACTTTTATGGAAGTCGATGTATTGTATTTGTAACATTTAGGAAGTTTTAACCACAACATTGATTAAAATGATAGGAAATCCATATGATCATCAGAAAAGGGACTTGTTTTTATAAAGTGTATTCTATTTTCTCATTTAGCCTTTTTATTGTATTTTTTTCACGATGACTGGTGACTGCCTCCCTTGCCTCCCCTGACTGCACGTCACTGGGCAGAATCGAGAAACTCACTCACAGTATTGTTAACCGTCCCATAGTGTGGAAAAAACGCCATTATACAACAAAAAAGTCTATCGTTAATCGTGATAAAAAAAATGCGGCAATTAATCGATCGTCACATTTTTTAATAACCGTGATCATCGCATTAGAAGATAATCGCTAAATAGAGCAGAAAACCACCACCGGTCCCTCTAACATACCTCTGTGAATTATGCAGAGGTACGTTACACCGCAAGGGGACTCCACACTTTTGGTGCGTTACACTTATGTCGGAAGTTGGAAAATCCGACCAGGATAAAAATGTTTCTCCGAGTTGTAGCGTTTCAGTCCTCCAGGTCGGAAACATTGGAGGTAGACGCGTTTGTTGCTTATGTTCGAGCATCATAATCAGTTTACAAAGAAATGTCCTTGTAATATTATGCAATAATTGTTGTAAATACAGTGATATTTCAGCACTAGTAGTTTCATATTTTCTTTTTAATCGTTTATTAACAACAGAGTAGCTTTCACGTTGACGTCTACCAAGTTTATTTGGGATACATCTGACAAATAACGTGGTTTATTGAAGCTTTGAAACTTGAAACCCCACGTGAGAAACAAGTAGAAGAAAAGAGTCTGTGTCGAGAGCTAACGCTACAAACGTGCAGGTCCACCCATCTGAGAGACGACCACCTGCATCGTTTGTAAAGCTAAAGACAGACAAACTTAAGGAACATAACAGGCTGAAGTTCAGAAGCTTTCTTGAAGTTTGGCATCTTTACCAGGCAGCAATGTCAATTAATTAATGCTAGCTAGTAGCACCGCATGGCTCTATTGTATTGTTTTTTCTGAAATAATAAACCAACGACCTAAGCCTTGATGTTTTCATTTTCTGTGGTTCTTCTTATAGGCCTGCATTTTAAAACCAGCGACAAAGACTTTGGCCATGAAAAGATCAGTTGGTTTTCATTCTATACTACTGCAAAAAAAAGAGTTTTTATGAGTTTTTAGTTTAATCTGTGAAAATATACTTTATTAGGTCTCACTCAATATGACATTTATAGCAGAAGATGAAGAGGAATATTTTGTTACATTTCTGTCATTTCTGCAGTGAAATTTTTAAACCATAGACAAATATCGTGATAATATCGTTAATTGTAATTATTTTGACCAAGATAATTGTGACCCAAAATTTCATTATCGTTCCATTCCTAATCCACACCCCGCCGTATTGGGCTGTTACTGGATATCGGCGATTGATCTGAAGACAAGTTTCGGAATGGAAATAGATTAGATATACAAGCGCTCTTTAGGATATGACAAGATAAAGGTAGAGAGTAATGTAACACTATGTAAACAGTCTATTGTTCGTAAAGCTGTGACTCTCTGAGCCTTTCGCAGAAATGCCTTTCTTCTCGCGAACCGACTTTTTTGTCAGGTTTCCAGCATGAAGTCTTGGGGGTTGTATCTCAAAGCGGGCCGCGTGCTCCCCGATTTGTTTGAAATCCAATCGCGCCGCTTTGAGCGCTGTCAGAGCAACCCGACACTCCACCCGCAAAAGACAAACAGGCAGCGAGGAGGTGAAACGTATCCACGCTTTAGACACTTGGATTTATTTCACAACCTGTGTGCTGGTGCAGACAAAAGATTTAACAGAAAGCTTCAAAAGAAGAAAAGATAATCCACTCAGAAGAGATTGTTTTCTCTGATTTTGGAGGAAATCTTTTCAACAGTGTCACTGGACCAGAGGAGTTTCTGTTGTAGAATGAGTCAACACAATATAATGCTAGTTCTGGTTAACTTCCTGAGACTGTTTCCTGTCCTAATATACGGATTTAACCTCTTAACCCCCATCTTACCCGAGCACATTTTCTCCTGTTTGGCATTACCCAAATTTAAAGGCTTCTTGGAAGGTCAAAGCGCCAAAAACGTGATCCAAAAAAAAGCAACACAAAAAGTGACAAAGATGACACAAAAAGTGACAAAAAAGTTGAAAAAGTGAAAAAAAGAAACAAAAAGTGACAAAGAAGGGATGAAAAAAATGACAAAAAGTTTGATGAAAATTCAACAAAAATGTGACAAAAAAGTTTCAGAATTTAAACAAAAAGTGACAACAGAATGCAACAAAGGATTTGACAAAAAAGCGATAATAAAGTGGCCATAATGTGATGAAAAAAAAAAAAAGTGAGGACAACAACACAAGAAAACAATTTATTTATTTATTGGTTTATTTGGTTGGGACAGTGCATGTTAATGAACATACATGGGTCTCATGCATGTAAACAAGCCACGCCGGATTGTAGCCTTGGGCTAATTTGCGTCCGTCGTCCCCCATGCGCACTCTCAAGCACACTCTCATTCATCCTGACCTATTGTACATGTTTTAGTGGTAGGGGAAACCGGAGTACCCGGAGGAAACCTACGCAGACACGGGGAGAACATGCAAACTCCACACAGAAAGGCCCCGTCCAGGTGGGAATCGAACCCCGGACCTTCTAGCTGTGAAGCACGAGCTCTAACCGCTGCGCTACCGTGCCACCCCAATCCGTTTAGATAAGTCTTGTAGGTCTTAGCTTTCAAATGAGCCATGACACTGGCCTATAGGCTGTAAGCTCCAGTCGAGAAACCTTTAGATTTGGGTAAAGCAGAACTGGAGAAAAGGTGGGAGTTAACAGCTTGTTACAAAAACATGCCTGGAGTTGTGTTTCGAGCCGCTAGCGCATCTTTGAGGAATCTCTGGATCTTCTTCTATGGCTTTATTCTTAGCAGCTCCCAAAAGAGCTCCTCCTGAGGTACTTCATATCCAAGAAATGATAAAGTGATAAAGATTTTTTTTTTTTTTAACCAAATACCAAAATGAAACAGTGGTCGGAGAATCTCATCATACGACGTGCCAAAACCCCTGTAAATCCTTCACTAAAGTTCTGCGATTATAAATGTAGGCATTTGAGTCCTGAAGCTAAGGCTAATGTTAATTTGAATTGACGCTATAATAAATGTTAAAATCTCACTGACTTTGGATTTATTTACTTTTGTATTAGATCATATTTTAATTTTGAACTTCCATTAAAAACATTTAAAAAAGTTGAACGGGAGACAGTTACGAACGCACTGGAAGTTACCCACACAGCTCTGAGCCTATTGTATATGTTTTACTTTTGAGACTTTAAGCTGCACCTCAAGCGGTTAAATTTGCCGGTCTCTCTTTTGTTTCCCCTCGCGTGTATTTCCCCCACCACGCTATAAATAAAACCCAATGAAGCAGGTTGAATATTTTGGCAAAAGCGTTCAAAACATTTTGTCCTCCTTTTTGAAGTTCGCCTCACGCAAATCCGATCGACTTCATCGTTCTGACGGATCGCTTCCTCTTTAAGACAGAAACAGGATCACGGGTTTTTCCAAAGAATATCAGAGCATTTCTCATGCGCACAGAGCGTTCACTATCAGCCCGCTGTGGGGAGTGCAGCACCTGTTTGGAGGAGAGCCAAATCTTGTTTCAAATGCCCCACACCAAGTCTTCTCACACGTGCGTCCTGAACATTCGTGTAGGAGATGTCGTTTTAGATGATTGTCTGCTGTTGTTGTGTGTGAAATATCGCGAAAAGTTTGGTTTGATTGGTAGGAAGTGGGAGCAAAAAGGGCAAAAGCATTTTTTTTGGGACATTATGTTGGATAATGGATACTGGATACTTCATTTGCCTGAACATACTTTGAATTATTTCACCCTTTTTTGTCCATCCATCCATCCATCCATCCATCCATCCCTCTTCTTCCACTTGTTCGTTGCCGGGTCGTGGGGGCAGCTGTTGGAGCTGCACCAGCCCCTATGGCTCCTCCTGCAGGTGGTGGGTCCACAGAAGGACGGCCTCATGGTTCTAACCGGGCCTGTTGGTCTCCCATAAGGGGCTTCTGAACCGCTCTTTGTCTGACCCGTCACCTAGGACCTGTTTGCCATGGGAGACCCTACCAGGGGCACGAAGCCCCCGACAACAGAGCTCCCAGGATCATTCGGGTGCTCAAACCCCTCCACCACATTATCCAGGGTTAGAACTAGCTCTAATACTAACAGTACCCTCCCCCCCAATAGTTCAAACTATCTGAAAACCTCTCAATGATTCCATTCACTTCCCACTCTGCCCCCACCGCCTCCGCTGAGCCCTAAACCAGGAGGGACTGGCCTGTTCCTGTGGTGCACTGGTCCCTTACCAAAACAAAGACTGTTCTCACAAGACGATCCAGGAATGAGGATGCCACAGAAGTAAAAAAATAAATAGAGGAAAAGAACATGAGAAAGTGCTGGTAAAGGCATTGACTTTTGTTGGATGTTGATGACAAGCGAAGTCTTGCTTTTACATTAAAGACTTGGCAAACGGCTGCTACATGGACTAACCTGCGTGTTTGTACCTTTTTATGGATCTATTTGTGTGAATTTATGTTTAGAATCCTGATTATAATTTTGTCATGGAGGCGTGATTGTAGAGAGATGATCGAGGTAGAAGGTATTGAATAAATCTCTAGATCGGACATGGCGCTAGTTGACGTGGCAAACGTGGCAGCCATCTTGTGACTGGCTGGGGAGACTAACCCTATAGCAACCAATGCAAAACCAAGAGCAACTTTTTTGTGGACTCAACGGCAAAATGTGAGATACACTCAGTGTTTGTGATTAGTTTTTACTTTTAAGTCTCATATGTCAGTCAGGATCAGGTCATTAGGGTTAGGGTTAAAGTTATTACTTATTTTCCACCATAATTTGCAAATGAATTCATTAAAAATCAGACAATGTGATTTTCTGGATTGTTTTTTCTCCTTTTGTCTCTCTAGTTGAGGTTTACCTATGATGAAAATTACAGGCCTCTCATCTTTTTAAGTGGGAGAACTTGCACAATTGTTGGCTGACTAAATACTTTTTTCCCCACTGTAAGTGGTGTTTCAATTTGATTACACTGCACTGGGTTAGACGTAGGGCTGAACGATATGGACAAAATTTCATATCTCGATATTCATGCCAAATATCTCGATAGTGCTACGATACGATATAACTATGGGTTAGGTGAAAACCAAGCATTCTTCAGAAAAATAAAACATAACAAAAAAGAGTGCAGTTTTATTGATGAAAATCTATATTGTTTCTAACTTGCATTTTCGACTTCCATATCTCGATATCGATACGATAACGATATATCGTTGCTTTTTCGATATTAATATCTTGAATGTTCATATCTCGATATCGATACGATAACTATATATATTTCAGCCCTAGTTAGAAGGGCCAGTCACAAGATGGCTGCCAGAATAGCCACTCGTTCAAATGTATTAGTATGGCCATGTCCTATCTCGAGAGTTGTATTAAAGGGTTTTTGCACAGTTACAAACAACACAACCAAAACTAAAACATTTGCAGAATTTTATGCTTAGACACGATTTCCCTGATATTGTTTAGTTTTTTTCCTCATATTGTGCAGCCCTGACAGATGACTAACTCCGCAGAAATTTCTTGATCCCATTCCCAAGGAAACAACCAATGATTTTTGTTTTCTGTTTGGACATTTCAATCAAAAACCAACCTCAAGGGCTGGCATTTACCACAAGCGTCTCACTTACACGGGTTACCCAATATCAAGGCCGGCGTGGTCAGTTCTAGACCACTCTGACATGTCCGCTGACCCGCCTCTGTGCGTCTGCCTCTTTGGAGTGTGCGTGTTCTCGTTACACCACAACAACTCCGTCTCTCCTGGTTCAGCTCCCAGCGGTCGGCGTGACTTTGCACCCGGTTGCGTCTCAAGGTCTCCGGCTGTGTGCATGGGATGCCAACCGCTGCAGAGCTAACTGTGTATTAACGTGCTCAGTTTTCACCGCGGAAAAGACGATATCTACAACAAAACTTGCCAACTAGCGTCAATAACATGTCAAGCAAATTTAGGCCACTCTTTTTATAATACAGTTTTGAGCCGCCTAAATAGTATTGGAAATCATTTGGTTAATTTTGCGTGGCTTCGGGACCTTTTAACAAAAATACAAAGGAGCAGACTTGGTCTACGTGAGTAAGTGCTTTATTCGTTATTGTACAATTGTACAAAAAATTAAGTTCAGGTGTTGGGCCATTGTGGGCCAACCTGACCAGCATGTTTTTGGAGGTCAGGGAAACCGGAGTACTGCCTTCAGAGCTCCTCTGAAATGGTGCACCGCCTCCTGAGTTTGCCCAGAGCGTGGTGTCCTGCACTGGTTAGCCCCTCCACCTCGTCCTTCCTCTTCCTCCTGCAGAGCTCCCTCCAATCCACAACACTCTCTCACCATCTTCTGGGAAGAACGTAGGAGACGAATATAATCCATCTTATTCTCCAGTGAATGTATATTAGCCAGAACAATAGTAGGGATAGACAATTTGTGTGGCTTAGCTGCGATTCTTGCCCAGATACCTCCCATTGTTGTTTCCTGTATAGCGCCTCTTGTGATGCCTCCACTGTGCTGCACGTGTGGGTGGCTCTTGGTGCCTCTTCAGTGTTTCAGAAGTAGAAATTGTAGGTCTCAAATGTCTTTAGCTCATAAGCTAGCTGTTTACTTAAAAAAAAAAAAAACTGGGTCCTTCATGGCTAGTACGGACTCTCTACAGTAAAAATCCACTAAGCCCCACAAAAATGTTGTGGCTTCATCACAGTTGCATTGCACTAAAACACAAAATGCGATGAAAACGCAACAAAACAACAAAAACGTGATTAAAAACATAACAAAAACGACTAAAATGCTAGCTTACCAGCTAAACCCATTTGAGACCTACACATTTCTTGTCCTGAGACACTGAAGAGCACCAAGAGTCCCCATAGCTGCAGCACAGTCGAGGCGTCACAAGAGGAGCTACAGGAAACAAAAAAGGACAAACGAGAGAAAGACTGTTGTGAAGCGGAGGAGGAAGAGGAAGGAGGAGGTGGAGCTGACTAGATAAGGACACCACGCTCTGAAACAGGGACAAACCCAGGAGGTGCTGCACCGTTACCTGAACACTATTTCGTTGTACAGTTGTAGAATGACAATAAAGCACTTACTTACTTAAACCGTGACAACAATAGCAACGAAAAAACTTAGATTCGTTTTTTAGTTTTGGTTTTCATTTTAATATGGGTGCGACGAGTAATGGAATAGGGCGTTAAATTCAGAAGCATGAATCATTATTATTACATGAGGGACATCCGATCCCAGCCCCTGATTTAAAGTCTGTGTTGTTTACTTTTGTGGCACGGTGCACAAAGGCTTGAATGCGCACAGCTCTCCAAAGCGCGTTGTTATCGCTGATCTCATTTCCTGGCTGATTCAAATGGAGAAAGACGGGAGGATCTCGGAGTGCAAATGAACCCAGGAGGAAGTGTTATCAGCGTCGGAGATAGAGCCGGGATGTTGTGCACAGTCACACAAATGATGGAGACGATACGGTTTATTAAAGTCACGGCGGGGCGCTTCCAACTGTTGGAGCGACAGAATGAATTATCGGAGAAAAGACGAGAAGGAAATGTCGGTAAAGTGTTATTGTGACTAGATTAGCGATTCATGTTTGAAAATAAGGCGTCAATTCACATGTTACATTTGTAACATATCCATGATCATTAAAGGGGCCTGTTATGAAAAGCGACTTGAAAGTTTATGCATGTTACGACATGTTACACAGGAATTTATTGATACTACTACTCTTATCTATACTCCTTATCGATACAGTACTTTAATGATACTCTTATCAGTACTTTATTGCTCTACATTTGGACACACTTTTTTAAAGCTGTTTATAGCCGGGTAGCAGCTCGAGAGTTTTAGAGTAGAACAAGCAAGTTTTGAACGTTAAACACCTCGCGTCCTTCCCGTGCTCTTACATAAGGCATGCGGGCTGCGGCCTCGCTCTGATGCTTCTAGTCCGGACAACATTACGCCACAGAGGTTAGTTGTGAAGGGAAATGAGGTGGAGGACGGGAGGAGGAGCTTGGCGGCTCTCCAACCAGTAGATGGGGAACTACCACCACTAGCAATCCAACACTTTCGCCAAAGACTTTCTACATTTCTACATACACTTAATGACTTCTTTTGGTTCTGAACATCCAGAACACAATCGACAAACATTTGGATCAATATAGTAAAATTTAACGACAAAACTCAAGTCATTTTCTTTAAAATCTCATCTTTGCTAACTCTCCGCATAGTTACGTGTCAGTAAGAGTGTCAGAAAAAGTTTGGAACCCCTGTGGTAGCCTGATGATTTCACGGTCACATTTTATTACTGTCAAATTACCGTTATTTGTAGTGTGCTATTCAAACACAAAATTATTCGGAATGAGCTTTATAATTTACCTTTTGTGTGATAAAATGAGTTTACTGGTTTGCCTGTTGATTCGGCAGAAGATGACGCTATTTCTCCATCTTCTTCTTCATTTCTCATGTTTCTCCATCCATCCATCCATCCATCCATCCCATCCATCTTCTTTCCCACTTGTCCGTTGCTGGGTCGTGGGGGCAGCTGTTGGAGCTGCCCAAATCACATAGCACCAGCCCTATGGCTCCTCCTGCAGGTGGTGGGTCCACAGAAGGACGGCCTCATGGTTCTAACCGGGCCTGTTGGTCTCTCATAAGGGGCTTTTGAACCGCTCTTTGTCTGACCCGTCACCTAGGACCTGTTTGCCATGGGAGACCCTACCAGGGGCACCAAGCCCCCGACAACAGAGCTCCAGGATCATTCAGGCTCAAACCCCTCCACCACGTTAAGGTGGCGGTTACAGGAGGGGTTCTCATGTTTCCTGACTGCTTAATCTGCTTGTCAACCACGGCCGCCGGAACCCGTGGAGATAACTCCTTGTCCCAGATCACTCCTTGAGTTTTCAGTCAGTGTTTTTTTGAAACGGGAGCCAAACATGTTTGAGAGACTTGCCAAAGCGTAGCGCTCATCGTAAACACAATTTGAATGCCGCACAGGACAAAAGCATTGTGTATTTGTCACAGCGAATTACACAGATCTAAATAGCAGAACCTCGTCTGTGCCTGCGGAAGCTAACTGTCGGGCTAATTCATGTTTGACACTATTCACCGCTTTGTATTCTGTTCTCTGTTCTTTTTTACATATTCACAGGCGGGATAAGCACGTTAGCTATGCTTCATTAGCCCCTCTATCTTGTTCTATTGCCGCTAATGCTTTGGGACTGATCCTCTTCCTTCTAGTGCTACCGATAAACCCCCGCTATCCAAGCCGATCCTATCGAGCCTCCGACACAGGCCTGCCGCTGCCTCATTAGGATACATCTACGTCCTTATAAAGCGTGCTTATCTGCGCGGCTCGAGGCTGCGATAATTGAATCCCGAGGAGGATAGAGATCTAGGAAGTGTGTCAGTAGATTAGGGCTAACATTGAATCAGATATACGCAAGAGGAAGGCATGAGTTTGGAAAAAGTGTGGCTTCTGGGGATGGATTCAATGCAATATGGGAGGTTTAACCAGCAGAAGTGAAGGTCATATTAGGAATGTTGAAACGATTCCATTTCAGTACAAGTATAAGTAATAAGCCATCATCAAAAAAGTAGAATGATTAACTTGACTAGGTTAGATAACAGTTCTGTGAAAAGGACATGTACCACAACTTGTTGGGGCTAGTTGTTGTTTATGTTACTGTGTCAATTGCTCTTTCAATTTGGCAATGATAAACTGTTGGAGTCACCAATCAGAGAAATGAACGGTCCGTCTAACAGTGCGCCTTACCCAAATTCAAAAACATAAAATAAAAAAACTGATACAAATCACACAGGAAATTTAGAAACATGCCGTCTTCGGCCAAATCAACAGGCCAAAACAGAACGAAACTCTTGGTGAGAGAAGCTGGAATGAATGCTTACAGTGATGAGATTTATTAGCCTGACACACCAGCTAATTCTCCCATTTATTCTTAATGTCTTTCAAATATATTTCAAATATAAAGAGAAAGAAGTGTGTATGGCTGGCCAGGGTAGGGATTTATGGCTCTTTATTGGGAGCCAACTCTTTGAGATCCATTCAAAGCCAAGACTGGCTTTTTTAAATATATTTTTTATAATCATGGCAGCCAAAAAACCCTGATATGATCTGAAACGTGATCGCCAACAGGCACACCTTCCGATTCAAATCATCAAAAATTACAGTGGGACTCACTGTTACGCTTTCAAAAATGTGCATGTGACAAGTCATGAAAAGAGGCTACAACTGTGTGACAATATCATTTATTTGTGCACAAAGCTTTCACTTATGTTGCCTGCTCCATTGTTGGGCGCATTCTAGAGTTTGTTTAGGGGAGTTCAGGCAAAAAAACGTACTGGAAAAAGGTTTTCACAATTGAGATCCAGATCGAACTGTTCACCTTAAAGGGCTGTTCAAAAGAGCCGCTTCTGTCATGAACGTCACATCACAAGAAGCTTATTTGTATAGCGCATTCCACATGCCACAAGTCACTCAAAGCCCTTCACACAGGGAAGGAGATTTTCTTCAGTTTCCAGTTTCGCCTGGGGTAGACTGACATAAGCGTGGCTTCACACATCTGCGTCAACGGACCCTCCAACCACCAGCATTCATTCATGCACACAAAGACATCATTCATCCTGTCCTATTGTACATGATTTTAGAGAGAACATGCAAACTCAACACAGGAAGGCCCCGTCCTGGATCGAACCCTTGTTGCTGTGAAGCATGAGTGTATCAGTTCTGGGTTGGACTTTTGCATTGCTGTCTACTCTGGCCTCCCACAGGTATCACTCCATCAGTTACAATTAGTTCAGAATGTAGCAGCCCGTCTTCTCACCGGTTCATCCAGATACAGATACATCACTCCCATCCTCTCCTCCTGCAGTGCTCCAAATCTGTTATCGGATTGATTTTATAATGTTAATGTTTGTTTTTAAAGCCCTTCATGGTCTCACTCCATTCTATTTAACTGAGATGTTGACTGTACTTCGCCCCAGCAGAGCTCTCCGTTCCGCTCAAATATCTCTGGACATGCCCAGTCCGGTACAAACAGTGGGGCGATCGTTCCTTTGAGGGTGCCGCCGCCTAAACTGAACAACAGCTGACCCTAAGTCTACATGTTCTCACGGATCTGTCCCTTTTTAAGTCCAAATCACAGACTCATCTCTTCAAACTGGCTTTTAATACCTGTAGGTACACTGATTTCTGTCTAGGATGTACTTGTGTTTTTAAATTGTTTTATATTTCTGTGAAGCACTTTGGTCTTCCTGGTGTTGGATTAATAAAAGAGTGGGGGTCTTGAGAGTACCATACTCTCCTGCTTGTGAACATAGAATCGGAGTGGCCGATCTACATACTAAGTTTGCTACGCTTCCTTTGACGACCACTCACTTAGCTGCTACTCTTATATTTATAGGTTTGTCCAACACTGTGGTGCCACATACCACTGTCTGTGTGAACTTTCCTAAAGACGTCAAACGTATAGCCATCAAACCCAGCCAACTTATTTTCATCCCCCAACACGCGTTGACGTTCACTACCTTTGCCGTCACTAATGTATGTACGAGTTTGTACAACACTGCAGCACCACATACTGCCGTCACTCACCGCGTCAAAGTTTCACCCCATGGTTCAGCCTCTCGTCCTCGGGGTGGCCACCTCTTCTGCCCCCGCTCCATCGGCTCAAGAACATTCGTGCGATTGTGTGCAGAGCGTTTCCTTTGGCTCTCTCCTTGCCTACCTCTCAGGAATGCGGGGCTCGGCATGCCGGGCGGTCGTGCAACACTGAGCCACATCAAAAGGCGATGCGGTCAATTAGCCCTGCGAGGCTGTGGGCTGGAGGAGACGCGGAAAGGTGCTGCTGGTGCGGGATAATGTTTTGAATGGGCTTGTATGACACGGGGTGTTACAGTGCGAGTCTGGCCCTTTCCTGACCCAAAGCAAAAGTTGCTTTTTTTGGAGATTTGGAGCTTTAAACATGTCATAATGTGGTTCACACGTCCCCAATAAAAGCACCTGGAGTTGTAACTTGCTTCAGTCATGTAGTTCTGGGTAATCTTGTTCTACTGCTGAAGCGCTGCAATCTGTATTTCGTGGATTATATTGCATCATAGAGTGATTAAAGCCAACTATCCTAGAACGAGTCTTTATAGCGCCTTTACTGTACTTTCGATCATGGTGGTCTCTACAACGCTCCAGGATCAATTGTTTCGTAGGTTTTCTGGTCAGCAGTGAAAACCTTCCAAACAATTGATCCTGATCGAAAGTAAAGGCGACATGCTGACCACTCATACAGCTGCTGGGTCACGACAAGGCAAGGCAAGTTTATTTGTAGAGCACAATTCATACGCAAGGCAATTCAAAGTGCTTCACAGTTGCATACAATTACAAGAAAGCAGAAAAATTAACGTAAAGAAAATAATAATTACAGTAAAAGGCAAGAGTGCAGATAAAATACTTTCAGTTTTCATATGCACGGGTAAAAAGAGCTGTTTTCAGCCTGGATTTGAACATTGTCAGAGTTGAGGCCTGTCTCACATCCTCATGAAGACTGTTCCAGATTTTAGCTGCATGAAACTGAAACGCAGCCTCACCGTGTTTATTATTGAACCACCAGGAGACCCCTCCCTGAAGTTCTCAGGGCCCGAGATGGTTCATACGGCTCTAACATGTCCGAGATGGACTTTGGTGCTAAACCATGAAAAGACTTGTACACAAGCAGAGCTGTTTTAAATTCTATTCTCTGAGTGACAGGAAGCCAGTGCAGAGACCGGAGCACTGGACTAATGTGGTCGTATTTCCTGGTTCTTGTCAGGACTCGAACTATGTCAAATATGCACAAATATCAACTTTGTTTTCCACATAAAAAGTTGCATAATGCACCTTTAAGACATGGGTTTGAAAGGCATTATAGACAGATAGATAGATAGATAGATAGATAGATAGATAGATAGATAGATAGATAGATAGATAGATAGATAGATAGATAGAAGTTTGAACAATGCAGAAGATACACCCCATAGAGAGTTCACAGATGATGTCACAGCATGGCAACGGCATAGCAACACAATCAGATTGAGTGTCAACACTGAGTGATGAAAATTGCTTATCTTTCCTTTTCCAAACTGTCTTTCCCAAGTCCACGAGGCGACAGGCAAACGCTTACCCGTCCATTAGCCTTTCTGGACCTGCTGTGCTAATGCAGGACCCGAGCCACTCTCCTACATTTCCCAGCATGCCACAGGAGAGTGGTGGTGCCCGTAATGTCACCGCCAGCTGCTATAATACCTAACCAAGGCCAGAATGGGTTCCTATGGACACAGTGACCTCTTATTGGTTTGGGAAACACTCAGTGACCCAAAGTGAAAGTTGCTGAAGTAGATTAAAGAATAAAGAAGAAGACTTTACTTGAGTAAAACTAAATTACTCTGTAAGTGACAGAAGCTATGGCTACATTTTGAAATAAATGTAATGTCTGTGATTTCCTTTGTGCCCATTTTTACAATGTTTCTTTGGAACTATACACATTTACAACAAGAGAGAAAGATCCCATTTTTCAATGTCTGAATTAAAGCAGTGCACACTCATTTTTCACTTTTCGATTGTCAAAACTCTCACAGAATTTTATGATCTGTTGGTCAGATTCTATTATTATTACGTGAATGACTTTTATGCTCAAACAGTAACTCCGAACACCAATTTATTGTTTACGTTTATCTGAGTAATGATGTTGATCGCTCTTTTTTTTTACTTCTAGTAACTTGAGTTCATTCATTCATTCACAAAAACAAAACCCGTAGAGTTTAAATGAAAAAGAATAGTATTAAAATAAATGAAATACAATGCATGTACCTTTTATGTACTACATGTCATACAAACAGACAGGATCTCCAGTGCATGCATTTTAGACTTTTGGTAACATCTTATTATAACTTTCATCCTTGTTTTCTTTTTTTGTCGCTATTTTGATGCTTTTTCAAGAAGCTTTTAGATTTGGGTGATGTATATCTGGAGATAAAGTGCTCGGTTCCAGTGGTAAATGAATAGATACATTTCACTTGCACTCGAGTGTCTTGGGACCTTCAGTAAAATTCTCAGAGTCATTGCATGCGACAGTCTCTAAACCACGCTTTAAACAACCTTAGCTTGAAGGTAAGGCAGAGATGCTGTTTTGTTGTTTTTCCTGTGAGGGGAATTTGCTGTGGAGGAGAGTCAAGGTTAAACACAGTGGGGCCAGATGTTGAGTGCAGCGGGACACATTGAGCTTTAGAGATGGAACGTATGGGTCTTTAGTGGAAGCAGTAATATAGCAAATGAATGGTTTATGGCATTACTTACGTCTTTACCATTTAACATTTGTCCTCTTGATTGTAGACATGATTTGGTCCAGCTTAATTTACCATCACACTTCCTCTCATGTTTGTGCCCATTCGATTAAAGCCACACCGCGTAAAATTTCACCCAATAAACAAACTTGAAATAAAAGCATTTATTTTATGACACATATTTTATCATTATAAAATACCTCATAAATGTACAAACAAACGTGTGCCTTTGCTGTGAGCGGCTAGCCTGTCCTACGACGTGAGTGGGTACGTCTCCAGTTCGTCACCATGGAGATGTTGACTAAAGTCAGCATAATTTGAGATTTAAATACTGTAGTTTAAGTCCTCATCCAAAATCCATTATTTGGTTACCTACTGCATTGGGAGCATGTTTTGTATTGATGGCAAAATTATAGTCCAAAATGTTACGCAGTGCGCCTTTAAAGAAGACATAGTATCATGGAAGATGAACACATTTCTTAAAGGTCGACCCGGCAGGTGAAAACATAGATTTTTCATGCAGTGGTCAATGTGGGTTATTTTTTAGCTATAGTTTTCTCTCTTAACTCTTATCTTAGTTTTCATGTCAGAGTATAAAAATGACAAAACTTACCCCCATAACGTAGCTACAACATCCCTTCACAAAGCCGACTTTCCCTCACGCATTCATTCACAAATATTCACATATTTTACATCCACGTGTCCTTCACATAAATTATGTGAATGTTTGTGTGCCTGTGATGATGCTATAATCCAAATATGGTCATTTTCTTCCTGGGAGCCACCCATACAAAAGAGCACTTGTTACAAAACTTCAGGGCCGCTTTTCTCAAAATTAGGTTTTTGCTCCACTCATGTAACGACCTCACCACTTCAGTATCTCCTACGGGCTTCAAACCTTATAGTCTGGGACTTAAAGTGCATATGACAGATTGAATGCTCTTGAAAATATGACTTATTTAGATGGATTACACCAGTTGCATAGTCATTATCATTTTTTTCAGTGAAGCAGCAATTTTAATGAAGAAATGTTGCTGCTGACAGGAAGTGACATGAAAGAAGGTAACATTCCATAGCAGTTTGACTCACTCATTTCCCATCGAATTAACATGGTCGGCACGGCAACAGTTTAAAATTGTTTACCTTCTTCGATGTCACTTCCTGTCGGTGTCCAATAAGGAAGTGAAACATAAACATCACAAAATGGCCAAACTAATGAAAACTGGGTATTTTAGATCAAAAAATTGTGTCTAATGTGTCATATGCACTTTAACAATATGTTGAAGGTTTTTCCATACAAAGCTTTGAACACAAAACAACAACAAAAACAAGGCGAAATTTGAGTTTTTGCTGTTTTTTTCCCCCACTGAACTTATGCAAAAACTAAACAAGATCCAAAATCCCCTCTACAAAAAAAATAAAAAATAAATAAAAATAAAAATCTTTGTTACAAATATGTCATTAAAACTAAACCATACATTTAAATCAGGGTCTATCCATTATTTAGGTTTCATCGCTGAAAATATCGGCAATTTTCACAATTTCTATGCATAAAATGTCTTATTTTTATTTTTATATGAAAATAGAAAATGACAGAAAACTTTAAATCAAATTGATATCTCTAAATGATTTTGTTCCCCTATTCACCTTCACCTCCCTTAAGCTTTAAACCATAGAACAGCAAACAGTTTCTTCTTCTACCACTGAAAGCGCTCAGATCTGCATTTCCTTGAATTTGTTGCGTCATAGAGAAAACATAAAACGGTCCTCCACATTTTGTAAAGCCATACTGCTGAAAGTGAAAGCTTTTTTTTTTTTTTTTATTGTTTTATAACGTGTCATACCCATACTTTCTGCAGAGGGTGCTTCAGGACAATATAAAATCCTAAACTTCCCCGTCTCTCCAATTTTGCATCATGGTTTTGTGACATCATGTGGCTTCCTCTTTTTGTTGTCCTCACATTGTCCCATATTCCTACCCCCATCCCGCGCTCCTTGCGGTCTCTGTATTCGTTTAGTAAAAATATGGCTTTGGGGTTGTGGGGGCGATTCCCCTCATGGCTGCACGGTATCACTTTCTCACCGACACGCACCACAAAACTCAAGTGTCCCGGCGTTCTAGAGTTTCAGGGGCTCCATAGTCTCCAAATCTCTGCGATGTCATCCACAAAGTCCTCATGTTTTATTGGGGGAAAATGACTCAGGACTTTACATGATTTCTCTTCATTTTTAAGTCTGCCATTTGATCTCGTGTGGCCTCAAAGCCTGCTGGGCCAATGCGAGGTTTAGGAATAATTGCCCCCGTTTTGCTGAACCATTTTCTTTGGCCTCCATATTTTCCACCCACATCCACCCAATGTCATTTTAAATTGTGATTTGTCGCATTAATTTGTATTACTATTTTTTGTTTTGTTTTCAGAGCTTGTGATGACGATGTCCACTCTATTCCCTTTTGTAGTGCTCTACATACTGGCCATTTTGAAGGAGAGGAAAAAGTCGCGCGCTTAAAATTTCCCTCCATGCATCATAAAAAATAAGCGAACAACAATCACTGCACAATAGAGACCACAATGCGTCACAAGAATCGGAGGAGAACAGACCACAGCGACGAGGTCTTTGAACTAAACACAACACGAATGAATGAAAACGGTCAATTTGTTTGTAAAAAGGGGAACTATATTGTAAGGCGCAATAATACCAGGAGTAATTCGACATCCGCGCAGTGATATCTTCACTTTACTGCGCGGATGCAAAGTATTCCTGGTATTATTACGCCTTACAATATAGTTCCCCTTTTTGTCCGCTTAGAAAATCCACATTGTTTAATTTGTGTAATTATACTTTATAGTGTAAACTCCGTAACCATATTTAAATAGGGAAAACGTGGAAGAGTTTGGTAGCTTCTATCTTCACCTCGTTGAGCTATGCAACGCCGTCTGTGCTGTGTTTACGTTACGGAAGGCACACGTGGAGACCAGACAGGTACAAATGAACTCGTCTAAGCTAAGGTAAGAACATATCTCAGTATGTAAAAACGGTGGCCTATTCCTTTAAAACATTTATTTCACATTATGCAACTTTTTATGCAGGAAAAAAGTTGATATTAGTGCGTATTTGTCCTTTCAGTGACCGAGTGGGCTGTATGAGTGTGGGTGGTTAGCATGACGCCTTTGCCATGCTAACCCCCCACACTAATGCTAACACCGGTGGCCTCTCTGACGCTCCGGGACAAGTTTATTTCTGTTTTGTAACCATGGAGACAGATCCATCATCAGTGACAACCTACCAGAAAACCTAAAAAAAAACCATTTGGTCCTGAAGCATCCTAGAGGCCACCAGGATGGAAAGCAAAGACTCCAAGCTAGCATCCATACAGCCGCTGGGTCACTGGAAGATCAAATACCTATTATTATTATTTTTTTTAAGTTGCATAACAAAGAGAAAATAATACCAAACCAATGGGGAGGGAAAAAAAAATAGCTCATATTTATCCATAAATAGTAAAGTCTCACTTAATATGGCCAGTCTTTATCACAGAAGTCAGTTATTGACAGACATTTAGCAGATATCGGACATGCTGCACTCTAGTTTCTCCACGCCGCATCGAGAAAAGAGTGCGCCGTCTGCCGAAACACTAACATACTGAGTGCACAATTTAAATGTACACTATAGTGCGACGCTATAGTTAGAACATTTCAAAGGAGACAGATTGAGCAAAATCGAAGTGTTTGAGCTTTTAACCATTGTTTCAGACATGGAGTAGTGTTTCGCTTTATTATTTATTTTCCCTGTAGTGAACGTCCTTCCCCTGGCCTACAAACTGACAGGTTCACTCAAACTCCTGAAGAGGGCAGACTCTGTAGATTGTGTTGAAAATCAAACTATTTTTGTGTTATATTTCCCAATTGTCATTGTTACGATGATCTTAAAAATGTATTATTTGGTAAATTGTTTGTTCAAAATCCTGAAATGTTCTGGATCAGTGATGACAACAAGATGAAATGGTTGTTTAATGTGTTTAAATTGGCTACTTTTGTTTGTAAAGCCTGGATTCATATTGTGCCTGCTGTCTGGCAACTGGTCCTTTGTTTTTATTATTGGTGTCTTATAAGCACATTAGGGCTGGACATACAGTGATGCAGACAATAATAAAAAACTATTCATTCATTCATTATTCACGCAGTGTGAAGTTAATCCTATTCACTTCGGACGCCTCTTTTTCCACAGCTATAGCGCTCTGATCTGCATTTTCTGGATTTTACTGCATCATAGAGATAACACTTAAAACATAATGGGACCCTATGGAATCACTTGATTGTTTGTGACTGCCTAAATCATCGCTGCCTTTGTGATCCGCTGTTTGCGATTGCTCAAACTATAGATCATGATTGACTTGTGATTAGTATTGTGCTCCCACGCTGTGAGTGGAAAGGTTGCGGCGACCTTAGGAGAGATGCAGAACAAAAATGGGCTCATCTACGCAGAGAAAGCTTGTTGACAACAATATGGCTGCGCGAATACGGCAGATGTTCCCCCACTTCAGTTTCGGTGCGTTCTATTGTGGGCGCGGTTCATTTTGGGAAAGTCTAATGATACCCAGGAAATGTCATTAGCCGCCACAATAGCTATGATGGAAGGACGCAGGGGCGGGAATTTGGAGAAGACGGCCCAGAATTATAGCTCCGTAATAGTGCGCTGGCTCAAGTACAAGAGGTCGCTGGATCAAATACCACATTGAAATTTTCTAACAATTTCTCTTTTCACATGGGCCGCTGCACACACAGTCTGAGCCTGATACAAACCACAATCAGCACAGGTTATGTAGATAAAACATTATTGTCCACTTTTTACTTTCACTGCTTTTTTCTTTTAGGCACACGCTGTGGATTGCTGCACCTTGAACTAAAGCTTCCCTTAACATTCAATTCCACAATGAAAGTTCGATGCGAATATTTTTTTTAAGTGGTCTTCATTGTCCACATCAGACATATATTAGCTGTTCATGTGTGTCTCCTTGTGTTTGATAGCTTCTCACCTGAGGTTTTTGTGCTTATTGTCACCATATACTGTAGGTGCTCCTGTTTGATTACTTGATGGGTCCTATTTACTATTATTCCAAAAAGCAAAATTAATCCCACTCTTTTGGTCGTTAGATCCTATGGCTACAAACCAAACATGCGCGCAGTTGTTGTGTAATGACAAATAAAGCACCTTGCCTTTAAACCAGTATGAGAGTGAACATAAGGGTCTCTCTCCTGTTTCCACAATCCGGCCCCCAGTCAAGTCCTAATTAGTGCTTGCTGACTGAATTCTTAGCTTTCAAACAAACAATATCACAAAACTTGTATTTGCGTCCTCATATACATCTTAAGGCGAGACATAGCAGGTCAAAGTATTGATTCACTCAGTGGTCGAAGTGGAGATTTTTAGCTATATAGTTGCCTCCAACATGTTAGTTTTCATGTTACAGATATTGACAGATGTTACATCCACGTGTCCTGAAGGGTCTGGGAGATGACGCTATAATCCAAATACGGTATTTTTCCTTCTGCAAGACGCTCGATATGGAAGAGCGGAGAAATGTGTCACACACTCGGTACAAAACTTCAGGGCTGGTTTTCTCAAAATTCGTTTTTTATTCCACTCATGCCACTATAGCCACTATAGTAGCTGCTACAGACTCCAAACTTTCCAGTCTTGGGCTTAACGCTGGGCTTAACGCTGGGCTCACATTAAAGCAAAAGTCAAAAGTGTGTTTCAGAGCATCCACATCACCGGGGAGAGTCGTTGTGCCGGCTAATATGGCTTTTGTTTACAAAAACTTCCTCTATACAGGGCTACTTATCACGTGAACTTGTGCCAAGAGCGTGAACCCACGTGAACTTCTGTTCTCGCAGGCGCCGTTTCTGTGTCTGGCGCCCGAGCCGGCTGGAGCTGGCCACAGTGTCAGCCGGAGTCACTGTGAGTGGTAGTTTGGGGAAAATCCGGACTGGATCTGGACCGAACCCGGACTGTCGTAAAAATTCAGAGAGATTTTTTTTATATCTAATTCCGAGTCTGATTTATACATTTTTGAACCCAAAAAAACAGGCAATATTTTTACACATTTTTTTTCACTTACAATTAGCTTATTCAAAAACTAAAAACAATCCCCTCTGAACAAAATCTTTGTTACTAATATGTCAATAAAATAAAACCATAGATTCAAATATGGGTCTATCCGTTATTTAAATTTTGTCACTGAACATATAGGCAATTTTTATGCACAAAATACCTTATTTTTATATGAAAACATAAAATGACAACTTGCAATACATTTCTTTCTTCATATTTAGTAATGTTCAGTAAAAGTTTCAAATTCAAATTCAAAATCTATAAACGTGTGTTTTTTCCCTATTCACCTGCAGTGTCTTGCCAGTACTAAACTCATTCCCCTAGAGGCCATAAGCACCACTGCAGGTGTCGTAGCATGTTGTGTTTTTTACTCATTAATTGTCCGTGAGAGTAAATACTACGCTGACAGAAAAGACAAAGGGACAGAGGGATATTGTACATCCAATTACACAATGGAAATTGTGTAATTTTTTCACTGGGGCTAGCCCACAGTTAGCTTTGCCCGTTAGCCTGTTAGCTTCTTCTTTGTGATGCCATTAGTGTGTATTGGTGACTCCTACTCGGTGGCAGCGAAGTTGCAATTGTGGTTTTCTGGCCAGAGACACCAGGGGGAGATGAAAGACCCTCCAATCATCCCATTAACACTTGTATTACCCCCGATTTATTAAGGTAAACAAGTTACTTAGTACTGCTTCAAAAGGCAACCCAAGCTCAGATGTCTTGTGTCATTGCATCCTAAACTATACCTTTATCCAAATTTGAAATGGTCTAAATACGCTCTAGTTCTAGTGCGAGCTCAAACAAGTATAAGTCCACAGTCTAGATAAAGTATGCTTCCTGCGATATGACCAGCCATGCACTTTTCCACTCCAATGTTGAAAAATATACAACATAATTCATTGATACCTCAAAAATAAGTATATAAACGCCTCTTTAAATGCTCCACAAACATTTTATATGCCTCCTCTTTGGCTTCCAAACGCAATAACTGTCTCGTAACACCCCCTTATCTCCAAACCCATTCATCTAGCCCTACTGTCTTCTATTTTTCTTTGGATTGATTACTCCGTCAGGTCCGCTGGCTCCTCTTCCTTGCTCCAAAAACAGCTGCACACGGCGAAGGGAGTAGGTCTAGACTCCTTTTTTTGATGAGAGATTCAGGTGCGGTGTGACATAATAGCGGGTCAAATGCGGTTCACACGTTCTCCTTGGACCGTCTCTCTAATATCGTTCCCCCCCGCCCCCCATTACATAATAGCTTCCTTCCAGGGTTTGCTTCCTGTTTCTCCAGTGTCGCTCCTAATGCGAAGGAACGTCTATGGGAAGGGACGAGGCCAGAGTCACCCGAGGGAGTTTTTAGATTTACCAACATAATAAAATAAGCATCGTACATACTGTAGGTAAGAACATATCTCAGTATGGAAAAAATGGCGGCCTGTTCCTTTAAAGAGAAAACTAGTTAAAAATCTAGTTAAAAATGCAATACTTTCACTCGCCTTAAGATGCAATGTCTGTATCGGTGTTAGTTCTCAGTCATCCAGTCATCCATCTGGACTATTTTGATTCATTTATTTATTTCATATACTTGTTTAGTTGTGCCTCGTATCCAAGAGGCTTTGGCAACTAGATTCATGTTATGAGCAAGCGATCTCTCCCCACTTTCTTCAGGTTTTTGGCCGTGTAAAAATGTAGCCTGGTTTCATCAACCTTCACCTCGAGTTCCATGATGCATATTTATGTCTGCCCGTAAAACTCCACCGTCCAAACTTCTGCAGACACGACCGGCGTTTTAATGAGGTCACGCACCTTTTCAATATCTCGCCGTGGCGTGGGATAAGCATCTCGCGATAATGATTTCCAACTCCAGCAGCACTGGCACGTGTCCTTACGCCGAGACGTGGTTCACTTTATTAGCCCCATCCGCTCAAAGTGCCGCGTCCTGCTTGTTATTCCGGACAGGTAGCGGCACTTGACTGGATACTTCACAGCCGATAGCGCAGCTCCCCTCCGCAATGGATCAGAGCCGAGATAAGAGAATCATTACTCTTATAATCCCGCTCTTCCCTTCCCGTCTGCTCGCCTCTTGTGGTTGAGCACCGCTAAAATGTTGTTTGCACAGCAAGCTAAACCAAATACAACATACCGCCATTTCCATAATACTGGGTAAAGGAGAACAAGTCATTGGGCGAACTGCGCTGTCTGAAGCACAGTTTACTCACACTAGACAGAAGATTTTGAGACTACCACCATTGCAGTGTTTGTTGATGGAAGCTGCTTTTCTCTCAGGAAAGTAAAATAAATCCAACATTATCAGAGGCTAAAGCTACCTAAGACTAAAACATTAGGAACCTAGGTTATTTTCTTTGATAGTGTTGTATCAGGGGTGGGGAACCTTAGGCCTCAGGTGAGACCATTTGATCATTTTTCATATTTAATACAGAATAGATAAGGGTCCTGTCAATTTACGTGACGTATCGCGCCGCAGCAACTGACTTGATTGACAAATGCTTCGTCCTGGCGACCGTTAAGAAAAGGAAGGTTGATCTAGAATGCCGCGTATTTCAGGAAAAATTGACAAATGACTTCTTCTTTGTCAAAGTGAAAGGCCAGCCAGTGTGCCTAGTATGCGGCGAGAGGCTGGCAGTGATGAAGAAGGCAAATCTCGAGCGCCATTACACCTCGAAACAAATGCCTTTGGATAAAATGAATGTGTCTCATTGGAGTTTTGGTGCCCAGTAAGCAGCTTTCACAAAACACTGACCCAAAACCTGCTTCTAGTAGCATCATTATCACTGCCAGCTGACATCTGATGCCTCAACAAAGATAAACAGTTCCAGCCATCGCATTATGTGAGTCTGACATGCATAGAAATGATGATCCTCCATACTATCAGTCCCACCTCAGTGTTGTATGAACGCTAGAATGTTTGTTGATAAATTGTAAGGCCCTTGCAGTACTTTATAAAAAGGTGTGAAAAAGGTTCCCCCTTAAAAGGGAGAAACGGCGTTCAGTCCAGGTGTTTCCAGCTGTCCACACTTAGGTGATGTCAAAGCCTCGTTAGAAATCATTAATAAATGTACAGATATTTTAACATCTTACTTTAGACAAAATTAGTGTTAAAGCGGCCTTTGCACTAAATGCTACATTCAGTTGAGTTTTGGCTCTTTGTGGGGTGGCCACTAAACATCACCTTGTAATGTGTTAAGAAACCACAGAAATTGTATTAATGCCATGTAGCGGACATGTCATAACTCGCCATACTTTAATATTGGGCCTGGCTTCACCATTCACTTATATGGGGACAGAACGCTCAATTCAATCAGTGTACACATTCGTAGGAAGAGGCGCAGATAGATAAATGCATTTCTATGATTTTTATGCATAAAAGTAGCGAGTGCGTTGCCATGGTCACCCATCAATTGATGTGAGTCATGTGCAAATAGCATTATAACATGGTTAAAGATCACCATTGCCTTCTGCTTTTTATGGCTTGTCCGTGAAGCACATGCATGTTCTGCTTCCAATGCCTGTAAGAGCTACTTTTGTCTCGTCCTTATTCAAGAATTTTTATAAAGTCACTCTGGAGTAGTTTGACATATTGTCTCGACGCTGATAGAAATACAGTAGCCGACGCTTTAGCAGCTCACGGCCATTTCCTCCGACAATCTCATTCTTTATCATTCACTGTGAAGCCGACGATCGATCTACAACCCAACCCCAGGGCCCAGCGGAGCGTGCCGCGGCGCATGCCGGGAGTTTGGACCCAGATAGCTTAGTCAGTGTTGGCTGCGTGTCCTGCAAATCTCCAGGGATTCTTAGGCTAAATAAAGGAACGCAAATCAGTCAAGACCGAAAGAATCTGGTACGTAAGACTTTGACTTTGAGTTGCGTTGAGTGTCAGCTAAGAAAACTATGTTAGCAAAACAATTGATCAACTGTTTTCAAAGTGTATTTTTTTTATACTGGCTTTGCGGCTAAAGTGCTTTTCAGTAAAACAAGTTAATTGCATCGTTCATTATAAAGTTAGGTAAGACCAAAAACATCGAGTTCAATGTCTTTGAAATCTCATTTGAAATCTTGGGTTCCAAACCAAAGGTTCTCACACTTTTCTCACCAAGTACAATTTAGGAAAAAAAGTTTCCAAATATACCAGATCTAACTGGACAAAGTCACATCAAATCTTGGACTGAGTCAGGTCTGAACTTGTCTAAAATAGGACTGACAAAAGGAGTTCCAAACAAGGACTAACCCAGGAAAAAAACAAAACATAAATACATTCACTCTCAAGAAAACAAAGTCTAGAACTGAAGCAGTCAGCCCTTATAATAGCCTACCTGTACCACAGTTTGAGAAATACGGTTCTAAATAAGTGTGGTTTTGGCCGTCTGCGATGAACGATCACTTGTCGTGAGTAAAACCTTAGGTCATAGCTCAAAATTGAAGGTCTTAGGTTGTGCATTGAGGCAGGGACAAAGATTCAAAAATAGAACCGACCAAAGACGAGCTGGTATTTTGGAAGGCTAGTCACAGAGTGAGCCTGCTCTCACTGTAACTATGGCCTCTGTCAAGTGCCTCGTCAACAAAATACAACATAAGCGCACGCCACACCTCCGCCAGACTCACAAGCAACGGAGCTCAGGCAACGGGACGCATTTTACTTTCCCTGCACTTTCCTGTGGAAATAAACCCCGCTAGCATGCGGCACTCACCTCTGCTAAACACACGCCGTCTGAAACTGCTGCGACAAAACTTTGGTCATTGCTACGATTCTCTCATTGAACCATCGCACAGTGTAGACGAGAGCAGGCTCACGATTTTACAATCCCCACGTTGTGCAATGTACGCCGGGCATTAGATGAGTTTTTTTGTTGCGTTTAAGCCGAACAGTGTGAGAAAAACTCTTGTGTTCAAAGAGTGGCAACACGAAACCTATCGAGCGAGTATGCTGCTAAACCCTTTGAGGAATATCCACCACATTCCGTACTGGCAAAAATACAATTCCTTGTTGGCATGAGTGGCATTCAGGGCGCATTAGCTCACCGCGACATACTTTTGCCGAGAGTGCGACTTTATGAATGGGACAAAGCACTGTTTTAATGATGTGGAGGAGACAAAGTAATAATTTATCGAGAAAAATAAGCCGACTTCTCAAGATAACCGGACTCTATAGATTCTTGCACACAGAGTACGTTCTTTTTCCCATCTCAGTCTGATTGATATTTAACTACTGCTAAACAGGACTAGTATCTCGATGCAGTTACTTATAAATAGTCCAGCTGTGATGTCTGCTGTTATAGACATTCGGCTGCAGCGATGCTGAGTGAGTGTGCTCCGGTCCAGCTCTCTCTTTGATCAGTCTGATTAGACATAGACGCTGGCTCTATGTAAATCTGTCAGAATAAACAAGCGCTCTTCCTTCCCAACTCTGCGCTGACATCAAACAGCACGGACCCAGACTTTGATCATCGCAACATGTAATCTGTGCGTTTTATTCAGAGAGGAGAGAGTGGACAGTAACACCAGCGCTGGTTTAGACACAGTTGTAGACCTGGTTTCTGCTGGAGTTTGTGGAATACATTCAGAGGAAGCGGTTTGTCTGTGTTTCCCTCGTCATCTGAAAGGAAATATGCAGTTTTACTATGACCGCGGTTATAACCCTGAACTTAACCCAGCACATTTTCAACAGTTTGGCTTCACCCAAATCGAAAAGCTTCTCGACTGGAGCTTAAATGGTCACATTTTATACAGCGCCTTTCTACCTGCTTTAGGCACTCAAAGCGCTTTACATCAAGGAACCAGTCACCCATTCACACTCTCATTCATACACCAGTGTACGCAGACACTGGAGGCAAGGTGGGTGAAGTGTCTTGCCCAAGGACACAACGACAGTGGGCACCTGCGGGATTCGAACCGCGCCTTGGTCACAAGACGACCCGCTCTACTCTTTGCACCACCGTCGCCCCTACAGTTTATAGGACAGTGTAACGCCTCATTTGAAAGCTAAGACCTACAAACTCATCTAAGCTTCTTCCTTGTTTTCCCGATCACGTCTTGGTCATTTTCTTACGGTTTTTGTGATGTAATGAAATGTGATCAAGCCACAAAAATGTTACCAAAACATGTGAAAAACGAGATGAAAAACACCAACAAGAACGAAAACATGACAATCATAACGAGGAAGAAGCTTAGATCAGTTTTGTATGTCTTAGCTTTCAAATGAAGGTGTAAGCTCCAGTTGAGAGGCTTTTTGATTTGGGTAAAGCAGAACTGGAGAAAATGCACTCGGTCATGGCGGGGTTTAAGAGGTTAAAAGCCCACGATAGGTCAATCGTAAGAAATTTAGAACTCACGTCTCATGCATTTGTATTAAATATGAATGCACGGCTCATACCCATGAGTGCGCACAATTTGTGCCAAACGGTGCTCACTCACAGGTACGGGCTGAAGGCACAACGTCCAGTATTAAAGGAACAGGCCACCGTTTTTCCATAATATGTTCTTACCTGAGCTTAGACGAGTTGATTCGTACCTGTCTGGTCTTTGTGCCCGTGGAAGAGTTTGGTTGCTTCCAACTTCACCCCCGTTTGGAGCCATAGGAATATACTGGGAGAGGCCAAATGCTAACAACATCTTTGGTCTTTTTGCGTGACTGAGCGCACGCACAAAGACCAGAAAGGTACGCATCAACTCGTCTAAGCTCAGGTAAGAACATACACTCACCTAAAGGATTATTAGGAACACCATACTAATACTGTGTTTGACCCCCTTTCGCCTTCAGAACTGCCTTAATTCTACGTGGCATTGATTCAACAAGGTGCTGAAAGCATTCTTTAGAAATGTTGGCCCATATTGATAGGATAGCATCTTGCAGTTGATGTAGATTTGTGGGATGCACATCCAGGGCACGAAGCTCCCGTTCCACCACATCCCAAAGATGCTCTATTGGGTTGAGATCTGGTGACTGTGGGGGCCATTGTAGTACAGTGAACTCATTGTCATGTTCAAGAAACCAATTTGAAATGATTGGAGCTTTGTGACATGGTGCATTATCCTGCTGGAAGTAGCCATCAGAGGATGGGTACATGGTGGTCATAAAGGGATGGACATGGTCAGAAACAATGCTCAGGTAGTCCGTGGCATTAAACGATGCCCAATTGGCACTAAGGGGCCTAAAGTGTGCCAAGAAAACATCCCCCACACCATTACACCACCACCACCAGCCTGCACAGTGGTAACAAGGCATGATGGATCCATGTTCTCATTCTGTTTACGCCAAATTCTGACTCTACCATCTGAATGTCTCAACAGAAATCGAGACTCATCAGACCAGGCAACATTTTTCCAGTCTTCAACTGTCCAATTTTGGTGAGCTGTGCAAATTGTAGCCTCTTTTTCCTATTTGTAGTGGAGATGAGTGGTACCAGGTGGGTCTTCTGCTGTTGTAGCCCATCCGCCTCAAGGTTGTGCGTGTTGTGGCTTCACAAATGCTTTGCTCCATACCTCGGTTGTAACGAGTGGTTATTTCAGTCAAAGTTGCTCTTCTATCAGCTTGAATCAGTCGGCCCATTCTCCTCTGACCTCAGCATCAACAAGGCATTTTCGCCCACAGGACTGCCGCATACTGGATGTTTTTCCCTTTTCACACCATTCTTTGTAAACCCTAGAAATGGTTGTGCGTGAAAATCCCAGTAACTGAGCAGATTGTGAAATACTCAGACCGGCCCGTCTGGCACCAACAACCATGCCACGCTCAAAATCACCTTTCTTTCCCATTCTGACATTCAGTTTGGAGTTCAGGAGATTGTCTTGACCAGGACCACACCCCTAAATGCATTGAAGCAACTGCCATGTGATTGGTTGTTTAGATAATTGCATTAATGTGAAATTGAACAGGCGTTCCTAATAATCCTTTAGGTGTATCTCAGTATGGTAAAACAGTGGCCTGTTCCTTTAAATCCAGCCCAACAATTGCCTACGAAAAAGAATGTTGCTGCCTGGCCAGCCAGACACTTCTCCTTTATGTTCACAGCCAATCATTTCCAAGCCAATCCCGATTTTACCACTACCGAGAGATGGGAGTTCATCGCGCTAAGAGACGGAAGCGGTCACCGCACTCTACCAGCTACTAATTCTGACACTGTTTTCCTCTGCCCTTTGTCTGTTTTAAATCATTTGGAAAATATAACATCTCTAAAACCGGAGCAAGAAAAAGGCTTCCTGCAACTTGCATCATATATTTTGCCAAAGGTTTTCTCATTTGCGATTCTGGATATCTGCCATACAAACCTACAGAGGCACGTTGATGAAATGCAGTGAATTTTTGTGTGTGTATTTTGTAGATTTGTGTACAGTTTTTGCCTGCGGTGTCTCCGCTTAAGTCAAGCACCGGGCGACTTGTTATTTTCCAGCCAACATGGCCTTTGAGCCGTGTTACTGACAGAGCAGCATGTCCAGGATGAGACGGGGAGGCTATTTCCACTCTGTTTGCCAAAATCTAGACCAGAGTCACCGGGACGCACTCTTTAAAGTGGGCACATGTTGCAGCGGTGCAGCCGGACTCCCAAAATATTCATGAAAGGAGCGCAGTGTGGAGGAGCACGGGAGAGCGATTAACTGTAACTGTAAGTGGGGTTATTATGCTTTCTCAGGCAGTTGGTGGTCATTTCGTTTGGTCAAGTTAAGGCGAGACACGGCTACATTGCAAAAAGTAATTATGAAGTGAAATTTCTTGAAATAAGTACTTTTGTCCTTGATTTGAGAGAAAAACATCTGTCCATGGGGCAAGATATAAACACTTGACCTCTTATCCCCCATCGTAACCAAGAACATTTTCTCCAGTTCGCCTAAAAGCTTTTGGACTGGAGTGTACAGCCTATAGCCCAGTGTAACGCCTCATTTGAAAGTTCTTCCTTGTTGTTGTTGATTTTCGTTATTGGTTGTGTTTTCATCACATTTTCTGGCTTGATCACAGTTACACTACAAAAAACTAATAGCAGCCAAAACGTGACAAAAACGTGATGAAACGTGATGAGTTTTGTAGGTCTTAGCTTTCAAATGAGGCGTTACACTGACCATAGGCTGTGAGCTCCAGTCGAGAAGCTTTTAGATTTGGGTTAAACTGTAGAAAATGGCTCCGTTAAGGGTGGTTAAGAGGTTAAATTAAGGTAATGAAAAAATCACCACACTCAAAACTAGAATAAAAATCAATAACACTTTATAATAACAACACCTTATTTAGCTTAATAAATGTTGAGTTAACACTTAGTTAAGTGTGACTAATACTTAATAACTACTTAATGAATATGTGAAGTAGGCTACATGAAGAACAATTCATTCATTCATCATTTATTAAGGCTAAATAAGGTGTTGTTCTTATGAAGTGTTAAACTGAGATAAAACTGTTGTAGTTGTTTTACCTTAATTTAAGTGTAAAAATCTTGCTCTATGGCCAGATTTCTTGAAATTAGACTCAAATCGACGACAAATTGACTTATTTCTTATTCATAAGAAAATTGAACTTATTTCAAGACGACTATTTGCAGTGTAGTGATAATATAATTGTTTCACGCTGTGGTCAATGTGGAAATGATTTGCTAGTTTTCTCCCTTAAAGGGACTAGATGCAAGTTGGTCATTTTTATACTCACTACTGCCACCTCAGTCTTACGCGTAACTGCAGGTTCTATATTAAGCTCGTGCATGACGGAAATTTGGGCCGAGTTAACAACTTTTGTGTGACAGTGCAGGATTTTAGAGGCAGTTGTGGTGAACAGGTCTGGGCTCATTCTACACATTAGGACATGGCTGGAACATGCAGGGGAGGAAAATACTTACTTTTAACATTTTTAAACTCCGTATAGTCCCTTTAACATCTTTCATGTCATGAGTATAGAAAGACTAAACTTCCACCGCAACAAAAACACAACAATTTTACTACGAAAACACGACAAAAAGCGCAAAAACCTGAAAACGAACAAAAACTCAAAAAAACTACACACACGAAAAACGCAGCAAAAAGTGACATAAATGAAGCAAAGAAGCGACAAAGAAGCAATAAAAGAGCGACAAAACTTGCCACAAAAGCAAAAAAAGTGACAACAGAGCGATAAAACAGTATCAAAAAAGTGAGGATGGTTTACATGCATGAGACCCATGTATGTTCATTAACATGCACTGTCCCGACCAAATAAATAAATAAATCAAATCAGGATCAGTTTTGAAGGCCTTAGCTTTCAAATGAGGCATTGCACTGTTGCTCTCCAGGACAGAAGCTTTTCCAGAGACCCAGGCTGGTAATGAGGAGCAAATAGGCCGCGGTTCAGTTTAAACAGAGCGGCGGCGAAGGGGAGGGAGAAGTGCTTACTCTGTCTTTGAAGCAGGGTTTAAGGCTCGCTCTGATGAAGACCACAGGGACACTTAGGTGGATTTAAACACACGCACAAGCCCACGCACATGTCTTGGAAAAAAAACTGCAGTACAGAGGACTTATTTATAAGTCATGGACGAGTCATGGAAAGAGTCACAAATCTGTATGGAGCCTAGTAAAAAAAAAATGTGGTAATTTTCCAATACAGGCTTGCAATGTTTCATCAAGATGGGATCTGCACAATGAAACTGGTGTAATCAGTTTATGTTCTTGTAGTAGAGTATGTTTCTTTTGCCTCCATAGAGCCATTTGTGAAAGAAAAATAGACCGAATCCAAAATTTCCCTTTTTGTCACGTTTTTTGGTGCCTTTTCCATCACTCTTTAGTCGTGTTTTTGTTGCTTTATTATAGTGTTATTGTGGCTTTTCTGGCTTGTTTTGTCACACCAAGAAGCTTCAGGATCTGGGTAAAGCCGAACTGGAGAAAATGTGCTCGCTTCAGAGATTAATGGGAACCTAATCGTTCGCTAATAGTTTATTCAGCAAAGGATGCCATAATATGTCGTTTATTTAAACATTTTGACCGTTTTTAATTCTTCAAAATTCCACAATGTAAAGTTCCCCTTGTTTAGATGTTTGTTCTGCTTCATCCTGTCGAGCTGTGTGCTGTCGTGTCCTCCGCGGTCCTTGCTCAGGTCCTTGTTCAGGTCCTTGTTCAGACTTGTTTGTCAGACTTTGCTCCTGGTGATGTGGCTCTTCCCAGTTTGTAGTGTTCAGAATCCATCAAAAGCGGTCCTTAGAAGAAATATTATTGATCCTGTGGTGATTATATTAAGATCAATCGAAGTACGTGCGTCAACTTCCACCCCCCGTCTTGATGGCGTCGCTCCCGTAAGCTCTTTTGAAAGGCCACAGAAAGTGATCGCGACTTGAAAGCGTAAGACATTCCTCCGGATTTTCCTCCTTCGAACAAATCGTCTCAAATTCCCCATCTTCACAGCACAATGCTTCAGGGATGAGCCCGGGATAAAGGCATGGTGCTTTCACGGATGTTGACAGCTACTCTCTGTTAGCAGCGTCTCCGGGCCACAGGATCACGCGCCTTCTCTTTCTCTTTGGAGCAGATCTGAAAGTCCAGTGGGCAGGAGTCGCCTTGGCCTCGCGCTAACTGCAGTCGTCTCACAGATGAGTCAGTCCGGGGCTGAACAATGGCGCTGCCGAAGAAACCAGGAAGTTCGGCTCATTTTGTCATCCTGATGTGCCTCCGAAATAGCGGCACTCACGAGAGTATGGTTTGTTTTTTCGTCAGTGTACCTTCACTTTCACAGACTTGAAACAGCGAACAGCTTTTAAATAAAAATAATGAAATTTGAGGACCTTACTGAATTTAAGATGGCTCAAATCATGTTCAAAGCCTCACAAAAGTCGCTTCCTGAAAGTTTACAAAATATGTTCTGCAAACGAGAAGTCAAATACAACTTGAGAGATAAGAAGAGCTTCGATAAACAATACTCCAGAACAACCATGAAAAGCATGTGTCCCACGAGACGTGGTGTTGAAATATGGAATAATCTAGATCAAAACATCAAACTTTGCAATAACCTGGTACATTTAAAAAAAGTTTTCAAAGAGTTTATATTTCTTAGATATGAGTTATAGCACATTCTTTTGGGGGGTGGGCGCTTATAAGCCTTTGGCTTCGGCCCACTCCCTTTGAGCAGGTCAACTGCAAACAAACAAATAAATCAACTAAACTAAACCATTTCAACTTTTTCATCATTACTCCCTTTACAATGATGGAAACTAACTAAATAACTATATAAACTATATTATATGTCTTATTTATTTCTCTTTGGACCTCGAGTCTGTAATAAAGTTGAACTGAATTGAAATACTGATTAAACAGGAGAAAAAGTATTATAAACACCAGCGTACACGATTTTCATGCCCAATTTTCCTATAATTTTCAGTCGCGCCGAGTCGTGACTAGTGAAGGCAGTCGCAGAGTCATGTCTCGTAGTGTGTGAGGGTCACGACTGGACTCAAATTCGAATCGTGTAATGTGGGCGGTAGAAAGACGCGACTAGACTCCAGTCGCAGGAAATCATGTTTGATTTTAAGCCCGATTTTGGACGTACAGGAGATGCGTGGGTCATTCTACCGTCCCAAAAGTGACACACAGAAAGCAGCAACCAACGACAGAGTGGAATACACTCAGAAAAACACCGTAGTTCCTCCCTTTTCATTTCGGCGAGCCCCACGCGAAACAGCACAACATTATATCATTCACTTGAAGCACCTTTCCAGCTACAACCAGCAAATTCAACCACGAACAGAGTTTAGCTGCACTCACTGTGTTTGGAGTCAGGCTTCTATTCAGCTACTTCTTTCCTCGGTCTCCTCTGTCACGGGGTAGAAGGTCACGGGTTCGATTCCTGAGTGAAATCGGAGCCTTTCTGTGTGGAGTTTGCATGTTCTCCCCGTGTCTGCGTAAGTTTATTAAATCCACTGGAAATACGTCCCGCTTCTCCGTGTCAACAGACTGGTGTAGTGTGTCGCTCTCAGTCGTTATGTGTGAACCCCCTGTCGTTCTATAATTGTGCTAAATCCAGTCGTGTAGTGTGGACCGCCATTCTTAATAACATCTTTTAAGACTGAAAAACCTGTTTAGACTGTGCTGAGCTTAAGTCTATAGCAAGTCTTCAATTTTGCTCAACATATTTAGTTTTGTATGTAATAATGCATCAGCTTCACGTAAGGGCTTTACTCGACACTCAAGACACTTAGCATCGGACATTTCATTCATTCCACACGCGCTGGTGGTGAGCGGCTATTGTAGCTATCTGCTCATTCTCGACTCTTCTAACACCTCACATCTTCACAGGGATGACTTTATATAACATTGCAGGGTGGCTTTTTAGGGTTGAAACTGCAGAACTTGTTGAAACATACAGGAAGGCTCTTTGATGAGGAAGCATTTCAGTTTTTGTCACAGATGGATGGATGGCTTTGCTTGTGTTATAACTCTTCCTAATTGTTTCCTTAGCACAGCATATTCCTGTGCAGTCCCTCGTCCCCTCAGAGCTCTGTTTGTGTAGCTGTGAGGGGGTGAAGACACTGGGTTCCTCTCCCCTCGAGTGTCCTGGACAGCCGGGTTTAGCGAGGATATCCTAACTGCGCTCTTCTTCTTCTACTCCTCCTCCTCCTGCTAAAGAGTGTGTCCAGGAATTAGACAGGGCCATATCTGTGCGCAGTTAATGTCGCCAACGCTGCACACAGAGGAGGAAATCCTGACGGGGCGCAGACTCGGTGAACTCCAGGGCCCTGTTGTAACAGCTGCGAGTCCAAGGGCCAGTTTGGAGAAGTGGCTGAAAATACGGGGAAACCGTGCTGTTAGAAACAAACAATAGGCCTGGTACATCGAGTTAAACAAGTGATGTATTAGTACGTAAGTAAGTGCTTTATTTACTATACAGTTGTACAACGGAATTGCGTAGCTCAGATGTTGGGTTAGTCCTCAGCCGCTGCGGGCCAACCCGACCAGCATGTTTTTGGAGGTATAGGGAAACCGGAGTATTTCCTTCAGTGCTCTTCTGAAACATTTAATTTATTTATTTATTTAATATGGACATAGCAATTAACATTGGATGAACCAGATGCATTGTTTAAAGTGTTATAGCACATGTGCTAATTTTCAACACCTGTCCATAGGGGGCTTTTAGGTTACAAAGATAACACATTATGAACAAGGTTACAATAAAACACATTATTAAACAAGATAAGGCACATTTTACACATGGGAACAAGTTTGGCCTGATTTGAGCCACTGTTTGAGCTCTCTGGTAAAGATGTTGATATTAGTTTGCAGTTTCAGTGCAGTGGGAGAGAGTTCCACAGTGTAGCCCCTCTGAAGGAGAAGCTCGACTGTCCAAAAGATTTTCTAAACTTTGGGAGCACACAATCCCCGCTAACTGAGGCTCTGGTGGAAGGTCTGAGAGAGCCCTGACACCTCACCATGAGGCCAGAGAACAGTGGTGACACACAGTTGTTCAGACATTTAAAAGTCAATTTCATTATACTAAAATTTACAAAGTTTTCAAAAGTAAAACGCTTGTGCTTTTGTATGATATCACAATGATGCCATCTCAGAGGTTTCTTGTCGAATATCTTAATTGCCTGTTTATACAGAGAAGTGACTGGTTTCAGAGTGACCATGCTGTAATGCAGTATGACAGATGTGAAAAAACCATTGCATGCATATACAATAAAGCCGCGTGGTGAGATAACTCTCTTCTTATAAAACGAAAACAGTTCAGATTTGATTTGACTTTCCTGCAGACGTTATTTACTTGACTTTGGAACTTCAGGTGTTTATCTAAGATAATGCCCAAGTATTTTGTTTCATGAACCTCCTGAATGGGTTCATGTTCTAATTGAACCTCAAAGGTACTGGTACTGTCAGGGGACCTCCGGCTGATAGAGAAACACATTGAGTTTTCTTTACATTTAAAGTTAAATGGGACAGTTGAAGCCATCTTGAGATGTTATGTAAAGCCTGTTAACTGGTGCCCAGCCAGTGCAGATGTTTTGCTGACACATGAATAACTGTGTCATCAGCATAAAGCTGGCAGTTTACACGGTGCACCACCTCCTGGGTTTGTCTCAGAGCGTGGTGTCCCGCACTGATCAGCTCCTCCTCCACCTCCGCTGCGCGCCGTGGTGTTCTTGCCTCCACATCGTGCATTAAAACCGTATAATGCACGGCTCCTCATTTAATCCTTACTTAAAGCAACAAGTCTTTATAAACATTCAACATTCGGATTCATCTGTAAACATATGACTGATTTGACCTTTCCTCTGTGAGCTTTATTGACATGATCAAAGTAAGAGTTCACCGCTTGCAAAGAGGGACATGTTTTCGAGAGAGGAACGAGAGCAGAGGACGGATGGGCTTGTTAAGTGAGAGTGGTGGTCTGACTCAGTGCGTTGGAGTCAGAGGTGACAGTTACAAGCAGCAGACTAACAGGGCCATTATCTGACTAATCTGCTCTGATCTACTGCTGCACAATGTGTGTGTTCTTTTAATGTATTTTTACTGGAAACTTTAGACGTTGACGGATGACTTTCCCTTGACTTTACACTGATGTTTTTTCACAATTACCGCGGGTATAAAAGCCCACAGCGGGTCAATCGTAAGAATTCACGAGCCTCGGAGCGTGCTTATTTTTGTGCCCAAAGGTGCGCGCTCACCAGTAAAGGCTGAAGAAACAGTGTCCAGTTGTAAATCCATCCTCCCAAAACACATTAAAGGTATATTTCAGGATTTTGACATAGGGCCTCATTTCCTAGTTATCCAAAAAACTCCAGACTACATATAAATGTCTGTGTTAATAGAATAATTTTTGAAATATAACTGACCTTGTATCACATGAATTACCGCATTTTGAGGGACTATTTTCCTCGCAGATCACTCCGCCGCTGCGTTAGCTTACAGCCACGAAGCTGATGCTGCTCAAATATAAGTTATTTTAAATGCAAAATGGTTAAAATTATTGTATTAACACAGACATTTATATGGTTAGTCTGGTGTTATAAGTGATTTACCTCAGGTGCACTGTGGAGTGGGTCAGACTGTTTTTAATGCAGGCTAGCTGTTACCATAGAAATGCGTTAGCCTTGCTCTAGCCTAGCGCCACTAGACTCTTCAAATATAAGAACTGCATGAATTTAAGAAAAACATATCTCCAGACATCAACAACACTCTGGATAACTAGGAAATGAGGCCCAATGTCAAAAATCCTGAATATCCCTTTAAGTTCATGACTCCAATGTGCAGAGGGCAAATCGTATCCATTTTCACATGATAATTGCGTAATGTTTCCAAAGGAAGAGTCCCAAAAGAACAATGTGAAGCTGCGTTTATTTCGTGGAATATCTGTTGATATTAACATTCACATCAATTTGCTTCTTTTGGATATGGCTAATGATAGTATTCTAATGTGCATTCATTATTTGCGAGTCGTGGTTCTATTTATTTATTTTTAAATAGGATAAAGGAAGAGTCCCAAAAGAACCATGTGCAGCTGCGTTTATTCAACAGAATATCTGTTGAAAACATCCACACCAATGCTTCCTTTGGATACGGCTAATGAGAATATTCTATTGTTGATTTATTATTTGAAAGTCATTATTCTATTTTCTACTTTTTACACCTGTTCAAAAGCGTAATAAAGGATAACGCAGGCTGAATGTCCAATAAGTTTTCAATGAAATTTAGACATTCTCGTATTCTTCCTTAAATTTGATTATTATCACGATCAATTTATTTATTTGATTGGGACAGTGCATATTAGTGAACTAGTTTCCATCTGTAGTCCCAAGAACTAAACAACAACATTCCACACCACATATCGATTACAGAATTAAACGTGTGTTTGCACACAGTGCGTTTGCTTGTCTAATGCCTCTTTACCGTTCATCATTATTTCACACTGCAAATAAGAGAGAACATTATTGCACGGTTAATTCTGCCGATTACTGACAACATACTCAAACTATTACATCCTTAATACCCTCTATAGATTCATTCTTAAATGTCCCTATAAAATGCACCACTGTGTAATATTCTATTGTGCATTCATTATTTGCGAGTCCTGATTCTATTGATTTTTTTTACACTAGGATAAAGGAAGAGTCCCAAAAGAACCACGTGCAGCTGCGTTTATTTAATAGAATATGTACAGTCAACTTAATAACAGCCCGACAAAAGACGACAGTGTCACTGGTTGCAATTCATTTTCAAATGTGTTTATTTCAATGTTCCTCCATATTTAAAATGTCTTCTGTAGTTCCATCTACGACAACCTCCCTTAGAAACTCTTGAATATTGTTCCTTTATTATTGCTTCTATGCAGAAAGAGGCCTGTCGGAGGTCTTTCTCCTTCAAAGCCCCAAAAGACTGGAACCATCTGCCAATGGCATTAAGGTCAATAACCACTTCAGATCTTCTCTTCACACACACATTGTTTGTAGGCTCCTTGTATTTGAAAAGTTTGTAACGCCATACCAAGTAAATGTAGTTCTATTTTTGGATGAGAGGGTTGTGAGAGCAAGACTGTCCTGCCTATCGCTTTGTTTCTTTGTATTATGTTTATTATGTTTTGTGTGGTATTGTTTGTTTGTGGAATTATGTGTTATATTTTGTTATGTCTGTTTGTCATAATGTTTTGGTCCTTTGAAAATGAGACGAGGCCTCCCAAGGGCTTTTCCCAATTGAAATGATCATTGTAAACTAGCTGCTTACCCACACACGTCAGCCGTTTCAAAAGGGCAGCAGCTTGCGTCCCCTTCTATAGTTTCAAAAGAAAAAAAAAAAAAACTCCCGTGGCGTCAATGAAAGCAAATCTCCTTTCTGGCAAGGTGGCAGTATTAGTTTGCCCACAGATCACAAAGGTTCGCTGGTCGCCATTTCTCATTTGGTCTGTGTCCGATGAAGAGAAGGCAGCCTGTTATTACGTCTCTCGTCACAAACCAAACCCGTTCGTTAAAAGTGCTTCTGAATGAAAGTGCGGTGAATCACAGATGATCTGTCAGTGACTCATGAACTGTTGACTCGCTGCAGCTGCAACTGTCAGTGTGGTGGAGCCCTCTAGAGGCAGTCTGCGAGAAGACATGTGTGTCACGATCACAGAAAACCCTTCGATCAAGTTAGATTGACTTTTTAAAAGATATATATATTAGTGGTGGGACTCGATTAAATTTATTATGGCCTTTGTGATTAATGAATAGCGATTTATTTATTTCGGGGTTGTATTTATTTTTAGAGGTATTATTTTCGATGCTTTATTGTATTTTCCTACATTTGAACTTATTCTGGTGGAGCTGTGAGGCCTGTGTGATCATTTCAAACACTTCAAAGACAATAGTTTGATTTATTTTGGAGAATGATCTTTTAAATAAGTTTATGTTTAGGCTTAACTGTGTGAATAAGTAAGCTTGACAGTGATATAGTTTTTTGGCTTCACGCTGTGTTCGTCCCTAAGCAACGTCTACAGGAAAAAGGAAACTGAAAAAGTGTCTGTGCCGCTAAAGGAAAGTCATTTCGATTCATATTTAATTCATTGGAAAAAAATAGTCCCAGCCCTAGTATATATATTTATATTTAAGCAGGATATAATATTCTTCCCTCAAACAAATATGCAATTAGCAGTTAGCGCCAGCAACAGGAAGCTTGGGCCGGCAACGACAGCGGTGCATCACGTCTTTAGTTGTTAGCGCGTGGAAATGACAGGGTAATGTGGCTTAACTTTTCCTGCCCGGGGCCCTGTTAAATTCACGGCTGACGGAGAGCGTTGTTGTTTTGTTTTTCTTCTTTGCTTGCTTTGTAATCTCCGCCGCAGACGACCGAAGCCACGCCCACAACTGCGTCTGTAAATAAATGTGACGTAAACAACAGAACGTGTAATTAGCCGCTGCAGAGAGGGAGGCGCGAGAGTCCTGCAAAGTTCATGAACACGGAAAAGGGCGATAGCGTTCAACTTAAGGGGAAAATAAACTTAGTGAGCAGTCTGATTACACCATCATTTTAACTGAAGAGTATTGTACAACTAAAAAACACTATACACTTCAAAATTCAGCTAAATGCTTATAACCTTTTAGTTTATGACGTTTTAGAGCGGGGTGGGCAATTAATTTTCATAAGGGGCCACATGAGAAGCTTGAATTGAGTCGGAGGGCCACACCAACAATAACTCAAAGTTATTCTGCTCAACTTTATCCTATTTGAATATCTGATACCCACTGTTATTTAGTAGGACTATTGTTTTCAATATCCAATATTCCATATCAAGTCAAGGCCGTGCATGTGTGTGCATCGTCATTATTGTTATTCAACTTCGTATCCTTGTTAACTTCTACCATCGCACTGAAAGCACCTCTGCACTTCTTTCAAATGGAGTTTGTGGGAAATGAAGCGATGCACTAGGGCAGGGGTGGCCAACTAGTCAGCGACCAAGAGCCGAAATTTTCAACCTTGATCCTGTGAAGAGCCGCAAAGGCACCGACCATTCGCGAGATCCAGGGGCGGTAGTTTAATGTGATTAAATGTAATGTGACAGTTTAATCACAATAAATTATAACTTTATGCCTGGCCTTTTTCTTTTCTTTTCAATAATTGTATTAGATTTAATGGTTTTACTCCTCACCTAGATTGAAATAAATGTATATTAAATATTTACTTATATTTTGTGCTGTTCTGCTGTTCTGCTCTGACTGGGACAGAATTATATATTTTAATTTTAATGCTGGGGTGTGTTAGTGTGAGGGGCCCTGCCCACTGAGCCCCCTCCTCTGGTTCGCCCTGGCCTGTGTGCAGAGAACGCACTCTAGGCTGCACAAAGTTCATAAACTTTAATCAGGAGCCTCTGGAGGACGTCTCACATTCTGTTTTATGTTGCATTTGTTACAGTTACAGCACATGTGACAGAAAGGTCAATGACTTTGCATATTTACATAGTTACGATCTTGCGCTTCGCATCATATGCTTCATTAGAGCTCGGCTTTTTTCCATTTACTAATTTTGATCTTTTCTGTGAATATGAGGCCAACTTTCATCAAATAAAGAGTAGGCTAATCAGAAATTTGAAAAGCACAGAAGCTGATCCCAGTGCCACGATCTGCCTGACTGTTGTTTAACCTCATCATCATTGAATGGGCCGGGGTTAGCCCAGGTCTGTTTTAGATACATCTTCAATTTAAAGCTGTGTATTTTATGTCATGAGTTAGCACATAGCAGATTAAACAGCATCATGCTTTGGAACACTTACTCATTTCATTATTTTAAAAGTCAATGTGAAATAAGAATGGGATCTCTTTTTACTTCCAGACCCCACACTATATTTTAGTGTGTGATCTGTGTTAAGGTTCCAAAATCAAGGTGAAATCTAAGTACATCTTTTTCTCATAGTTGGTTATCATGGTTATGTTGTTAAAGCTTTGCTCAACCATTGCAGCGCTCGCATCTTCAAACCAGTGACAAAAGTGCGAACAAAGCTCTCAGACAGCCACATCAGCGCCGCCGCGGGGACATCAGTTTTGTGCGGGAAAAGGTCATTTGTCATTGTTCTCACGCAGCTCACGGGGCATCTTCCATCTGCGGCTCCCAGACAAAATGAATGTAGATTTGTGGATTTATGTCTCTGTGATCGGCCACGCTCTCAAAAGGGAAACAAGTGGATGTGGTGGAAGCCAGTGGCGCCGAAGTCCTGATTGATTCTGCATTATTGACCGACGGACGGAGGAAGTGCCACAGGTGAATTAATGTTATTAACACGAGGGCGGGGCAAAGTCGGGAGGAAACAGGAAACAGAATAAGGGAAGCCAAACGTCGATGATGTTTTCAAAGTATGTCTGCGAAAGGGCACCGCCTTAAAGGGATACTTCAGGATTTTTGACATTGGGCCTCATTTCCTAGTTATCCAGAGTGTTGTTGATGTCTGGAGATATTTTTTTCTTAAATTCATGCAGTTCTTATATTTGAAGAGTCTAGTGGCGCTAGGCTAGGGCAAGGCTAACGCATTTCTATGGTATCAGTTAGCCTGCATTAAAAACAGTCTGACCCACTCCACAGTGCACCTGAGGTAAATCACTTATAACACCAGACTAACCATATAAATGTCTGTGTTAATAGAATCATTTTTGAAATATAACTGACCTTGTATGACATTAATTACCGCATTTTGAGGGACTATTTTCTCGCAGATCACTCCGCCGCTGCCTTAGCTTACAGCCACGAAGCTGATGCTGCTCAAATATAAGTTATTTTAAATGTAAAATGGTTAAAATGATTCTATTAACACAGACATTATATGGTTAGTCTGGTGTTATAAGTGATTTACCTCAGGTGCACTGTGGAGTGGGTCAGACTGTTTTTAATGCAGGCTAACTGTTACCATAGAAATGCTTTAGCCTTGCACTAGCCTAGCGCAACTAGACTCTTCAAATATAAGAACTGCATGAATTTAAGAAAAAAATATCTCCAGACATCAACAACACTCTGGATAACTAGGAAATGAGGCCCAATGTCAAAAATCCCGAAGTATCCCTTTAACCAAGCACATTTTCTGAACTGGAGAAAATGTGCTCGGTTCAGGTGAGGGTTAAGAGGTTAAAACGTGGACAAATCAGTGATTTTGTAGATCCGGGCCTATTCATATTCATGACTGCGGTGGTGAAACGAAATGCCGTTAACACGAGATGCCACAGCACAGAAGCGCCAAGTAATGACGAAACAAATGTGACAAGACCTTAAACCGTCTAGAATCTCTGCTCCAACAACTGCGCCATAATTGAAAGGTTCATGTCGATGTAAAACAGATACTCATTTTCCATTCAACAAGTTAAGCCCTCACTCGGAGCTCGGCGTAATGTGGCTCGAGCCGACTGGATTAGCAGATAACACCGCCGAGCCGCGCGTTGCCAAGAGTTCAAGTTTCGCTCACGCCGGCGCCTGCCAAGCCACGCTCACAGTTTGGCTCAAAATGACTTAATTGTATGAGTTTTGTGGCTCGGGCACACATTCAGAGCCGGGGGGGTGGGGGAGATTAGACCTGTCCATCAGCACGATGCGGGCGAAATACGCAACAGGGATGGCGAGCCAAGAGGAGCTTTCCAACGCGAGTGGTCAGGAGATGAGACGCCTGTGACAGCCAGGACAGCCCGAAGACGTGCGGCGACAGAACAGTGGATGTTATGATGGGCTTATTTTTGAACTGTTTCGATTGACAATGTTTTGAAGCCAATCTGCGTAATAACGCTTTACTTGGCATCACATTCATTCTACTTGTTTTGACTGATGAAAAATACCTTTAATGTGTCCTTAGTGCTTTGCCTTGGACTACACGCAGCCAAACATGAGGTTTAAATACAGCAGGTCCTCTTCCTTTACACCCAAAGCCCATTAGTGCTTGTGCCTCGAAGCTTGTGTTGGTTCTTAACTCAGCGCGTTTTCTCCAGTTCGGCTTAACCCAAATCTGAAAGCTTCTCGTAAATGCTTCATTTGAAAGCCAAGGCCTAGAAAAATGTATCTAAACTTTTCCTTGCGTTGTTACCGTGCTGTTGTCACTTTAGATTCACTAAGAAGCCTTTAGATTCGGGCAATGCCAAACTGGAGAAAATGTACTCGGTTCGGGTGAGGGTCTAGAGGTTAAGTCTGGATTTAGGTTCTGCTGAATAGACTTGGCTTTTTTGTTGGTGGTTAGATTTGATGAGAACAGGAAGGGCTGCAGAAGTTTCATTTATTTGATTTCATTTGACGCATCTACCCAGACACTCTACTGTATAAGAACTCAACGCATTACACAGGGGGAAAAAAATCAAAACACTAAACAGCCATCTAAATAAAGGTACATCCTCGTGCTGTTCGTATTTGTTTGAAGTGGCTGTGTTTGCTGCTTTCTTTTTCCAATCTGGATCCCTTTCCCAAGAGCACCTTTACAAACGAACACATTTGGACACCTAGAGCAGTCAGTCGTATTGCTGTTTCTACCAAACACTGAGCAGTCTGTGATCAAAGTGTTTTCATATTGAAATTCATTCGCCATCAACGGTGTGTTCACTTTGCACGTGTACGTTCGGAATTCTGTGATTCAAAAGTGATTCGTTTTGTGAACTCGGAATCTTTTGAGGAGTTCAATCGAGCAATGGCGTTTACAAAAAGCAAAAAGTAATCTCGAAATATTTCCCTTTTTTTTCTTGTGAAATGCCCCTGGTTTGAGGAACTAATTACAAGAAAGAAATCAAGGACAAGTTTACTTATTTGGCCCGATGCAATGACTAAACTGTACTAATATGAAAGCTTAGCTACCATCACAAGGTGAAGTGTTTTGCCAAAGGACACAATGTCTTAACTAGATGAAGGTATTCTTTTTATTCTTTCTTTGCATTTGACCCATCCTCAATGCTGCTGGGGCGACCTGTAGGAGCAGCTAGCACCTGGCCGAACGATTAACCTATTGTACATGTTTCTAGTGGTAGGGGAAACCCGAGTACCCGTGAAGGGTGAAACCCACGCAGACACGAGGGGAACATGCAAACTCTGCACAGAAAAGGCCCCGTTGAACCCGGGACCAGTTCTTAACTTGACCAACGACGCGACTCCGTCTCAGCAGGGGCCTTCTCACTGTGAGGGTTTCCACTTTCCCTCCGCCAAAATAAAACCCCGCTTTATTCAGGTTACACTCACCCAGTCGGGAATAAACACACCGCTACAAATCACGTCTGCGCACCAAAACTACCGTGAAATCTAATCCCGGTGACTCAAGGAAGGAGGAGAAGAGTTTGCTGCCAGTAGAAACAATAAAGGGCAAATTTAACGCTGCCATACAGTTTGACAATGTGTTTCTTTTTTGTAGTATTTTGTATTTCAATGGCGTGCCGGGAAATTGGGAGAGCGGGGGGGTTAAAAATTATAATGGACTCTCACAATTGGTCTAATACGCCTATGAGCACTACCAAATTTCTGAAAAACAGTAATTAAATTCTCATTACAAAACCAATCGAAATACAATACAGCAATTTCCATCAGAGAATGATGTGTCAGACCCTGAAGGATGTTATTTTTATTTATGCGTTTCTGTTTGAGACACTAATGTTGGATATAAGGGATATTTTCATGGTTCTCCGTCACAGGGGAGACAAAAAAACATTTTGAGCAGTACTAGCACAAAGCTAAAGGGACTTTGCGTTTTGAGGGCACTGGCCACTTGACAAAAGTATTTAGGCTGTGGCAAGATCGCTCCGTTCTCATTTCCCTTACCCTTTGAGGCCGACATCTTGAGGAACCTTTTGCAGTGAGGAACAGGAGCTTCAGCTGCTCCTTCTGCGTCAGGACAATCTGAACCTTCCTCATCCAGCAGAGGGAACAACCGGGAGATTATGTCGCACAATACACTAGAGGTCGACCGATAGATCGGCCGGCCAATATATCGGGGTGATATTTGGGGATTTTACAATGGCAACAATCGGCCGATATCTCCGGGACTGAAAGTGATAGAGACTTCTGGAAAGAACGAAATGAGGGCTTTAAAACGGGTCATCCAAAAACTTCCTCTGCCTCAGGGAAACAGAGAAACAATGCAAGTCAGTTTGCATGTCACTTTGAAGCACAGAACCTGGAGAATTAAATACCTGAGTTCGTTTTAACCTCCGCATGTGTATTTTTGATCGCCGCGCATAATGCCTAGCAACAGCATGCACATGCTAACGGCAACTAATCAAAGCTGGGACAGAAACTATGATTGAATTACCTAAAGTAGTAAAATAAAATCGGCCTATGTTCGAGTGGCCAAGTATTTATGTTTTTACAGGATTATAGACCAGACATTTGGAAAATCCGCCAAAAATATCGCTCAAAAATATCGGCCGTGCTTTTTGGCATCGCCCAATAAAAATCCAAAATAATCGGCATTGGCCTAAGAAAAAACCCATATCGGTCGACCTCTCCATATGCTCCTGCAGTGCAATGAATTTAATGTTATTAGTATTAACTGCATAATCCGAGCAACTACACAAATGCCAGAATGATGTGTTAAATAAACAACTCTTTATAAACATAACTGTTCAATTACTGATATTCACCAAATTAGGCTTTGTTCTTTTAAAATGTTAACAAACGTGCGTAAGGTTTCCATTAATTCATATATTTCCTATAGTAAAACTGTGGCTCTAACGCTGCATGACCTGCTTTATACTTTCATATTTAGGACAAAGCTCATATTTTTATTTAATAAAACGGAGAGTTCAGAAAACTTCAGGTAGCAGCAGTGGCTTGTGGGATTGTTCTTAGCTCCTTATGGTCTGATGGGGAACTGATGAACTGTTTTGGGGAATGAGGACCCCTTTTGCTGGTTAGCCATGGGCTGCATCCAAAAAGTGTAAAAGATAGTTTGCAAACAGAAAAATTGCAATTTAAATGTAGCTTTTAATGAGGCTGTTAAATGGTTTATTGTCAGTTGAAATAATGTTATGTAAGTTGAGCGGAAGAGAAGCGAAGCATGCTGGTTGTGACTTGTCCTGGTAGGCTATAGGTGCATGCCAAATCTATACAAGTTGAGAGCCACTGCTTTAAATCGCATCCAGACGCTGCTCTTCTGTCTACTATACGCTCAGAATCCTTTGGTTTTTGAGAGAGCCTCTGGTGCCAGATAAGCCTGCAGTTATGGACTTACCCCACTTGGACAGCTGCTTGTGTTGTGCGGCCAAACACATTTAGAGACACCTGGAAGACATTTTTGTGGACATAAACTTTCGGGGCGTCTTCCTGAGTGCGTCCCATTCATCATCTCGGTGTCTCAGGGCGTTATTATATTGCTCTGGGGCCAAAGCAGAGAGGAGCCATCCATTTCAGAGAGACAGAGGTCCATCAGCCATATTCTATCTATCTGCATGGGTTTCAATGATTTGAATTGAGAATATTCTTTAGATCTATTAACTGACATGACCTAAATATAGAAAGGAAACAAAGACAAAAGACATTGTAATTGACTTTGTCAAAACCGCTAAAATGTCTGGGATTTCGGACAAATTCCATCACTTATTTGTCTCTGCTTATATATATATATATATATATATATATATATATATATATATATATATATATAGATAGATAGATAGATAGATAGATAGATAGATATATATATATTAACATTGCTAAGATCAGAGGAATAGTGTCAAAACCAGACTTAGAGAGACTCATCCATGCATTTGTCTCCAGCAGGTTAGACTACTGTAACGGCCTGCTCACTGGCCTTTCTAAACCAGCTGTTAGAGCTGCAGAACATCCAGAACGCTGCTGCTCGAGTCCTGACTAAAACCAGGAAATACGACCACATTAGTCCAGTGCTCCGGTCTCTGCACTGGCTTCCTGTCACTCAGAGAATAGAATTTAAAACAGCTCTGCTTGTGTTTTCATGGTTTAGCACCAAAGTCCATCTCTGACATGTTAGAGCCGTATGAACCATCTCGGGCCCTGAGAACTTCAGGGAGGGGTCTCCTGGTGGTTCCCAGAGTCAATAATAAACACGGTGAGGCTGCGTTTCAGTTTCATGCAGCTAAAATCTGGAACAGTCTTCATGAGGATGTGAGACAGGCCTCAACTCTGACAATGTTCAAATCCAGGCTGAAAACAGCTCTTTTTACCCGTGCATATGAAAACTGAAAGTATTTTATCTGCACTCTTGCCTTTTACTGTCATTGATCAACTTTATGTTATTGATTGATTTGATCTGTTTTCTTGTAATTTTATGCAACTGTGAAGCACTTTGAATTGCCTTGTGTATGAATTGTGCTCTACAAATAAACTTGCCTTGCCTTTATATTGTTTTGATCAATGTCAGTCTATGGACCACGTTGTCTTGCACCAGGAAAATGGCAGATTTCATTTGATCCTTTAAAAAAACTATAGAACAATAACAACATTTTTCCCTAAAAGGTTTGAAATAAGAGAACCGTGATCTTAACTTAAAGTGCATTATGTCACCGACTTACTGACTAAGGAGAGCGAGAAAACACTTTCAAAATGTGGACCTGACAGGCTGGTTCGGAGATAAAGCTTGTCTCATTGGTCAAAGTGATTGCACTGGGGATTCTGATCAGGAGAGGAATTTTAGAAAAAAAAATAATAATAATATTACGAACGTTACCTCAAATTTAAGACCCAGGCAGTCAATTAGGTGCAATTATATTTGTAAGACATCTAAACTTACAGACCATCATTTTAAAGTTCTGGTATTGAAACAAATGTAACAGTACCCTGCCCGTTCTTCCTAAAGCCATAAGGAAATGGGTGCAGGCTCCAGAAGTTGCTTGCTCTCATGGACTTTCCTTTGAAACTTTTTCCACTCTTTAAGTCATTATGGAACACAAGCTTGTCATTCTTACCTTGTCTTAAAGGGATATTTCAGGATTTTTGAGATTGGGCCTCATTTCCTAGTTATCCAGAGTGTTGTTGATTTCTGGAGATATTTTTTTCTTAAATTCATGCAGTTCTTATATTTGAAGAGCTAGGCTAATGCTAGGCTAGTGCATGTCTATGGTATCAGTTAGCCTGCATTAAAACAGTCTGACCCACTCCACAGTGCACCTGAGGTAAATCACTTATAACACCAGACAAACCATATAAATGTCTGTGTTAATTGAATATTTTTTAAATATAACTGACCTTGTATCACATGAATTACTGCATTATGAGGGACTATTTTCTCGCAGATCACTCCGACGCTGCGTTAGCTTACAGCCACGAAGCTGATGCTGCTCAAATATAAGTTATTTTAAATGCAAAATGGGTAAAATTATTCTATCGACACAGACATTTATATGGTTAGTCTGGTGTTATAAGTGATTTACCTCAGGTGCACTGTGGAGTGGGTCAGACTGTTTTTAATGCAGGCTAGCTGATACCATAGACATGCACTAGCCTAGCATTAGCCTAGCGCCACTAGACTCTTCAAATATAAGAACTGCATGAATTTAAGAAAAAAATATCTCCAGACATCAACAACACTCTGGATAACTAGGAAATGAGGCCCTATGTCAAATCTGATCCTGAATCCTGAAATTCCTTTCCTTTTTGCCCTATTGCTGCAAAAGCCAGAGCCAAATTGCTAGCATGAACGAGCTCCAGTTAGCCCTCGCTAAACGCTTTTGGGGGAAGCCACCCTCACTTAGTCCATTGGTAATTTACAGTCTATTGTTATAACTGGAGTCAATCCTTGTTTGGACTTGCTTTTGTTGCTTTTTAGCATTGGTTTAGTCTTCGATTTCAAGGTAGACATCTTTTAAAACATTGGTTACCGATTTTAAAATCAGTAGATGACTGCGCTGGACGTTGTGGGTGAATTGTCTGCATGGATTGAGGGAAATAGCTAAATAGCTACAGTAGTTTGTGCTTGGGTGAGCTTGGAATCAGCGATCATTATGTTTGTCTGCAACCTCTTTACCCGCTGCACCGCTGTCGTCTTTACAAAAAGGGCTGAAAAGAACCTTGGCCGCTCCAGTTTATGATCACTGGACAAGTACTTTATTTTCCCTTTTTCCTCCCATAACTCGTTTTACAGCCTCTTCACTACATTTCCCAGAGTTCACGTGCCATGCCTCCTCCACGCTCCACAAACTAAACTGTCGATGCCCATTCGTCCGTCTGGATCGGCACTTAGTTAACTTTAGACCGCGTCCCCGTTTTAGCTTCCTGAATCTACAAACACGGCAAACACCAAACACTTCGCCTGCTGCAAAGAGCGTCAGCGGAGCTTAAACGTCCTCCCAGTAGCTGGATATATGCCCCGCTCCTGCGAACGCCGTTAGAGATCGGATTTATTGGACAGAATTGGAATGGCTCCCTGATTAAAAGAGCCTATCCGTTAGCAGCCACTCGATAAAACAGAAGCTCGGGCGACATGTTTCAAATCGATCATTAGGTCAGCTTTAATGGACTGGAAATGCGAGCAGTTTTTATCCCTAATTTATGTTGCACATTCAGAGCGGCATGTCAACATCATCCGGCTAATTAATTAACGAATGTAACGTGTTGTCAAGATTCCAAAAGGTCAGTCAAAGCACTTGGTTATGGTTATATTACGAGAGTGAAAGCACAAATGCTCCTGGTCCAATATCACTCCAATACAAGTCAAAAGTTGCTGATGGAAATTGCCACTGAAGGCGAGCACTGCAGGTGAATATAGGGAAAATGTTAAGTTTAGAAAATAAGACATTTTCAGCGACAAAATGTGAACCGGGATCGAGCCAGGTTTAAATGTATGCTTTTACTTTGTTGAAATATTAGTTACACATATTTTTTGAGTGAGCTATCTGTAAAAATTCTAATTTCGCCTTTCTTTTGCGGTTCTAATGGTATCACGACGAAGAAGCTAACAGGCTAAGCTAACTGCGGGCTAGTCCCATTTAAACAGTATTTACAGCCACGTTTGAGTGAAAAATATTATTTCCATTGTGTAATTGGATGTACACTATCCCTCTGTCCCTTTGTCTTTTCTGTCAGCGTAGTATTTACTCTCACGGACAATTAAAGTAAAAGTAAAAGTAAAAAACCGCAACATGCTACAACACCTGCAGTGGCGCTTATGGCCTCTAGGGCACGAGTTACTTAGTACTGCTTTAAGTACAGTACATACTTCTTTATCGACCACCTCTGTTAATGTGCTCAGGGCCGGCCCTGGGCATAGGCGACTCAGGTGGTGCCATCTGCTGGAGCGCTGAATTGCGCTTTAATTTTTGAACCCCATGAAGTCCATGCTTCCACCATCTGCCATAACGCAGATTTTCAGACATAACTTTGCAACAGAAAGTCATAGAGATTTGTGTTTTTTTGTGTTGGAAACTAGACATTTCAAGCTTCAAAATGACCCCTCCGTGGTCCCTGGCCCTTCTACTGTACGCCTCTGGGCACCCGTGTAACATCGTGGTGAAAATTCGTAAATTTACTTCAGAAGTTCAGGTCACTCCTCCAACATAACTATTGTGCGTATGTTGTATGATTGCACATGTTCTGATTTTTTTTTTTTTTTTTTAAATGAACAGATAACCATAATAAAATAAATGAACATTTCCTTCAGCGCTGTGTATCATTCAGTGCCTTTTCCATATCCAACGTGTGTCTAAAAGGATTGGGAAAGAAAAACACAGCAAAAAAAAAAAAGGGGGGGGGACTAGAATGCTATTCGCGTCAAGAAAATTCAGAATAAAGCTTTTTGCATGTGCGCTAGAGCAGTGGTTCTCAACCAGGGGACCACGCGGAGGTCACGAGAAGTATTTGCGTGCTATTTGACTAGCCTGGTGAGACCTGAATGATTCCCCTCTATATTTTTTTATACGGCGGGGAGTCACTCTGGACCCCCCCGCCTCAGTTGGCGGTATCCGAAAAATCAAATCGTTGTGCAATCAGATTCGTTTACTTGCGTCACGTGTTGTTCATGAGCAAAGTCACTCACGGGACGCGAAAGTCCTCTCAATACCAAACTACGACAGGGAAGAGAGAGAAAGAGCGTGTCTCCAATCAACGGTAAATGACCAAAAACACATCGACAGTAGGTGAGTTTCGTAATTCATAATCTTGTGCGAATGTTAACGCAAACCGCTAATAACACTGCATCAACGGCGGACGCCTGCCCTTTGCTGATTGGTTTACTCCGCTTCCTGTTTGCTTGTGTATGTACCGCTGTGGGAAATGGAATCGACGCAGCGGTGACCAGACTCACGCGCTGGTACAGTGGCTACTGTTTTACCAGAGTGTCATTATTCTGGTTCTGTGGGCTAAATTCATTTGATTTAGCCTTTTGTTTTTTTTCTTTGTTTTTAAGAATCATATAGGCTTAAGTCTCTGTTCCCACCGCGTGACACAACAGCGGGAATAAATAAGATAATACTAAGAAGTAAAATACATAAGGGCGGGGGTGACGAACTGAAATGGGGTCACGGCTCCAAAAGTTTGAGAACCACTGCGCGAGAGAAACACACAGAAATATAAATGGAAATGACTAAATTAATATTATTAATGCCTTTTTGTCACACTTTTAATTGGGGTCGGCCCTGAATGTGCTCTGTAAAGTCATTTCCCCCTTAAGAATATAATATATTACATTTATTATTATTCAAAGATCTCCACTAAGGTTAAATGCTAAATGTTATTATGTATAATGAATGAATAAAATGCGATACAGATAAAGGTATGAAATATATCCAGTGACTGTTTCCATCTAGTCTTTCCAACAGCAGGCGTTAAGCTGCACGTTCCCCTTTTAGACAGCTCCCTCTAGAGGCCTGCTGTGGCCGCTGCAGCCTTTTGCCAATAACACCTGCGTAGTTCTGTGCTCGCTTGCTCCTCGCTGGTGATCCTTGTTTCTCTATTTTGTATTTATTCTTTACAGCCTCTCCCGGGTAAGCCGCCCGTCTGTTACTGCTTTTGTTGCCTCATAAAGCTTTGAAAGGGCATAGGAAGCGAGGGATGAAAGGAGGGACTTTTGCATCATGATCAACCGGGACCTGACTATACTGTGCTGTGAGGAAACGGGAGGAGAGAGGAGTATGTTCTGTTTAGCTTACATTAGTTACTGTATAGGCACTGTTTGTAGAGATGTCAATTGAAACTTTGCAGATTATAGTGATATTAATGTATTGCAGGATTTCTTTCAATATCTTTGCATTTCAAATTAAGGCACTTTATGTGGCAATTATGTGGCAATTTAAGAAAAAAGGCTAATTGAGCTACAATATTTCAAAGCGGAGAGAGTTTCTGTTGTTGAAATATGCAATGCAGATTTTAGATATATTTGGTGTTTGTATTTTTCGGGATTAAAAATCCAATAAATCAGGCTGTTAGCTGTTAGAATCTTTCTGGGAATAGAAACAAAAGTTGAAATATGTACATTATGGCTGTATAGTAAAAGCAAAATGTGTCTGTGGGTGTTGTCTGTGTACGTTCTCAGTCGTACAGGAGTTATCCATCTTCAATGAAGGTACTTGAGTCATCTTCTGTACTCAGTAGTTGAAGTCTCGAACGTTTCACCTCTCATCCAAAAGGCTTCGTCAGCGAACTAAAGTCCCGCTCAGCCTACAGCTTAGATAAAAACCACGAGGAGGAGTTGGGGTTGGCCCGGCTCCTCCCCTCTAATCACAGCTACTCTCACCTGTGGGTAAACAACCTTTGAAGTAGAGCGTCTCTAACGACCTGCTCCCCCCAGTATCGGTCAGCCCTGTCCTATTCATGGCTGATCACTGTTAATTACCTGCCTATTGTTCTTTGTTAGCTGAGGTATCGTCTCCTTGGACTGGCCGTGCCCTGTCGGCTGTCCCCTAAAGGAGATTGGAGTAAAGTGACGGAAGATTAAATCTGAGCCCACCATTCCGGTTCATGGAGGGATTTTCTCTCTTGACAAAAATAGCTTCTTTTACTCCTCTTTCAAACCAACGTTCTTCTTTGGCTAAAATCTTGACCTCCCCGTCCTCAAAGGAGTGGTTGGAGGCTTTAAGGTGGAGGTGCACCGCCGACTGGGGGCCGCTTGTGCTTTCTCTTCGGTGTTGATACAGTCTCTTCTGTAGAACTTGTTTGGTTTCTCCAATATAATGTTCTTTGCATTCTTCTTCTTTGCATCGAATAGAATAAACCACATAGCTTTGTTTGTGGCTCGGAGTTTTGTCTTTGGGATGGACACATTTTTGTCTCAGTGTGTTCACAGGTTTGTGGTACACTGAGATCCTGTGCTGCCTAAACATTCTCTGAAGTTTCTCTGATACCCCGGCTACATACGGCACTGCAACTGTTTTGTTCTTTGGGTCTTCTTGCCCTTTGTGCAAGACCAGTTAGGATAGCCACAGTCTGAGAGGGCTCTCTGGACATGTTGCTTCTCTTTGGTCTTTCCTTCTGCACTGGTAGGCACCTCTTTAGCTCTATGTCAGTGAACAGCACGAGGAAAAATCTTAGATCAGTTTTGTAGGTCTTAGCTTTTAAATCAGGCATTACGCATGGCCTATAAGCTCTCGGGTCAAGAAAGAAAGAAAGAAAGTGGCCAGAAAATGAAACTTCCCGATGACTCAAAAGCCCTTCAGACAAAGTGAGTGAAAACGTGCGGCGATCGTGTGGCCCCAGTCCGGGTTGGCGTTTCGATCGGCAGACTCTCATGTTGAGCGCAGATGATCCCTCTCAGCGGAGGAGGAGGAGGCGGCAGATGTTGCAACAGCTGCTCGTTCAGCTGCAAATTGAATCCATCCACTGGCTGCCTGCTGCGGGCCTTTTCCCAGCACCCGTCCACGCTCGGGTCTGCTCCGTCAAGGACTTCATGTTGAATTGATACTTTGAATATTTCTTTTACTGTTGCTGGCCTTTTGGAACATGTTTATTTGGGATCTGAAGGGAAGTGCAACTTATTTGGCATTTCAGTCCAGAGTTTGAGTATTGTTGACTCGGTTGACTGCGCTGCATGACGCAAAAGTTTGTCAGGATCTGAACTTAAAGGGGGGGTATTATGTAAAATTGACTTTTCAAGCTTTATATCATGTTATTATGTCATTCCCTCATTAAACACATGCCTGGAGTGTTGCCTTGGCTCATTCACATATTTTTGAGTAATCAGTAAAAACTTAGACGGCAGCCATTTTAGGTGTAGCTATGCCTCAGTCCTCCTAGGAACGCCCCACCTCCTGGAGACGCCTCTGGACCTTTCGTCACCAGCCAAGCCACCAACCACTGCTCCTCAGCTCAGCAGAGCCCCCTCCCCGCACAGTAGTGTTGTTTAGATGCCACAGCAGTGTGCTGAAGGGGGCGTGTCGGAAAGCTTCTTAAAGAGACAGAGGCCTATTTCAAGACGTTCAGTAGAGCCATTTTGAGAGAGCAATTTATTCAAGGCAGTTATTTTAATTTACTGCATATACAGACCAACAGAAGGTTACGTCATCATTGTAGTATGCTATAGACTGGTGCTATGTGATTGAAAAAAAGCATAATACCCCCTCTTTAAGTCGCGAATTTACCACGTTTTTACGAATGGGCCGTGCGTGAAGTCTCCTCGTGCAGCAGGGATCGTGCAGGGATTCCTCCGTGCGTTGTATCATCGGTCGCATTGGCACACATTTCTATAACTCTTCTTTCTCATCGGTCTTATTGAATAATGGTACATTGACATTTAATCACAATGGCCTCAATGTGGCGTCCCTCGGAGATTTGCCCGGCGTACAGCGTGCTATGAGCATACGAGCACTGCTCCACACAGACCATAGCTCAAAAAGAGTCTATTTCCTTCTTTCAATGATTAGGTTGACCTTAATGCTGCCGAGGACCTTGTGGTTCCGAAAAATTAGTATGGATCTCATTTTCCAGGACAGTTTCCAATGATGCTCGTACTGTTAGCAGGTCAGGATCAGACCCACAATCGTTGACCATTACAAGTTCAAAAATCGTTTGTTCCACTTCATTTGGTCCAGAGAAGATGGGCATCTGTGGTGTTTGTATGCTTTAAAAAGTCGTCTGAAAGAGAAAAAATCAAGAGAGGATTCATGCAAACTTCAGTGCAAAGTAAACGATTTTGTGACCTTATCTGCTCTTGCTCGTCTTAACCGAGCTTCACCAATGTCCTCTCTTGACTCTGCTGCTCATTATCGCCTCCGCCACAGAGACTCTGATCATAATTCATCTATTTTCTCTCTCCTCGGCGCTGTGTAAAGTGTGTTTACTTGCCCCCCCGCTGATCGCTCTGTAGACTTTGCATGCATTTGCAGCGTCTTGAGTCCGTCTCTCCGAGCATTTCGGTCACTGTGGATTCACGAACTGCTCACAAACGGCTCCATTTAACACGTTTAACAGCGCGGAGAGTCGAGCGGCTCGTCTGGCTGAACCGCTGTCACAAAAGATTATCAACTATTAATGGGCTGAGGTGGACTCCAATGAAATGAGTAACGTTTCAAAGCAACAAGGGGAAACTCTCTTGGAAAATGGGACAAGCGCTAAACCTTTTGAGGGACTCAAGCCGGGGAAGGATTTAAAACGACATACAAAGCGCTCGGGCCACAGACACAAGGACAGTTTTCCTCTATTAATAATCTCGCGCTTGTATAAAGCCACAGACTAAACGATTCTGACAACTAGTGCGAATCACAATGAGGGACAAACGCCAGACCTCCAACAGAGTTGCGTAGTTGAAGCCGGGACGCGGATAAACATTTCGGATTCTAGACAACAGCAACGCGTCATTCAAATCGGAATAGACAATCGTACATTTCAAACATGTTTTATACTTAGTTCAGGTTTTGGAGGCTGCGACCCGAGAAGTAGTAGTAACACAAGCGCACTGATGCATGACAAATTATCGTTAGCGGGGCAGTCGTAGGCAGCTTACGTGGATTGTCCAGTCAGTAGGGAGAGCTTACAACCCCCATTGACTGGCACCTTCTCCAGGACGGCATCCCAGGTTTGGGATAAGATGAGTGAGGATGATCACAGGAAGTGATCAAAACTAGTAAAGCAGGTAAACAAACCTTCTGTCTTACTAAAAGAACAAAACAGTAATAGTCTAATCAAAGAAGACAGTATGAACCTTTTACAAAATCGACTTTGCTGCCTGGTAAAGATGACAATCTATGAGAAAGCTTCTGAAGTTTAATTCCGCATGTTACATTACGTTAAGTTTGTGTGTCTGTAGCTATACAAACAATGCAGATGAGTGGACCTTGGTAGTGTTATCTCTCGATGCAAACTCTTCAACATGTTACTCATGTGGGAGTTTCGTCTCTTAGTTTACTTTTCCTGCCGATCCAAAAAAGTCCCACAGCTCAGACTTTACTTTCTCCCGGCGAGGGTAAAGTGTGGAGTTATTTTATAATGTTTGTTGTACAGCACTTTGGGCAGTTGTAGCTGTTTTTAAATGTGCTATATAAATAAAGTTGACATTGACATTGACATTGAGATCCGCTTCGTTCACCTGTTCACTTGCCATGACGGCGGGGAAAGCGCCTCTCACTCATTCTGCCAAAAGCTTGCACGGATTAGGAGAGCGGGGCCCCCTTGCGGCGGCGGTTTTCTAGTGTATTTAGCGACTATCTTCTAGCGCGATGATCACAATTATTAAAAAATGTGGCGATCAATTAATTGCCACATTTTTTAATCGCGATTAACGATATTATTGTTTCTCGTCCCTATTCTGGATTCTGTGGCGGCCAATCCATATGTGAAAATGATGTATCGTTAGGGTTGGGCACCGAGAACCGGTTCCAAATAGGAACCGGTTCCTAAAGTCCGGTTCCGGAACCGTTAAGAAGACGTTTGTATTTTGATGCTTTTTTCGATTCCTAAATGCCAGCGAAGCGCCGCAGCGTTTGGAAGGTGGGGGGGGACACATTTCAAAAATGCTCAGCAGCTGTCCACCCAGCGTCATAAAGCCCTGGCTTCATGACGCTTTGTGAAAAACTCAGTGAATTAAGTGCTCTTATGAGATGGCGCGCTCGTGTTTGCATCCACATTTATTCAGATTCAGCCACACCGGTTAACTCCTGCCATCGCAAAGAAACATCTCAACACTTGTATCTTCACATTTTCCACAAACGCAGATAAAACTGAGTCAAGCGGTAAAGGAAGCAAACATTTATCCGTCTAATTCAGATATTATTTGGTTAAGTTAGACTCCAGACAGCGAGGTTTAACAAGCGTATTGACCGGTTGAACACTCGTGCTAGCCCGGTGCAGTTTCCCCACGCTACATCAGTTTCATCACTCGCTTTACAAACACATCCAAAACTGATGTTCCTTACCTTAAAGTTACTGGTCAGGCCCTTTGTACCAATGAAGAAAAGGAAACGCGCTGTCCACCTGCTGAGGACCGCGTCCTGCTCCTCCATGTGATAATCCAAGCCAAACTCTGAAGACACGATGCACGAGCGTCCTTGTGCTTGGTTTGGTCAAATCTGTCAGTCCGTCCAACGATAAGCCTCCAGTATTCTCACTTTAGCCGTTTTTCAGCGGTTTACAGAGCCAGGTGTACATTTCAGCCGCTCTGAGGTGATGGAGGCGGAGCTGCATAAACACAGCTACGCAAAGCGGAGCGTATATGCGCCGCGGAGTGACGCGATACTGGCGCGGATAGTGCCAACAAATATTGTTTTTATGCAAAATAAGGCGCGGGTCATATTTTATTGTTTGCCCTCGGGCCGCCTACTGAAAAGGTCCAGTGTGTGTGTGTGTGTGTGTGTGTGTGTGTGTGCGTGCGTGTGCGTGCGTGCGTGGGTGCGTGCGTGTCTTCCTTGTTTTTTAATTTCATTAGTTTTTATGTAAAGCACTTTCTGTTGCCTTATGGCAGGAAAAGTACTTAAGAAATACAATTTGATTTGATTTTGATTTGAAGTCACTTGGCAAATAAAAAATGGCCTGTGTAAAGGCTTTTTCAAATTAAAAAAATATCTTTTTTTTTCTCTCCTGCACTTCAAAGAATCGGAATCGAGAATCGTTTAGAACAGGAATCGATAGTGAGAATCGGAATCGGAACCGGAATCGGAAAAATGCAAACGATGCCCAACCCTATGTATCGTGCTCTCTGAACCACAGTGAATCCTGGAGTCGTCGTCTTGAAATACGCCCGTGTAATCAGGGAAGTAGAAACCTCGACCTGACCAACCGCAGCCGCCCCAGATCAGAACAGTTTGTTACATGCAGGTGGCGACTGGCCCAACTTTCTGCATCCGTTGAATCATGCGCTTCATAAGTTGATAACGTATATAACATTCCTACACCTGCTTCATATCATAACTTTTTCACTTTAAAGACGAGCCTTTTCACACAGCGTTTGGACATCGAAAACCCCCTCATCGCAGCTCTGCAGGGATTTGTACCGATCAGTCTCTCGTGCCTTTTCTAATCCCAGCAGTGGAGCGGTGTGCTGTCTTTATATGGGGTGAGCGCAGGCCTGTGTTTGGTCTACCTAAATTCCCCGTTCAGCCCTGGGGGGAGTGCAGACGTCCCTGTTTGGCTGTCGGTGCGTGTTGAATAAAAAAGCGAGAGAGAAAGAGAGAGAGGGAAAGTCTATTCTTGTTCAAGCTGCAATATCTCAGGTACTGACTGCACGGTCCTCGGAGGAAAGAGGCTTGACATGAAAGGTGGAGGAGGTAAAGTGTGAAAGAATCATAGCTGAAGGCAAATCCATGGAGGAAATGTAATTCAAGCTAAAGATGGAGACGGTGGCTATAGCGGCTGGCTGCAAAAAAAGTGTATTTGTCACAGAGCATGAAGAAGCCATCTAAAGCACATCTCCCAAAGATTCTCAATGGGGTTACACGGCTCTCTGGGGCTGCAGTCGGATGTTATGGTATAGGTTTACACATGATGACGACAAGTCACGAACGCCACGAATGGAATTTGATGATTTGATGTTGCGAACTGTTTCCACGCGTTACGATTAATGGCACGAACTATTACGCACGGCCACAAATATTGTCCCGTACTGTTGGACTGTTGGGAACTGTCGTGTCCTGTCAGGATTCTGTTAAAGGACCTGTATCATGCTATTTAGCCATTCCATAGTAAAGTATAGGCATTTATATGATATATTGTACCTCTATCACTATGGAGTACTCATTTTTGAGAGAAACATAAGTATTTTGGGGGGTATTTTCCCTACCCGGAAGACAAGACGCTTCGATTCAGTTAACTCCGCCCCTCTCTCCGCTCATATATATAAATATCGCTGCACAAAGTGAAGTTACTTCACATAATGCAGTTATAAGAGTTGACATGTGCAACACAGTTTCATAAATGGCTAACACACACGCTAACACACACGCTAACACACATGCTAACACACACGCTAACACGCGTTTGATTGACTTACCGCTCAGCCTGGCCTCCCATCGGTTATGGGACATGCGTTGGTTATAAAAGTGAATCCACTTTGATTCTGGCCAAGGTTCACCAAGCATCCATCAGGTTGGTTGATAAAGTCGCTGAATCCCAGAAAGAAATTCCAACTTCTGGTGAGTGCACTCTTCTTTAGGAAGGTTGAATAGTCCTGTTGCTCTCGTAGCCAAACACGCATCCGTGACATTATCATTGGGTAAGAAAAAAGAACAGGTGTGTGCAGAGTAGGTTAGAAAGAGCTCAGTCTTCAAAACAACACTTCTGCTCGGATCCATGGATCCTACGGCCGTGGGTGCGTCTGAGAGTTTTTTTTGGTTTGTTTTTCTCTCTTACGACAACAAAAATGAAAACGCTGTTTTATAAATAAAAATCAGGCCGTAAGGCATTACATTACAGACGTAGAGCACTTCCGTTCCTTTGTGACGACACAACTGAACAGCTCAGTGGTTTACGTAAAGCTGCCTTCATTTAGGCCATATTGTTCCAATGATAGGCCATTTCAACATTGAGAAACTGTGACTGGTACACGCCTTTGCTTCTGATTTGTTGTTTGTTCGGATGCTGTGAGAACGCTGTCACACAGAATTACGAATCATCACTAATCATCACGAAAGGAACACTTTGTTGCGACCTCCACGGATTGAGGGTGAATCGTGACATTCGCGAAACATTTTTTTTGGACGACAAAAACATCGTCCGCGAACATCACGAACGCCACGAGCCAATGCGCTCTGTTAAGAACCCGATTAAGACGCATGAAGTAATGTTACGAATGTCACGAATGACGGAATACACTGTAACGCTATTCGTAAAGCATCATGCCTATGTGTAAACCCAGCTTTACAAAGCGCGCTGGTCGCCACAGAAGTTGCTCGTGTTTACTCTTGTCAAAACGAGCCTATATGGTCTTGGCCTACTGATACTATTCAGGGTGTCCTTATCGTTAACCCGGTTGTGCCTCATCGTCAGCCGTGACAAGGAGCCACCCAAATGTGTCAGTGCAGTTAGATGGGAGTTACGAAAGGAGATGTATGTTTCCTTTAATACCTCCTATAGCAGAGGAACCTCGGATGTTGACCTAGTGTAGTTCATAAAGAGTATTTAACACCTCATTCTGACATTTGTGCTGTTGCTCAGATTATATTTGTCTGGAAATGGCTGAGATATCAGTTTCTTGACACAAAAAGCATTTTATTTCTTATTTTTTTTGTCGTTTCTCATCTCAAATCCCATTGCAGTAACTCAAATTCCCAAAACTCGCTCAACAGCCAGGGCGAACTCTATCAGTCTTATGTGTGCGCGGAGGAAATGGACTTAAATGTCTCCGCTATAATCTGATTTTCTCCGAGGCAAACGGTGTCTCTTCTATCTTCCTCCAGCCAAACCGCGGCAGCTGTTGAGGCCTGTCTGTCCGTGCTGCTCAAAACCGCGGTGTCGCTTTCTTTATGGAGCGCACTGAGAGACGGAGAGGCTTAACGTTGACAATATGAGGGATTAGTGTTGAGCCAAACCCACCTGTTTCTCTTTATGTTTCAGCAAACGACCCCACGGCTCAATTTGTCTAATGATTTATTTGATATCCAATACTTCAAAGTCAAACAACAACAATAGACGCTAAGGCCGAAGCTATGGATGAAGAACTGAAAAATGGGCATAGGTTTTGACCGATTCTGCCTGTTTCTTCTGTGTTTCAGATCTACACAGACTGGGCCAACCATTACCTGGCCAAGTCGGGCTGCCCTCGCCTCATCAAAGACCTGAGCCAGGACGTCACCGATGGGGTCCTGCTGGCTCAAATCATCCAGATCATAGGTGAGAAAGATCTTTATTTCGTAACTTTGTGTTAAGTTGCGCCTTCGGATTTTGTCATGAACGGCTTCACAACGCGCTGTGATCCATTGGTCATTTCATTTGTGGAAGATGCCAACCATAAAAGTGTGCGAGCGATGTTTAGCCAACAGTGCATTACATGACAAAGCTTTTAACCCCCACCTTAACCGAGTGCATTTTCTCTAGTTTGGAAGTGCCCGAATCTAAAAGCTTCGGGACTGAAAAGGCCTACAAAAATATCTGTGTAGGCTCTCAGTCGTACAGGAGTTGTCCATCTTCAATGAAGGTTCTTAAGTCATTGTTTGTACGTTCGACACTTCAACTACTGAGTACAGAATTTGACTCAAGAACCTTCATTGAAGAAGGCCTACAAAACTGATCGGAACTCTCTTGTTACGCTGTCGCCACATTTTTGTCACATTCCTGAAGCATTTTTTGTGGCTTTTGTTTCTTCTCTTTTTTGTCACTCTTTAGTCACTTTTATGTTGTATTATTGTTGCTTTTCTGGCATGTTTTTGTTGCTCTTTTGACGCTTTTTTGAAAGAAGCTTTTAGATTTCGGTAAAGCCAAACTGGAGAAAATGTGCTCGGATCAGGTGGGGGTTATGAGGTTAAAGCCACTTCTTCAAAATTAGTTTTGAATGAATGAATGAATTTAGTAGCACGTACGTACAGTAACCAAATATTCCAGTCCCTCGGGAAGGTTTCTTCTGTCTAATTCCTTTTGAGTTTTGAACTCTGAAAATCAAGGTGAAATGTAAATTAAAACTATTTTCAAGATATCCCAAATCCCCTCTGAACAAATCTTTGCTTCTAATATGTCAACACAATCAACCCATAAAGTAAAACCTGGCTCTATCTATTATTAAGATCTGTCAACAAAAATATAGGTCAATTTCTGTATAATACACCTTTTTTTTTAAAATAAGAAAGCAGGAAATGCTTACCATATATTTTTATGTCAGTAATGTACAGTAAGGGAAATGTGTCCTCTGCATTTGACCCATTTGGTGGCGGTCCGTAATGAGCAGTGGGCGACTGCAGTGCAGCGCCCGGGGGACCATCTCCAGGATTCACATATTAGGATAGGATCAACTTTATTTTCCCATAGGGACATTTGTCTTGGACTTGCCATGCTGTGGTTCATAAAATAACAATATATGACAGTGCATTAAAATACATATAAAAGGACAACAGTTAGCTCATTCAGCATAATTTCAACAGTGGAATAAACAATAAAAACAGAGTACAACAGAATGTGCCACAATGTTGCCCAGTGGTTCATCAAGGCAATAAGAGAATAATAAAAAAAACACAAAGTTCTATCTATACCTGTTAACTCTTTGACTGCCAGCCATTTTCAAATCAGAGAGCTCCCATCTGCCAGAGGTTTTTTCAAGACCCACAGAAGATTGAGTTGTAGGTCTATGTCAACACCAAACCCACCAAAAGAAAGACTCTCGTCTTTCATCTAAAAAAAGTTTGTTTGTACCTCTTTCCATTCTTTAGTAATCGTCCGTAGAAAATAAATGAAATCACCCAAAATGCTGGTTTCTGACAAAAAAGCTGAGACAACGAGCTTTTTGTAATCAAGCAGAACAGTGACTTTGACACTAATATTTTTTGCTTTAGTGACGCCTCAAACATCTGAACAGTGGTTTCCTTCTTAAAACAGAAGCAGACTTCCTCATGTTCTTCTCTCACACGAGAGAGAAGCAAAAAAAGTGCTTCTCTCTCGTGTGAGCTGTGATGAAAGGCGCCGCCAGGGACGCTATGTCCGGATGCGGCTCGGGTTAGCATTTTTAGCATGCTAGTCTGGGCTTTTTATTAAGTCTGCTAACTTGATCCCCGTTTTCCACCATTACTACGAAAACCACCCCTAACCAAAACCTGTTCAAGTGTAACTTGCATGAATTTTTCCTTACATTTCGCCATTCTCTCTGGATCTTCTCCTACTCTCGTTGCCATAGTCCTTCCCTCGTCTGAGATCACGTCAGATCAAAACAAGTAGCCGCGTTGCTACTTCTGACCTGTGATGCATCCAAAGAGCACTGCTGCCACCTGCTGACTCAATAAAATAATGTCTACAGCTAAGAAATTTACACCAGAGTTGCACAAGGCTTTAATGCACTCGTCCCCATTAAAAAACCTAATTGACGTCTATAGACGTCATTGGCAGTCAATGAGTTAAGAAGAGCAACCGATACAGGACTAAAAGAGTGTTTGTATCGTTGCTTATGGCTCTTATAGCCCGATATCGTTCCCCGATGGTAGAAGCTCATATTCATTAAACAGCACATGAGATGGTTCTTTGAGAATGTTTTTTGCCTGTGCCAGGCCAAGGAGTCAAAGAGTATTGTAAAGAAGGATACTCTTTCCTGATGGGGGGAGGAACCCATCCAGACACAGAAGAGAAATCACACAGAGAGGCCCTATTCATGTGCAGTGACTCATGCATATTGAGAATGTAAAACAAAATATTATCATTTTATTTCAGTGAAGCAACAATTTAATAAATACAGGAAGTGACATAAATAGAGGTAGAAGCAGTTTGACTCATTTATTTCCTATTGACATAACACGGTCAGCACGGCAACAGCTTAAAATAGTTTGCCTTTATCTATGTCACTTCCTGTCAGTGTCCAAAAAGGAAGTGAAACTATATACAACACAAAAATGGCCAAACTAAAGAAAGCTGGGTACATTTTTTTTAGTTAGCTCTGGTTAGCCCTTCTAAGGAAGGGCTAACCAGGGGTCTCAACACCATCTTCAAACTTAAACTTAACCTCAGCCTCGTAAGTCTTGTTCATGATGGGGAAAAGTCCAATAGGAAGCTGGTCAGACTGTAAATCTTGTGAATATGCTGTTTATTCTGAATGTGAACTTTCATTCCGAGAAAGAAGAAAAAACATAAGCCCAAGCATCTGATCAGCAGCTGAAATGAGCTGACATTTAAAACAAAGCTCCAGTTGTCTTTCAGCAAGGACATTTTTCATGTTTTGTTACGCTTTCTGCCAAGTGCTTCACGACAACAAAAACACTCCTTCAGCAGTAACCAAAACAAAAACATCAATTATCACGCTACATTTCACAGTGATTTGGTGGCGCAGTGGTTGGTGCATTTATATATTATTTTTGAATAAGCTAATCGTAAGTAATAAATAATCTGCAAAAACTCAAATTTTTCCTGATTTATTTCTTTTTGATTCAAAGCCCAACACTGGAAAGTTTGGAGTGCGAGCTACTTCAAGCACAGAACAGCTCAGAATCGATAATGTTGGATTGTGGGCTTTAAAACGGACAGTTTTGGGGTTTGTAATCAGGAAGCGCAAAACGAGGCACTGACACCGTAGAAGAAGAAACAGCTAAACTTAACAGCCTTGTCCGAGGATTAACTCAAAGCTGCATCACTGTGTAACATTTTAGAGCAGCCATTCCCAAAGTCCGGGACATCGCGGCCCCCATATTGATCAGAAAATCTCTCGGGGCCCCCAAATCATAATAATTTACTCCATTCAAAAGAATTTGTTATAATTGTACAGCTAAAATGACATTAAAAGTAACATCTCGCTATGACAGGAGGCTAAATACTGGGTTAAACTGGTGCATTTGTCCAGATAAATGTATTTTTCCTTTCAAAATGAACTTTTTTCATTTTACTTGTTTTGCAGACAAGCTTTGGGGGCCCCCCTGTAGTGCCTCTGAGGACCCCCAGGGGGCCCCGGACCCCACTTTGGGAACCACTGTTTTAGAGTATATAGTTGCCATCAGTACAAAACATACTCCTAATGACCAGCTCAACACAGAAAATGCTATTACTGCAGTGGGTAATCAAACAATGGGTTTGTATGCGGACATAACCAATTTAAATCTCACATTCTCTTTAGTCGATGTCTCCATGGAGACGAGCTGGAGACGAACCCACTCCCAGTAAAGTTACAGTCATGTCTTAGGAGAGGTGAGGCGCTCACAGCAAAGACTCATGTTTGTTTGTGCATTTCAATTATGAAAATGTGTCATGTAATTATTTGTATTTTATTTATTGGGTAAAATTCTACGCGGTGTGGCTTTAAGTAATGATTTTTATGAGCGGCTTTTACTTGCATATTTGTAATGAAATCACTTTGACCGCCACTGCAATGTTACTAGTTCACACACACTCTCTCTCTCTCATTTTCCCTCATAATGTCTCTCTCCTCTCTCCTCTGTCTGGCTGTAACTCGACCCTCCCTTTTGGCCCGAACAGAGGCCAGATCTTGCGCTGTCACTTTGCTCTCCGGTGCAACTTTTCCTCCTCCATCTCTCTCTCTCTCTCTCTCTCTCCTCTCTCTCTCTCTCTCTCTCTCTGCTCTCTCTCTCTGCATGGGTTTGACTGTGGGATGGCGCTAAGACTCTGTTGTCGTTTTGTCTCTCACGTGCAGCCAACGAGAAAGTGGAGGACATCAATGGCAGCCCCCGCAGCCAGTCGCAAATGGTGAGTCTGGACTACCACTTTTTATTATTATTGACATTTGGATGGCATTGTCCCATTGAGGCTGCTGTGGTCGGGTTAGGTTTTGCTTTTTGTTGACAGCGAAATGGATCCGATCTTTGGCGTTTTGAGGCTGCCTACCACAATTCATAAAGTGAACACTTACATAAGACCTAGAGGGATTGAAGTTCTAAATTCAAGCAGTTTCAAGCATCGGGGAGAATCCTTTTTTTTGTCCCGGCTACTACTTTTCACACATTCAGTTCCTGCATGGTTAATCCCATTTATTTTACACTGCAGAACTCGGTAACAGTTTAGATTTACAGCCCGCGAGTCCCATGTGTTGGTAAAGGGAACAAGAAAGTAATTACACATGTTAGTGCAGGTTACGTGCAAGGTTTAACCTCTTAACCCCCGCCTGAACCGAGCGCATTTTCTCCAATTCGACTTTACCCAAATCTAAAAGCTTCTCAACTGGAGAGTGACAGTGTAATGCCTTATTTGACTTCCAAGACTTATAAAAGTGCTTGTAACTTTTTTGTCACGTTGTTGGATTTTGTTGCTTTGTGTTGCTCTTTTGTCACATTCTTGGGGCATTTTCATCCTCATTTCCGTCGCTATTTTGGCACTTTTTTCAAGAAGCGTTTAGATTTGGGTAAAGCCGAACTGGAGAAAACGTGCTCGGTTCAGGTGAGGGTAAACAGGTTAATAAAGTACAATGTGTAATAAAGGTGTACTAAGCGTAACAAAGGTTTGCGTAGTTACTAACATACAGTAACTAATGCGTAAACACACTGTACCTAATGCAGTGTTTATACAGGCTTTTTAATGCCCAAATTGTACATTTTAATGCGACAAACGGGGCATATTTAATTACTTAAGATTTGCAAACATGTCATCAAACAGGGAAAGAGAATTGGACAAAACTGTGAACTTTTGAGCAAGTCAAGTCAATTTCAGCCCAAACTGCAGCTGAATATGTTCGAGCCCATAGTTTTTGTATTTTCGATGAGCTTCTACTAGGGCTGGGCGATATGGCCAAAAATGAAAATTTCGACTTTTTACTCAATTTGGATGATTACGATTTAATCGATTTTATTGGAATTTTATTTTTTTTAAAGGTCTCCTGATCTTTCATAATAAGAAAACTGCTCAGAGTCCAGACCATCAATATTTAGATTCATGATATAGCCCACAGTTAGGCCGATTAAAAATGTTATTTCTCTTTTAAATATTCCTTGTCTGCTCTCAAAAGTAAAACTTCTAAATAAGCCATGGAGTTTTAAAAAGTATTTTAGTTTTCTCATCCTCATGCCTCTGCTGTGATTGACAACCGTCTCCATGGAGACTCAAGGGGAAAGGGGCGGAGTTAAGCTGCTGCTGTGTCTCCGCTCAGAGCATCAGGGTGAGAGAAGGGAGAGGATCAGATTGGGGAAAACTCAGTTTTAGCGAAAGAAAACTCTATTGCGCGCTCCGAAAACACAATGCACGGCCTTTGTAAAGCAGCAGAGATCGTCAGAAAGTCTCTGGGTTTTCTTCGGGTGACATTTCTGAAAACAGTCGCTGTGGAGCGGTTGAACACTCTGCTAAATCAGCAACACAGCGCACGTGAGGGGGAAATGGAGCGGCGGACACGATTTTACGATTTAGCCATTTTCCACATCGTCTGTTTTTAAAAGCATGAATTAATTGAATTAATTCGATTTATCGCCCAGCCCTAGCTTCTACTGTAAAAAAATTACTGAGTGATGTCATAATTTTCAGAGAAATTTAGATTTAATGCCAGTTTGAGTCCATTTTAATGCTTAGTGACATGACTTGATTTTGGCACAATTTAATGACTTTTAATACTTTGTAACTACACATGAGCGCTGGCCGTAATCTAAAGTGAGACGCTATGTACACCTTTATTACACATACACCTACAGGTTGTACACGTTTATAACTCTTTGGACATGTTCATTAAACCTTGCTCTTTAAAGGAACAGGCCACTGTTTTTCCATACTGAGATATGTTCTTACCTGAGCCTAGACGAGTTGATGCGTACCTGTCTGGTCTTTGTGCGTGCGCTCAGTCTCCTCTATGGGGCCAAACGGCGGTAAAGTTAAAAGCGACCAAGCTTAGGAGCACACGTTAGGAGCACACGTTGAAGTGCTCCTAAGGTGTTAATACGCCTTACAATATAGTACTCCTTTTAATTTTGTGTAACTAGACTTGGTCTAGCTTGGTCGCTTTTAACTTTACCGCCGTTTGGCCCCATAGAGGAGACTGAGCGCACGCACAAAGACCAGACAGGTACTCATCAACTCGTCTAGGCTCAGGTAAGAACATATCTCAGTATGGAAAACGGTGGCCTGTTCCTTGTTTGTTTGTTTCCTGTGTTTACACTTTATTGATTCCTGTACCTACACATGGAATTTGCGGGCTGTAATCTAAAGGGTTTTTCCTTACATAATATACATTAGGAAATGATTTGCATTTTGGAAAGGTTGGCCGGAACTCAAGAAGTATTGTTGCTCTTACGTGGGTAAATATTTCGGCTTTCCTTTGTTAACTGGTTTACTGTGGATTCATTGACAATACACTGTCTTCATCACTTTGGCTGTTTCTTCTTCTACTACTTGGCTTTTTCAGCCATGAATGGAACACTGTGCTGTCAGTGAACCCTGAAAAGTGCAGGTTCTTGACAATAAAAGCATCACAAGACACAACATGAGGCAGGAGACGAGGGAACCCCCAGAGATTCCCGCACACCGCCTGATGGAAAAAAATCATGTTATGAGAAGTGCCTGGACCTAAACTATTTTTATTACATATCATGATTTGTATTTGGTTTACAAAAACTTAAACTGGTCCTTTTTGCAGACGATATATATATTTATACTTAATTTTAACAACAATAATAATAATGCATCAGTTTTATATAGCACTTTTCTGGACACTCAAAGACGCTTGTATTATTCATTCACTCCATACTTGGTGGTGGCTTTTTTATTTCTTTTTTTGAAACATGAAACATTGAAACATGAAACCATGAAACATTACACTTGATATGAAGTTGCCAGTTTGCAGGATTCTCCTTTTCCTGAAAGCTCCACTCGAGGTCCATCCTATCCGGTAAATGCTCTCCTCAACTCTCCATCTCCTGCTAAGCTTAATCCTTCGTCGCGAAGTTAGGGGAATGATTGAAAAAAATAAAAATAAATGACAAAAGACAAGACAAATTACCCATAAAGTCTCCCAGCGTTCTTAAAATAGACCAGACCGACCTTCCTGCTCGGTGACCTCTTGACTCGGATTAAAATTACAACTCGTAGCGATGTCTCGTTACCACAGTTTGAAACCTGCCTCTCTCATATTCCCACAGTGTGGTCAAAGCTGAAAAGTGCCTGTCTCGGTCAATTTCACACTTCGATTTCAAGCGACCAAACGGTCCTGACATTCCTCCCGACCGTGCGTTACACAAGTATAATGTTGAAACCGCATCGCGATCGGACCAAAGCTCACCAACGTGTCTCTTCTCTCTCTGTAGAAACAAGAGAGCATCTACCAATCACAAATAGAACAGATCGGGCCATCACACGCTCATACACTGATGCGTTAAAGATGCTAAGGCGGCCTGTGGAGCAGAAAGCAGCGCAGATAGCACCAAGCTTTAAAGGTCCTATATCATGCAAAATCGACTTTTTTGAGCTTTTAACCATGTTGTTATGCTATTTCCTTCTCAAAAACACCCCCAGAGCGGTTTTGGGCTTCATTCACGCAGTTCTAAGTAATCCTCCTGAATCCTGCTCTCTGAGCAGCTGCTCCACCCTCTCCTGGTAAACCACTGAGCTGTTCAGTTGTGTCGTCACAAAGGAACGGAAGTGCTCTACGTAGGTAATGTAACGCCTTACGGCCTGATTTTTATTTATAAAACAGCTTTTTCATTATTTTGTTGTAAGAGAGAAATAATAAAAAATAAAAATAAAAATAGCTACTCTCCGACGCATCTGTGCTGTCCCACGAGGCTAAACAAATGCACCCACGGCCGGAGGATCTGAGCAGAAGTGTTGTTTTTGAAGACTGAGCTCTTTCTAACCTACTCTGGACACGCCTGTTCTTTTTCTTACCCAACGATAATGTCACGGGATGCGCGTTTGGCTACGAGAGCAACAGGACTATTCAACCTTCCTAAAGAAGAGTGCACTCGCCAGAAGTTGGAATTTCTTTCTGGATTCAGCGACTTCATCAACCAACCTGATGGATGCTTGGTGAACCTTGGCCAGAATCAAAGTCGATTCACTTTTATAACCAATGCGATCCCATAACCCAATGGGGAAGCCAGGCTGAGCGGTGAGTCAATCAAAACGTGTGTGTTAGCGTGTGTGTTGGTTAGCGTGTGTGGTTTAGCCATTTATGAAACTGTTTGCACATGTCAACTCCTTATAACTGCATTATGTGAAGTAACTTCACTTTTTGCAGCGATATTTATATTTATAATACTGCAAATGTGGAATGAGCGGAGAGAGGGGCGGAGTTAACTGAATCGAAGCGTCTTGTCTTCCGGGTTGAAAAATACCCCCAGAAAATACTTATATTTCTCTCAAAATTAGTACTCCATAGTGATAGAGGTAAAAAACTTTGTGTTTTTCTCGAGACACGGGCTGCCGACATGTGTCCCTGGTTCCCACGGCGGGTCACATATATCATATAAATGCCTATACTTTACTTTGGAATGCCTAAAATAGCATGATACAGATCCTTTAAAGGGACTATACAGAGTTTAAAAATGTTAAAATTATGTATTTTCCTCCCCCTACATGTTCCAGCAATGTCCTAATGTGTAGAATGAGCCCAGACCTGTTCACCACAACTGCCTCTAAATCCTGCACTCAAAAAGGTGTTAATATAATATAGAAACTGCAGTTACGCATTAGACCTGAGGTGGCAGTAGTGAGTATTAAAATGACCAACTTGCATCTAGTCCCTCTAAATGCAGGAATGGGATCATTTGCCGCAATATTAAGCAACAAAATATGGGTTATAGCTTTTACCTCTTAACCCCCACCTGACTGAGCACATTTTCTCCAGTTTGGCTTTACCCAAATCTAAAAGCTTCTTGGGAAAAAAGTGTCAAAGTAGCAACAAAAATGTGACGAAAACGTGGCAACGCAACTTAAAAGCAAAAAAGAGCAACAGAAAAGTGAGAAAAAAGCTACAAAAGAGCGACAAAAAGTGACAAAAATGTGACAAAGAATGTGGGGAGAAATTGCGGCAAAAAGGAAGATTTTGGCGGGAAAGAGTGGGGCCAAAAAAGGGAAAATATGTGGAAATATTAGTAATAAAAAAGAGTAATGGGAAAATGAGAGCAAATTGGGGAAAAAAATAGGGATAACAAAATGATGTATTTGAGTTGAAACAACCAAGTCCTTTAACGCCGTCCCTGGACCAACAGCATCAAAACTTGGATCTAAAGACATAAGATTGACCTGCTTTCAATACTAGATTTTCTCGATACCTAAACCTTTCATGAACGGTAACATAACATCATCTTCAAAATCATTCAAATCCTCTTGACGTCGCCTGTACCCCTGGACTCGGTCGTGGTATTGAATGACGGTCACGAAACAGCCCTGGCCCATCGCTTTTTACCACAGTTGGCAGCTGAGTTTTTTGTGTGTTTAATTTTCATTTATTTTGTGGTGTTTCTGTTCTACCGTGCACAGTGCAGGCATCTGGGCTCTGAAGCAGGCCCAGTGTAAATGAGCGTTGCGGTCGTCTCACTTCTGGCTGTCGTCACTCACATAATTGCCCTACTCTCTTTAACTGCTCTTGACTAAGTGTTTATACAATGCTCTGGTTTGCCATAAAAAAGTGACTAAAGCCGCTGCCCTCTCCACTCGGGTGACACATGCGGAGGCTGTGGGTGTTCTCAGGGCTTTTATTGTGACAGAAAGAGAGTCATGTGTGGGCCAGATATGTGGGGCTGGTGTTGGTAAGGCGAAAGGATCACGCTTATTGTACCACTGGACTTGATTTTAAAGTGGACAATTATGCATAACTGAGGATTAAGTTAAGTTATCCTCAGTTATGCAGGTGAAACATGGATTTTTCACGCTGTGGTTGAGATTTGAAATATTAGTTTTGTGTCAGAGGGAAAAAACAGACCAAACTCTCCCTTTTACGATGTTTGTTTTATGACGTTTTGTCATTTCCAGGAAATGCTACACGGCTCTCCCTCGCCTTTCCCACGCTAATTTATCCACAAATATTGACTTGTTTGGTGTCCACGTGCAGCGGCCGAGATGACGCTGTAATCCAAATATGGTCATTTCCTTTCTGGGAGACAGCAGCGCTAAGACAGGGAATATACACAGGCCTGTGCAGAAATTACACAGGCCTGTTTTCTCCAAATGAGGTTTTCATTTCACTCCTGCAACAACATCTCCACTTTAGACTCCAGACTTTCCAGACTTGGACTGAACAATATTTTGGGGATTTTCTGATGTCCATTATCAGCCTGATTTATTGATCTTTGAACCCAAACAACAAGGTGGATTTTACAGTTTGGGGGCACGGTGGTGCAGCGGTTAGCGCTCGTGCAAGGGTTCGATTCCCACCTGGGACGGGGCCTTTCTGTGCAGTTTGCATGTTCTCCCCGAGTCTGCGTAGGTTTCCTCCGGATACTCCGATTTCCCCTACCACAAAAACATGTACAATAGGTTCCCATCTGAGACCAAGACTCCCCTGGAAATGAGATTCCTTATCTCAGGGAGACTTTCCAGGTTAGATAAAATCAAATAATAATAAAAACAAACAACAGCAACATATTTTTCCAAAAAAGATCCAAAATCCCTTGTGAAAAATAATGTTAAAACACAGATTACAGCCCGCAAGTTCCATGTTAGGTACAGGGAACACGAAAGGAATTGCACTTTTAAGTTTAATACATGGTGTTCAAAGAGTAATAAAGTGTACAACATGTAGGTGTAGTTTAGTTTAGTTTAGTTTATTAATATATTTCAACACACATTAATTAAAGATGCTTTGCACCAGATTTAGCTTGAGCTATTTTCCGTCTGTAGTCCCTGAGCAGGTGAGTTACAAAATATACAATATAAAATATATTTAACCACTCAAATACATAATATTCATTCATTCACCCGTTACAGCCATCAGTCCACATAGAATCTAATCATGCTAAAAATCACTAACGGTCATATTTACATTTACAGTTATCAGTGCTGACACGACTGGTTTTCCAACAGCACTTTCTTTGTATTACAAGAGAAATCTTCCAGTCTAAGGAAAGTTTCAGATTCTGTGGGAGTTTTTCCATTCTTTGATGCCTTTGAATGAGAAGGATGTCTGAGCAAAGGCTGAGCTATGTTTAGGCTTACTCTACAGTCATTACGACTTGTGGACCTGGAGCTCCTAGTCATCTGCTCAGAACAGAGCTGGACAAATGTTTCAGTGGTGGAGGGCAGTATTATTCAACATTTTAAAAACTAATCGCACATTTGCGTACACAATTAAATGATCAAAGTTAAACATTCTGTATTTTCCAAGGATCAGACAGTGATGGTATCTCAGTGGCTTTTTATCTAGCACTTTAACAGCTTGATTATATAGAGATTTAGAGCTTTTATTATTATGTCACTCGCCTGTGACCAACAAGAAATAAAGTAATTAATATGAGGAATTATCATTGCCTCCAAGTACATTTTTGCGCATCATGAGTCAGTGTATTCCTAATATGTTTAAAAACAGACAAACTGTATTTTACTGTGTTGCCAATTTTCTTAACATGTTTTTTTTAAACTAAATGTTGCATCCAAAACAAGGCCTAGATATTTAAATTCCTTCACTACTTTTATGAGTATTTGACTCTGGTTTACATAAATGCATAGGAAGGAGCAGTTACACATCACAGGGTTTCCGTGGGGCATTAAAGTGCACTGAAAGTCATTAAATTTGCCAAAATCAAGACCTTAAATGTCATCCAGCATTGGATACATTGGATTCAAACTGGCATTAAAGCTAAATTTCTCTGAAAATGATGATATTACTCAACAATTTTTATTGTATAAGATCATTGAACATACAAAACTATAGGCTTAAACTAATTAGTAATTTGTTCATTGTTCCAATAAAATATTTTGCACAGTTTTAAATAAATAAATAAATAGATATAAGTTTGAATAATCGTGATTTCAATAATGATTTTCGAGCAGCCCTATGCTGAGGACAGTTTAGTGTTACTTCTTAGAGGCAACAAAATCACTCCAGCAGAAGAAGACACAACACAAATACACAGGATCACTCACACTGCATGAATGAAGCTAAACACTGCTCTAGAGTTTGATAAGGGAGCATTACATTGGTAATTACATGGTTAAAAGCACAAAAACGTTAGCTGAATACTATTTTAATTTCCTCCTTCCTTTTTGAGGGATGTGTTTTTCCAAGTTTGGTAACAAAGCTACTTTCTGAAATATCATACAGGTCTTTGCATGTTTTTATTACTGAGGATTTGTGGCCTGTAGGTTCCATTAGACAGGACAGCACTGGGTGGATGCCAAAGAGAGAATTTCTGTAAATAATCATAAACAGAACTCAAATGACTTAAGTTATGCTGTAAGTGGCATGAACACAAAGAGAATTGTTCAGATTTCAGTTGAGCTGAGGATGTGCTGTTGCTAACGTTTTGGTCCAGGTCACGGCAGCCTCTGTTTGACTCTGTGGCACTGAGCCTTTCTATTTCCTCTGACATTAATTAAAGTGTCCGCTTCACAGTGACGCACTGGTCTCTGGGTGAACCTCTGCTGAACTGAAGGCATTGCCCGCTCACGTCACCACAGCCTCTCAGCCTTTGTCTCAGAGTCTGACCAACTGGCTTTTTTAGGCTTTTGGACACTGGTGTATTCATACTCCACATTGTATAACTTAAGGAGACGCTGCAGGTGAATGGGGGAATACATTACTGATACAAATATGAGGGGTTCAAAGCTCGATAAATCAGGCAGGAATTAGATATTGAAAAAAATGCCTCTGAAAAAATCTCAAATATTGTTCAGTAGAAGACTGGAAAGTTTGGAGTCTTTAGTCACTACTAAAGTGGTGTTGCAAGAGTGTGAAAAAAAAACGTATTTAGAAAATAAAAAAACAGCTCTAAAGTTGAGTAACATCTGCACATGCCCTGTATATTTCTTCTGTCTTTTTGTCTCACAGAAGGAAATGACCATATTCAGATTACAGCGTCATGCCAGTCACCTTTCGTTCCACACGTGGATACCAAACATGTCAATATTTGTGAATGGATAAGTCATAAATAAGCATTGTAATGCTAGGTTTACACATTAAGCTCACGAGGCCTCGAGTCCACATTCCTGATTCGGGCAGAGGCTTTACAGTACGTGCTGTCACCAACTGTTACGAACTGTTACAACGTGTTACGATTAAAGGCACAATTATTATGCATGGCCACGAATATTCTTGACAATAGAATGTCAAGAATCGGGCGAATAAATTTAAATCTAAATAAAATTGCTCCCATTGTCATTTGCAGTCTAGTGTTGGAGTTCATGCAAATTAGCCACGTGGACTTTTGTTTATAAGCGTAACAAAAGTATGTAAAGCTGCCTTCATTAGGCCATATTGATCCAATGATAGGCTATTTCAACAACGAGAAACTGACTGTACATGCCTTTGCTTCTGATTTGTTCTGATTTGTTCTGCGCCTCTGCTATACGCCATGCTGCGCTCCCTCCAGCCTGTTGCTGCCTTGTCCACTGGCGCAGGGTTTCTATCAGTTTTGAGAGCAAGCGTGAGAGAAAACAGTGATTCCTACACAATGGCCGCTGGCTGCTCTGCTTTATGACCGCAACACTGGAGGCCGCCATTGCTCCGCCATTGCTGTAGTGCCTACATATCGCTGCTAGGCCCCCATTGAAAACATTGGACTTTAGACACGTTAAAAACAACTTTAACGCCTGGTTTCTATTCTTTACACACTTTCTATGCTACATATTCCTCCTGACATAACGCTGGGTTAGTCACAATTAAAGAAACCAGGCTGGTTTTCGAAAGAAAAACTTTTGAAATCTCGTACTAATGAGGGTCGGACTGTTAGCATTGGAGCTGCGCGAGCTACACGTCACCAAGGGCCGAGTCTACAGTGAAGATCCCGCCCTTATGCCCTTATTAGGAACATGCTTCGTCAGAGCTGGGGAGGAGGAGTCTGTAATCCGCCATGATTTCCCCCTCGAACGTGGTCATTGTGGTAAACGGGGAGGAGTGAGGAGGAGCTGTCTATTCTTTTTACGGTCTATGTTCCTACACTACGAATGCTGTAAGAACGCTGTCCCACGAATCACCACTAATCATCACGAAAGGACACGCTCTGTTGTGACCTCCACGAATTGAGGGTGAAATGTGACATATTATGTGAAAGACAAATTCGTGACATTATGAATATCATGAATAACGGGGGGGAAAAGCCATTCGTAACGCATCGTGTCTATGTTTAAACCCAGCATAAAGGGTGAGTTTCATCTTTTAAAACTGACACTGATAAGATTGATCACTGCCGTGTCTAGCTTTAAGCTGCTGTAGACGGCTTTTCTCGTGCTCTAAGTCGTACGTGCATCCTGCCATTCATCGGGCTGACCCCTGCGTAGAGTATCCCGATGGCCAAAGGGTCTCATTTCACTGAAAGCATTTGTTTAAGAGCTACGATCCCCACTGCCCCACAGCTGTCCTCAGCTCTGGGGGGTTGCAGATCCTTGGGAAACTGCTCTTTAAGAAGTCTGAGGCAGTGCTGGCCTGGTGTGGAGAGCGTAGAGGAAGGAAGCACCTGACAGACGCACAAACGCAGCCAGCGTAGAGTTACGACCACTCAATATCCCCCCGGATTTGGACACTTTTATAGCCCAGAGGTTAAAGAAACGCTTCGAGATTTGTGCAGCGTACCTTTGCCCATCCAAACAAACCTCTACCAGTAATAGTACATAACTTTTCATCATTGCCTTAATGTTTGGGACTTTCTCTCAGTGGTATTGCTAAGAACAGTCTTGTCCGAATGCTTTTGACACATGCTTCTTTTTAAGTAATACCGTTTTTATGTGGAATACAGATTTTGATCTCTCGTGGATAACGTTTTTTTAGTGGAAGGACTCAGATTTCGGGCGGCATCCGGTGTTGTGAGTGAAACCGAAGAGATACAAATGTGCCACAGATGCTCAGAAGCGCCGGGATGTGCGCTGCTATTTGATTTGGCCGATTTACACCGAGACTTTAAGCTCATATTAATCTGATTATTTTCACTGACAGCCAGCCACGAGCGCTCAGAGAAAACAGGGACTCTTTGACTGCTTTTCGACAGTTGTGAATTTCGGAGGAACGAGAGTAACTTTTTGATAGTTTTGTTGTTATTGTTACTTTTCTCCACACCAGACTTTTCTCGTGTACAGTTATAAGGACGGCATGCATCTGCTTCTTGTATGACTGTATGCTGAAGGTTTAGGTGATGTTACCATGAATGAGGGGTAAGGGGTAGGTTTTTTTTAAGTTCTTTGAACTTCTTCCTACTCCTTTTGAGCACAATAGACTTGTTTTGTTTTCTTTCTTCTGTAAAAAAAAAAAAAAGATATCTGAAATACTTTTCTGCTCAAATGAATAAATAAATGAAATAAAACGACTTTATTGTTTGGTGGTTCAGGAATTATACTAAAATAAACTGAAGTTGAAACAGCACATTTCCCATTATTTTTTCCATTACGCAGAAGTGCACTAAATGTTGAATGTACAATTCAACTAGTATTGAAATATTTATCCAATACCAATGTGTTTTTTGTACATAGTTGGGTACATAGGGTGCCAGGATCTCTCAAAAACTGGCCAAACACCAGCAGATAGACCATACATTCTAAGATATACTGTACATGCCTTTCAGTCACGTGACTTGTGTTGTTATACTGCCATCTTTGAGACCTCTGCTACCTTATTTCATATCAAACTATGCCTTTCCACTGATAGAAGTCAAGAGGCTACATCCAAACATTTGTGTTCCTGATGTAGAGGAGCAGATCTGACAAAGAAAACTGAAACCTTAAGATGGGATCCTTTCAAACTGCCTGGAGAGTTACTGACACCACTTAAAAGCAGCAAGCCTGCCCTGGAGAACATTTGCGGAGATTAGCTACAAGTGCTGATCTACAGGTCGTACAAACCTCTCCAAGAGAAGCCCTGAGCCACTCTCAAACATCTCTAGCATTGGATACGACATGTGACAGAGGTCAGAGCTGACCTCAAAGGGTTCATAGATGTGTTGATGTGTTGATGCTAAATGCTACAAGCTACATGATGACTGCGGCAGAATGCTAATGTCTTAAACACTGACGGACTGAGTGCAAAACTCTCAGAGAAATATTTCCTCTTGCATGTGTTCATGTAGTCTGAGGAGTGAAGCAGATCTTTGGTAGATCTTGCTGTAGCTGACTGACGGTGCTGCTCCATCTTTGCCTTATAAAATAATAATAAAAAATAAAAAATGCATTGGTTTTATATAGCGCTTTTCTGGACACTCAAATATGCTTTACATTGCATTATTCATTCACTCCATACTTGATGGTGGCAACCAGTCTGCGCCATCGGCCCTCCGACCACCACCAACCACTCACTCACCACTACATTCACCCAGGCTTCCTGATGTTCCCAACAGTCTCCCATTCAAGTACCAACCAGGCCCTTCCCTGCTTAGCTTCCGAGGTCTGACGGGATCCCAAATATTGACACTTGAACAACTTGGGACCCCCATTGTATAAAGCTATTGCCTCTTATGCTACTTTAGAGCAGAAAAACATTTTAAAATCAAGTCAATATGTATTTAAACGTTTATTTTGAATAATTGAATGGATTTCACAAATTATAGGTTGTTTTACACTCAAAAATATACAAAAAAAGTAGTATTTTACTTTTTGTTTCATCTTGAAATCATCTGGGGACCCACTGAGGGGTCCCGACCCCCACTTCGGAACCACTGCTATATGGGAATACCCAATAGTGTCATGATTCGTCTTTTGTTCCCCTGTTTTGTATGTTGTCTTTGGCCTATTCCTGTGTTTTATTTTGACATGTTTTATTTTGGTAAAACATGTAAAGTTGCCTTGCCAATAGGTTTTGGACAAAGTTGGGCTGCACAATAAAGGGAAATGAACCTTTAATTGTTGCAATTGGTGAATCGCAAAGGCTGCAGTTTTGTTCTGTCTCTCAAAACGACAAACTCATTTGTTGTCATTGAGATTTATCATTTCAAACATGCTAATCCCTTTAGTTCTAAGTTTTTGGAACATATAGTAGATGTCCTCAGTCTGTGAAAAGCAACAACACAAAACATTTGTCATTTTTGGATGTAACTCTTGCTTGCGTGCTTTTCTGCCGCAGAACACCTGGATTCGAATCTCCTCATCCTTCACAGAGTTGGAGCAGCTGTGGTTTTTAGCAGAGTGGGGTAGATTTATTTAGTTTCACGCACGTTTTGGGACGGAGCTGCGGAGTGGAGTCCGTGTCTGCAGAGGGAGCAAGGCCAACAGAACAGCTGTTGCAGGCCCAGGGGAGGAAACTAATACTAAATCTGACTGGCTCCATACAATACACCAACAAATACAGGCCCTCGGACACTTAAGAGCGTGCATGTATTTGGCTAGTTTTTACCAAATTGGCAGTTCAATAAGAGCACCTGGTGTCGGTGTATAAGTGAGGGAGTGATAGTTATTGACCGTATAGTTCCCAATCTCTAATCAGTCCCTCTAGGATTTCGTGGGCATTTTTGTGATTGTTGCGGGCTAAAATGCCTGATTTCGCAGGCCATTTTACCAAAGTTTTAACCAAAGAGACTGGGGAACAAGAGAACACTTAAAATAGGCGTCATTTTAAATTGTATCATCTAAAAAAACAGCATGTGCGTCCTGTGTGTCCTCCCTTGTCTCCACTCAGCTGTGGACAGTGGGAGGAGCAAACAGGCACCTGAGCCCACACAACTATGATATAATAGAGCCCTGGAAACGTGGCTATTGAACAGACCAAAGGACGACTGTCTGTTTATTTCGCTCACTGACACCGGTGCAACATCAGTGACTCCCAAAGTTTGCGCAGGAAAGAAAGCACTAACACATCACACAAACGCCACTGAATGCTGAATGCAGACGCAGCGTTCATCTGTCAGATAAAAGCCTACATCGCCAAATAAAGATCTAGGAGCAGAGAAACGAAACTCGGACAGAGCGTGGAAGAAGCACGCAGCGGCGCTCGCTGTAAAGTCAGACCGGGGTGGCGAGAGGATCCAGGGAGCAGATGCAACAGCCCTTGCTTCAGTCTGAATGACTTAAACTCATGCAGGCGCTGGTCATGACTTCCCACCTGCAGATAGAACAAGTCAAATGGATTTTAACTGATCAGAAACTCACTAAAGGGTCAAGGAATAGTTGCGAAGGAAATTGCAGTTCATGAGAATAGTTGCGGGAAAGTTGCAATGGCTTTTGTAAAAGTTGCAGTGTCGCCCTGATTTCGCGGATTCGCTTGATTTCGCGTTAATAGTTGCGATCGTAACAAATCGCGGAATCCTGGAGGGACTGTCTGATGTTCAGGTGTAAATGTGAATCAATAAAGACGGGGTCAGAAAGCCTCCAGAACTGCCAAGAGCAAACTAACTCATTAGTCTATTGTCTATTAGGGACATAATAATCTGATTTGGAATCTATAGGCCCCCTCCTGAAACCGCCACCTAAACGTGGTGAACGGGGTTTGACCTGAATGATCCTGGAGCTCTGTTTCGGGTGCTTGGTGTCCTGGTACGGCGTTCTCCCATGGCAAACAGCGTCCTAGGTGACCGGGTCAGACAAAGACGGTTCAGAAGCCCCTTAGAGAGCCAACAGGCCCGGTTAGAACCATGAGGAGCCTTCTGTGACCCACCACCTGCAGGAGAGCCAATAGGGGCTGGAGGCAGCTCCAACAGCTGCCCCCACTGACCCCGGCAACGGACAAGTGGAAGATAGATAGATTGGATGGATGGATGGATGGAGAAACATGAGAAAGAAGAAGAAATGGAGAATATGCGTCAATTCTGCCTATATCAACAGGCAACCAGTAAACTCATTTTTAGTCACAAGCAAAAGGTAAATGTAATAAGCTCCATTCCGAATAATTTGTGTTTGAATAGCACACTACAATAACGGTAACTTTGACAGTAATAAAATGTGACCGTCGAAATCATCAGGACAAGTGGAAGAAAATGGATGGATGGATGTAATCTATAGGCAATATGTTAAAGTGATTGTCTGTAAGTTTAAAAGTTTTACAAATACGTGTAATTGACCGTAATTGACGTATCCTACAGTAGTAATATTGAACACTCCTTCTAAAGTCACTCCCTTTCTTGAGTGGACCCAGTTATTTTCAAAAATTGACTTATGGAGAAGATGCCAAATGTCATGCTTGCTTCACCAACTGAAGTATCGTAGTGAAAACGTTTATCAGCTGCACTATGAAGTGGAGAAGATGAAATGAAAACCAAATTTTTCTGAAAACGGTCTCTAAGCTGTGGTAACGTATGCTCATCTACTGTATATCTCGCGGACTTTTACAGCTGCCGCATCCCCACAAGGGAACTGACCACATTTGGATCACAGAGTGTTGTCGGGGGGATTCAGGGCGTCTCGTGGTTACCAGACATGTCAGTATTTGTAGACGGTCACATGTTAGGAAGCTCTTTGACATTAAAACAAAGACGTTGATGGACAAAACTTGGCAAAAAAATAAATAAAAACTGACCACAGTTTGTTGTCACCAGCCTTAGTGTGGGCACCAGGGGCATGAGTGAGTGGTGTGGATGAACTAGCGCCACAGATGTGAACTCTCCCTCTTTGTTGAATCAGGGGGTGGAGGGGAGTGGCTTTGGGCATATGGGACCATTCCAGGGCAGACAGAGCAGCGTCGAAGAATGGATTATGAATTATTAACCTCTCATTTAACCCCCGCCGCTCCTGTCTGCTCCCTTTTAATTTGTTCCTATTGAGAGATTCTGCCCCCTGACCTCCCTCCGCTCCTCTCCCCATCATGCCGAGAAGGGAGATTGGCCACTTGGAAGAACTTTTCAGGGATTCCGTGCAAAAGATAATGATTTCCACTCAGTCGTGGTGAAATAAACTGCAGTGTGTCTTATTGTGGATGATACAAAGTAAAGTTTTTCCCACTGCCAACTACAGGATCATAGGTTCGCAACTTCTGCTAGCGCTGCCTGTAAAAAAACACGCAAGGTGAAAAAACACATTATTCGTGCAATGGTCAATGTTGAGATTTTTCTCCAAAACTCACCAAAATTACAACTATTTTTTCATATGACATTTTGTCAGCTAGCAATTTTTTTTAACCTCTTAACCCCCGCCTTAACTTGGCATATTTTCTCCATTTCGGCTTGGCTGAATCTAAAAGCTTCTTACAGCCTATACATGCCATTCAGTCATGTGACTTTTGTTGTTATGGTGGCCATTTTGAATACCGAAGTAGAATTATGCAGTACTACAACAGGTAACAATATCTCTACTCAGGATGAAAATGAAAGACAATTGATTGACAGTGGCATTTGTATGTACTCGTAATCATTGCTCAAGAAGATAACAGTAAAACACTGGTTAGCATTTAGCTTCAACACCTCAGCTCTGACCTCTCCAAGAGAAAGCCCTGGACCAAAAACATCAGCTGGATACAACATGTGACAGAGGTCAGAGCTGAGCTGTTACTGTAGTATTTCCTCAGTGTTCATAGATGTGAGCCACACGTGTGTTTATCGTGTTGAAGCTATTGATAGTTGACTGATGACATGTGCTAACGGTAGCATGCTAACGTCTTGAGCAGCTTAAACACAGACTCAGACTGAGACTCTGTTGACATGACAAACTGTAAATATCCCAGAGAAAGGTTTTCAGTTTCCTCTTTGATGTGTTGATTTAGTCTTCAGAGTGAAGCAGATCTTTAGTAAATCCTGCTGTAGCTCGACAGACAGAGCTGCTACATCTACCATACGTGTTTTTACTGTTATCTTCTTATTGTCTTTCATTTTCATCCTGAGTAGCGATATTGTTACCTGTTGTAGTACTGCATAATTCTACTTCGGTATTCAAATGGCCGCCGGAACTATGCGTGATGTCATTGGATATGCATGTGTAGGCCAGTGCCACATTTGAAAGCTAAGACCCGCAACACTGATTTAAATGGATCTTTTCTCCCGATTTGTTGCCGTGTTGTTGACCCTTTTTTGTGGCTTTTTGTTGCATTTTCTGAGGAGCGTTGTTGTGGGGAGCGTTGGGCCACGCCTTTCATCCTTGACACCGGTATACACATTTTGGTGAGGAGTGACTGTAGAAGTGGAGGATGGTCTGTCATTGTGGATCATCAGTTTTTCATCAGAGTTTCTGTTGAATATTAAAGCCTCATTATTTAGAGGTAGCCACACGTGGTTGTGGAGAGTGTGCATACTTGGTATCTTGGCAAAATGTTGAAAGCCTTGGCAGTAAAGCGAAGAAACATCTTGTGTGACCCAGCCCTCCCCGCTCTCCCCTACATTACAATACTTCAGAGTTTTTTTTTATTTCACTATTGCATCTCCATTTAAGTAGCTCCTACAGACTCCTACTTTCAGCTCGTGTTCCTAACAATGTTTTTGAAGAGTTTCGCAGATGCATTTTTCATTATCTATAGCCTTACTCACTGAATTCCAGCGTACACGCAGAATCTGACGAGCCACTTTCTTGGAAACATACAACGTGACACACTGCAATCACATATTCATTTGGTGGCCATTATGTTCTTTCTGAGTCTTCCAACTCCAGCAGCGGAGACAGAGGGAAAGGAACGCTTTATTCAGCAGGAAATTCTCTGGTCTTTTGGCTCTAATCCTCCCCGTAACGAGACTGACACATTAGTGCTGAGACGTTCCCCCCGGAGAATACATGACTCGGCACATTCGCTCGCTCTCTTCTCTGTGGTGCTTCTGTGCCTATATGGAGATGTGCAGGGGAGACGGCAGAGCGCTAAACAAACTCGGGATCTTGCTGCGATGCAAAGAACACGTGTCAGCGAAAAGCCAACGATTTTTTGTTTGTTTCTGTTTTGTTTGAAATACAACGTAGATGCGCTTTAGCTGCTGGAGGTGAGGAAAAGAGCTGATGTGTTTCTGAAAGTGGGATGAGCGAAAGATCCGATCTGCCGCAACAGTGCACTGCATTTTCAAACACTTGGTATAAAATGATGCACTGTGAAGCAAACCCCCTCTGGTTTAAGGCGAGACACGGCGAGTGAAAATATCGATTTTTCACACAGTGGTAGAAGTGGACATCTTTAACTAGTCTCCTGTAACATCTTCGTTTTCATGTCATTGGCAGTGTCCCATCAAATGAACCTTGAACGTTATACTCATAACTAGGGCTGGCCTGGTTGGTTCAGCTCAAATAATGATTTTTTTAAATATTTCCCCCCCCCAATGATTGTCCCATTTCTTCAATGTTTTTAAAAACACATTTTTATTCTTATTTTTGCCCCATTTTGTTAATCATCCTCCCAATTTCTTCCCTAATTCTTTATTACTAGTATTTTCCCTATTCCCCCCATTTTCTCCTTTCCCCCAATTTATTCCCAATTTTTGCCCCATATTTTAGCCAGTTTTTCTTACACACATTTTCCTTATTTTTGCCACAATTTCTCCCAGTTTTCTCCCATTTTCCCCCAAATGATTCCCCATTTTTCACACCTTTGTTGACATTGGAGATATGAACCCGGTGTTGTAAATTTACAGATCTTCCAGAATGTATTGTTATGTTTTCAGGTTCTGGATAACAAATATTTTAATATAGCTATCGGAAAAAGTATTGTTCACGTATTGGTATGGAAAACCAAATATTGTGAAAGTAGTGGTATCTATTTTTTATTTTTTTTACGGTCCCCAGACAGACACAATGAGCATTAAGCTTAGTCTTCTTTTAAAGTCTATTTTCTCCCGGCAGCCAACTTGACAGGACTGTTTAATCTGGTTTTAACTGCTGCTGCCTCATATACTTAAAAGCAAACGTCTCAGAGTTCATGCTCCCGCAGTAATTTACAATACAACGCAATAAAGTGATTATTTCTGTAGTTTGGCAGAGGAAGAAGAATGACACGATGTAGTGTCAAGTCTTTGAAATGATGAGCATGAGTAGCTCATCATCTGATAGCTGCAAATTATTAAACTGGCATCTTTCGTTATGCAGTAACCTCGTTATAAATGAAAGAAAAAATGCAGCTCTACTCGACGGCTGTAATGTTGGAAATTACCCGATATACAGTCAGGTCCATAAATATTGGGACATCGACTCAATTCTTATGGTTTTGGCTCTATAAACCACCACAGAAGATTTGAAATGAAACAACCAAGATGTGCTTAAGCTGCAGACTTTCAGCTTTCATATGAGAGTATTTACATCGAAATCAGATGAACGGTGTAGGAATTACCACCATTTTTATGTGAGCCTCACAAATTTCAAGGGACCAAAAGTAATGGGACAAGTGGCCGCTCAGCTGTTCCATGGCCAGGTCTCTGCTCTTCCCTCATTATCCCATTTATAAGGAACAGATGAGACATCCAGAGTTTATTTCAAGTGTGATATTTGCTTTTAGATTGCACTGTTGCGGTTAATTCTCAATATGAATTGAAGTATCACTGAAACAAGCCATTGTTAGGCTGACAAAAAAAAACAAAAAAACATCAGAGAGATAGCAGACATATTAGGCGTGGCTAAATCAACAGTTGAAAAGAAAGAACACACCGGTGAGCTGAGAAACACCAAAAGACCCAGAAGACCACGGATGACAAATGCGGTGGATGACCAAAGAATTCTTTCCCTGGTGAAGAAAAGCCCTTCACAACAATAGGTCAGATCAAAACCCTCTCCAGGTGGTGGGTGTATGTGTGACAAAGTCAACAATCAAGAGAAGACTTCACCAGAGAGAATACAGACTATTAACTACAAGGTGTAAACCACTGGTGACCCTCAAAAACAGCAGGCAAAAAACATGTAAAAAAGCCTGTACAGTTCTGAAACAACATCCTAGGACAGATGAGACAAAGATCAACTTATACCAGTGATGGGAAGAGAAAAGTATGGACAAAGAAAGGAACTGCTCATGATTGAAAACATCCCACCTCATCAGTGAAACATGGTGGTGCAGCATCATGGCATGGGCTTGTATGGAACTGGTTCCCTTGTGTTTATTGATGATGTGACTGTTGACAAAAGCAGCAGGATGAATTCTGAAGTGTTTCAGGCAATATTATGTGCTCATATTCCCTCATTAAAGTGTAAGATTTAATAAAGGTTTACAAAGTGTAACAAATAGGGCTGGGACGATCCACTTTGGTCATGATCCGATACGTATCACGACACTTGGGCCTATCCGATATTATGTAATATGTTTACCTTAAAATGTGTAAAAACTAAAGTCATGTGTCCAAAGTGTATAAACCAAATGCCATTTGACATTTATTGAAGTGTTAAAATTGAAAAGTGCATAAAACAAATTATGTAACAAAATGCTGTTACTGGAAAACAAGGGCATACAAAAAATCCCTCCAAACACAACCATTTATTGCGATACTTGACAAAGTATCGCTACTTGATTGCAGCACAATTTATTGCGATCTGATCCAAACAAAGATGTACAACATAGGTGTATATGTAACAAAGGCAGCTCTCTTTAGATTACAGCCTGTGCTGATGTGTAATTATATATTAGGTAGCATTTGTTTCTTTTTTTCTCTGTTCCCTCTTGTTTCTTGTAGTTACAGACCATAGCGTCTCACTTTAGATTAAAGCCGGCGCTCACGTGTAATTACTTATTAGGTAATGTATTTGCGCGTTAGTTATTCGGTAATTTCCCTTATTAAACTTTATAAAGCTGGCACATGCCAAAACATCTGCAACTACACGTTGTACACTTTTGTTACACATTGTACACCTTTGTTACACTTTATTAAACCTCTGACTTTAATATGTAATTACCTGTACGTACATGTGTAATTACTAATTCTTGTTCTCTGTACCTACACATGGAACTCGTGGGCTGTAATCTAAAGTGTGTCCAAAGCCTTTTTATCGATATTGAACTGGCTGGTTGTTGTTGTTTACATGAATGTGACAGTAAAGCTCCACTTTGTATCATGAAATGTTGTGAAACATGCTTGTTATAAACTCATCCCTGTAGCAGTGAAGATGGCAGATCGTGAGATTATAGCCTTCTCAAAGAGTTACAGTGGCCTCATAACCCGCTGCCTCGAGGCCTATGCAGCGACATGAAAAAAACCCCACGTAAAACACATGAAAGCCTGGCTTTCAAATGCTGACTCCCGTGTCAGCATTTCTCCTCCTTTTATCGATACGAGTACATTAACAATACCGATACCTGAACGATACTTTGTCCGATGTCTATACTAAAATGTTGTCTATAACCAGAAAACAGAACAATAATGTGTGGAAGATCTGCAAATGTACAATACAAGGTTCATTTCCAATGTGTGTGAAAAATGGGGAATCATTTGGGAAAATTGTAAGTTGTGTCTGACTCACACATATTTTTAGAAACCAGAAGGTCTTGGCTTTCAAATGAGGTATCACACTGGCATATAGGCTGTAAGCTCTCCAGTTAATACGCGTTGAGATTTATAAATAATTCCCTAACCTGAGGTGGCAGGTAACAGGTTAACGTTAGTTTCGAGGGGTGCAGAGCCATGTAGGACCTGCACTAGTTTACAAGATAAATCTAAAGACCAACGCGTCCACGTGCCTGGTCAACACCATAGACATATTATTAATAGACCGTCAATACTCACTCCTCCCCGTTTACCACAATGACCACGTTCGAGGTAGCCTGGCTAACGCCAGACTAAAATCACAAGTGATATTTAGTCTGGGGACCACCAATTCATTTTCTGGTAGGAGAGGTGTGGTTTACGATTGTCCATATCCGTTTATTGGGCGCTACGAATGTCTCTCATGCGTCTGCACGTAGCCATAGCCAATCGTATCATGGTATCAGATGACGTATGACGTACCTGCTCCTGCTGTAAACTCTTGAGCTAAACTATTTAGAACACGTTCTAAAGCTTGATCGAAAGATGGCATCGCGTCTGCTGCTGTCATGTTAGATCCGTAAATATTTTTTTTCTTTTTTTTTTTATCCCTAAACAAACTACAAGCTTCCGTATGTCAAATAGCGCGTCATCGTCTTACCGTCCCTCCTCGTTCTGTGATTGGTGCCCAAATCCATGGAAAAATGTCGGCCATGGTCCCCAGGCTGTTGTGAAGTTCGAAAGGATTCGAGCGCACACAGCAGTCTGGTGTTAGCCAGGCTACGTTCGAGGGGGAAATCATGTCGGATTTACAGACTCCTCCTCCCCAGCTCTGACGAAGCATGTTCCTAATAAGGGCATAAGGGCGGGATCTTCACTGTAGACTCCGCCCTTGTGTGACGTGTAGCTCGCGCAGCTCCAATGCTAACAGTCCGACCCCGTTAAGTAGGAGATTTCTAAAATGTATCCTACGATAACCAGCCCGGTGCCTCTGATTGTGTCTAACCCAGCGTAATCACAGGAGGAATATCTAGCTGTAGACAGTTCCAAAAAATTAGGCACCGGGCATTAAAGTTTTTTTTTTAATGTGTCTAAAGTGCAATGGATTCCAATGGGGGACTAGCGGGTATATGGCGGTACTACAGCAATGGCGGCCTCCAGTGTCGTGGTCGCAAAGTAGAGCAGCCAGCGGCCATTGGTCAACACACACGGGAGTGTGGTGTGTCACGGCACTTCAAACCGTGATATATCCTTTTGTCATAAATAAAATAAGATATGTCGGTCATTGTTGCAGAGAGAGGGAACATGAGGCTCATTTTTTGTGTGTTAATAGTGTGTTGGCGACAGACAGGAGTTTCAGACTGAAGCAGGATCCTGAAGATAGTTTCTCTTTATCAGCTGCTGCTCGTCCCTCAGTCTCTTTGTGCGTCAGGTGTCAGGGACCGACCCGACTGTGTCAGTGCAGAAGTGCACTAACCGTATGTTTTCCTCGCCGCGTCTGGATTCAGTAGAACGTTTGACGCACACAACCACAGGTCTCGTCTATTCGCACAGGATATATTATGAAATTTAAGCCCTGGATTGTGAAAACAAAAGCGCATCAATCGCGTGACGGTGCTACTACAATACAGTTTTCCAATTGTTTTGCACCGAGCCTGTGCGCACGTGCACCTAATTTAGTATGCATATATCACATGAAATGAGTCTATTAGATCAATAACGTCATTTAAAAACAGCTAAATCAAAAGTGTACCATCTAAGTCAGACTTGGAGAGATTATTCCATGCCTTTGACTCCAGCAGTTTAGTTAAGTTAAGTCTAAGTTAAGTCTTTATTAATCCCTGTAGGGAAATGTGTTCTCTGAATTTGATCCATCCTCAAAGCCGCAGGTGCCCAGTGACCCATCTCCAGATGTATTTTTTAACAATTTATTTTTTATATAAATGTTTGCTCACAATCTGCCCGCCGTTTCTAGTCCAGGCAATAAATGTAAGGTATTTGGGTGTTAAAATAGCATTACAAAGCATTAGGCTGTAAAAGTTGTCTTAGCTGTCCTCAGTATATCAATGGACTCGAATGAAACATGACACCAGCAGGTTAAAATAACAGCGTTGCTATTGCCGCAGCATATTTTCCCCTGCTAATGCCCCGACTCCTCTCATATGCATTCATTCCTCACAGTGTTTTTCGAGGTGCGCGTGATGTCATCGAATCAATGGCCTGAGAAAATTGCCGTTCTCGCGGCCGAGTTCATCGTCGCGAGGCTGGAGCTGTGGACCGACGTGCTGTGGTGATGATGAACGGAGGATGGGCCTTTGTGAATGTGCGCTGCAGTGTCTGCGTGTGCCGCCGTTTACAGATGGAGCCCAGATGACACGGAGAGGTTTTATAGTCTCTGCAGAAACATGAGCAGAGTCCAAACTGAGAGGCAGGAATAACACCTCCGAAGAAAAAAGTGTTTGTGAGTGGCACTTTTCAGTCAATGCAAGAGAGCTGGCAGCTGACAAATCTATGATCTCAGGCTGAGTTTAAACTGTTAGTTGTGGTCCAAAGGTATCCCTGACCTTTTCTGTAACGTCCCATTTCTCCATGGGTATGCGTTCATGTTTCACTCCTTTATAGGAGCAGAACGGCACAGTACTGTACTATATATATAATAACCTGGACCAGGCGCTTTGTTTGTAGCATCAACAGAACGTCCGGGTGTATGATTGCTAAAAATGAGTCTGTAAAGCATCCACTGCATGTAGCTGGTTCCTCTACAGATTACATTAGTTTCTTGATTGATGAGACACTCTTAGCTAGGGCTGGGCACCGCTAAACAATATCAGTATAGTATCTGGGGGGGATAGTTTAGGTACTACTGTACTGTGTACAGAAAAAATAAATGTAAAGAAAGCAGGTACTGAAAAAAATATTTTTATAAAAAAACAAATGTTGATGTTGTTGGTGCAGCATGAAAGAAAGTGACTTGGTTTTTTTCAGCTCAAATAAATGATAAATAAATGCTTTAATATAAATAGTATTTTATGGAATACATTTAGGTTTAGGTTTAGTCTGTTTATTTTAGCAATTTATAAACATAAATTGCATGATTACATCATTGCAATAAAATAAAACTCAAAAGGAGTAGGCTGAAGCAAGAAAGCTTATAAATGCCTACCCCCCATTCAAAGTAATGGTAACTTACATGCATTTCAGATTAGTTCAAGAAATACAAAACATAATTGTCCTTAAGTCCTTTCAAAAGACACTGAGAATATACGTAACTGAAAACGCATGTGTCCAGCTGCAGGTAAATAATAACGGTAATACAAGAAGCATCTCGTGATTTCATACAATATAACACTTAACATTACAAATTCCAGAGTTATCCAGGCACATGTGCAACAGAAGTGTGCATGTACCTGTTTACATGATTTAAATAAACATCATTGTTCTGTTTCCTGGTTCCAGATGACACATTAGTATAGGGATGGAAGTATCGTTCAGGTATCTTCTGCCTGGCGCAATAACAGTGTTGGTGCAGACGAGGCCGGTATCTTGCTTGCACACATTTGATGCTTCAGTGCTTGAGGCCAAATGAAAGGTAAAATAAACAAATCAATGATCATACAGTGCAAAAAGGAATCTAGAAATAAGTCAAGTTTGTTGTTTTGAGAAACTGATTTAAGTTTGTTTTACACTTAAGGCAAGACATGGCAGGTGATAATATAGATTTTTCACGCAGTGGTCGATTTTCTAATTAGTTTTCTCCCTGAACATCTTAGTTTTCATGTCAGAGTATGTAAATGACAAAACTTCCTCTGTTGTGCGATGCTTATTTTATGATGTTTTGTCGCGAGGCGGAGATATCCCCGAAGTAGCTACAACATCGCTTCGCAAAGCCGGCTTTCCCTCATTCATTCAGAGAAATGTTCTCGCGCATGTGCACACGTTACAAAACTTCAGGGCTGCTTTTCTCAAAATGAGGTTTTTGTTCCACTTGTGCAACGACCTCACCACTTTAGTTGCTCCTACTCCAAACTTTGGAGTCTTGGACTTAACAATATTTTGGTAGGCTTTTTAATATCTAATTCCCAGTCTGATTTATTAAGCTTTAAACACAAAAAAACAAGGTGAAATTCGAGTTGTTGTTTTTGTTTTTACAGATTTCTTCAGTTATGATTAGCTTATTAAAAAACTAAACAAGATCCAAAATCCCCACTGAAAAATCTTAGAAACTAAAATGCAAACAAACCAGTACAATACATGTGGGTCTATCCATTATTTAGATTTTGTTGCTGAAAATATCGGCAATTTTGGCCACTTTTAGGCATAAGATGTCTTATGAAAACATAAAGTTACAGAAAATTAGCAATTTTTCTCAGTAATTTTTGTCAGTAATCTATAGCAGAAGTTTCAAATTTATATCAATAAATGTATTAATAAGCTTTGATTTAAAAAAGAACATTCATCTTCTTAAAATAAGATTGTTCTTGATCTTTGTTGAGTGAAAAACTTGACTCATGGACAGATTTCTGAAAATATGTTCCTCAAATCAAGAATAATTGTACTTCTCTGATAAAAAAGAAGTACCCATTCTGCTTTTCTACAAATTATTCAGTTCATTATTTTTATCCTCATTATTAGTGGAATAGTGGAATAGTGCATGTCAGTAAGATGACTATTATTTATATCATTGAGCTGCTGTGACCACGCGATTTCTCTCAAGGATCAACAAAGTCTAACTCTCAGAAAAGCTCTTTCCCCCGCTGTCACATGGTCCGCAGCAGCAGGTGCAAAGTGCCGTGGCTCCGCTCCTAGGTCTTTGGTAAACGTTCCAAAAGGCGCCTCCATTTATAATTGATCCGTCCGTGGACTCGGCGCTGTCATGCACATTGTGACCGCGATGCTTCATACACGAGCGTGTTTATGCAGCGGGGTCAGAGCCAGCTGTGTGAGCGTCTTAAATTCACTCCGGTATTTACAGAACATGCACAATGGCTTCACAAAACAGTTTAGGCTGGCTGCGTGTTTAGTCTGTGAGTGTGAGGCCCGAGCTTTTATCGAATTAGTTATTTTTTGAGACGCCGCGATGAATCTGCTGCGTTCTTTGTGTTCAAATGAGCTTTTATGGGAGCGTTCTGAGTGGACTTACAGAGAGTCTGGGCGTTACACTGTGGGCTTTTGAGAGATTTCTACCATATTTACAATGTTGTTCCCTGTAGGAACCGATAATGTAACAACGACTGATAATGCAATTTGCAAAATTATTATCATTGATTAAAATGCCAAAGTAAATGAATGATTTTAGAACAGTGCCAGTAACATCCCTGTGTATGAAAATCTTTGAGAACAAAATATAAAAAGGGAAATCTTGACATATGTGGAGTGAAACATAGATCCCTTGCAACTTGCGTATTAGGCAGGAAAAGGAGTTGAGGATGCAACATTTTTTCATTTTGAGCTCCTTATACAAACACTTTCCATGCCAGACTTTTATTTGCACATTAAATGAGAACATTTCACATTGGCTTTTAACACAATGCAGCCTCTTAATCCAAAGACTTTTAAATGATTTTAATATTCCACACCATCTGGTTCTATGGATTTGTGACTTTTTAACAGGAAGCAGAACGTTTTTGTAAATTTGTCTGAAGTTGTAACTATATCCACTGGGTCACCACAAGGGTGTGTTCTGTCTCCGTTTTTATTTATTTTGTACATGGACGAATGCAGAAGCCCCCCCCCAATAATAAAAAAATAAAAATAAAAATGTCAGCTGATACAGCGCTGTTGTCTCTTCTCAGTGGCGAGGAACCCAGTCATCGACATGCGCTCGCTGAGTTTATTTCTTGGTGCGACATAAACTTCTTGGACTTGAATGTTGCTAAGACAAAAAAACTTCCTGTGTCTGAGAGCGTTGTACACAATGAAAGTGTGGAAATTGTGACTTCTTACAAATATCTTGGCACGTTCTTTGACAATAAGTTAAAATTTGATGTGAACATGGCTGCTCTTGTCAAGCGCGGTCAGCAAAGAATTGACCTTTTACGTAAACTAAGTTCTTCCTCCGTCAGCCCCACAATTCGTGTGCGGTTCTATGAAGCGTTTATCGAGAGCTTTTTGTGATTTTCTTTTATTTGCTGGTTTAAAAACCTTTCATCGAGTTGTAAAAAGCTGCTCTTAAATCACTGGAGTTCAGTAAAGGGACCTGTCTGTGACCAGCAGATCTCTAGGAAAGCCAAGACAAATCTAGCTTCACCAGAGCATGTCGTAAAGGGTGATTTTTCCTTATTGCCTTCAGTACGTCGTTATGCCATGAGGGAAGAGGAACAGCTATATGAAATCTTTTATCCCTGAGGCTATACGATTCCTGAACTCTCTTTAATTTGAGGTTGTCTCTTGCCTGGAGTGAGCTCCACTTACTTGTTTGTATGTGGTTGGCTGTTTTTATATTGTATTTTTTTCTGCTCTGAAGGAATTGCCTCATGTGGGATAAATAAAGTTGTCTGAATCTGATAAGCTGGTAACATAATAACAGGGAACAGAGAAAGTATAATATTCACTTGTAGAATCATATCAACTACAAATCCATGACTTGATGAGAGAGATAAGCAAACAGGTTGGGTCTCCTGACAGATTGAGGAATGTCTTGCAGAGGATGAGGATGAGTGTGGTTAGTTCATCTCTGCTCCTGTCCCTGGTTCCTTTGGCCTTGATTCACGAGCTTTCAGCATGCTCTGGGTCCGTGATTGACTGCAGTGTATAGACCAAGAGAGTGATAGGGTGTTCTGACACTGATTGGATTAAATGCCGATACTATGGATTTTCCTGGTGTCAGCGAATAACCAATTTTTTATTTTTTTTAATAAACGATGCAAATCACCGCTATGTACTGTGTGTGGCTAATGCTTCTGAGCGGCTGGTACGTGTAACTGGTGTTTTTTTTTCAAACACGTCATTTGACCGCCGAAAGGTTTGGCAGGAACTCAACAGGAGAGGTTTCACATTTTGTTTTCACTGTTATGCAGGGTCTCGCCAATTCCACCAAGTTGTTCGGGTCAGATGCAAACTACCAATGATTTGCATGTTTGACGATGATATTTGAAAAACTACTTCGCACATTCAAGCTTATTTTTGTCCTGAATATTGGATCAGGGCTGAAAGACGTTAACTTGTTTTCCGTGCATTAACATACTTTCATAAGTCATGTGGCAACAAAACAGACCAAATGCAAAAAAGTAGCTGACTGGCTGTGTCGGAACTGACATTAAATACTGACAAAACAGTCGCAATATACTTTACAAATAGATGTAAACACTTAAAACCTCTTAACCCCCGCCTTAAAGGGATACTTCGGGATTTTTGACATAGGGCCTCATTTCCTAGTTATCCAGAGTGTTGTTGATGTCTGGAGATATTTTTTTTTCTTAAATTCATGCAGTTCTTATATTTGAAGAGTCTAGTGGCGCTAGGCTAGGGCAAGGCTAAAGCAGTTCTATGGTAAACGCTAGCCCGCATTAAAAAACAGTCTGAGGCAAATCACTTATAACGCCAGACTAACCATATAAATGTCTTTTAACCATTTTGCATTAAAATAACTTATATTTGAGCAGCATCAGCTTCGTGGCTGTAAGCTAACGCAGCGGCGGAATGATCTGCGAGAAAATAGTCCCTCAAAATGCGGTAATTCATGTGATACAAGGTGAGTTATATTTCAAACATTATTCTATTAACACAGACATTTATATGGTTAGTCTGGTGTTATAAGTGATTTACCTCAGGTGCACTGTGGAGTGGGTCAGACTGTTTTTAATGCAGGCTAACTGTTACCATAGAAATGCTTTAGCCTTGCCCTAGCCTAGCGCCACTAGACTCTTCAAATATAAGAACTGCATGAATTTAAGAAAAAAATATCTCCAGACATCAACAACACTCTGGATAACTAGGAAATGAGGCCCTATGTCAAAAATCCCGAAGTATCCCTTTAACTTTCTTGTTGATTTCTTGTGGCTTTTTCCAGCATGTCTGTGTGGCTCTTTTGCTGCATTTTTGTCACATTTTGGAAGTGTTTTTGTTGTGTTCTCGTCTTTTGTAATCGCTTTTTTATCGTGTTTTCGTCACTTTTTCAACAAAAACGCAACAAAAGGGCGGTGTGACGAATTAAGCGATGGAAAAAAGTGACAAAAAACTCTTTATATCAGTTTTGTAGGTCTTAGCTTTCAAACAAGGCGTTACACTGGCCTATAGGATGTAAGCTCCAGTCGTGAAGCTTTTAGATTTGGGTAAAGACAAACTGGACAACATGTGCTCGGTTCCGGTGGGGGTTAAGAGGTTAAATTGTTATATAAATACCATACCCTGTGCCATTTGAAAAGTCTCTATGAAATGGCAATATGGTAAAGTTGTAGCGCCACGTGAGGCCGTCCTCTGCGCACGCTGGAAAACGAAAAGATGTGGGTTTGTGCGGAGCTGCTGCGCCGTTCACCAAACTGGACGGGGAATGCTTCTAAAATCACCAGTGATACTTACGCTATATTATGGAGAGATTACACCAGGGAAAAACCAAATAGCGGCTTCTTTCACTATCATTATTTGGTCATTGGAAAGTGCAGTAATGGGTCTTGAGCTTCTCTGCGAAGTAAACGGTAAGCATTGCGACGGCTCAGACTTGACTGAAAGTAGGTGGATATAGACTGGGCCGCTGTCTTGGCTGCCCTCGGGTTGTCCGGGTCATTAAAATCCCAAAACAATGGGGCTCTTTATGGTGATAACAGAGATTAGTGTCTGTCCCGGGATAGCGGAGTCTCACGGGACATCCACAGCTGCCTCCCTCCCCTGTAGATCCCCCCTCTTCTAGACGGTGTTACGTTTTGTGTGCGTCGATTGCATCTCCCGCGTGTGTTCATGGTGCTTGGTGTTTTTGTCTTGTGCAGATCGAGAATGTGGACGCCTGTCTCAGTTTCCTCGACGCCAGAGGAGTGAATGTACAAGGGCTCTCGGCAGAAGGTAAGAGCAAGAGTCAATGTCTGTCTGAAATGCAACTTCAAGTCACCATTAAGGTTGGGTATACGGTATGTTTAAAAGATCTGTGGCATCCGAGCGATGGCGGGGCTTTAGTTGGCAACATGAATATGATAATAGTTCTGTGATAGGCCAAAACAATGTTCGTCAACAGAGCATTGCTTCCACTGCGCGAGGGATGTCAAGATTAAGTGGTTTTACTATTACCTCAGTTATAAAAGCACCACGATAGATCAAGGCGAGACACGGCAGGTGAAATTATTGATTGCTAGTTTCCTCCCTTAACATCTTAAGTGAAAAAGATCAAATTTACCCCGTACGATGCTTTTTTTATGACGTTTTGTTGCTAGTGAGATGGAGATATCCCGAAAGTAGCTACGTCGCTTCACAAAGCCTGCTTTCCCTCACACATCCATTCACACTTAATTCATCATGAACAATTCATTAAAGGGACTAGATGCAAGTTGGTCATTTAACACAATTTGAGTGACAGTGCAGGATTTTAGTGGCAGTTGGGGTGAACAGGTCTGGGCTCATTCTACACTTTAGGACATTGTTGGAACATGTAGGGAGATGAAAATACTTAATATTAACATTTTTAAACTCTGTATAGTCCCTTCATAACTACAGTTAGGAATTGAACTTGGCCCGGCTCCTCCCCTCTAATCACAGCTGCTCTCACCTGTGGGTAAACACCTTAGAAGTAGAGCGTCTCTAACAACCTACTCCCCCCAGAGTGTCGGTCTGCCCTGCCCTATTCTCAGCTGATCACTGCCAATTACCTGCCTATTGATCTGTTCTCTCAGTGGCATGGCTGTCGGCTGGTTGCGAATGAGATTAACATAAAGTGGAGAAAGAGGTAAGAGTAGCTGTGATTAGAGGGGAGGAGCCGGGCCAAGCTCAACTCCTCCTTGTGGTCTTTATCTGGGCTGCGGGCTGAGCTGAATCTTAGTTCGCTGACAAAGCCTTTTGGATGAAACGTTCGACACTTCAACTACAGAGTACAGAAGATGACTCAAGAACCTTCATTGATGTTGGACAACTCCTGTACGACTGAGAACCTACACAGACATCATGATGAATTAAGTGTTAACTCATCATTTATTAAGGCTAAATGAGGTGCAGTTTTTTATAAAGTGTTGCCATTAAGGATAGTAAATTACTATCTTTTGGAAACATTCACACTAATTTCTTTGGATATGACTAATAATCATATTCTATTTCCTACGGTAATTTCAAATTATGATTCTGTTTTTTTTTTTTTTACGTAAGGTTCAAAACATAAAGATGAAAGATAACGCAGGCTAAAGGTTCAATTGGGTTCAATTAAAACAACCTTTAAATAAATAATAAAATGTACCTATAATGTATTGTTTCCTTTTGTGAACATTTAAACAGTGCTTTGAGGTTTTGAGAAAATGTTGCTATTTTGCATATAGGACAGGTTTTAATGCTTTTGAAAGTATGACTTATTGAGAAGGATAGCTGCTGACAGGAAGTCATAGACCTATAAAGACAGGAAGTGACATAGAAGAAGGAAACATTCCGTAGCAGTGACTCATTTCCCATTGACTTAACATGGTCGGCACGGCAACAGTTTGAAATTGTTTACCTTCTTCTATGTCACTTTCTGTTGGTGTCCAATAAGGAAGTGAAACATCAAAAAAATGGCCAAACTAAAGAAAGCTGGGTACAATCTTTAGCAAAATCTTAAATATAATCGTGTTAACAATGTTTTAGCAAAAATTGTGTCAAATGTGTCAAATGCACTTTAACTGCGACAATCGTGAATAATCGTCGGAAATTAATAACAACAGCGATTTCTACATTTTGGATACATGTTTTGTGAATGAATTAATAATATTCTTCTTTTTTATTTAACCAAGAAAGTCCCTTTTAGATTACAGAATCTCTATATTCAGGGGAGAACCTATTGTGCCTGTTTTAGTGGTCGGGGAAACCAGTTTTTGGGTGAATACATTGTCAGCAGTGCAGTAGAGGGAGGTCCCAGTTTGTCTCAGCTGGAAAACTTAACCTCCATTTCCATTTCTTCACTGCATAATCTCCGTAAACACCGCGTTAAAGTCCATTATATCTGACACAGTGGAACTTCCCCAGTCAGTGCTTTCCCTCTCTGTATGTTTGTGAAAGCCATCATTAGCACATCACGGTGGGTTAGAAAAGTGACGACAGGGAGTTAGTGGTGCGAGTGACACGACCGCGATGTCAGCAGTAACAGAATACGCGTCAGGAAGATGAGGTATAATTTTAATTCAAAACGAAGCAGAACACACTTAATAGAAACTCAAAGTCCAAGTAAAGCATTCTGTTACACGTGAGAAGGTCTAATTTGTCTCCTAAAATGTCTCTTAACCCGCCTCTGCTTCCTTACGACCAACGTTATATAAGAACTTTCCTGTCCCTGATGGGCTCAGTCTCTGTTTTTAGAGCATGGCCTTGCCCCGTGTGCGGCAGACTGCGGGACGTCCCGGCACACTGACCCAGAGCTCTAAATTCTCTGGCTTCTCCCCCTCTAAAAACAGCTCCCGACCATCCATGCGGGAATCTAAAGTGTTAGGACTGATGGCTCGTCTCTCTCTATATTCTTTACTGTCTATATCCAATGGCCGCTGGCTGCTCTGCTTTGCAACGACGACACTGGAGGCCGCCATTGCTGTAGTACCTCCATATAGCCGCTAGGCCCCATTGGAATCCATTGCACTTTAGACACGTTAAAAACAACTTTAATGCCCGGTGCCTAATTGTTTGGAACTGTCTACAGCTAGATATTCCTCCTGTGATTACGCTGGGTTAGACACAATCAGAGGCACCGGGCTGGTTATGGTAGGATACATTTTAGAAATCTAGTACTTAATGAGGGTCGGTCTGTTAGCATTGGAGCTGCGCGAGCTACACGTCACGCAAGGGCCGAGTCTACAGTGAAGATCCCGCCCTTATGCCCTTATTAGGAACATGCTTCGTCAGAGCTGGGGAGGAGGAGCCTGTAAATCCGCCATGATTTCCCCCTCGAACGTGGTCATTATGGTAAAGAGGAGTTGTCTATTCTTTGTACAGTCTATGTCTATATCGAGTGACATTGACACATTTAGTTAATAATTGGGCAAAGTCAACACATTAATCGAATAGAAATCCAATAATGAGTTAGAAATATAGTCCAATATGTTATGTTCACGACATCGTAAACAGAGATGCACCGATCCAGCTTTTCCGATTCTGATGGTCTTATCTTTTCTTGTCATGATGTAACAGACCAGTTATCAGTTATAGCCATTAACTCCTTAACCCCCAGCTTTTCTCCAATTCGGCATTACCCTGGAGCTTACAGCCTGTAGGCCAGTGTCACGCCTCATTTGAAAGCTAAGACCTACAAAGCTCATATAAACGGATCCATTTCCTTGCGTTGTGCCTGTGTTATCATCACTTTTTCATTGCTTTTTTTGTTCTCTTTTGTTGCCTTTTCGACGTTTTGACTTTTTCGTCCTTTTAAATTTGGGTAATGCCAAACTGGAGAAAATATGCTCAGTTAAGGTGGGGGTTAAGAGGTTACTAAACTAATGGAAAACCTTTAACAAGGATTATTGGCTAGGCTTTTCGGTTGCATTAATATAAAACACTCACATACAGTGATCTGATCATTACGCCTGAACTGAGCACATTTTCTCCAGTTTGGCTTTACCCAATAAATCTCATTGGGAAAAAAAAAAGTCAATAATAGCAACGAAAACGAGGATGAAAACGCAACAAAAATGTGACAATAGAGCTACGAACAAAAGGCTATAAAAAGCAACAACAATACAACAAAAAGTGACTAAATAGCGACAAAAGAGTGAAAAAAAAACAACAAAGACGAACAAAAACAAAAAGGCAAAAGCGCGGCAAAAATGCGGCGACAACGCAACAAAAAAGTTAGGATCAGTTTTGTTGGCCTTAGCTTTCAAGTCAGCAGTTAGCAGTACTCAATATTCTTACTTAAGTAAAAGTGCAGATATAGGACCAAAGATTTACTTAAGTAAAAGTAAAAGTATCTGATAAAATGTTTAGTTAAGTAAAAGTACAAAAGTATGCATTGTAAAATGTACTTTATAAGTAAAAAGTAAAAGTATTTAAGAGTTTATTGTGCAGGATTTTTCTAAATGAGTAAACTACTGAACCAGGTCAAAAACAGGAAGTAAACCAGGTCTAAACCCGGACTAAACTAGGTCAGGTCTAAAAAAGATCTAAACCAGGTCTAAAGGAGTAAACCACTAAACCAAGTCCAAACTGGGACTAAACCAGTTCATCGTAAAGAGGTCACTTTGAAAGTAAAATTATTTTACTTTTAACCCAATTTAAAAAGGCAGTGGAGTAGAAAGTACAGATACAGGCTCTAAAATGTAGTGAAGTAAAAGTATAAAGTATTCATTATAAAATGTACTTAAGTAAAGTAAAAGTACCTATAATTTGTACTTTGTACTTGTACTTATACTTTTTACTTTGTTACTTTCCACCACTGCAAATTAGGGATTACACTGTCGCTCTCCGGTTGAGAAGCTTTTAGATTTGGGTAAAGCTGAAGTGTAGAATATGCGCCTGGTTAACGCGGGGGTTAAGAGGTTAACAGCATTTCATAAACTAAAATACAAACACATCTTGACCATGCCAGCATTATTTTATTAGCCTTCCTTAATCTAATCAATTATCGCGTGATATTGTAGAAGAAGAAGAAGAAGAAGAAGATCTTTATTTACATAGCGCCTTTCACAGACATGGTCACAAAGCGCTTTACATGAGAGCATAGAATGTCTTGCTTGTCTAAAATTAACAGAACAAACTGTTTTGAAACGATTTCGTAAAGTATTGCGCTCACAATGTTTAATTATCGAAATAATCCAGACAATTTTTTGATTACTGCCACAAACACAATCCCAGCGTGACCAAACCATTCTATCATGTGGCTATAAAATAACTGTTGCTCATTAAAGGCCTGCCTCTTCAGTAGCCGGCTGCTCTCTGCCCTCTGTGTTGGCTTCACCCTGGGCTACACTGCTGTCTGGCACATGCCTCCGTTATGATCTTTTTACAAGGCGTGGGCATAAACCGACGGCGCGTTTCATGTGCCGCATTCTTTCCCCCCGATGTGCCCCCGGAAAGTGCTGATTGTAATAACCCCCTCTTCTCGATTCAAGTCCCGTTGCCCTTTTTTTTTTCCTCTACTTTGTTGGAGGCTATAAAAACCCGAGTCCCGGAAAAACGCATCATGTGAAGTGTGTTACCGTTAGCCTCAGTCGTTTCCGCTAATGGCGCTTGATCAAAACAGGACATTTTCCATGAACTTAGAAAGAATATGAGGATCAAATCAGGGCAAATATGGGCAAATACATCTAATTGTATACAGTGGCAATAACATGTGATTGTGAGGTTCTTATTCCTGAAAATTTAAAACATGCAAAAATAACTGTAAGGTTATGCAGGATTGCGGTTTCGTTGGTAATAGCTGTTATGGCTGTTAGCTGTTAACATCTACCTGAGCTGATCCATGTTTTGGAGGCGGAATCTAGTGGAAACCTACACAGACATGAGGAAAACAAGGCGACCTATTGCCTGGTCAGCCATCCACCCCTGCTTTTTGTATCTGTTCAACAGCAGGAGCGTTTGGAACTTTTCTAACAGCACATTTCGAAAATGCTTTATATCGATCCAATCACAGGGACCAAATGAACCACAAGTAAAATGTTTTCTTAAATCAATTTAACAAGAATGTACCTGTGTAGGTGTTGATGCTTCATCTTCTCTCAGAGGATTTTGAAAGATTTTTGGTCCGGTTCCAAACGTACATGGAGAATTCAACACGGACACGCAACGGCTGTTTCACTCATACTTTTAATAATAATAATAGTAATATTATAATAAGGCATTGGTTTTATATAGCGCTTTTCTGGACGCTTTACATTGCATTATTCATTCACTCCATACCGCTACTATTGTGGCCACAGCTGCCCTGGAGTAGACTGACGGAAGTGAGGCTACAAGTTTGCGCCATCGGCCCCTCCGACCACCACCAAGCACTCACTCCCAAACGGTCTCCCATCCAAGTACCAACCAAGGCTCTGCTTCCGAGATCTGACGGGATCGGGCAGAGCAAAGACGGTTTGACCAAAATTTAATTAAAGCAGAACTAAGCAACTTTTGCCCGTAAAGGCCACAAGCGCCACTGCAGCCGTCGTGGCATGTTGTGTTATTTTGTCCGTGAGAGTAAATACTAGTCTGAGAAAAGACAAAGGGAGAGAGGGATATTGTACATTGTGCCACAACCCAATTATACAATGGAGATATTTGTTTCCGCTCAAACTTGGCTGTAAATACTGCTAAAGTGGTGCTAGCCCGCAGTTAGCTTTGCCCGTTAGCCTGTTAGCTTCTTCTGATCGTGATAAACCAAATAACAACATTTTGCAAAATGTTCATCAACAAACCGAAAGCTGTAGACGCAATACAGTCAGGACTTACCTGTACCATGTCATAAATCTCAGACCTCAGCCTCGTAAAACTACTAACTTCCTAGTGGCTGGGGGCGACTACTGAAGGTCCACTGTAATACGAAATCCTATGCAGACTTTAGACGTGCTAGGTTAACCGTTAGCACGTTTGAATCTTTTAAAACCATAAGTAATTTTAAACTTATGATTGTGACTCTGATAACATGCTCAGAGGCTGCTTGTGAGTAAGAAATAATTTCACATTGGTACATTCATGCGTAGGTGTAAGTGCGGACGATCGTGCTGCCACGAGGAGCTGCCATCATGGATTCTCTCTTAATGGGGAGTGGTGAGGAATGACAGTCTACTAATAATATATCTATGGTATATAGAGACATTTCAATTGGCACAACTGAGCTTCACTGCTATGGCAGCATTAGCTCTACTTCCAGGTTCACGTTTCCTGAAAATGGATCAAAACATGTCGCAGTCACTGCTTCTTATTGTCTCTAATGTTTGCTAATCCAACAAACATGACTCATCCAAGTGTGCAGCATTTAACATGGAGTACTGACGCTAAACTGTTAAGAATAGGGGGATGGACTGCAAAATCTTGTTGATCTTACAAATTCCGTGATGTGACAGTTATTAGGAGGAAGTTTTATCTCAATTTTCTCGACGCATAATCAGGTGCTCAGCCCCGAAACAGTCACTTCCTGCAGTCGATAATGGTCGGCACGGAGGGTGTCCTGGCTATGAGATCTTTAAACTGAAACACCACATTAAAAGAGCAGCTTTTCCACCCACCGAAGCAAAGGCTACGGGTTCTGTAGGCGTTAATACACTCCTTAATCCCACAGGAGAGTCAAGTAGCTCATGTGTATGAAAATAGGTTCATTTCTGTCCCAGTGGGGCTTGTGAAAAGTGTGGAACCAATTATGCTTATAAACGTTATTGTGACTTCTATAGAATATAAGGAAGTATTTTCAAGATTCATGAGATTGGTTTCCTTTGCAATTAGTCTAGATATACACACTGGATGGATAAATACTTAGAATATTGGGTAACACTTCAGATTACAAGTTGTACAAGTACAAGTTAGGTATAACAAGAATGTAATTTAATATGTAAGTATTAAAGGTTTAATAATGGTGTTCAAAGAGTAATAAAGGTGTACAACATGTGTATGTGTAATGGTACACGGTGTAATAAAGTTGCACATAGCCTCTCACGTTAGATTACGGCCAGCGCTCATGTGTAGTTACACATTACAGAGTTTCTGCGGGGCATTAAAAATCATTGAAAGTATATGTTGCCAAATTTAACACTGCAAACGCAAATTGAAGGAATATGAGGAGTTCATTTGCAAAGGCAGATACCCCTATTTTGAATATTTTTAGAAGTGTTTTGGATATGTGTCATTGTGCTGATGACTCTTGGGAAACTAAAGTTGTGTAAATTTGATCAAGAACTAGTGACTTTATATTTTCATCTGCTATGTAATGAGAGTCCGGCAAACATAGGCAAGTGCTTTTTAATGGCACTTGTCTGTTTTTGCAGATCTCTCCGGGGTTCATTTATCCAGCTCATGTGCAAAGCGAGTTGCTCGTGCAGAGTGGATCAGCAGCAAAGTAAATGTATGCTCTTTCTGCGCACTTGGCATTGTCGTGTTCACATATTGAATTTGGGGCCCTGATAAGAGGCAACATCAAATGGTACATTAAGTGCAACAGGCCTAGAAAATGGCATGTTTGTTTTTCTCAGTTGGCACCCACAATTTAACATCTGCCTTGATGGCCTAGTGTATTATTGCAAACTCTATATTTGCATGTGTATGTATGTACAACATGTGTTTTTTGTCTTCTTTCTTTTATATGAAAACTTTTTAAAAACTGTTAATAAAATTACATAAAAAGCATTGAAAGTCATTAATTAATTGTGCCAAAATCAAGGCCTTTAATGTCAGTAAGCAGTAAATTCGAACTGGCATTAAATCAAAATTTCTCTGAAAATGATATTATTTTTTCACCGTATAAGTTCATCTCTTTCTGCTTTTGTGCTGCCTGCTGCCAGTGTAATTCTGCCAGTGTGTAATTGTCCATGGTGTTGATGATGTACTATGTGTAGTGCTTGTGCTGAATGTTAACATAGGCTGTGTGTGAGATCATACTAATGAATTGCTTTACCATATAGGCTAATCATGATTGTTGTTGTTATTGTGTATTGTTTGCTGCTGGCAATCTCCATCTTGCCCGGGGACTACAGTTGAAAACTAGCTTTAGAGCTAAAACTGGCACATTTACAGAAATGTTGATTAATGTGCATTGTCCCTGTTCAAATAAACAAATAAACAAATAAAAAAATACGAAAACTATGGACTAAAATATATTCAGCTACAATTTGGGCTAAAATTTACTTTTTTTGTTTAAAAATTCCCCGTTTTGTTTAGTTCTCTTTCCTCTGTTTCTATGTTTCTGCCTTTAAAATGTATGTATAATTTATGTGTATTTACGCGGTAGTCATGTGGTCATTTCCCCCCAATTGATGGTCAAAATATCACCTGCAACTACATGTACACCTTCAAAAATAAAGATAAAAGCCCTTAACAAAATGTGTAAAATGGGCAAAAATCCGAGGCACTCCGAAGGTAGATTAAAAGTCCTTTATTAACGAGAGACGCCTACGTGTTTCGATCCACAGCAGGATCTTCGTCAGGGCATAGAGCTTTGATTAGACAGTAGTCTGCTTAAGTACACAAGTCATGAGATAACTGAATGTCATAAACAGACCACATGATATAAATAATTAAAAAACATATATACAGTGATGTATACAATTGGTCAACAACAGAAGGTGTACACGTACACCTTGTTGTATACAGCTGTTACTTTAATAACTGTGTACGTGTAAGTGTAAGTGCTTTATTTGTCTTTGTACAAGCGTACAACAAAATAGTGTTCAGGTGTTATGGCTGGTGTACACTGTACGATTTTTTTCTCTTATAAGATTTTTAGATGTCACACTGCACAACGTGGAGATGGTAAAATCGTTGCTCTCGTCTCCACTGTGTCAATGTTCAAAGAGACAATCGTAGCAATCGTAGCAATCGTAGCAGTTTCAGGCTTCAAAAGGCGAGTGTTTAGCTCAGGCGAGCGCAACATGCTAGCAGTGTTAATTTTCCGTGGAAAAGTCCAAAGAAAGTCCCGTAAACTGGTTCTGTGACTCTGGCGGCGGTGTGGTATGTGCTGATGTGTTGTCGAGATGCTTCATGGAGATCCTCTCTGCAGCGAGAGGATGGCCCACTCTATGACAAGACCTGCGATTTTCAGCTACGACCTAAGATTTTTCTCACGACTAGTGGTCGTATGTCGCAGACGTCCAAATTCGCACAGTGTAGACCCGCCATTAGGCCTGAGCCAAACCTTAGCACCCGGGGGAAACCTGGCTGCCTTCAGTCTCCTCTAATCCTCTGCCAGGTGCACCGCCTCCTGGGTTTGTCCCTTTTACAGAGCATGGTGTCCTGCACTGGTCAGCTCCACCTCCTTCTTCCTCTTCCTCCTGTGCAGCTCCCTCCTTAAACCTTGCACTTTGATGTGTAATTACCTGTACTAACATGTGTAATTACTTTCTTGTTCCCTGTACCTACACATGCAACTCGCGGGCTGTCATCTAAAGTGTTACCGAATATTGTGTGTGTGAATTCCATGAGCGCGTATAGGGGTTTGACTCCAGTTGTTCATTTTTGGCCTGGTTTTTGATTTGGTGTTTTTTGGCTAAACCCAGCAACAACAAAAAAACCACACACACGTTCCTAAGACTTAGTTAATGGTCCCCGGGCAGTGAAGAAGTGGTAACCAGGCGTGGGAATTTAACTGATGCAGGCATTTATAGTGAAGTTCGCTTTTGTAGAGATTTCCAAGTTCAAGCAGTTTTATGATCACCACAGCCATAAAATGATCAGAAAACAACACGTTTTGATCATTGTTTTTAATGACTTTGTACGGACTGTTCTCTTTTTCTGTTGGCAATATTTATTGGAAGTCATTTTAAATAGAATGATGTTGATTAAGCCTTCTTTGTTCGAGCTGTACTTCAATACTGGTCAACAGTTTGGAAACACTTTTTATGTATTGCCAACACTACTGTATTTACATTGTGTGATTCTCATTGAAGACATTAAACTATGAATGAACACATGGGATTATGCAGGAAACAAAAAAAGATAAAATAACTATATGTTTTATTTAAAAAAAAAAAACATCTTAATGATCTTTATACAGTAAGGTCGTCACCTGAAATAGTTGAATAGTTTGTGAAGTGAAAAGCATTTCTGGTGACGACATTGTAAAGCTCATTGAGTAATCAAAGCAAAATAATCCATAACTTTTTTTTAAAACATAATTCCATATGTGTTTTTATAAATGAATGCCTTCAGTGAGAATCTCCAATGTAAATAGTCTTGAAATAAATGACGCTTTATTTATGAAATTGCCCGGTCACTGTACCATTTCATGCAAACCATTTTACCCCTGGGACAATAAAGTTGACTTGAGTTTAGGGATAGGATGATAATCAATAATATTGTTAATCGTGCTAAAAAAATGCTGCAATTAATCGATCGCCACATTTTAAAAATATATTCTGGACCCCCTCGAAATGAGATGGCACATCTCAGGGGGCTTTCCATCAATTAACTTAAACTTTAAATAATCATGATCATCGCACCAGAAGCTAATCTCTAAATACACCAGAAAACCACCGGCCTTTGCTGTAAGGTACCTTGGTTGTGAGATGTGATCACCCACAAGGGGACCCCGACTCCCCTAATCCCGCCCTCTGCTGCTGTCAGGGCGAGAAGGGTCTGGATGTGGGAAGTGGAGGGGCATGTGATCAGTGGAGCTTCAGGAAATGATGTAACCTCTGCAAGACAACGGTAGCTTAAACGAATCGACACTGAACCTAAACCTAACCCTAATCCTAACTTTAAGGATAGTGGAGTGTACGAAAGGCATTGAAATTAACTTAAGTCCATCCATCCATCTTCTTCCACTTGTCCGTTGCCGGGTCGTGGGGGCAGCTGTTGGAGCTGCACCAGCCCCTATGGCTCCTCCTGCAGGTGGTGGGTCCACAGAAGGACGGCCTCATGGTTCTAACCGGGCCTGTTGGTCTCTCATAAGGGGCTTCTGAACCGGTCTTTGTCTGACCCATCACCCAGGACCTGTTTGCCATGGGAGACCCTACCAGGGGCACCAAGCCCCGACATCTTAGCTCCTAGGATCATTTGAGTGCTCAAACCCCTCCACCACGTTAAGGTGGCGGTTCCAGAAGGGGTAAAACATTTTTTACGGGAAAAACAGTGGAGCTGATGTCATTTCCTGTGGAGAATTGGAGCTCCACTGATCACGTGCCCCTCCACTCGCATCATCCAGATGCGAGTGGAGGGGCACGTGGACAAGTGAACGAGGCGGTGAATAACTCCACACTCAGACTTTACTCCCTGGAAGAAAGCAAAGTCTGAGGTGTGAGTTTTTTTGGATTGACAGCAAAATAAAACTAAGATGAAACTCCCATATGAGGAACATGTCTGTACCACCTTGCCTTGTTTGAAAAGCTACAGACAGGCAAACTATAGCATAACACAGCAAGCTGAATTAAGGGTGCTTCAGTCCTAAGCGGTTTCACCAGGCAGCAAAGTCGATTGATTAATTTGATGCTAGCTAGTAGCACCGCATGGCTCTACTGTATTGTTTCTTCTGAAGTAATTATACCAATGGGCTGCTGACCCGACCGATTTTCAATTTGGTTTGTTTACGCATAGTGCTGCCTTATAAAGCCAGGCATTGTTTTCACGAGTTTTGAGTTGTTTTCGAGTTGTTTGTTTAAATACTTTATTAGGTCTCCCTCAATATGACATTTATAGCAGATGATGAAGAGGAATATGTCCTTACCCAATTCCCATAATTTCTGTAATTTTGCAGTTTCAGTGAAATCTTTAAACCGTAGGCAAGAGATGGGAGTCTTGGCATCGCCCACTGATCCCGACAGGTTGCCCCAACAGCAATATACTGGAATCTACCATGTTACTTAAGCATAGCAGGACCTTTTGCGTCTTAGCATAAGGAGATATTGCTGTGAGTCTTTCTGCCTTCAAGTTGCCCGCTGTTTTTCGACTGCATTGCCGTTTTCCCTCGAACGCGACCACACTGTTGCTCAGACCTTGGTAAATAACCTCCTGCGGCCGTTCAAAATGAAACAACAAATTCATCTCATCCCACTCTCTCCCAGAGCGTATCCGTGGGCGCGCGGGGAGAGCTTGTAGATTAAAAACACAGTGAAAACTCCAGTGTCAGCGGCTGCTATCCCCTCGTCTCTGAGCCAACTCCACTCAGGCCGCGATTTCAAAAGTCTATTTCACAAATGGGTGATCAATTCTTCCTCCCCTGCTCTCCGGGCTCCGTGTGGGAGGCTAAAGGCGCGCATTAGTTTGAGTTTTTTGGAGCATTTTTGGCAGAGTTTACGGAGAGATTTGCTTTGGAAAGTGTCCAGCGCAGAAACGTCTTGCCAGCTCAGCAGCGCAACTGTCACGATGCACTTTTGGATGCATCACGGATCTTATATCGGAAATCTTTTGCACGCTATAGCGCGGAGTGGAAGCAGGGTATTCTGAGCAAGCGGGTTTTAGGAATGGTTTCTTTGATAATGAGACCATCGATTATTAAACACAGCAAGAGATCCTGGGTTGCATAAAAAGGTAGTTTTGTTGTGCTGGATTGTGTTATAAATTGTTTTGCCACTCAGCTCAAGAGACAGCAACTTTGTCAGCAACTAAGCAATTATCTAATGTTTTATGTGACCATCTGATCCTATTATGAAAGTGGACACTTTGCTAAACCTGCTTGACGATGCGTTTTCAGAGATCCGGAATGGCAACCTGAAGAGCATCCTGGGCCTGTTCTTCATCCTGTCGCGGTACAAACAGCAGCAGCAGCAACAGCAGCAGTACTACCAGTCTCTGGTGGAGCTGAGCCAAAACACCTCCCCCGGCGGCAGCTCAGGCAGCGGGCAGGGCCGGAGCGAAGGCATGCAGTCCAGGTAAGACGCCACACGGAAATTAGTGCAAGATACCGGGTGGAGCGTTGGAACTTCTTTATTTGCAAAGGGGTGGTGATCAAAGTTTCTTAATAAAACTCTAGATCGGACATGAAGTTTGTTGAGGTGGAAAACGTGGCGGCCATCTTGTGTCTGGCTGCAGGCTAACCCCTATAGCAACCAATGCAAAACCAGGAGCAACATTTTCATTGATTCAATGGCAGAATGTTAGATACACTCATTGTTTGTGATTGGTTTATTACTTCTAAGTCTCATATCTCAGTGTCATGTCTTGTTTATGTTGTTTAGCCGTATTAGCTTTGTTTTCTCCATTCATTCCTAGGGTTCAGTGGTTAACATTCATTGTATCACTGTCCCATGTTCAATAAATATTGGTCATGTCATGGACAAAAGTACATAAATACTGTTTTAAAGTAGGAAACAAACAAAGTCTACGTATCCTATAAAACTGGAATAACATTAGAAAAACTGCAAAAAACATTATTTTCTTGCCAGGTATGACATACGGTCAGTCACAATATCTAAGAGTCATGAAATAACTCAAAATAGATAAAACAGTAATAAAGAAATAAGTGGTGTTTTCTATTTGATTACACATGAGTTAGAAGGGCCAGTTACAAGATGGCCACCAGGTGGGCCCGATAGATTATTGTGATTATTCCCTGTGAGGTTATCTCCAGTCCCTGGTTTATACCCCTAACCCTTCTCCTGTCCGGGCCCAAGCGTCTGTGTTCCGCTGTCTTCCGCTGCTTTGTTATCAAAGTTCTTCATGAGTAAGGGGCGCCAATTATCCGTGATTTATAAATCCACTTAATTTTGCCTCGTTCAGACATTTCACAAGAACAATATTTGTTTATCTGGTGAGGTTGAGCCTGCACTTCTGATTGGCTGGAACATCTTGCTCATGCGCGGTTACATTAGTGGATTTACCAGGCGAGGAGAACAAAGGGGGGTTGCTGCTGAGGCACGGCAGGGCCTGGGGACGCACTGTCATTGTACGTGGAATTTTGATTGGCTGATTATTCTGTCAGTCATTTTGCTTTGCCATGCAGCTCTTGCATGGAGGGAGTGCACACTCTGCTGGTCTAAAGTGTACACACTATTTACACACAGGTTATTTTAAGTTGTACTATAGCTTTGATATTTTTTTAAGGATAACTTTCTATTCTGCACCACAGAATGTTGTGTGTAACATAATTATCTTGTATCTATCAAACAAACTGTAGCCTACATTAGTGCAGTTTTCCCCAAAGGCAGTGGCTTTTTTACAACTCATGGTAGTCTTAGTTTTTATAGTTTATGGTTGCGAAACTGATTGTTGTTATTGATCCACTTCCAATCCAGTTGTTCAGAGGAATTACTGTTCCCACAAAAGTCATTTCATCTTGCCTCAACCATGTACTCTTTCCATATAAAATCCCACAGACAGTTAGATCTTAAACAGGCCCAACTGTGATCTTCGTCGTGGATCAGGGCTTGGCAGCACTGGAGCCCCTCCATCGTTCATCTGCGCCTGGTTTACGCGTGGCATGTTCAAATGCACATCGACTGATTTATTGTCCCGCTGCAGTCGATGGAAGCCGTGAAATATGGTCGCCATCAGTTTTGAAAATGCATCGCAGACAACGGAGATGGTTCCTATTTGAGAAACACACGTGGAGAGCTCGCCTCATAAATTGTGACAGGGGAGAGTTTTGTTTAGAATGCAATGTGAGCATAGCAGTTCAGTCTGTAGATACAACTCTAAATTGTTATTTATTATGGCTTGTTTTGAGATTACAGTGGTACAATGTGTTCAGCGGTTAATCATAGATTTCAGCGACATCACTGGAAGGAAGTAACCAGGGAGGCAGCATCTCTGGAATCACTCATAAATCATCATATTTGAAGAGTGAAAAACAAAGACTCCTTTTTCACCCATTTCCCCAAAACTACTCGAACAAATGCTGACTTGTGAGTATATTTTCTACTGAGTAAAGATACAAAGACATGGACATCTAATGTTAGCTTCATACTACATGGTAACGCTAGCTTAAGTGCCAGTTTGCTTAATTGTACATTGTCCTGATACATAAATAAAGGAAACAAATAGGAAAAGTAGTAAAAAAATAGCATCACTGGATACAGGGGGCAATAGGTTGCGTTCATGTGACGTCACAACATTGTAAAGAGCCTATAGTTTAAAATTGAGGTGGAGCAGCTGAAAATTCCATGGTGGTAACTAGGGTTGGGCACCGAGACCGGTTCCAATAGGAACCGGTTCCTAAAGTCCGGTTCCGGAACCGTTAAGAAGACGTTTGTATTTTGATGCTTTTTTTCGATTCCTAAATGCCAGCGAAGCGCCGCAGCGTTTGGAAGGTGGGGGGGGACACATTTCAAAATGCTCAGCAGCTGTCCACCCAGCGTCATAAAGCCCTGGCTTCATGACGCTTTGTGAAAAACTCAGTGAATTAAGTGCTCTTATGAGATGGCGCGCTCGTGTTTGCATCCACATTTATTCAGAGCCACACCGGTTAACTCCTGCCATCGCAAAGAAACATCTCAACACTTGTATCTTCACATTTTCCACAAACGCAGATAAAACTGAGTCAAGCGGTAAAGGAAGCAAACATTTATCCGTCAAATGACTAATTCAGATATTATTTGGTTAAGTTAGACTCCAGACAGCGAGGTTTAACAAGCGTATTGACCGGTTGAACACTCGTGCTAGCCCGGTGCAGTTTCCCCAAACTCACGCTACATCAGTTTCATCACTCGCTTTACAAACACATCCAAAACTGATGTTCCTTACCTTAAAGTTACTGGTCAGGCCCTTTGTACCAATGAAGAAAAGGAAACGCGCTGTCCACCTGCTGAGGACCGCGTCCTGCTCCTCCATGTGATAATCCAAGCCAAACTCTGAAGACACGATGCACGAGCGTCCTTGTGCTTTGGTTTGGTCAAATCTGTCAGTCCGTCCAACGATAAGCCTCCAGTATTCTCACTTTAGCCGTTTTTCAGCGGTTTACAGAGCCAGGTGTACATTTCAGCCGCTCTGAGGTGATGGAGGCGGAGCTGCATAAACACAGCTACGCAAAGCGGAGCGTACAGTATATGCGCCGCGGAGTGACGCGATACTGGCGCGGATAGTGCCAACAAATATTGTTTTTATGCAAAATAAGGCGCGGGTCATATTTTATTGTTTGCCCTCGGGCCGCCTACTGAAAAGGTCCAGTGTGTGTGTGTGTGTGTGTGTGTGTGTGTGTGTGTGTGTGTGTGTGTGTGTGTGTGTGTGCGTGCGTGCGTGCGTGCGTGTCTTCCTTGTTTTTTAATTTCATTAGTTTTTATGTAAAGCACTTTCTGTTGCCTTATGGCAGGAAAAGTACTTAAGAAATACAATTTGATTTGATTTTGATTTGAAGTCACTTGGCAAATAAAAATGGCCTGTGTAAAGGCTTTTTCAAATTAAAAAATATCTTTTTTTTTCTCTCCTGCACTTCAAAGAATCGGAATCGAGAATCGTTTAGAACAGGAATCGATAGTGAGAATCGGAATCGGAACCGGAATCGGAAAATGCAAACGATGCCCAACCCTAGTGGTAACTATGGTCAAAATGCAGATTTCTAGTTTGAGTTTATTGCTAATTTCTCTATCATTCCAGGGCCAATTCACATGAAACAAAAACTGTCATATAAGTCTTCCCTTCCACTCCACATGGTATAATTAATTCCTCGTAAAGGTGTCCAAAAGTGGTGACAATATTCAAAAATATGTGCATGATGATGGCCTGTACTTTCAGCCATAAGGATATGTGGCAGGTTTGTGAATCCAGCTGAAAGTCCTTTCTACTGACCAACATTTGAGTTGTGCAAAAATAAAATGATGTAGCTGCCCATCGTTTCCATCTTTAGATTATTTATTGGAATGAACTTCGTGTGATGGATTTTTTTTGTTATTTGACGATCTATGTACATCGCGAATTAGCGATGTCAGGCCATAATGGAAAACTGCAATAGCCATCTGGTGGCACAGTGACCACATTTTAGTAGTATTTAGATCTATTGCAGTGCTAAAACGTTTATTTACAACATGCCATTCTAGTGAATTTCTATAATCATTGTAACAATAACATACAAGGATATATAAAATGTATCCCTTATTTTACACAGAACACAATTAAACCGTTCATTTTGTATGCAAAGCGACCACAAGGTGGACCTATTGGACCACTAACAAGAGTTCCACAGTCTGAAAATAAAGTGCAATTATAATATAATTTGCAAATAAGTAATTGTAAATGGAGGTATCTTATGTACAATGAATTATAAAACCTAAGAAAAGGGAGTCAAATATGATAATTAGTAATAAAAATGGTGACATGTCTATGTTATGTAGATTGTCTGCACCTTTCTAAAGTGTTTTTCCCCTACATCAGGTGATGAAAGCAGCAGCAGCAGTGAGCTGCTGTATTTATGCCTGTTGTCGCTAATTTACAGTACACCTAATATTGTATTTATGCCTGTTGTCGCTAATTTACAGCACACCTAATATTGTATTTATGCCTGTTGTTGCTATTTAGTGACATATCTAAAACTATATCTGTACTATGTGCTACAGATAAATTAACAATCATCAGCTTGAAAGCAAAACAAGTGATAATATTTTTTTTCTATAATTGGAAATAAATTCAGGCGTTAAGAGGTTAAAAGCTCCAGCTATGTCATGATCACGAACGTGGCAGATGTTCTGGAAATGTGCTCTGCATCAAGAAAAGCGCTTTAATTTCAGAAATTGCCATATAAGAAAGGCTAAACTGATATTTCTTCCATCATTATTTAAAAGGGAAGTTGTACCCCTTAAAAATGATGTCAGTATTTTTATTCTTAGTCTTCTCCTCTTCCCCCGTGGAGGCCTTTCGCACACATTTAGCCCAGTCGCAATGCCCCCCTGCCGTGTACAGTAGCTTTGACACCCCAATCCCCCAATATACACCATTCTGTGCTCCCATGTGAGTTGCAAATAGACATCGCAGCGTGCTTCTGGAGTCGCTTCTAAACACAGTCCTTGCATACCCCACATGGACTGCATTCCCCCGTCCAGACCGGATTACAACATTACCCACAGCCCGACCAATGGGAATGGGACGAACAGGCAAGGCAAGTTTATTTGTAGAGCACAATTCATACACAAGGCAATTCAAAGTGCTTCACAGTGCTATCCTGGGTGCTAACAGGATGTTAGCCTCTGTCTGTTTGGGTACACGGGACTTTAAAATGAAGCGTGCGAGGGCACAGCTGTCTTTGCTACTCCCTACAACAGGTGGTGGAGGTTCGGGCCTGTGCAGTGATTCGAGGAAGTGTCCAATGACAAGTCAATGGAGAGCTTAAGTGGGTTGAGTGAGCTGTTTAGGAAATTTGGAACGCGTCGTGCCATGGATGTGGTCAAGTCTTCAAACAGGAGCTCAGTTCAGTGATAGCTTTATTGTTAATTCTATCTCAATCTATTGGTAGAAAAAGATATTAGTTAAACACGACATACCAAGCAAGATCAATTATATGTCATAGCAGAAGGGGGTAAGGGAGAGTTCAGCTCCCTGACAACTATCATTGGACCTGTCACTGGTCTGTAGTCTTCTCCCTGAGGCAGGATTGGGGAGGCTGTGAGGAGGCCGTGGCATCTCCTTTGGTGATAATAACCCTGTCCAATCTGTCACAGGAAAGCATGGTCGAATGGACCCTGTCCAGCCATTGTTGTTGAGCCAAAAATACAACAGTCGTAAAAGGTCCACTGACAATCGCCCAGCTTGATTTCCAAAGAGCGAACGATGACCACTACATGCATGGACATTCAGCTTCTGGCATTATCCGCTGGTCTGGAATATCACTGGTCTTTCTCGTCTACGTCTATAGTAGGTCTGGAGCAGATGGCATCACCATAAACCATTCATGAAGCGCTTTGTTTGTCCACAGATTAGCTGTATGAAACAATTAGATGACAAAAACATACCTTTCTTCCAAGATATCAGTTCCCAACCTAACACCACACGGCCATCTACACCACGCTGGTGAGACCATGCTTGGAGTATAATAGTGTCTTCTGCACAGCTGAAAAGGGTGCAAAAAGCTTTGATGATTATCTCCATAGGAGGATCCACACCTAGCTCCTCACCCTGCAGAGGAGGAGAGAGAAGGCTGCTGAGTTTGTCAGGAAGATGGGCCACAGTGGACATCCACTGCACCAACTGCTGCTTAAAACCAGAATCGAGAGCTCCGAGAGACACTTGCACAGCAGTGATAACATACAAGTATTATACTGGAAGATTTATACAGTCTGTACTGCCACAGCAGCCAGGCTGAAGGGCCGATCATTAAATGTTTTTTCATCTATCTTTGGACCGCGTGGATGAATTAATTATATAAACTATAAATTATAAAGACTTACCATAATATTTCCCAGGTTGGAACTAGAAACAAAACTAGACATTTTAAAAAGAAAGTTTTCATTTGAGGCAAATTAGTTTCTTCTTTCTTTGCGGTGTTGATAAAGCAGGTCCCTCCCTCCTTCCCCGTCCCTCTTCCTGCAGCAGTTTAATGCAGGGTGATAAGTGTGACCTGAAGTCGCTGTGGAGGTCAGAGGGCTTTCTCACTCTGTCACCGATAAAACAGCCCATTTGTCTAAGTCCCGGCCAACTATTTAACATTCCTCTGCCGTTTAAAAAAGGCCTGGGCAAAAGAGAAAATGGTCTATAGTATGAGGTTAAAGAGGCTGATGACAAAGCGCTGTAAACAGGAAAGAAAAGAAACAAATAAATCAGCATCTCTGTAAAACCTTCTCAGCGAGAATTTAAACTTTTCCCTGTAGCATTTCCGATAAGTCTAGACTTTACTTTAATGTCCTTTAGTTTCAGACTGACGCGAGGGTCCCATTTGCCCCAGTCTCTAAACGTTAAAGTCACTGAAGAGTAATTAAATGTATTCAAGAGCCCATTTTTACAAGTCTAATTTTCCACTGTGGTGAATTCCTGCAGGCACCGATCAGCCCTGCAGATTTTATATGTCAAAGGAAGCTACTAGAAGAATTGGATATGGCTGCTCAAATGTGATGGAGTTAAAGATGTGTTTGAAAATTAAATGGAACTTCTTCTAGAATCTGCAGAGATTAGCAAACTCGTATCAGTCTGGGCTGACCAGAATGGTTGTTTATTGTAGTAATCAGTCAGTCTATCCACATGAAACATAAACGTCTTTTCTGTCAGCTCCATTCGGGTTACATGAGGTTATTTTCTACTTTTTGCTCGAATGGTTTCGGCTGCTCCCTGCTGCCTTCAAAATTGCCACATGATGGTGAAGTAATGCATCTTATAGGCAGCGTACATGAGTTTTTTTTAGACAGTTGGCTGTAGTTTTTGTTGGAATAAAAAAAAAATCTTGCCACCTCTTAAAAGGCCCTGTACCCATTTTTTTTTCTAGTAATGGAAAGGAATTTGTTTTCTCCTCCTTTAGTACATTGTAAACGCAAACATTTGTGGGGGGTAAAACACTGTGCATCTAATTGTAAAGCATTTGTATCAATATAAACTTGCTTAGTTAGTTTTCTACCATTTCTGTGAAAGTGACCCTGAAAAGTGACCCTAAGTTGTAAAATGTGCCTATGAAGTCGGCCCTGTGATGAATTAGTCAGAAAAGAGTTTGCTCCACAAGTCACATTTAAATTCAGGGGCTTCCTCTTTCTTTCTTTGTAATGAAAAAAAAAAGGCTTTTAAAGTGGTCTTGTCATGCATATAGAGCTTATAAAATGACTTTAAAGTTATTTTTGTGCCTCAGCTTTGATATTTAAATGTGTATAATTTAAAAATATGGCTGTAAGAATTAAACAGTAACGGTGAAATGCAGGCGTAAGAGCTGGTGATAAATCTCTTTAAAAAAAAATCAGGTTGGATACGGTGAGGGGTTAGCAACTCCCAGCATGGCGTGATGAATACACTTCGAGCACAGAACGGCTCAAAATCGATCATGTTGGATTAAGAGCTTTAAAAAGCTGGAGGATAGTTTTTGTTTTAATCTTTGGTGCAGCCCTGCAGAGGCAACTGCTGTGCAATTGGACTATACACACTGTCTTTTTATATAATGTATGTCAACATCTGGTTCCCGCTGTATAAAGTTGGTTTTCTGTTCCTTTTACGTTAGACTAAAGCAGCATTTGGATTCAATACAATTATTATTTAAATTTGACTCTAAATATATCAATCTGTGCAACATTATAAAAGAAGTTAAATATCGGCAAGGCAAGGCAAGTTTATTTGTAGAGCACCATTCATACACAAGGCAATTCAAAGAGTGCAGATAACATACTTTCAATTGACCTTTCGCCAAGCCCCGCCCCCTTAGTTACTGTTGCTACGCCCGACAAAAAAAATGGTAAAACACGACCAGCAAAACAGATTGCCATGCACGTCAGTGACCTTTTTTGAACAATACCACCGTGATATCCTCCAGATCGAGGCAAAAGGGGTCACAGTATGCAGTGGAGGGATATATTCAAGATATTAAACTATCCAACGAAGGATAAAGGACTATTGGCACTAAAGCTACAGACAGGTCTCCAGAAATATCAGAGAAACCTTCTGATCTCTTCCTTAATGCAACAGCACAGCCTTGTGGACCAGTCGTGCTCTTGCACTGCCCGGTAAGCATCCTCTTATTTTTTTAGTATTTCTAAAAATAGGAAAATGTCTCCGTGCATTTCTCCGGTGCGCTAAAGTTAGCTAACGTTAGCTAAATCTACAGGTGCCACAATGACAATCAGCTGCAGCCAGTTATAAGGGCCGTGAAAAAAATACACAGTACTTTTATCAAAAAGGGAGACAAAAACACGTCAGACTGGAGGCTTGTAAAAGTTCACCGCCATAGTTAAAGTTACAGCTCCAGAGCCAGTTTGTGTAACATTATGTGACTGTCAGTAGCTACGATGTTAGCATGCTAAGGTGTTAGCCTAGCAGCCCTAGCCTTACCTTACAGCAGACATTTGCTTGTTTATTTTGGAGACATTTAGCTGGGCGTAGGCCGTCCACATTGTTTGATCCATTGTAGGCAGGCTCAGGTTGTGTTTTCGCTTTGGGAAGGGAAATAACTGGACTCTCCCTGACACACTCTTGTGGTCCCTAGTGTCTGATTTACATCTCCACAGCAGATGCTTCACCATTTTGCTTCTTCTTTTGTTGGTGGTTTTTGGTTAGCAGTAAAAAAAAGTTAATCTGCAGTGCTCAGTGCTGGTATGTCCCATTGTTTTGCATTGGAGATCTGCAGCATGACGGACCTAGCTTCATAGTAACGGTTGCTAGGATGTCTGATTGGACAATTACTGTTTTGGGGCGTGGTTTTGCGAAAGGTCAATTGTCATATCCATGGGTAAAAATAACTGTTTCCAGCCTGGATTTAAACATGGTCAGAGTTGAAGCCTGTCTCACATCCTCATGAAGACTGTTCCTGACCTTAGCTGCATGAAACTGAAACGCAGCCTCACCGTGTTTAGTCCTGACTCTGGAACTGGAAGTTCTCAGGGCCCGAGATGGTTCATACGGCTCTAACATGTCAGAGATGTACTTTGGTGCTAAACCATGAAAAGACTTGTAACAAGCAGAGCTGTTTTAAATTCTTTCTCTGAGTGACAGGAAGCCAGTGCAGAGACGGAGCACTGGACTAATGTGGTCGTCCAACCAATTGTTTTAAATAGGTCCACCCAAATACTTTTTTTAGTGTACAAAACGATTTGATTGTTTGGCTTGTCTTGCGTCATGTGTTGCAGTTATCTGAATCATGTAGTCTTTGAGAGATTATCAGTTGTGTAAAAATGTCCTCATGTTTGTGGGCTGTGCTCTTTGTATCACGTTTAAAATAACTTTTGGTAACTTAAATCGTGCTTTCAGAATTGAGTTGGCCACTAAAGCCTCTCCAGATTGATAGATGGCGCTGGACAAATGCCGATTAACCTCTAAGTCACAAAGTGGTTTAAATTAGCCAGTCCGCCCCGAGCTCTAACCCACTGCCCTCCACCCTGTCCCACATTCTGCCCATGTAAAGCTGTGGTATGGCGCTTTCTATAGCCTCGCACCTGCTCCTCTGCTCCGGGACAGGCCCGCTGAAAAGGCTATGTTTGAGTGTGGGTCTTCTTAATGGGGGGAAAATCCCGCCTGGACAACAGACTGAGACAGAGACAGATAGGAGCTCACTACAACCCCATTCACTCACTCACTCACTCACAGAGGCAGAGGTTTTCAAGCATGTCCCGGGGCGAACGGAGTGACCCCCTGTACCCCTCGCGACTACCCACAGCCGTACCCAAAGACAGGAGGGGCGTGGGACCCAGCGGAAGAGCGGCTAAGAGGGAGAGCAAGATCCCAGCCAGGGCCCCAACCTTCCTACGTCACCGAGGTAGGGAGGAAAGGGGGGCGCAGGGTGGGCATTTGGAGAGTGGAATAGACAGTGAGGGTTCGGACATTGCACAGTGGATATGTACAATATGGATTAGGGCGTGATACAATGAATTGGTAAGCTTGCATGTTGCGTGGTGGTGTTGCATTTTAGGCCTGCATGACTTTAACGACAAAAAACAGTTCAGTTTTTATGTGACAAGTTTTAACAAGTATTTTAAGTGGTCTGATGGAGACTCGAGGTGACACTTTCTCTTGGATTCAGTGGGCCAAAGCCAATGATTTCAGTTGTTTGCAGACGTCTAAACTACAGGGTTAGCAGGTTAAAAGCCCATTTGTGAGATATTATGGTGCTTGCAGACGACATTGTACGACCTACATTAAATACTTGCACCTACAGGGTTTTGGCAGGCTGCAACAAGTCAAACTTCAAGCTTTTTAATCAAAGCATTTATCAGTCCCTCCAGGATTGTGCAGGCATTTTCCGTGATTGTAGCTAAAATGCCTGATTTTGTGAGCCATTCTTCCAAAAGTTGCGATTTCTTTTCTGCATAAAACAACATATTTTAGTTTAGTTTATTTATTTATTTACAGGGACCATGTGCAAAAAACATGAATTAAAGATGCTTTGCACCAGATTTAGCTTGAGCTAGTTTCCATCTGCAGTCCCTGAGCAGGTGAGTTACAAAATATATAATATAAAATACTGTATATTTAACCACTCAATACAAATATTCATTCATTCATTCAACCATTCACCCGTATATAGTACAATCATCATGCTAAACTTACTACAATAAGACATCACTAAAGGCCATATTTACATTTACAGTTATCAGTGCTGACACGACTGGTTTTCCAACAGCACTTTCGGTGTATTGCGAGAGAAATTCTTCAGGTCTGAGGAAAGTTTCAGACCCTGTGGAAGTTTGTTCCATTCTTTGATGCCTTTGAATGAGAAGGATGTCACATTAACATTAACAATACATTAAATTCCAACCTTTCTTTGGATTTTACATCATTTTATACCAAAGAGACTCTGGGGAATAAGAAAAGACTTAAAGGGGGGTATTATGCTTTTTTCAATCACATAGCACCAGTCTATAGCATACTACAATGATGACGTAACCTTCTGTTGGTCTGTATATGCAGTAAATTAAAATAACTGCCTTGAATAAAATGCTCTCTCAAAATGGCTGTACTGAACGTCTTGAAATAGGCCTCTGTCTCTTTAAGAAGCTTTCCGACACGCCCCCTTCAGCACACTGCTGTGGCATCTAAACAACACACTGTGCGGGGAGGGGGCTCTGCTGAGCTGAGGAGCAGTGGTTGGTGGCTTGGCTGGTGACAAAAGGTCCAGAGGCGTCTCCAGGAGGTGGGGGCGTTCCTAGGAGGACTGAGGCATAGCTACACCTAAAATGGCTGCCGTCTAAGTTTTTACTGATTACTCAAAAATATGTGAATGAGCCAAGGCAACACTCCAGGCATGTGTTTAATGAGGGAATGACATAATAACATGATATAAAGCTTGAAAAAGTCCATTTTACATAATACCCCCCCTTTAAAATAGGCGTCATTTTAAATAGTTGTATAATCTAATAAACAGAACCATGTGCGGGCCCCCTCCGTCCTCCTCTCAGCTGTGGACAGTGGGCGGAGCAAACAGGCACCTGTCTGTTGCCATGAGCGCACACTCTGAGTCCACATAACTCTGATAAGAGCTCTTAATAAATGAGACTCTGAGGAGAACAGACCAAAGGAACAATGTCTGTTTATTTCGCTCATGAGCTTCGGCTCCAGTTTAATGGAACTGTTATACCTAAAGTTTCCACAGCAGAAAGCACCTTCCACAAACGCATCACGTGGGAAAGAAGCGTCTAAATGCGCATTCTGTACATTTGGTCAGATAAAGATCAGGAGCAGAGGAACGAAACTTGGACAGAGGGTGGAAGGAGCACACAGCGGCGCTCGCTTTGAAGTCAGACACAGACGAGTGAGAGGAGGCGGAGCAGATGCAAAAGTCCTCGCTTCAGTCTGAATGACTTAAACTCATGCAGGCGCTGGACACCACTTCCTATATGCAAATGTCAAATGGATTTAGCTGATCAGAAACTCACTTTAGTTGCGCAGAAGGTGCAGAGTTAAGGAATAGTAGCAAAGGAAATGGATTATTGGAAAAGTTGCGGATAAAGTTGGGAAAAGTTGCAATGCCGCACTGTTTCCTTGATAGAGAGCAAGAAAAAAGAAAGAACTCGGTTAGATTAGAGATTGGTTTTAGTTTCGGTTTCTGGGCATAAATAAGCACTGTTGGACAACATCGACAAAGACTCTACCGGAATTGCTTTACGGTATAGATAAAGGCTTTGGATTTGATGATCCGTTACTTTACAACTTTAGATTTCTGCTGACACATAGAGAGTGTTTTGTTGTGGTTCTTTATTTCTGTACCTCAAATAGTTAGAAACCAAAGAGGCCAATGGAATAACACACTGCATATTTGAAAAACAAAATGCAGCCACAAACGCACACAGAGACCTTTGTTCCAAGTCACTGTCGACTCATCTGAGCAGGCTGCTGTGACACTTCCTCAGTCCGTTACTCACGCCCCAGTCCATCCACCCCTTAGTTTCCAGCACCGAGACGATCGGAGCGGTTTGAAATCTGCCTCCCGGGACGACGTGAGTAACGCCTGATCTCGGGGCTCGCTTTGTTCATTCTAAGGACTGCGATATTTGGTTGTCACTTTTGTCATCGAGATGTTGTTGCTCAGACTGAAACTGGAAAAGGATCTCCAGACTATATTTGTACATTTGCTAAAAGTCTCGGATGCAATGCAGTAGGAGTTTGTAATGCAATGGGTTGAACAAATATTGCCTATTATATCTTTAGTTGACTAAACATGAAGAACATTTCGTCTGTTTTTATTTGTATTTCTGGACATGTCGCCTTAATATCTGGAAACAAGATCACAGGAAATCAGTATTTTCAAAAATCAAATCAAGTACTCAATGCAATAACCTTATTTATCAAGGCATCACTGAAAACAAACAAGTGAGAATGCACTATGTGTCTCTTATAACCCAAAGTTGGCACTTCCTTTTATCTCCGATGCACATCATGTCATGTGTGCAAATATAAAGCACATACAAGGAATCATAACTGGGTGCAGAAAACAATATTCAGCTCTATAGAGAGGGTAATATCCATATGTACACCACATATGGCAGCAGGTGGAGCATGGAAAGGGGAGAGTTCAGCATCCTGACAGCTTTGCTGAAGCTGCTGTCGGTCGCCTGACAGACATTACAAAACCTTTCTCAAAATGAGTTTTTTTTTTCTGCAAAAGCTTCACTTTATTAGCTCCTACAGACCTCAGACTTTTTCAGAGGGATTTCTTACAGATTTGTTCACTTATGATTAGCTTTAGGGCCTGACCGATATGGATTGTTGTATTTTTCCAAAATTTGTCAAATAGTCTACAGTAAAACATGTCATTTGTAAAGGTTTCAATCATAGAAACACTATATCTAATAGAGGTCGATGCCGAAATGAACCGCCGATATTTTTGACCAAATTTTTAAAAATGTTGAACTGTGACAGCAGGGCGCACTGTATGAGGGCCATAGGGCTGATTCAGGTTCTTCAAACAACTTGTTTGAACGACAAAAAAAAGTAGATTCCAAAACAAAATAGGGTTAGTATCTTATCTTTTATGGTTTCGAAATTATATGCAAAGGTCTACAACAATAGGTTCAAAACTTGTGACTGATTTTCACCTCGAGGTTTTTCTGCTCCCCTGAGGCCGAGGAAGTTGTGGCTTATTTAAAAGCTCTGGCTGAGCTCTTTCCAACGCAAAACATGGGAAGAAGTTCTCTTTCGGTTCCGGAGATATCGACCAGGCCCGAATTGACTCTGTGCATAACGGCAAATCATAATGCCGCCCAAGAAGTGACTTCCTGTTTTGATCCAGCACACCAAAATAAAAGCACTATCTTATTCATTAGTTCAGCAGTTCGTTAGTTCAACTTTCTTTCCGCCTAACTATTAACAGACAAAACACTTAAAATGTGTGTATTTAATTATATTCTTGGAATGTTGCAAGTACCTGCTGAGCTAATCAATGAGACGAGCTGTGTGCTTTTATTTTGGTGTGCTGGATCGAAACAGGAAGTCACTTCTTGGGCGGCGTTGTTATGATTTGAGTCAATTAGCTTATTCAAAACACAAACCAGGCCATTTTTATGCATCAATTTGTCTTGTTTTTTTAATTTTATATGAGACCATAAAATGACAATTTATATTGGTAATCTGGCAAATATGTCAACTTGATCTGAATGAGATCTTTTCCCTATTCACCTGCAGCGTCTCGCCTTGCGTCCAGCTTCCTGTTTGTGGCTGACTAATCGTGAGTGCATAAATGATTTGGTATTTCCTTGGAAAATTACCTGAGGTCATTTGCCATAATTATAACTGATGCAGTAATGAGCTTAGTTGTGGCTGTAAACATGTGCATTCAAAGAGAGGAGCGACAAACACGGCGTGTCTGTGTGAGAATACCGTATTAAACCCATGCTGAACGAAGTGCATTTCTTTCTCTGTTGTAACTGTTGTCTGCTCTGTCTGTCTGCAGCCTCACAGCACGATATGCAAGTCCCCCGGGCCACAGCGGGATAGGCTCCCCTCAGAAGAAAAACACAAGGTAAATACAACTGAATCATTGCGTCCATTTCCTCCTGCTTGATATGGTGCGTTTGGATGAAAACGATTTAAAATATTCAAGTTGTTATCACTAGATACGTTGCGTTCCAAATGGTTATGCAGTCTTTAAGTCTGTTAGAGGATAATATGAATGTGATTGAAAAAACCTCCCAATGATAACAAGTATTTTTTTTCCAAAATAAATATAATAAACAACTTAGTTGTTTATTATTACAATCATTTGGAAAAATCATTTTCCAAATGATGTTCCAATCATTGGAAAATGTACTGTTCCAAATGATTATGCACAGCAGTGTTTCAATACAGGTTGTAAAGTATGGAGGATTGAAAGTGCCACAATTAAATAAATAAATACACCATTAAATAATTAATAAATGTGTCATTAATTAATTAAATATGGAATAAATAAATCAATGTATTATTAAATGTTTCATTAATGATTAAATTACCAATGATTCTGTGTAAAAATATATATATAATTATTTATCTATTTAATTAATTATTTCATGGTCCTGTGTTGCAGTGTTTCATGAATTAATTTTATCTGTCAAACTCGCCATCAAAGTTTGAGGGGTGGGTCCTAACACCTGATTGGTCACGCTGCTCATCCAGTCAAGGCAAATCAATTCCAGAATAACGGATTGACTGATTGACTCAGACAACGAACTAAACTAACACAAGCCTCGGGCAAGTAGACCCGGTTCTGTTTGAGCAAAGCATCGGAACCGTACATCTGCTTCATTATCGATCCCTCTTATCGATGCTGCCGCTCTGAAAACACTCTTTTTGCGCCGTGGAGCTAGACCACGTGTGTAATGACAGTTCTCCGGTCTGTTGACTCTGCTTCGAAGTAAGCAGGGAAACATGGCCCAATCTCAATTCTACCCCTTAGCCCTCCGCTTCGCCTTTCCCCTCCGTTTTGCGCGTTCACTAAAGAGTGTCGTCAATTAAAACAGTCCATTGTTATAAACGTGTCAGTTATACGTTTGTGCTTTGCTGCTGTGAACGCTCTGTTTATTTGCGCTGTTTCTTTCCAAACTTTCGATACGTCGCTATTGTCATGACACACGGGGTTCAGTGCCTTGCTGCTCCGCGCGCTGTCTCCCCGCGCCGCTGTGCTCTGATCCCGGGTCCGAGACTGTCTGTCCCCGCTCTGAGCGCAGCGCACCTCGGCAGCCCCCCCTCAGGCCCGGGGCTCAGAGCGGAGTCTACAGCCGCCTGTCCCCGCCCTGAGCGCACCGTGAGCGGGTATACCTCTGCCTGTCTCCAGCCCACACTCCGCTCAGGCCCGGGGCTCAGAGCGGAGGCTGTGGTGCCTGTCCCCGCCCTGAGAGGGAAGAATGTGGCGTGTAAGGCAGCATCAGTCTGTTACAAGTTACAGACACTTGCTGAAAAGTACAAATGTTACCACATATATATTTTAGGCCAGCAGGAGCCACAGTATATTTGGAAACTTACTTTATTTAATTAATATTTTTCTTGGGAAAACTAACAATGTGTCTTTTTTGATAGAGTTTATCGAAAGCACATTCATTCCCCTCAGCGTAGCCGTCATGTTTCCAAACACTTCAGGCCAAAGCAATGGATTAGACAAGATTTGAGTTACTCAGGCTTTAGCCCCGCCCACAACTTTTGATGGGCGAGTTTGACAGATAAAATTAATTCATGAAACACTGCACACAGGACCATGAAATAATTAATTAAATAGATAAATAATTATATATATATTTTTACACAGAATCATTGGTAATTTATTTAATTAATGACACATATATTTAATTAATGACACATTTATTTAATTAATGACACATTTATTTAAATATTTAATGGTGTATTTATTTATTTAATTCCATATTTAATTAATTAATTAAACATTTAATTAATTAATGACACATTTATTTAATTATTTAATGGTGTATTTATTTATTTAATTGTGGCACTTTCAATCCTCCATAGTAAAGAACTGAAATGGTAATTTGTTGAATTTGCAGGAGATCATATTTACTGAAACAAAAACATCTTAACAGGTCAAGTTACATTTTAACATATGACCCTTATTTGATAGCAGCTTCAAATAGCAGCTTCAAAATGTTTAAATCCATTAAACTTGTGAGTTTTTGGAGAGTTTCTGCTTGGATTTCTTTGCAGGATGTCAGAATAGCCTCCCAGAGCTGCTGTTTGGATGAAAATTGCCTCCCACCCTCATGGATGTTTGCTTGAGGCTCAGAAGGTTCTCAGTAGGGTTGAGGTCAGGGGAGGATGGGGTCCACATCATGAGTATCTCTCATTTTATTACCATAACAGCCTTCACACCTTCAGGGAGTCTAAAGGCACCAACCAGCTCTCTCTCCATGATTCCGGCCCAAAACATGACTCTGCCACCTCCATACTGATGTCACAGCCCTTGTTGGGACATGGTGGCCATTCACCAACCATCCACTACTCCATCCATCTGACCATCCAGGGTTACACGGCACTGATCAGTGAACAAGACTGTTTGAAAATGAGTCTTCATGTATTTCTGAGCCACTGCAGCCGTTTCTGCTCGTCAGCTTCAATGAACAGTTTAGAGGAGGCCGGAGAGAAGGTTTATGCACAACTGCAGCCTCTGGAGGGTCCTACACCTTGATGTTCGGGAGACTCCAGAGGCACCAGCAGCTTCAAATACCTGTTTGCTGCTTTGGTAGCAGCTGTTCTCTTAATCTGATGTATTTGTCTGGCAGAAACCATCTACATTGTGCCTTTATCTGCACAAACCCGTGTGTGCTCTGAATCAGCCACAAATCTCTTAACAGTATGATGATTACGCTTAATCTTTCATGAAATATTGAAGGTTTTCATACCTAGTCCAAGGTACAGTATTCAACTATTTCACGCTTTTCATCAGCAGAGAGATCCTTTTTCTTTCCCATATTGCTTGACAATGTTGGTCTGCTTAATGATGTGGAACGTCCTTTTTCAGTAGTTTTTTCTTAACTGGGCTTAACCTGACAACTAATCATTACAGGCGTCTGAGATCGATGTCAGTGATTCAAAGAGCCCTGAGACACAATACCATCCATGAGTTTCATTGAAAAACATTTTTGGTTTTTACCTTTATGACACTGAAATACAATTGCATAATCATTTGGAACACAGTGTAGATAGCACGGGACTTTCTACTTGTACTCCTGCACATTTGAAAGATAAGTGTAATACTTTCTGCGTTTCTAAAAAAAGGCTGCAAAGTAATTGTTTTGTTCATTTGAAATTTATAATGCACACTCTTTAAACAGTCGTTGGCGCTGTGCAGATGCACTGTCAATGTCCTTCTATCCGGTCTGTTTGATTGGCACATTAGCAGTTTGAATTTGCATGCGCAGTAAGGATAAGTTCTTGTGCTGCCTCAGATGGTTTAAAATAGTTCTTGTAAACACTAGGGGACTCGTATCGCCTTACAGCCACATTCAGTCTGCCCCAGTTGTCTAGTTAAAAGACTGTGGGAACTTTGAGCTATGCTGAAAATGCTGTAACAAGCGCCACACGCCCTGAGGGGTCACTGCACAAGACGACTCAGTCTCTCACTACGTCTCCAAACTGCTCTGTGTTTGTAAACAGTGTGGACGTGCATGCTTTTATTGCACACGTGTAAACAGATCAATCATAAACCAGGCCAGAAAATGTAGTAGGTGGGAATTATGAATTAGAAATGTTTAGAAGCTTCATACAGGCGATTATAGACTAGACATTTTCCAAAAATATAAGTGGTGCATATCAGTATTGGCCAATCAAAATAGCAAATAATCGGCATTGGCCTTGGAAAATCCCATATCGGTTGACCACTAGATATACTGTATTTCTGTGATTGAAACCTTTACTATAATAATACATGCTTAGCTATACTGTAGGCTATTTGAGAGATTAAAAAAATATATACATCAAATTAAATTACTTATAATATCGGCCTATACATGCGTTTCCAATGACATCGTGCATAGTTCTGGTGGCCATTTCGAATACAGAAGTAGAATTATGCAGTACTACAACATGTAACAACATCTCTACTCAGGATGAAAATGAAAGACAACTGATTGACAGTGGCATGCAGGTAACAGTAAAAACACAGAGAGCGCACACTTATATGATATAACCAGCAAACGTGCCACCGTTTTCAGACTAAATTAACATATCAAAGAGGAAACAAAAACTTTTCTGTGATTTTTACAGTTTATCATGTCGACATGAGTCTCAGTCTGAGTCAGTGTTTAAGCTGCTCAAGACATTAGCATGCTACCAGTTAGCAACTGTCAACCATTGACAGTTGATTTTAACTCTACTGTCAATGGCTTCAACACGATAAACACATGTGTGGCTCACATCTATGAACACTGAGGAAATACTACAGTAACAGCTCAGCTCTAACCTCTGTCACATGTTGTATCCAAGGCTAGAGGTTTGTGGTTGAAGGCTTTCTCTTTGAGAGGTCAGAGCTGAGCTGTTGAAGCGTAATGCTAACCATTAGCATGCTAACGTCTTGAGCAGCTTAAACACGGACTCACTGGTTTCGTCACATAAACGTGCGCTCTCTGTGGCCGTGTTTTTACTGTTATCTTCTTAAGCAATGATTACCAGTACATAAAAATGTCACAGTTAATCAGAGATAATATTGTTACATGTTGTAGTACTGCATAATTCTATTTCGGTATTCAAAATGGCCACCATAACAACAAAAGTCACACGATTGTATGTATACAGTATACGCATGTATACTGTATTGGCTATCAGCCAACCCCCTTCATTTCGGACCCCACAAATCTCAGTTGGGGCCTGCTTTCAAATGTCATGTTTAGTTTAGTTTCCTTAGTGTAGGCATTTTCCCCTTTATAACTTAAAGGCACACTGCAGAATTTTCCAGGTTGTATGTTGCTGCGTCACAAGAGCGTAGACAAGTTTACCAGCGATACCAATACGCCATCGAGAACATTTAGATTTTTATACAGTGATTTTGAACCACTTGATTTCTTGATTTAGCTCAAGAAAGTGATAGTCTAAGTCTATGTAATAGATGAGAGGAACGAGCCAAATCCAAATTCTTTAGCTGATTGAATAGCCTTCTTCCATCCATCCATCCTTCCATTTTCTTCCGTTTTATCCGGGGCCGGGTCGCGGGGGCAGCAGTCTCAGCAGAGATGCCCAGACTTCCCGATCCACGCACACCTCCTCCAGCTGTTCTGGGGGGACCCCGAGGCGACAAAGAAGAATATCCTTCTTAAAATACAAAATAGCCTTTCTCTGACAGGTCTGGATAAAAAACACAAATGTGTCAATGCTAGTCAATAATGTGCACTGCGAACTAAATCTTCGGTTTTGAATCATGGGTTGCAGTCTAATTTAAACTAATAATTGAAAATAAATGTTTGGCACCTGCCTTGATCAATCAATCAATCAAACTTTATTTATATGAGCTCCTTGGGCCTGAGTTACAAAGCCAGGTGCCAAATTGTAAGTACTATAAAATGACCATGCGATCCATTACGCACATAACGCGCTGTGCGTCGGGCATTAAGTGTTCTGAGGGCCACCACGCTGAGGCCAATGTGATCGAATGGCATTGTACAGTGTTAGTGCCGCTGTTCACTAACGCAGCAGACACAAAGTGGCCCGTCTTCAATGAGAACGTGGAGAAAGAAGAGTTATAGAAATGTGGCCAATGCGACCGATGATAGAACACACGTAGTACCGTTCAAATTGCGATTTCCATTGTAGTAAGCCGTGCTGCCCTGAACCACATTTGGCATAATGGAACTTACTCATGCAGCCCGAGACACCATTAGCGCCACGTTATTTCGAGGCATCAGGAGGTGTCTGAGGCCTAAAGCGACGCACACGGATTTCTAAAAGAGGAAACAATACAAGTCTGTGTCTGAGCACTGTGCTTCCCTCTGTTTGTCTGCTGCTGCTGCTGCTATGATCTGTGACACATAACATAAAGGAAGCACTGTACTGGGTATTTATAGCACAGGGAGGGAAGTCCATAGTGTATTATTAGAAGTTATGCGCGGATGAGATAGAAGGAAGGGAGTTGTTTGTATGTCTTTGGAATAATGTGCTATGTTAAAAATGTGTAGGATTTTGGTTTAGTGTTGTTGATGTATAATAATAGTATGCCATGTCATTTTGCGTGTAGGAGCTGTGACTCAGTGATCATAGCGTTCGTGCATGAATCCAAAGGTCAGCGATCTTAGTCCCGGATCCGACTAGTGCATGCTGTTGTTGTGTCCTCTTTTTCAGGGCAGTCCTGGCCCCAAAGGTGATCAGATCTTCAGGGTCAGGGTTGACTTCCCTCAGAAAGGCCCCACTCACCCAGGACTTTCTTGCAATGAGGCACAAGCACTTAATCTGAGAACATTAGTACAAAATATAGCCGCAAGCGGCGATTATCGGCCCTCGCCGACCGCCCTGCCTCCCTCAATCTAAAATTATGGTATTGCTACTGCCTTTATATTTGTTTTTTACTTTTTTCCCAAGGGTCTTAGTTTTAGGATTTTGGAATGCGCTAACGCGCACTCCGCCCTCAATTTTGACATTATACAGAGAAAAATTAGTATGAATTTGTATCACACTATATCTGCAAACTGAAGCATATTTTTACATTTTACTTAGGGTTGCGGCTGCGCCGCAGAACATCCACAAAGGTTATCCAAAGTACTTTGAATAACCTTTGCTTCCTCACTTCTCGCTGAATTATGGAGTTTAACATTTTTCCATCAGAATAAAATGGGACGTTCTGGTCATCGCTACGGCAACACCGTGAAAAATATGGCATGGGTGTGATTGACTTTTCTGATCGGAACGAACAAATAGAATTTTATGCCAAATTATTTAAATTTTCGTAAAACTAAAATTTGTACTCTCCATATAATTCCTATAGGGGGCGCTATCGCGCCCAATTTGAATTTTGCCAAATTAAAATGTGTTTAGGACTGTGACTTTAACAACTGATAACAAAATGAGCGAAATCGGGCTTCATATGTGCGAATGGGAGCCATTTTTTGTTTGCGAAAAATCTCAAAATACTTCGTACAGTTTGCGGCTTCGCCGCATAAAAACCTTAGAAAAATAATTTGGATAACTTTTAAAGTTCTACTTCTCAAGATTATTTTCCACCCAAAATTAGGTCGTTCCGATAGACGCTCTAGGAGGAGATAGATTTTGTACAAAGTGAAAAATAAAGGTGGATTCCCGCTTCGCGGGCTGTCATCCAAAATGGCCGACATCCAATATGGCGTCTGTACCGATTTTTATGACTCTACGACAAACTTCATTTTTGGCCAAGTCCTATCTCGCAATGTTAAAAGGTGGTGGCGCCACTATTTTGAAATTCAAAATTTGGAAATAGTCAAAAGTTGCGCCGGATCGGGTTTGAATTTTGGGCCAAAATCTGTGACTTTTCGTTGATGTTCACTGGGTGAAAATTGCGACGGTGCGAAAGAAAGAAAGAAAGAAAGAAAGAAAGAAAGAAAGAAAGAAAGAAAGAAAGAAAGAAAGAAAGAAAGAAAGAAAGAATAATATTCCCATACGAAAACAATGTTCCCGCTTACGCGGGTACCATAAACTATATATTTTCGGAAAGTGCTCGCGCATTCCTACCTCATGGTAGAGGTCCTGGGTCACTGACGGGCACTTCGTGCCCGTCAGTGACCCAGGGCTCTCAGTCGCCCATTGACTTTTATGGGCTCTGTACAATTACAATGTTGATTTTTGCATTATATATGTATGTGCACGGGACGTGCACGACAAGAGGAGTGTGTTAGTGAGTGTTTGAGAGGAGGGGAGCGCTTCGTGCTCGTTTTGTGCGTTTTGTTTGCACTTTGGCCCCTTCGCCAGCCCTGATGGCGCTCGGGCCTAATAACAGCAGTCATTTGGAAAGGCTCCAGTTGAAATTGTTTGTGAAGAGGATGGAATTTTATTGGGATATTTGCTGCTCAAGTGTGCCTTGTTTTAGCCAATTGTAGCTAAGTCTCAAAAAACAACAAATCACTACAATAAATCCTTTTGGATTTAAAGAACCAGTTATTTCCACGCAACAAATGTTCATGTTTAGACCTGGTTTAAACCTGGTTTAGATCGGTCTTGGTTTAGTATGTTTATACTGGATGTGAGAACTAAACGAGAATTAAATGTGATTGAAATTCATCAGAATCAGAAAACTTCTTTACAGAGATCGGGCCATACATGCACAAACATGTACAGTATGCGCTACAACAGTTCACAGGCTTACAATGGTTCAACGAGACCAAATAAAATACAAACCCTTACCCCCGGCTCACATTAACTACGGTCCGGGTTCGGTCCTGATCCGGTCCGGGTTTGCCCCAAACTACCACTCACAGTGAGTCCGGCTGACACTGTGGCTCCGCCAGCTCCGGCGCCAGATGGTGCACCAGGCACAGAAACGGCCCTCGCGAGAACAGAAGTGCACGTGAGTTTCCCTCTTGGTGCGAGTTCACGTGATAAGTAGCCCCATATATAGGTAGTTTTCGTAAACAAAAGCCGTATTTGCCAGAACAACGACTCTCCCCAGTGAAGTGGATGCTTAAACACACTAGTGCCCCTGTGTCACTGGTAATGGAGAAATGTTTACATTTCCGACGTTACACGCGTGCACAGGTGGTAAACGAGACCGAATAAGTAGTAAGCGGAAAGATTTTATTTTGAAATACACCGGATCTTCTTTTCTCACGAGACCTGACTTCCTGTTTGGCTCGTGTTTTCCGTCAGCTTGATCCGTTGGGGCTCCGGTCTCCGGCAAAAATAGACTTCTTGCGGATTCTTTCCGTTGCTGCCTAAAGGCCGCCGGACGGCCTCGGTAACCGGACCCGGACTTCAGGGAGCAGTGTGAGTGTGCAACATTGGTTTTAATGACTTTCTAAGTCTGCGGACGCCGCACCGGACCTTAACCGGATTTAATGTGAGCCGGGGGTTAGTTTGAATTTTAAAAGCGTATTGCAGAAGGGATGAATGAAAAGGTTGCACCACAACATTCTAATGAGCCCTTAATTTAAAATGCAGAGCAGCTGAACATTCCATTGCAATATCTATGGCAACTGTCAAAATGCAGATTTCTAGTCTTAGTTTACTGCTAATTTCTCTGTAATTCCTGGGCTAATTCACATGAAACAAAAACTTTCACGAAGTTCAAAGTCATTTCTTCCAGCTCATATGAACTTTGGTCTAATTGTTTACGTCCAAAAGTGGTGACAATATTCAAAAGTCTAAATAGATATATTAACAAAAGATATTTTACATTTCTGTACTGTCAAAGAATGAAAATGATATGCTAAAAGTATATGCAAAAAGATGTATGCAATATGACAGTTTGAAGCTAAACAATGACCCTGTGCACAAACGTATAAAGCCATTACCTGAGTTGCACTATGTTCCTCTGCAGCAGCGTGTCCATGGCTTGCATCACTTTCTGCTGACGGAGATTTCAGATGAAACAAAGCGCTGATGTGATTTCATCTGAATCGCCCCAGTCTCTTCTGTTTACTTCTCATTTTAGAGCAGGCGCAGCTTCTTCTTCGATATGTCTTTGTTTATGTTGTAAAGGTGAAGGAGGTTTACAAATCAGTTCTGTTATCATGCACTCATTTGGAACCAGCTGCAGAGGTAATTGTCAAAGTTTGAGACATGTCATTGTTTGAAAATGGTAATAATAGGCAAAAGTGATTCTAATCAGGAGGTCACCAGACTCTCAGGACAAAAGCTTTTACAAAGGCAGGAATTATTTTATATACATGACATCTAAACCTTCAGGTAATCATATAGAATGATATAAACGGAATAGAACCATTTGCAAAATATAGGTCTGAAGGGAGACCTAAAAGCTGTGACCAGGCGGTTGACATGCCTGTTTAAGACAGTGGTTCCCGGCCTGAGGGGTGGGTTTGCAGGGGGTCCCTTGAGCCTGGCCAAAGGGCCAGGTTAAAAGAGATATTATTTAAGCAAACTAAAGGGTGGATGTGACAAATTAGCTAATACTGTATGCACTGATAAAATGATACAGAGCAGCTGGGAGTTGGACACATTTTTGATTCATTTATTTAGGCAAATTATATAGATATATTTTTTTTAAATTAATGGACCGATTCTCTTGGGGCGAGAGAAAGGGCAAGGGGACATATGAATGAAAGTTTGTTTCAGGACCAACAGCTGCATTAGCGGCGCAGTATTGTCGGAGTGTATGCAAATGAGCCAAGTGGACTTCAGTTTTGTTTATCAGATGCAGAATCATTTTTTACTGGCCACACAACAGAGGTGGTGAAATTTGTATTCGGTACAGCACATCATGCTCACATCTCTCCTGTGTCAGTCACATACAGACAGATAAATGCAGCATTACAGACAACAGATATAGGTACAGTTACTATAGGCATTTGTTTAGTGTCCGTATGGCAGTACGGAAAAAACTGTTAAATCTGTCCGAGTTGGCTTTCAAAGACCTGTAGCGCCTCCCAGAGGGCCTGAGTGTGAACAGGTGGTGAGCAGGGTGTGTGTGGTCTGAGGTGATTTTCAACGCTCGCTGTGTGACGTGTCTTTGATACAGAGTCTCTATGGATGGGAGTGTGTGGCCAGTGATTTTGGATGATTTGTTGATTATACGTTGGAGTTTTGTGTGTGAATGATAGTCCATGTTTCCATACCAGACTATTATTGATGAAGTGAGGATACTCTCAATGATGATGTGAGGATACTCTCAAAGCAAGATGCCGTTCCCTTCACACGTGTTCAGGACGAACTACGTGAAGTTTCTCTAAATGGACAGAAAGCGTAAAAATAACACTGTGCAAATTAGTGATATGTATCTTTGCTCAATTTCTAATGGGTATATGGTAATCCTGCAGGCTTTTTTGTTTTTATACGTCATATAGCCTATCTGCGTATCACGTAGACTACACCACTGGCTTTGGGTAAAAGAACTATATAAGTTGAAAGACCATTTTACCATTTACCTGTGTCATCAAGTATTTCCACGCTCAGACCAGGGTCAAACAGGGCCAAACAGGTACAAGTTTTGGGATTGAGCTCAGCCCCGGTACAAAGCACGCTGGACTGATGTGAACAGACTCCTGGCCTCTAATTGGCCAGAGGAGAGAGGACAGCCCTCACTAAAACAGGCAGGTCATATGGAATTTTATATTTCACAACATCATACTGCTGTTGAAAAAGTGATTTTGCCAAGGTTAGCACATAGTCGCCGTTAGCACAACTTTAGCTGCTGTTAAAATAACATCTGCACATAGCTTACCTTCATAGTTCGTCTTTTAGCTGCTTCTGTCCTCTAGTATGTGCCTGGGCATCTCTGTATACCTACCTACCTAAAGGCTTTATTTGTCCACAATGTCGATGTTCTGTTGTTCCTTCAGTAATATGTATTCCAGCGTGTGCGTCCGGAGCGCAACGACTGTGGTGCATTTGCAATGGAAACTAAACATGAAAAACCATCCCGTTCACTGTAGGCTACTGCAGCCAGACAGTGCTGGGATGAAGCGTACCATGTGGGGAAAACGACATTTTGGTGCCCCAGCTCAGACGTACCTTCCTACGTCTCTTCATTCACTCGCTGTTGTGTGGTGCACCAGCTTTTATTACGCCACACAGAGCGATATCTGGGTGAAGTCTGGGAACCACTGATGGTGATTGTGGGCGCCCGCAGTTTTGGGCGGGTTAGGTCGTCTCTGAGATGAGATTACGAACGTGTGGTGGGTTCAACAAACCTCCCTGACAGTAGGCTATGTTTTGCTGAGCTCCAGTTTAATTGGGTAAACTTAGATTAGATGGCTTGAGATAGAGGTACAATCCAAACAATGGAAAAGAAATATATCGTTGTTTTGGATAAAATGGCTTGTTTTATGCGCTGTGTGTGTGTGTGGCAGGCTTAGACCACATCTAACATTTGTTTATTTGCGGTGACTTAGCTTTATCTCACCTGCGCCTGTCTTTAGATGGTTGAAAGACTCCACACATAGGACATACAGCACCGAAAGTCGCAGTAAACCTTCATATCTGCAGGATCAAAGCAGGCACTGATAAACAGATGCGTGAACTCGCCTGACTCTGGTGGTGAAGAGTGATGGGAAAATCATTTCATTGTGAAGCGGCAGATTTGAGATACGAGAACAGTGGCCTCGTGGGAAATGTAGTCAAAGTCGCTCCAGCTGCGGCCGAGCGGAGTGTGGAGAATCTAGTTAAGAGTTTTGGACCAATAACTCACTGTGACAAAAAAAATGAGATTGAGATAGCGGGAAACATCTAATCAAAGACCGGGAGATAACACAATTTTTCCGAAACTTTGGTTGTTTTTTTTCATTCAGGTCCTAAAAATCATCATGCAAACTTTTCACTTTGTCTGCAACCATTTCATTTCATTTCATTTATTTATTTATTTAATATGGACATAGCAATTAACATTGGACGAACCAGATGCATTGTTTAAAGTGTTATAGCACATGTGCTAATTTTCAACACCTGTCCATAGGGGGCTTTTAGGTTACAAAGATAAAACACATTATGAAACAAGGTTACAATAAAACACATTATTAAACAAGATAAGGCACATTTTACACATGGGAACAAGTTTGGCCCGATTTGAGCCACTGTTTGAGCTCTCTGGTAAAGATGTTGATATTAGTCTGCAGTTTCAGTGCAGTGGGGAGAGAGTTCCACAGTGTAGCCCCTCTGAAGGAGAAGCGTGACTGTCCAAAGGATTTTCTAAACTTTGGGAGCACACAATCCCCGCTAACTGAGGCTCTGGTGGAAGGTCTGAGAGAACCTGACACCTCACCATGAGGCCAGAGAACAGTGGTGACACACAGTTGTTGAGACATTTAAAAGTCAATTTCATTATACTAAAATTTACAAAGTTTTCAAAAGTAAAAAGCTTGTGCTTTTGTATGATATCACAATGACCTTCCTCAGAGTTGGTCACAAATCCTACATAGATGATTCAGCCTAATACAGTTTTCTTTTTAAGTTACGAGTACTAAAGAAAAGTATTTGGTGTTGCCCCGCAGGTTGCCGGGCCCCTCTAGAGTCCCTGCTGCGGGCAGCGGGGCCTCCAGGAGCCCCTCCAACCTTAACCGGAGGAGCCAGAGCTTCAGCAGCATCGACAAGAGCAAGCCCCTGCAGTACGCCAGCGGGAACGACCGAGGTACCTGAACGCATCACTGTTTAAACATTATGTACCTGAACACATCACTAATTGAACAGTATGTACCTAAACGCATCACTGTATGGACATAATGTACCTGAACACATCACTGTTTAAACATTATGTACCTGAACGCATCACTGTATGAACATAATGTAGCTGAACGCATCACTGTTTAAACATTATGTACCTGAACACATCACTAATTAAACATTATGTACCTGAACACATCACTAATTAAACATTATGTACCTGAACACATCACTAATTAAACATTATGTCCCTGAACACATCACTAATTGAACAGTATGTACCTGAACGCATCACTGTATGAACATAATGTACCTGAACACATCACTAATTAACATTATGTACCTGAACACATCACTAATTGAACAGTATGTACCTGAACGCATCACTGTATGAACATAATGTACCTGAACACATCACTAATTAAACATTATGTACCTGAACACATCACTAATAAAACATTATGTACTGAACACATCACTAATTGAACATAATGTACCTGAATGCATCAGCATAAGATTAGATTTAGTATCTAAGCAGTCTGTGCCAGAGACTGACACACAGGAGGCTTTAAACATTAAACAGATAGTGATTCTTAATTACACTGACCTCTTTCTTCCTGAAATGGCCGTAATCGCTGTAATCATCCCTTCATATTCTGCGCGCTGCCTTTCCCTCGCTGTCCGGGCGTGAGTGGCATGATGCGGGTTGTTTTGCTCCTTCCGTGCGCGGTCGATGCGCGTGTACAATCGCAAAATAGACGACGGATCCACCCGGACTCACCGCGGTGTGCAGCGGTAAATAGCTTCCAACAGCAAAGCCTTTAGTTTGAAATGAAAGAGAAAGTAACGAGGTGCTGGTGTGGATCTGCGGCGGCTCCAGTCTGCAGGTTTAAACACCCACGTGGCGGACCCCAGTGACTGACCTTAAAAACGTATCAGTTTTCTTTCTTTTTAAAGTGCCAATCAATATATAGTACACATTGTTAGAGAACTATTGCCTAAATATTCCCTTGAGTCCTATAAAAAGTCTACAGGAAGTAGGTCTATTTCTAAATTGCAGTCTATTTAAAAAAAAGAAAGAAAAGAAGAACAAATATATCACAAGATCACTTCACAATGTGACCAGAAATCCCGTGGCAGTTTCGGCCCATCCCTACTGCATAATCATGTACTTAAATCCGTCACCACACAAACAAAAAAATACAGGTACTTGAACGCATGACTATACTAAACAATACATCCCTGCAATTTGGCAGTGAAGATGACCAAGGCACTTGAAGGCATCACAGTGTAAACAAAATGCTCATGGACACGCAAGCAGAAATGACATAATCATATAAACATAACGTACCATGACTTTGGGAACAACCAAGGTACATGAATGCTTCAACAGTACAAACATATTATGTATGTATCTGAACGCATCACGATAGAAAACATACACAAGCTACACCACTTCAAGATGCCAGTGGGAATGACCAAGCTTTTAACGCAAAGTACATGAACACATCACAATATTGTTATAATTTATATGATCATATATCCATTCCACTGCAATATGTGTCAGTAGGAAGGACAGAGGCGCCTGAACACATCATCACATTAACAGCACACACACCGTTTATAAAGGATAGACACATGAATGCTTCACTTTTTATAATCTCATGAACACACAGTAGGAATGATGTTGTGGTTGTCCCCGTCTGAACCATTGGGGGGCACTACTGGCCCAAGATGTCAGAGTGGCTTTGTGCTGAATCATGCACAGCCTTTCCTCTGATCCTCCACGTTTCTCTGTTATTTCAGAGAGCGCAGTCCATAACAATTGGACTTTATCAGTGAGTTTGATTTGGTACTGCATAATGTACTTAAACGATTTCTGACTGCAGATGAAGTACAATCACAGACTTCAAAAAGACACCTTGGCCAGAGGTGGTCAGTTACAAAGTAAAAACTGTAAGACCTTTATGAGATGTTTCTGTCTGTAACTCCATGCCTTTTGGATATCATCTAATCTTCCCCTTGCTTCATTGTTCACATTAATAGAACTTTTGAATCCATGGTGCCTAAACTTTCGCACCTCACTGTCTCTAAGGGCGCACTCACACTCTTCTCCTCGTCTCCCACGACCGGGGTCAGCCCTATGTTCCCCGGTACCTATGTTCCCCAGTACCTATGTTCCCCCACTTCTAATGATTAAGATTAGGCACCAGCCCACTATCCTTAAGGTTAGTGGCTAGGGCAGGGCCAGGGTTAAGCTGCTTAATATATGTATGAGACATTTCAGTCTCATGACTTGTGATTGGTTCACCTACGGAAAAAAAATCGCACCCGGGGAACATAGGACCCGGGGAAAATAGGTATGCACCCTCACAACCGCTCGCTCACGGCTCCCTGGCCGCCTCACGTCACGCTCGTCTCGGGGCCGACTTTACGGGGAACAGCCTGTGCTTCTTCCGCACTGTGTCTGGGTCTACTGTACCCTGGTTTGGCTACAGGCTTTAGTCTGACAGATAAAAGCTGTGGGTGCGTTTAGATCGCTTGTGATTTTGGTGCGCGTTCGTGTTAAGTGCTTTATTGCAACGTATAACCTACTTCCAGGAGTTCGCTGTTGAACCAGTGGCCGAAGCAGCAATGAATGACATACACTGAGCATCGCATCTTCTGTTCTCGTAGCCTTTTTTGAAGCCTGTATTTTATCCATAAATCCAAAGAAAGGCTCAGTGGGGGAAACACTATTTTATTCACCATAGCCCTTTTTGTTTAACTGCAGTAAAATGCAGAGAAAAGTGGAGTAACAAGATTTGACAATGGGGCTCATAGAAGACATTATTTCATGCAGCTGGGTTTATTTTATTTTTTCTTCCCCTCCGCATTAATCATGTTGAGCTGCTGCTGCACGTGTACACTTGTAAACAACTCCACGTGCTTCTCTAATCCAGACCTTTCCTCAAACGAGCTCGAGAGTGTCACGGTTCGGATGTCAAGTCTGAGTGCGCCAGCTTTCTGCCCAGTGGGAATATGCTTTTTGGATGAGATTAGCATCCAACACATCTTTTCTAACAAATAAGTCCGGGTGACTCCTTTTTGACAAACCTCTATTTTGTAAGGATTCGTGCCTCATATAAAGTTGCTAACATCTTTAGAAAGTTTGTAAAGGGTGGGGGAAAAAAGACCGTAAAAGTTTTAGTTTCCCTGTTCAAACAGCACCATATGATTGCCTCATCTCCGTTTGATCCCGCTGACATTTGATGCGATCTTTACTCTCGTCTGCACCTTTAAACTTTCACCTCCCAGAGAAAAAAGAAGAAGAAAAAAAAAAAAAGAAGCTTCCTAAAAGTTTCCTAAGCTTTTCAAACTGCGAGGTATATATCCAGGTTTCCCTCTGTTCTATACGTGAAGCCGGAAGACAGCCCTCTGCCTCTCCTCCTCCCCTGGATACGGCGCTCTCTGCAGGGGAGCAGACAGGAGCGGGGCTTGAGGAACACAGAGAAGAGGCACAAATCAATGCGTCTGAAATGTCAGGCCGCAGAGAGCCGTGAGGGCAGACCATCGCAACCGTGTGTGTGTGTGTGTGTGTCTGCTGCGGCTTTCATCCAGCGTGCCTACTGTCATGGTCAGTCCAAATAAGGATGAACCATTTGTGCAAAACGAAGCGATGAAAAGTGTCACTGTTGCGATCATAGAATTGCAGTCAGTTCGTAGCTTATACATCTACCAAGAGCAGAAACATTCCTTACTTTATCTTGGACTGTAATATGAACTTCACAATGCTTTTCAGAAACTACACATTTGGCCGTTTTACAGAATATTAGTGGGATTCCATTCTGGTTTACACTGAAACCTCAGCTATAAATACAGACAGCAGCGTGTCATACAAGGAGACATGGCTTAGCTGAGGGGAAGAAAGTTTGTAGCTGGAATAGAGATGCACCGATCCAGCTTTATGCTTCCGATACCGATACTGGGGGTTTGACTATCTGCCGATATCCGATATTAACTGATACCAAGAGACTTCCTTAAAAGTGTCTTTCTCTGAGTGAAAAAGTAAATGGCCCTCCCAACTCCCAAAGTGATCTGATCATTACAAATAGGCCTGTGTTATATCAGTTATTCCTTAACAGCTTTTCATACACTTAAATACAAACACCTGGCCACCCCAGCAGTGTCCAATTATACTTTATTACTTACGGTTATCCAATCATAGTTTCTGTCCCAGCTTTGATTAGTTGACGTTAGTATTAGCATGCTGTCGCTAGCATTAGCATGATGTTGCTAGCCGCAGCATTTTTGCAAGAGGGTCTAAACACAGCGGAGCTGATCAGTGGAGCTCCAGACATTCACAGGAAATGACATCACCTCCACACTTTTCTCTCAACATTTATTTAAATTATAATCAATAAGACGCCTTTAGGAAACTCCAATATCCTTAAAGTTAGGATTAGGTGTTGTCTGGATTAGTTAAGCGTGTCCTGTGGAGGTGACGTCATTTCCTGTGGAAAAGTGGAGCTTCATCGGCTGTGTTCAGACCCTTCTCATACATTTTGCGGATGTCCTTCAAAATGAGGTACAGCATGGCATGTCCATATTCACATAAATTTAGTTGGTGAAAGTTGTGTTTAAAAAAAGTTGAGAACCAAAACAGGTATCGGTTCAGTATCGGGTATTTGTAGCCGATACCAAAATATTGTATTTTTTCCAGTATTGGCTTCGATATCCGATACCAGTATTGTAAACACATTGCCCATCTGCCGCGAACCGCGAAAAGTCCTGCTCCTCCATGTGATCATTCGAGTAAAACTCCGAAAACATGATCCATGTGTGTCCTTGTGGTTCGGTTTGGTAAAATCTGTCAGTCCGTCCAACGATAAGCCTCCAGTATTCTCACTTTAGCCGTTTTTCAGCGGTTTACAGAGCCATGTTTACATTTCAGCCGCTCTGAGGTGATGGTAGCAGAGCTGCTTAAACACAGCTAGGCAAAGCAGAGCGTATGTGCCGCGGAGCGACGTGATACTGGCGCGGATAATGCCACAATATATTGTTTTTTTACGAAAAATAAGGCACAGGTCAGATTGAATTGTTTGCCCTTGGGCCGCCTATTGAATAGGCCCAATGTAAACTTTAAGTAAATGTAAAGTCAATGAAAATTCACGATGTGAAAGTGTAGGGGACCAAACAACCACTTTTCAAAAGTGCGCAACTTTGTAGCTGATTTTACACATAAAATCACCAGGTCTTCTCCTCTTAGTGCCGCATGTGCCATCCTGTGCTTCCTGTTTGTTTGGGTCGAGTGTTTCCCTGGGATTGACCTGACAGGCGCTGCAGCATTGCGCTGTCCATATTTTTTTTCCAGACTGCGACAGGACTGGCCAATTCTCCTCGATTAAAACGCACCACGCGATTATCATGATCGACCTTTATTATAATCATGATTAGATTAAAATTCAATTAATTGCCCAGCCCTATGTTACAGTATTGGTACCAGAGGTAAAATGAAAGGTACCCAGCCCTGTAACCACATTTTGGCTTTTATTGTGCACATTTGTTCCTAAACAGCAGAGACAGAGTGAACACAGAGCAGGTGTTGGTCTCTCTTCATCATGTCGGCCTAATGCGATGCTGATAAGAAAACGCAGCGCTGTTTTGTTCCTCTAAATCCCCTGTCTCCCAGATAATACGAGCCGCAGCGTTTGAATGCAAATGACTGAGTTTGTTTTTACCGTGATGCCGTGCGCTCCGTCCAGTCAATTAACCCCATCTTTAGCCCCCCCCCCCTCTGTTTCCTCCTTTCTCTCTCAGTCATTTCGCAGGGTCCACACTTTTCACCTGACTGTGCCGTTTCTATAGCAACAGGATTTTTGACTTTTTTTTTCTTTCTTTTTCTCTTGCGAATGACAAAATGAAATGTCACTTGTTCTGGGCACTGGCCACTCTGACGCACATAAACTAACTAGATATGAGTAAGGAACTTGTCTAATGGTAAATATTCTGTTCTGAATGTTACCATCACGACACAGACGCATGCCCGTGAAGTCATATCGATCTTACGCGGTGAACTTAACGGTTGCCCCAGGAGCTAAATTGCATTACTTTAAAGTGTAACAGGACAGACCACTTGGGACCAGTTTGTTTTTGAAAGGGTTATCTCCCACAGGTTTGCGTTGTGCAGAGTCGTAATGGAGTGTAAAGTATTCATAAAGAAAATATGAAAACTCTCTGGGCTGTTACTGTCACAGAATTGGCAGCAAACTTCTTCTGCAACCCCTTTTTTTACCATCTGAAGAACATGTCTAAGATCAGAGGAATAGATGAGTCTCTCTAAAACCAGACTTAGAGAGACTCATCCATGCATTTGTCTCCAGCAGGTTAGACTACTGTAACGGCTGCTCACTGGCCTTTCTAAACGAGCTGTTAGAGCTGCAGAACATCCAGAACGCTGCTGCTCGAGTCCTGACAAGAACCAGGAAATACGACCACATTAGTCCAGTGCTCCGGTCTCTGCACTGGCTTCCTGTCACTCAGAGAATAGAATTTAAAACAGCTCTGCTTGTGTACAAGTCTTTTCATGGTTTAGCACCAAAGTCCATCTCTGACATGTTAGAGCCGTATGAACCATCTCGGGCCCTGAGAACTTCAGGGAGGGGTCTCCTGGTGGTTCCCAGAGTCAGGATTAAACACAGTGAGGCTCAAGCTATAAAATCTGGAAAAGTCTTCATGAGGATGTGAGACAGGCCTCAACTCTTGAGCTTTTTACTGTAATTGATTGATTATGTTGATGTTGTACGGATTGATTTTATCTGTTTTCTTGTAAATTTATGCATTCATGAATTGTGCTCTACAAATAAACTTGCCTTCTTCTTCTTCCTCCTTCTGCTTCTTCTTCTTCCTCCTCCTTCTTCTTCCTCCTTCTTCTTCTCCCTCTCCTCCTTCTTCTTTTCCCTCTCCTCCTTCTTCTTCTCCCTCCTTCTTCTTCTCCCTCTCCTCCTTCTTCTTCTCCTCCTTCTCCTCTTCCTTCTTCTACATTTAAATAAATATTACTTTTATTTCGCTGTGTTGCCCGTCACAAAATATAGGGTTGTCCTCTTTTCTAATCGAGTCGTCTTTGCTGTGTCCTCCAGAGTCGGTGCGGTCCATCCCCGTGTCCGGCGGCCTGAATGGTGGCTCCCTGAGCGGGTCCCTCTCCCCAGCCTGAGCGGGCAGCAGATGGCCTCCTCCATCCCCTCTCCCACCAACTCCTCCAAGTCCTGGCGCAGCAAGTCCATGAACCTCAAGCACAGCGCCACCTCCTCCATGCTGGCCAGCCCCACGCACTCCTCCCCCAGGACGGCGGCCTCCCCGCGGGGCCGGGGACAGTGGGAGCCGCCCCTCAGAGGTCCATGCTGGAGAAGTTCAGGCTGATCAACCCCAGGGCGGGCTCCAGGGTGTCCCCGTCTGTGGTGGAGATGGCTCTGCAGGAGGAAGATGACCTGTCCGAGTACGGAGAGGAGGGAATCACGGCGACAAGGTTTGTTAACAACGTCGAATATCATGCGTGTGTTCATGTCAGCTGTCAAAGTAGAGGTTTAAAATATTGTCGACTGGACTGGGTAGTCAAATATAAGATGGTGCACACGAGGTGTATTAAACTCAGAACCCCACCCATTTATTGTTTATATTACAAACGTTTTTTTGTGTTTTTGTTCATGTTTGCTTTACACATTAGACACAATTTTTGCTAAAACATAGTAAACACAATTATATTTAAGATTTTGCTAAATATTTTACCCAGCTTTCTTTAGTTTGACCATTTTTGTGATGTTTATAGCTTTACTTTCCATGTTGTCACAGCTTGTGTCCAGTGGGTGAAGCCGTAACTGACTAGCACTGGCATATACACGCCACAGCTTGGGCCGTTTCATGGAGAAATAGGCCCGTCTGAAACTATAGTTGGAGTTATATGAATGAAGATGAGAGCACGTTGGTCGGACAGCGCTGTGGAGTCTGTCTGTTAGCGTTAGAGGATAAAGACCGCAAGTCTGTCCTCTGCACTTCGGAAAAGAACAGAGATAATATGCACAACATTGAGTTATCTCAGGGCAGAGACAGAGCAAATACAGGGGATGCATTTTTAAGAGAGGAGAGAGCCAGTTAAAAGCAATGATTTGCAGAGGTGGGAGACTCGAGTCAAATGACTTGACTCGAGTCGTAATTTTCAGGACTTGAGACTTACTTGACCAAAGCTCCAAAAAGACTTGACTTAACTTGGGACTTGCTGTTTGTGACTTGAGACTTGACTTGGACTTGAGGCCAATGACTCTCCATGACTTGCTGTGACTTTATAGTTATTATTTATTTGAGTGAAACTGTTGAAAGATCAGGATTCATTGCATAAAAGCGGTGCATCTATGTTTACATATGGTAATTAGCCACATGCTTTTTCTGCTTCCGGACGGAGCGTTTCTAATCAATGCAGCGCAAAAAGGCAGGAGGAAATGCGTGTTTATTTGGATGCATAAATGTTTTCTACAGTGAGTGAAGAAGAAAAGATTCATAGACATTAAAGGAAAACTCACCCTCAAATCCACTTTTTTCCCCTGATAAACTGTATAAATGAGTGTCTAATAGTGTTGTCTACATGTCCTGGTCATAATTTTGGCACTTTAGTGCAAATTAGTTGAAAGATCAACTTTATGCCTAAAACTGTCAGTGCGGCGCCATCTACAGGCGATCTGTCTTTACTGCATTTGATTTTTGAATTTGGCGCCACTATTTGTGCAGCAGTGAAGACTGACGTCAGTTGCCGCTCTGGGCTATAAACCGGCCTAGTCTCGCTCACGCCCCGTGGCAAGTTGGAGAAGGAATAGCGAGAGAGTATTTTCATCGATTGTCAGGTTTCCGATTAGTTATAGCATTTAGGTAGATTTTTTTTTAGCATAGCTTTTTGTATTATAAATAATTGTGTAGTGGTGTAGCGTTGTTGTTGAATATTGTAGTTTTAGTCATTAGTTGCTTTTATTTCTAGATTAGTTAGCTGAATTTAGTTTAGGACATTTGTTAGTATTGGTTTTAGAGTTCAATGTCGTGTGTAATTTTAGTGTATATTGTTTATTGTACTGTATTGTACTACTGTGTAGTCGCTGGAACTCCATGCTCAGACTTTGTTTACGAGTTGAAGTAAATACAAGTCCGATGACTCAGGCCTGTCAATCACTGACCCAGACCCCTCCCACCCCTCACCCCTCCCGTGCGCTCCTTAGTCCTCCAGGCAGCGCCCCTTTTCTGTTGAGATTTTCTAATCTGAGGCTCTGAGGCTGAGGCTCTGAAAGGGGGGTTAGTTACTCTTTAAGGACAGGAAAGCGTTCGAAACAATGACTGAAGCTGCGGCACAGACAGGACAGACAGGAGCCTCCAGAACGACGATGCGTAAGAGCAGGATTAATGACAGAAATCTTGGGGGCTTTCGGTGTTTTAAGCTGTTCTCACGATAGTTACAGCATTTAGAGGCTATTTTCCGCAGCCACACAGAGCCCAGTGACAGCGGGACTGAAGGCTGTGCGGAAACTACTTTAACCAGGGGCAAATCCAAGTATACAGGGGCTGGGGCATTACAGGGGGACCACTGACTGAAAAACTGTCAGAAACTAACAAAAATAAAAATATAATGTTATATTTACCTTTCCGACTGCAGGGAAAAGCAGCTCATGTTGAAAAGACTTTTTTTTTAATGTAGGCCCCCGGGTAATTTTGTACATAGACTGGAGCATTTAATATATATATATATATATATATATATAACATTTTGTGGTGATTAAATATTAATTGGACTGTAAATCCAAATCCAAGTTTGATTTTAGCCTAAATGTTCAAAATTGCTCAATCTTGAGAACGCACTTTATATTTTAAAGTAGATTAAACACATTTTGAAAAGAAGAATTAGGCTTAACGTTGACGTTTGCGACTTGAGGTGACTTGCCGGCTAAAGAAAGTCTTGACTTGACTTGACAAAAGCTATGACTTGACTTGACTTGACCCATGACCAATTGACTTGGATTTGCTTGGGACTTGGACCTTCACGACTTGGACTTGACTCGAGACTTGCATTTAGTGACTTACTCCCACCTCTGATGATTTGGCCGTGTCACATTAGCGCGACTCCTCAGCACCGATAAGAGGACCATTAAATCTGGAGCTTATTGGTCCAGGTTGACCGGCAGACGTGGCCCAGCAGCAGCTTGATTCCGTGTTTCGGTACCTATCGGTAGATGGCACTGTTCTTTGAATGCACACATTTTTGTCTGTCAGTGTTAAAACTGAGAACGGCTTAAAACCTGAACAATCTGTGAAAGTTGAAGATAGCTGAGTAAAATCTCTCAGCTGTTGCCTAAACTCGTTTTTAGCTCTCACAAACCCTCCCGCACATTCAGATTGTTCACTTGAGTTAATTAGAAGCTCGTCTCGGTCAGAGTTCATCGCAAGATAGATTTGAGACGTGAACAGGGCAGACTGCTAAAGCTAACACTGTGCTAATTTAGCTTCTGACTTCCTGCTTTTCTCAAAGAAGAATTAAATATTAGAATTAGATATTAAAAAATCCTTCTGAAAAAACTTCAAAATCCTGTTAAGCTCAAGAAGGGAAAGTTTGGAGTCCATAAGAGCTACTAAACTGTCTGTTTTGGTGCATGAGTGGAACAAAAACCTCATTTAGAGAACACCAGCCCTAAAGTTATGTAGCATTTCAGAAAAAAACATATTTGGATTACAGCGTAATCTCGGGGAGTCTTCAGGACGCGTGGATATAAAATATGTCAATATTTGTGAATGAATACATGAGGGAAAGCCGGCTTTGTGAAGCGACGTAGTAGCTACTCCCTGAATATCTCCACCTTGCTCGCAATGAAACGTCATAAAAAACTTTTTGTTTTGCCATTTTTATACTCTGACATGAAAACTAAGATGTTAAGGGATGAAACTATAGGAAAACACTCCACTTCGACCACTGCGTGGAAAATCAATACTTTCACCTGCCGTGTCTCACCTTAATAACATAACTTTAATCTTTCTAATCAAACTGGTATTTTTTCTTGTAGCTCTGCTCCAGCCAAGCAACCCCCTCCCAAAGCCCAAACATCCACCGCCGCGTCGACCAAGTCCTCCTCCACGTCATACTCCAAATCTTCAGCCAATGGCAGCAGAACAGTAGCGCAATCTAAGGACAAGGAGGACAAGAGCAAGTCAGGCAAAACCTCAAGAGACACCTCATCGCCCAAAGACGAAACCTCCTCGGAATCCTCCAAAAAGAGCTCTAAAATCGCCAGCCTCATCCCGAAAGGCGGCAAAACGTCATCAGCAAAGAAAGACACCAGCACATCCACGACGCCCTCCAGTTCCAGCGGCATACCCAAACCGGGACTCAAAGCGCCCTCCGCCGCCTCAGCCAAGTCCCAAAGCCAGCCGCAAAACCAAGCCTTAAACAGCAGCGGGAACCTTCGGGGGGCGAGGGCCAAGAGCGGGCCAAGCTGACCAAGGGAGGCCAGGGCGGGAGCTTTTACATCCAGAGGTCCATGGGGGCTCCGGAGGGGAAGAGGACCAGCCTGACGTCATCCACCAGTACGTCCGCCCTATCCGGGTCCGGGACGGGCGGAGGAGGTGGAGGGGGAGGAGCGGCTCTAGGTGGTAATGGTGTGGTCCAACTGCCCCAGCAACAGCAGCACAACCATCCCAACACAGCCACCGTGGCTCCGTTCATGTACAGGTGAGAGACGCGACTTTGGTTTGCTTGGAATCAGCACCAATCAGGACATGTTGTTTCAGTCAGTTCACTCCTGGTTTAGTTCCACCTTCGGCTTGATTCTACAATGATTTAGTGCTTGGTTTGGCAGTGTGAAATTTGGAGAGCCAGATGCTGAATTTTCTGAGGTAGAACCCGTTGCAGACTGCAGTGTTCTAGTAACATAACCCAGATGGTGTTTTATTATTGCACTGATTCAATGTTTTTCTATCGATCTAAATGGGAAATTGTAACTTGAAAGGCCATTTGTTTTTGAAAATATGGATTTTCCTCACATTGGGGCGACAATATTGCCACTTAGCAGCTCCGACAACTTTACATTTTCCAGTCCTGTACGGAACAGTCTTTTATCTTAGAGATGTTTGGTGATATCTAATCCCTAGCATTGTTCCTTGAGCTTCTAACACATTCATTATAGTTCATTTAATTATGTAATTTGTTTTTCAAATATTGTATTTAATGTATTTACATAACATCGCCACTGGCCATAGGTGTCAGCCCATGTATTTCCTACTTAAAAGTCTGGAGTGGCAAGATATCAAAGGGTGCTCCTAAAAAGTTGCGCCTATAGTCTGCATTTAGAAACACAAGATCGGGCCCTCAATCGCTAATGTATACAACCTGTTCTGCCAATAGTAAAAACAAACAAAAACATTTCTGATACAGTAGGTACATTGTTTTTTGGCAGTTCCACGTCTCAAAATGTATCTTTCAAAATGTCGCCTTATTTATAACATCCGTCACAGACGCAGAGCACATAAAGACAGGTTTCTAGTATGCAGGTGATCTGAACATTTCTAACCAAATTACTTGTTTAGTAATTTGACATTTTTTATTTTATTAATAGCATCCGTTTAAACCTAAATACAAGGACGTCTTGACTTGGCTCTCTCTTTAATATAGCACACTGAAAGCCGTAAAGGCACATTCATTCTTGGCGTTTCCAACAGCTCAAAATGCGTTTCTTACAAAAAACACCCAAAGCGTGACAGGAACACGATTCCTTGGGCTTATTCTAAACTAGTGTAGCTCCGTGCCCTAGCATCCATCACAGGAGTGGGGAGTACATAAGTCTAATCCCGGCGGAGAGTTTGTCTGTTCTGCCAAACATCGCGGGACGCCTTTGTGCGCAGTTATGAATCCATTCCGACGAGCTTCATCCCGGGCCTGCTGCTCTGAATGCACAGTCAGCGGGTTTGCTCATGCGCTGCTGTCTCCGCTGAGGTTTAGCGTGACTTTAATCCTTCATGTTTACGCTGTTTAAATGCAGCACCATGTCTCCCCGGCGCCAGACTGACAGGGTGACGCTATGCAAACATAGGGTGGCAGGTGGAGTGTTTATATAAGTTTGAACAACTAATCAACACTTTCAAGGGGATATGATGTGAAAAAACAACTTTTTAACAATGTCACAATGTTGTTTCCTCATCAGAAACATACCAGTATTTAGCTTCATCCACACAGGTTTGAGTGGTTCTGTTCAATTTGTTTGGCTGCTTCTTATTGTTTTGTATCTCTGGCCCGTGTGCTTCATGAGGATAGCCCAATTGGCTCATTGCATGTTGTGGGTACGCTACAGTAATTCCTGTAACTAGTACTTCCAGCCCTTATCATTTCCATTAAGATTAGCATAGACCTGGTCGAATAAGCATATTTAGTAAAGATTCCTGGTAGATGATCATTACTGCGCGTTAACTTGCCGTAGGATATACATATTTCAGTGGAGGAGACAACAGTGTATATAAAGATCGGGGAGTTTGTCTTGAAGTTAATGGCGTGTTAGCCGTTAGGTTCAAGAAAAACAATCCAGATGAATTGTGACATTGTCATCTTGGAATATGCCTGTGCCATCAGGGAAGAAGAAACCCACTGATGGAATAACCTGGTGATTCAGGATATTCAGGTCATCAGCTGATCCAGAGATGATCCATAACAGTTTGACAAATCCTTGATTCCATGATAAATAATTAGGCTAATCGCAACGCATTCGCTAGTGCTAAAACGGCTAGGGCTAATGCGGCTAATGTGCTAACGTACACAGCAGCTTTCATGTTCATGTCCCAAGTAGCTGTCTCTAACTCTTGTTTGTGCATGCCCAACTCGACTCAACATTGACCAAGCAGGTATTTGGGAAGGGAGGAATTGAATGATGAGGGTTCATCTGCTCATATTTTGGGGCAATGAAAGGCTGATGTTGTAAATGATTTGAATATTGTCCTGTAGCCTGTACAGCCGCTACTCCACCTAGCGCGACTCGACCGCGCACGCCACGATCTACTTGCACGTATCCACTCTACCCCGCACACACTTCTGTTTCCACCACACACACACCCGCATTTAATGTGGGCGGCGCCCCCACAGAGGAGCACGCTGTACAGAACGTCATTAGAAGTTTTGTAAGCCATGATGAAAACACATGTGGACAAATGTTGTCATCTGGTGCGGGTTATGGAATCATTTAGAGGAGCTAAGCTGTAATAAAACAGAAAAGAAACCGCTAAATACGAACTAGGTAAGCTACATCCAAATGTTATGCTACACCAGCTGAAAATGCACTAACAGCAGCTAAATGCTAGTATCGGCAAAATCCCCTTTTAGAACAGCGGTATGATGTGAAATATTCAGTCCGTATGACCTGCGTGTGAGGGCTGTTCACCCTCTCGTCAGCCAATCAGCAGCCAGCGTCTGTTCATGTCACTTTAGTATGATTCCGTACTTGGCCTCTATGGAAAAGCTTGTCAAATCGGGTTGACCAGGCATTGGGCTGATGCGCACCTGCCTGTGGAATAAGGCCTTATGATGTTCTGTCAGGTGTTTTAATGTCATGAATGAGAGTAAAGCTTCATATTTAACAAGCAATACTATTGCGCTTGGCAGAAAGAGATGAGTGGAAGAAAGACTGCTCTCGGGATTTGCTTATTTTATCGTCAAGGTGAATTTGCCTGAGTGTTTTTTTATGGGCTTGTCACACCAAACAAACCACACAAATTGGCAGGTTATTAGGCTGGGGTATGTTCTGTAGTTAAATCACATTGCTCACACTGATGGAATGCTCAAACTCTAGTGGGAATCAACACACCATTCCTGTGATAAATGGCTATCATGTTCAATCATAAATTCCACTAATCATACAATAAAAAGTAAACCCCTCAGACCATCGACCTTTATTTATTCTGCATACAATTGAATTCGAGCGGGATTTAGAGACACAAGATGGAATTTTTTGGTTCATTAATTCCCCCAAACGTTACTCTAAAATGAATTCAACTTATTTTTAAGTTGCATGCATAATTGGCTGTGCGTTGAAGAGAAGAGGTGATTATTATCTCCCAATGGGATTGCAATGTGCAGTTATAAACTGGCCAGGCCAGTCCTGCCAAAACGTCGACTCTCTTGGCTTCACCACTCACACCCGCGTTTGCCAAGTTTTAACTGTGACAATCTGGTATTTTGCAGATATGTCTCGAAGCACTTGAAGTTTTATGTTAAACTCCCGCGACTGTGTATGTCAATTGGAGCTAAAGATTCAGATAAGCATCCCCTTAAGTCTCACGAACAAGTTGCACGTGAGCGTAGTGTTTATGCAGTGTAGCACCAAATTTGCCTGGATTTAGTTTCTACGTTGGCAAAAATTAATGTGAAAAGGGGACATACTTGACAACCTAAAACATATATTATAAAAGAAAGCAAAAAATGTGCAAACACAAAACTACAACAATTGCAAGAAACTATATCTTGATGAGTTCAAATAACTGGAATTATGGATATTTTACCTTAACTTGACTAGTTTAATTTATTCATTTATATATTGTTCATATCATGTCATGTTATTTCATGATGATGATGATGATGATGGAACAGATAAGGAACAGAGGGAAGCTATATCTTTATTTTTTATTTATTTGAGCATACATTTTGCTCAAAAGCAGTGGGCCGAAGCAAAAAGCTTATGAGCGCCTACCCCCAACTCAGTATGATAAAACATTTCATTTCATAATAGTACAATCAGTGTAAAAGGAACAAAACAACAACAAAGAACAATAGCAAAAAGGATGAGGTGCACAGTCTGGTCATGGTTGGCAAGATGGCATTTACGTTAAGAAGATTACATGTCTAAAATTACATGTCTCTCATGTACTATAGGCTACACCTTCCCCAAACAAGTAATACTAATTACAACAATAACAATGATAATTCTATGTAATGAAATCGTAATCACTCTCGACCCCTGAAGCTTCAGTTTCCACAACAATAATAAGAAAATAAGTTTACATGTTCAGTCATACATTATCTGTTCATGCGTTGCCACAACTCTTGCCCTCATACACTTCCCGGTGTGTGCTCCATTTTATATATATATATATATACAGGGGTTAAAGTGGGCAGGAACGGTCGGAACGGCGTTCCCCACCTTCGCATGGCAAAAAAAAAAGAAAAAGTTCATGATTGCAACTTTGTCATTTTCACGCACATACGAAATTCTGCCTGTGAGATAAATCAATGCAATAAAAGTACTAGGTTGGGCCTACTCAATATGCGTCCCGGGGGCCAAAAAATTAAATCTGACCTAATTTTCCATAAAAATTATATTTTTCCGGCATTATCCGCGCCGCATTCGCGTAGCTCCACAGCAAGTTCGCGGCACTTTGCGGATTATCCCATGCAGAAGCAGGACTCCTCGCGGTCCGCGGCAGATGCAGCGTGTATCCCTGCCTTCACCGGTGCAAAGGGCTTAACCAGCGACTTTAAGGTAAGAACACCAGTTCAGCTGTGGATGTTTGTAAAGCGGACGATAAAGCTGATGGAACGTGAGTTTTGGAAAACTGCTCTGCACCACCAGCACTCGTGTTTAACCGGTCAACATGCTAAACCTCGCTCCCTGGGCTCTAACTTTACTAAATAACATCTGAATCATTCATTTGACAGGTGCATTTTTCTTCCTTTCTGCTCTGACTTCATTCAATACGTGTTTGTGGGAAATGTACAAGCGCAGAGATGCTCTTTGCAAAGTTAACATGGTAAACGAGGCTGAAGCTGAATATGTGGATGAGCGCACCATCTCCAAGGAGCGCTTCATTTACTGAGTTTTTTCGTAAAGCGCGAGGTCTGGACAGAACAGCGTTTGGTCCGCCCTTATTTATTATTTTCCATGGTCTGTCTGCTCAGCGCTGAGGAGCAGTGGCTGAGCAGGAGTTAGTCATGTTGTTTGAGATGTACTGGTCTCATGCTGTACAGTATTAGGCCTTTGGCCTGGTTTAGATGTGATTTAGTCCTGCCTTAGTCCTGATATTGCATGTTTTTGCCCTGGCTTAATCCTGGTTTAGTTCTGAGTAGTCCTAGTTTATTATTAGACTCTTTATTATTCTGTATTATTCTATTGCTGTGTTTTTTCTTTTTTTCCTCCAAAGCCTTAACTTTTATGTTTAGGCCCAATTCTATTCTGTTCAAGCAGTGATGATAATTACATTTTCATTTATTTATCCCAAAAATATGAATACGTTTGGTGGTGGGAGGCTCACCCCTGACCAGCCTGCAAGAGCCCTGCTGTAAGCACCACTGACTGTGAAAGAGGATTTCTTAAATAAAGAACATAATAACAAGCCAACATTGTTAATAAGTAATGTTTCAGCACACATGTTCATTTCTTTGGTTGGGCCTCCTTTGAATAAGTGGATCCTGACATTTTATTTGTTTCTATAATCTATTAAGCTCCTCTCTGGGCAGGCATGGTGCTCTGCAGTCCTATATAAGAAGAACCCAAAAGAGTGGATCTGGCCAAAGCAGAATTTGTTCATTTAGTAAATCACATAGACCTCCAATCATTTATGATTGTTAAAACCTACTAAAGGATATCTAAAAATAATTCAAGGTATTAAAAAAATATTGGAAATAAATAATTACAGTATCAAATACCTTGTATTGTGCAGTATCTGTTCAGAACCCATGACTACATGTCAGTACCTAAGTACATAAAAAAATATAAATGTAGCGCGATTCTACTGCTTGTTAAAGGTTAGAGTTCCCCCACCTCCCAAATCCCACTTTAACCCCTGTATATATATATATATACATACATATATAAGATTACCTGACAGCTCCCTATTGATATTGGATTATTAAACAAATAGATATTTCACAAGGATTTCTGCTGCATCAGAGCAGGTCGGTCAGATGTTTCTTTCCTAAACTTCTGCCATAATGCTAAACTCTGTTAGCCGCTAACTGTTGTTGTGTCTGCTGCTTCAAACATTTGCGATCCCTGCACGTGTTTGTGTTTACATGGAGAGGGGGCAGGTGGTGGTGAGGGGTGAGTTGGGGTGAGCCGGGGGAGCGCTCGTCTGCTTGTGCGGGACAAAGTTAGCTGCTGTTTGAAGGTGGCGCATGCAACCATTCCGGACCAGCAAAATGGAGTAGCTGAAGGCGGCTTTCAGTTTAAAAAGACTTATTCCATTGGCTAAAATCAAGGTCAAACTAACTATTAAAATCAAGGTCTAACGACTTATATCAACTCATTTTTTCGGTTCGTTTTTACAGTGCAGCGAGGGGATGCAGGCTAAGGAAAAACTTGAACAAGCTGTTTTAGATCAATACAGCGATTTCTCACCCACTACATGAATGAATGAATGAATGAATATTTATTAAGTGTCATGCACATATGTGCCCAGCCACATGGGCTTATAAGACACTATAAACATAACTTAGAAGACGACCATTTAAACAATATGTTCAATATACAATATACATTTCACAGAAAATCAAGAATCTGGATACAAAGCTTTCATCTCATTGTCCAGGCTTTCTCCACGTATCTTGCCAAACAAAAATTGAATTTCTAAATAACCAACTCAACATATCACCTTCTGCCAACCAAAATAGATCAGGATTATTGCATTCGACTCTTTCAAACAAAGCTGTTCTTAATCGTTATACAATGGACAGTAGAACATAAAGTGAAATTCATCCTCCACCACATATAGATCACAAACATTACAAAGTCTATTCTCTTCAGGTACCCCTCTGTAACGACCCACCTCACCTCTAGAGGCAGCACTCTAGAGCAGTCTTACACTACATGTAAGACTTGTTATAGTGAAACAAATGTCTTGAAAAAAGCTTAATGCTGATGAGTTTAAAATATGCATCGGGAACTTGATCTTGATTTGAACATAAACCGCAAAAAACTTGCATTCACAGGCAGTCTTTGAGGCAAACCTACAGTACAGTATGTGGTCTGTCATGCAGTGTTTCCGTGTCTCTTTCTGCACGTGAATATCTGAGCGCTTCGTCCATAAGGTGCAAACAAACCTTATGGAAGAGCAGTTTTCTCCCAGCGCCTGGCCACACTCTGCTGCTTCGATCCGGTGTTTATCAGCCTCTGCAGGTGCTCTGTCCCTCTGGAGAGAATTCACCCAATACACAGTGTGTGGTGAGCCCGATTTAGACCAGCCAGAAGCAGAATTCATCACAAACAATACTCTTTCATATATTCCTATTTGTATTGGCTTCATTCTTTTACCATAAGAAAATCTAATCCATGTTTTAAAACTGGAGCTGGTAAACTGATGATTTGTGAGAGCTTGGTGGAAAGGGAATAGTCTTTGGACAAATTGTTACAAGCGCCAAATTTGGTATTAATCAAGGTTCACGCCTACAATTCAACATAGTCACCATTTACCAAGACGTTTTTAAGTCTTATCTGCCCTTTTTGACAACATGTGTTAGTTTTAACGAAAATTTATTTTAGTTTTAGTCAAGAATATTGCATTTATAATATGTGTTATAATCAAAAAATTGAATAAAGTCCTCTGCTTCATGAGGGTTCTCCACACAGATAAAGTTCAGAGCTGTTCTTTTGGCAGTGAATTTAAAGGATCGGATCAATCTCTTTCAAACTGTCATGGGAATATGGATTAGTTTATGGTCATAGAGTTCAGTTCCGGATGGATCCAGCCCGCTTTAAGCCCTGGTCCTCTCTGTGTGTTCTGTGTCTTTATTTGATAGAAAATACATGTTGAGGTGATGCAGTCACAGTGAAAAGTAGTTATTTTCCTCTTTCCCTCTGGCTGCTTTGGACGTGAGCATTTGCGGGCGTCCCCAGAGATGCCGTCTGTATCTGCAGGCCTCCCAGGAAACGTCTCCACTCTCCCGATTACTCAGCGCGTCACTGCAGTGGGCTCAAATAAATGACTTTTTTGTCTATTTGCAGAACGTTTTCGGAGAACGACTGTACGATGGTGGCGCCCGTGGATCCCTGCCTCAGCCCCACCAAAGGAGAACTGGTCTACGGCAAAACAGCCAAGCAGTGCCTCGAAGAGATCTCAGGTATGGCCTACACAGTTTATATCGGCTAATATGACCTTCTCTGCTTGCTCTCAAAGGGTGTCTGAGATGTGGTGGTGCAATGTTGGTGAATTAGACTCGGCTGCTTTGGCATTAGGATAAAAAGACACCGTACTTAGCTTGTGTTTTTGTGGCATTTCTTTGCATGTTTTGGGGGGGTCTTCCATAGCCAGTAAACAGGAGCATTTGGAGTTGGGTGCAGGGAAGGTCAGGGCTGACAGCAGAGACACAGGCAGCAGCTGTGGCCCTGGTGAAGCCGCCTCGGGGCGACTGTCGACTCCAAAACACTGCCGCATCACCGCTGGTCGTGCACATCTCAGACGACGCTCGGATTACAGGTCAAGAAATGTCAGAAATGCAAGTAGTTGGTCTGCAGGCAATCAGACAACACAGTGAGGTGTTGACTCGTGGCTATGGATGTCAGTAATGTGTAATTTATAGTAGAAGCAACAAGGTGACGTATCATGCTAAACTGATTCCAGCTGCACAAAGCATGCTGTTCAGGACTTTACACTTACATTTTATTGCACACCAATTGTAACCGTAACTGTCCTCCATGTTTTCAAAACCCACCATTCATCACTGAACCTGTCCTGAGCCGTTCAGCGCTCGAAATAAGTCTTTTCTCACCAAAGGAACATTTTTGCAGTTCTTGGTGCTGTTTCGTTCTCTTTTAGAGGGATAGTTTCAGCTCCTGCTCTGGGGCAGTGCTTTCCAGGTCAGCACAATCTACATGATTTTCATGCCCGATTTTGCTTGAATTTTCCAGTCGTGCCGAGTCTTTCCGAGTCTTAACTAGTCGAAGGCAGTCGCAGAGAGTCGTGTCTCGTAGTGTGGAGGGGTCACGACTGGACTCCTGTTTGAATCGTGTTATGTGGGCGGCAGAAAGACGCGACAGTACGCACAGGAGAAGCGTGGCTAACGCCAGACTAAAACAAGTGATATTTAGTCTGGGGAGCACCAATTCATTTTCTCGTAGGAGAGGTGTGGTTTACGATTGTCCATAGCCGTTTATTGGGCGCTACGAATGTCTCTCATGGTCTGCACGTAGCCATAGCCAATCGTATCATCGTATCCAATGACGTATGACGTACCTGCTGTAAACTTTTGAGCTAAACTATTTAAAACACGGTCTATAGCTTGATCGAAAGATGGCGTCACGTCTGCTGCTGTCATGTTGGATCCGTAAATAAACTTTTTTTAAATTTTTTATCCGTAAACAAACTACAAGCTTCCGTATGTCGAATAGTGCGTCACCGTCTTACCGTCCCTCCCCATTCTGTGATTGGTGCCCAAATCCATGCGAAGATTTCAGCCATGGTCCCCAGACTGCTGTGCAGTTCGAAATGATTCGAGCGCACACAGCAGCATGGCGTTAGCCAGGCTATTTTCCAGCTACATTTCAACCACAAACAGAGGTACTTACTGTGTTTGGAGTCGGACTATTCAGCTGCTTCTCTCCACTGTCTCCTCCGTCCGGGGCTGAGGTCCGTCTCCTTTTCTTATTAAATCCACTGAAATATGTCCCACTTCCTCGTGTTGCCGACTTTTATTTCCATTTGCCAGAACTATAAACAAGTTCAGGAAGCCTGCAGCACTGAACTGTGTCGTTCCGACAGTGATCACATGACACTGTTTACTAATCGGGATGCGCACATGTTTCCCACGCTCACAAACAGAAGCCTATCTTTTTCTCCTCCAAAGAGAGAGAGAACAGACCGTATATTATATCTATGGGCCAGACGCACCGCTGTATTATAAAACATCAACATCAGCCGTAACAGACTGGTGTAGTGTGTCTGCTTTTATGATTCTTAGTCATTATGTGTGAACCACCAGTTGTTCTATAATTGCGCTAAATCCAGTCGTGTAGTCGTCCAGTGCACCCCTACATTCTTCACTGAAAAAAATCGAGTAGTCTGTGCTGAGCTTTAGTAACGGGCTTCTGTAGCAAAAGACGTATCTATGTAACATGGTCATCAATGCATTTGGCTATTATCTTTGAATATGTATTTGTAACGCACAATCCAGACGCCATTTAGACACACCCTCTCTTTAATCTTCGATGTGGAACTGCTCTTTACTTTACAAAACTCTGTGGATCCTCATATTTCTGTATAATCGAACCCCTTGTCAGTATTTATTATCCCGCGGTGAAAAGTGCGATTCCTTTCTGTCGTTAATTCTTCTGTCGATTCTTTTCTGTAGGCTTTTCTGTTGCTAGCTTTGCCAGCAAATGAAACGGAGACACACAAAAGTGCTCTATTTGCTGACGTGTATAAATATACGATCAATAAAACAGTAAATAGTTTACGAGAGCTCCATTTCAGATTAGTAATTAGCATTATTATTTCAAAGTATGCTCCGTTGATGACATTTATTTTTGAAAAAGCCACTCTGTGTCCAATATGGAATATCTTTAGCTCTCTCTGTCTCTCTCTGTGTGTGCGTCTGCCCAGTGCCCGGTGTCTCCAGGGAGAAAGCTGACGAACAAATGGCCATTTAGTTTTTCTGTTAACTGCCCACTCGTTTCATACAACTCTAGACTCAGCTTCACTCCTCACTTTCGCCAATAGTCGTACAATGTAACACTTTGGTGACTTGTCATTTGAAACAAACCGAGTAACTATTCCTTTATCTTAATGTGAAAATGATACATTTATCTTGGTACTTTACAGAATTGCGCCATTAGCATGCTGTGGTGGTATGAAGAGTAATTTCACTGCTTGTATAGACATATACACCGTTGTGTTTTTGGGTTAGTGGACCGGAGCTGTGAGGCTATGGTAATGCTGTAAAAGGGGTCACTGACATGGACTTTAAATGTCATGTCTATTCTGTGGTGCGTAGAAATTAGAGATGCACCGATCTAGCTTTTTGCTTCTAATACCGATACTGGGATTTCAATATCGGCCGATATTAACCGACACCAAGAGACTTTCTTAAAAGTGGCTGCTGTGGGTAAAAACGTGAATGGTCCTCTTTCATGCATTGTGAGGTCTATAAAGTCTTATCTTTTCTTGCAAACGACATCAATTATCGGCTATCTAATAAACTGTAATGGAAAAAAAGAATAAAAAAAAAGAATTACTGGACTTTTCTTAATAACTCACATAAAGAAGTGATCTGAGCATTCAACTTGTGCATAACTAATATGGTATGTCCGTTATACTTTAAAGCTGAGGTATCTGAGTATTCCTGTTCAAACAGTGACATTTTTTGTTTTGGCCCAAACTTGTTTCTAGCTCTCACAGTCCCTCCTGTGTATTCAAATTGTTCAAAAGAATGTAATTATATGCACATTTCACACCCATATACAGCATTGAGTGGTGACAAAGTGAAGCAGGGCAGCCACCCCCAAGATAAATTCCACTCATTTAGATTAGACTTCTTTCATCCATTGCTCAATAAAACTTTAGGTGAAGACAATACAACAAGGTCTGCGTTTTGCTGTGTTTACAACATACTCTGAGGAGGCAAAAATAAATGTATTCTACAACACCAAAAAATCAGGTACCCCAGCTTTAACAGGATTTCATAAACTCACGTACAAACACTTGGCCACTCATAGTTCCTGTCCCAGCTTTGATTAGTTGACGTTAGCATAGGTTTACTGTAGCTAGCCGTGACAAATTACATTAAAAATACATTTGCGGAGGTCAAAACTAACTCAGTCATTGCATTCTCCAGGTTCTGCCCTTCAAAATAAGATACAGCATGTCCATATTCACTTAGATTTAGTCGGTGAAACTTGTGTTTTTAAAATGGTGAGATGGTAAGGTGAGATGGTAAGGTATCGGTTCAGTATCGGATATTTGTAGCCGATACCCGATATTGTTTTTTTTTTTCATCATCGCCTCCAATATCTGATACCAGTATCGGATCAGTGCATCCCACGTAGAAATGTGTTCCCCACGTAGAAGTTTTGAGCCAAGTGTTATAGAATAATGGCCCGGCCAGTCAGGACTCACCAGTTCCTTTTCTATTCAAAGTTTGTGTTCCAGGCAACTGGTAACTGGTATCTTTCCCACTTGAGGATTACGACTTATGACCTAATGCTACAACAGTTAGCTCATACGATGCTAACGTTATATAAATGTTTCTCCAAACCAGATATATTTAAAAAGATGCAACATAACGATATGTTGGATGTTCCGGCCCAACATTTTATTTCATAAAGGAACACTAATGTTCTGCGGCAAAGCAAAAGTACATAAAATCTGTAAATGTTCCAGCAGCTGGGAGAGTTTTACTGTGAAAGAATCAGACAGAAGAGTATCACTACGACAGCAGGTTTAGGCCGATTACATAGTATTGACCAAAACTCAAAAATGACTAAGGGAATCTGTTTTATGAACTTTACTAAATCAGTGAATTTAATTATATCATGTCATCATATCGTGATACATGTGTAGGTCCATTTCGCTCAACCCTAGAGTACGTTGAGCTTTGAGAAGGTTGTCAACTCAGGCTTGCAAAGCACAATACGCCTTTATCATTATGGTGTATTTATTTAGGAAGGTAGTTTGCAACTCCTCTAACATCATCTCAATCAATTAATTTGACTTCACTGTCTGTTTTTAGTTTCAATACTTTTACTCAGATGTACCTTTGATAACCAGATAACCACTGCCATGGCTGACATTTCCCCTACAGGCCAGATGGTAAACTGTGTAACCAAAAACACTTGTACTGTAAAAGAAAAAAATAAAGACGTCCAGTTCAAAGTGAGCAGCGCAGCGCCCGCAGAGCACAAACAAACGCCTTAATTACACGTTTGGAGATGTCCCGCACATTCCAGGCATTTTGCTGGGCCGCGGGGTTTTTCCCAAGGCTCTCATTCCCAGGTTAAAATTAGCCCGTTCGAACTGACCAGTGCCTTTTGTCCGCGGAGGAGTTTTCAAAAGGCTCGTGTCTGTTGTCACACGTCCTTATGTCTTCTACCGATGTGTCGTTGGGCATAGCGAAGGGCGGAGCTGGGGTTTTCAGGGGGAAGCAGGAGTGTGCGCTGACCACCAACGCCACATGACAAGAATGGCTTATTTTACATGCACTTACTGCATCAACAACTTCTGAGACTGGGTTCTGACCATGTGGGAAGAAAAAAAGGAGGTTCAGGATGTCAGTGTTAAGGAATGAGAAAAATGTGTTGAATTTCACGGGGCATTGAAAGTAGTGGCGTTGTTTGATATTTTTCTTTGCGAGTTTATCTAAAAAAACATATTCAGTTGCAGGTTTTGCTGAAAATGTCTGTAAAATTTTGGTCAGTATTCAAACATTTTGCACAAGTGTTTCCCATTTTGTCCAATTTACTTTTCAATATCCAGATATATTTCTTTATTTATTGGAATGGACACATATCTTTTAAGTTATAAAAGCGTTTGTGGTATTATGCATACTGTAATTTCCGGACTATTGAGCGCACCTGAATATAAGCCGCACCTACTGTACATTCACACGGTCCCGGTTTCCCTGTACTCTGACCTGGGTCGGTGGCGAATTGCTCGAGACTGGCTTTTGATTCATTTAACCCGCGCTTTGCTTCATAATATTTCAGCAGTGAGAGAAATGTATTATTTATTGCATTTATTATGCACCCGAAACCACGTTACAGTGCGGGAGGGCAACCTGCTGCCCCTGCCCCGGTATACAGTAAACACCGAGGACAGATTTAGAGATTTAGAGACAGTTATAGTGCAGATGAGTGGGTTCTCCATCGTCTTCACAACTCTCTGTTTGGATTTGGAACTGTTATTTTGTCTTTCTCATATTGTAGTTCTTTCATCAGAAATAACCAAGTGTTTTTACACCCAGGTGCATTGTTATTGATAACGTGAACATTAAATATTCAGTATGACCATGAAAACCTATAAATTACCCGCACCGTTGTAAAGCGTGGGAAAAAAGTAGCGGCGTATAGGCCATACATTTCTGTATTGCGTGTAGGCATTAAAAAGCATTTGATCTGACTTGCTGTTACCTGTATAAACCCTGCATTTTTATAACGTGACATTATTCCAACAGTAGGTGCCTCTGTTGTGCATTTAAACTTTTGAGTTTTAACTGACTTTGTTGTTGGCTTCTGTGTTTATTTTGCATCTCTGCAGAGGCAGTGGGACCAGTGCATCCACTTGGCATCCTCACTCCTCTCCTCACTCAGAGTTTGAGTAAGTTCAGTGAGATGTTAGTCATGATTTTCTTACCTTGGTTTACAGGTTAGCAGGCGCTGCTTCTGCTTTTTTTTGCCTTTAAAAGAGGAAAAACACACCGCGCTCTATTACTTTCTCTGGCAGGAGATTCGAGGTATGATGGGACAATGACCGTTTTGGGGGCGGACTTTTGCGAAAGGTCAATTACGTCCCTTTGGTTTTTCTATTGATAATTATGGACATTTTTCCTAATTACTCTCCCTGGTCCTGTAAGCGTTCATGCGAAGCACTTTTTCAGCTTGTTGACATTGCGGGACAAAAGTGTAGCCCCCGAATGCAAAGACAAAGTATCCCCCTCTAAAATGTTACACCAAAGCGCGCTAACTTTTTTCAGGTCGCTCCGTGCTAAGTGTTATAAATGTGGTGTCATTGCCCCATTTGCTGCACTGCTTCCTTTAGGCCTGTGCCATTAATTCTGTCCACCCTCTGTAGACTCCCCGCGTGAGTAAAGGCGATGCACTAAAAATTAGATACAATTTTAACCACATATTTCTATTGACGCACCGCTGAAATGTTGAGTTTGGAGTAGTTCCTGTTGCTTACTGCTCCTCAACTCGTTGGACAAATGAAAAGGTTTACAATTCACAAAATGAAAAACTATCCATGTAAATGTAGTTACAGAAGCATCATTGAAGCGTCAGCGCTCTGCCATTTTTGTTATGTGAAAGTATAGAATGTAGAAGATGGTTGACTTTACGCTCTCTACACCACCCCCGCCTCTCATGATGCACACCTTAACACACCCCTCACCTGCCCCCACTCCCTGTAAACACAAACACATGCAGGGATCGCTAATGTTTGAACAACAGTTAGCGGCTAACACAGTCAGTTTAGCATTATGACAGAAGTTTACAGAAGAAACATCCGCAACCTGTTCTGATGCAGCTGAAATCCTTGTGAAATTTCCCTTTGTTTAATAATCCAATATCTGTCAAATCATTTTCCTCCTCATGGTTACTGAGCACCGTGCACCGTGTGAGGTGTTTAGGCATTAAGGGGACACTCACGTGACTCATCACCCTCTGCTTCCGACGCTTATTTGGACATTATGTTTGCCTGGATACTTCATTTGCCTGAACTTTGCATTGTCCTTTTTATTGTTTTGTTCCATTGCTTTAATGTGTAGTGCAGCCCTGTGAGGCAACTCCTGTTGTGATATTGGGCTGTACAAAATGATTGACTGATTGATTCATAAAAATTCCAAATGATATAGCTGAGGGCAGCTTTAAAGCAACAGACTGCTGGTCAATACGGAAAATAAATCCATCCATCCATTTTCTTCGCTTTGTCCGGGACAGATCATGGAGACAGCAGTCTGAGCAGCGATGCCCAGAATTTCCTGTCCACACAACCCTCCTCCAGCTGCTCTGAGGGGATCCTGAGGCGACCCCTGGCCAACGTGTCCTGGGTCTTCCCCGGGACCTACCCGGAACACCTCCTGAGGGAGGCGACCAGGAGGCATCCCGAGCCACCTCAGCTGGCTCCCCTCAAAGTCAAGGAGCAGCAACTCTACTCCGAGCTCCTCCCAGGTGACCGAACTCCTTACCGTGTCTCTGGGTGAGCCCAGTCACCCCACAGAGGAAACTCATTTCAGCCGCCTTTATCCACAATCTTGTCCTTTTGGTCATTACCCAGATCTCCTGACCGTAGGTGAGGTTAGGAACGTAGATCGACTGGTAAATCGAGAGCTTTGCCCCCGACTCAGCTCCCTCTTTACCATAACAGTCCGATACAGTGACCGCATCACTGCTGACGCTGCACCGATCTTACGCTCCATCCGCCCGTCACTTGTGAACAAACTCAGAGACTCTTGAAGTTTTATTACTAACATAAATAGAAGGGGAAAACAATGTATTGTAAGCTTTTGTGTAATGTTTTGATATGAAAAAACAACAACACTATATCTGTGAAAATATCAAAACTGCCTATAGTGGTGCTGGTAAAATCTGAATAATGGATAGAGCCAGGTTTTGTATGAGTTTTTGTTGACATATTAGATGTTTCCCTAAATATCTTAGCTTAATCTTTAAATGTAAATATCAGGCAATTCATTAGTTTCCATCTGATTCCATTGTTTCTTGTAGTGTCCCCACATAATTCTGATTTGTCCGTTTAAACCTTGTAGGACGACATGTACTTCCTGCTTCGGACGTCTGTTAGCACTGACGGCAGTTCTAATAAAGCACGCGGTGATGAAGGGATGTGCTCTGCAGAGTGCGGTCTCATTGTTGATCCTCGATAAGCCACGTCTCGTCCGTTGAGCTCTTCAAGACAAGCTTTTAATTAAGTACCGGAGAGTGTGAGGAGCAGCGGGGGAGGAGCGCGCTCAGACAGCGGGGATGGACAGGTGCTGAAGGGAGGGAAGAAAACACATTTGCAGCAGACAATTCCCACATGGTGGACAATGACAATATATAACGTAACCTTCACCTTAACCTTGATGCTAAGCGGAAGAAATGCATTCTATTGTTTTTAGCTCTTCTTTAAGGCGAGACATGGCAGGTGAAAACATGCAGCGGTCAATTATGAGATTCCCTTACCGTTTTGGTTTTAATGTCAAAGTAATAACTAGACCAAACTTTACATTTAGAGTGTCAATTGTATGACACTTTTCCTCAAATCACAATCAGTTCAGCTGCATTATGGTGTGTCCTTTGCTGTCTTCATAAAAATAAAAAAAACATTTTTGGCATCGTTGTAACCACAGACATACAATAGAAGAGACAGACGGTCAGCCATTAAACCCCATTCATAGTAACGAGCCCATGCGGCCTGTGAAATTAACACGGTGCACCTTGCAGTGTTTGAGAGGTGCATAGATGCCATTGGAGTCCTGATTACAACATTTCATTCTGTGGTATTACAGCAATGTCAGCTCCCCCAAAGAGAAGCGCTTTCCTCGCCCATTGGTCGTAACACACTGAGTGTCCTCCGCATTGCTGTGTTATCCAAATATACTTTGTGGAAGATAATACCACAAAAGTCTGTGGGGAGACATTCGGCCAACAGCGCATAACTAACAAGCCTTAAATGAGGTTTTTATTAACAACTTGCTCTAACACCAGTCACCAAAATTTCAAGCCATAACAATATTTTGAAGGTTTCTCTTAACCCTTTCATTATTCATTACTAGCCTGATTTATTGAACTTTGTACCCCAAAACACAAGACGCATATTGGATTTTTACATATTTTTCAACTAAAGCCTAGTTTATTCAAAAGCTAAATAAGATTTCCAAAGTCCCTTCTGAAGAAATATTTGTATCTTATATGTTAACAAAATAAAACTATACATTTATCCATTCATTACTCCATTAGTATCCACTATCCATTACTCAGATTTTGATTTTGCGCTTTGAGTGATGGTGGAAAAGAATTTAGACGATTTACCATTATGTTGCCAAATAGATAGGTGATCTGGGCAACGTAAAATGCATTATCTTTATATAAAAAACATTAAACAAAAGAGAACGTGCGATAAATTTCTCGCATATTCACGTCAACCAACCTGCATCGTCTCGCCTTTACATTCCTACTGGGCTTCACTCTTTAGAGACAACCTGTTTATCCTGCAGAGTCCCACGTTTGGAATCACAATCGCCCCAAAATGACCGCCCTTTTTCAGATCGATAGCTCTTTTACGTTGACCTGGACGGTGGCACCACTGATCCTTTAAAAAGATGTTCCTCCCACGTTACAATGTTGGTAAACTCAACCCTTCATTGATATTGCAATAGCCGAATCATCAATACTAGTTTTCTTGTGTTTGTTGTTCACCCTATTGTATTTCTAGGAAGATTTAAGCCTAGCTGGAGGCACGGGTTTATGGAAGGGACTTGCAAACCCGAGACAGCGAGGTAAAGACAGAGAAGGCGGGTTCAGAGAGAGAGAGAGAGAGTGAGGAAGGAGAGAGGAGAGAGGAGAGAGAGAGAGGGCACTGGGCTGCAGAATGAAGCAAAACACTCCGTCAAAGCTATTCGAGCAGCGTGCGCCGGCTCCGCTCTCCTATCTCCCTTCGCTTCATTCCCGAAACAAGAGGGGGGTGTTAGCGCTGCCAAGAAGGCGCTAATTAAATCCATGGCAATGGACAGGCTTTCAACGGACGTCATTTAAAGTGATGGGGGATAGAAGCTTAGAGGGAAAAGATTGCAAGATGTAGCAGCTGAATCCCCCACGCCCCTTACTACGCTGAGAGAAGACGGCGCAAGACACGAAACAGGTGGATCTGGAATCAATCTGGGAACTAATATGGATTCTACGAACACGGATTTTGCCATCCAGAGCTTGCCACACAATACCGGACAATGGACATTAGTGGGGAGCTTGGGGATTTTGGTTAGTCACTTCTTCATTTTGGCATCAATGGTGACACTAAATTGGGAAGCCAGACAACTACAAGCAAACGTTAGCTTAAGTTTGCTCAATCGGAGGTAAAAAAAATTAAAAATAAAGGAAAAAGGGTATTGTTGAAAATGAAAGAGGTGCAGAGTTTTCGGTTTACCAAGGGAGTAGCCCGGCCAGGCGGCCCCCGCAACCGCTTCCAGACAACCTCAATCTAAGGATCAAGCAGCGATCGCTCAACAACCTGACACTGTTCAGCGAGAGGGAGCATTCGGCTGTTTTCCCGGACGAGCCCCCAAATACTCGGCATTCCTACACGCACAACTACCCCAAGCACCACGGGGCTTTTGGGGTGCCGGTTGTTGGTGGCGGTGGTGGTGGCAGCCTGCAAGGAAGCCCGAGAAAGGAGGCGACGCACGGGACCAGGGCGCGATCGCTGTCCCTTTCTCTCACCAAAGTGCTGTCCCAGTCGGAACACTCGCTTATACCTGTCCCGTGGAGGTGCCGCGCACAAAGGGCGTCGTACAGCGGGGGGCACCCCAGGAGGATATCACGAGAGGGGGTAGAGGAGGATGGGGGTAAGAGCGGGCGTTCGGCGGATGAGGCGAAGAAGGAGGAGAGGGCGGCGGAGGACAGGGGGTACTGGGCGGCCGAGGAGGTGTCCGAGGGAGGGCCCAGAGAAGGCACGGCCCAGTTGGATAAGGAGGTGATACTGACCATGCTGGGCGATCTGGAAAAGGCGTTACAACCGCAGCCTCGCCAAAGTAAGTCTGGCATTCAGCAACGCCCATGTATGTTCAAATGTTTCGTTGTCTTTAAACACGTGCAGGAAAATGATGAAAAACAGTTTTAAATGGTAAATGGTCACATTTTATATAGCGCCTTTCTACCTGCTTTAGGCACTCAAAGCGCTTTACATCAAGAACCAGTCACCCATTCACACTCTCATTCATACACCAGTGTACGCAGACACTGGAGGTAAGGTGGGTGAAGTGTCTTGCCCAAGGACACACGACAGTGGCACCTGCGGGATTCGAACCGCCGACCTTTGGTCACAAGACGACCCGCTCTACTCTCTGCACCACCGTCGCCCACATAAGCACACATACCGAAAAGAGGGCCCATGTGTTCGCCAATTACAAGTGCAAAACGTGTTCCCTTAGGACTTTGTATTTCAGGAAAGCCTGTTAGCCGCCCAAACAGTAAGCGAATTGCACATCTCGGGCCGCGCGGTGCTTTATGGGTAAGGGAAATGTTATGGGTACCAAACAATACTTTTCACAGAAAGTGAAAAGCAACAAGGAGATCAATGATTGCTGGAAACTTGATGATTTAGTTTTTAGTCGCTGTGGATTTCTTGTTACAACCAGGACGGAAATGGAAAAAAGACAGAAGTGGAAAGAAGAACGCAGAGAGATGCTGTCAAAAGTGACTACCAGTCCTTGTTCATAGTTGGAGACAAACACATTTCTGACCCTTGAAGGCGACTGAAACTTGACTATAATATTGGCTGCAACGAAGTCCAGGGTCTGAAACTGTGGACTCATGTCGCCGATATCGTAGAATGTTTAAACAGGGACGAAAAATCACTCACCACCGGCTTTATAATGAAACATGAATCTAAGTAGTGAGCAAGGAAATGTGTTTAATCTACTAAAATCTTGGCATTTTAATATGAAAAACAAAGACAATTTATAACTTTTTGGAAGAAAAAAAATAGTCGACAAGAAACAAAATCTTTTTTAATTGTGGCCAGATTCAAGATAATGATTACATAAATGTGTGCAAGAAACGTCACTTAAGACTTATGTCTGTAAGCCTTACAGGTCACGGTCAATATACTGCAATGTTCACGGTCCACTACCTGACCTCGCACACACATTTCAGTGGTGGCGTGGTTTGTTTAGAAGCCGAAATGTAAGAACCTGATTGACCCATGCATGCGTAGTTGAGATGTGCACTTCGCTTATTCAAAACGAACACCACTTTCCATGAGGGCTTACAATGTTACTACAGTAATCAGGCCAGGTGTCAGACTCCAAATGATGTATATTTTTCACAGTTTTTAACTTCAAATTTTAGTTGTTGGCCTCAGCCCATTACAAGATCATGATCTTTTTTTTTCCTTTTCAAACTTGTCCCCGTTTGGTTCCAAGACTCAAATACACTTTTTTTCCTATATCTGGAACGGCGTCATTTGAAAGACGATGAGACATACATAGTACTTTGCGATGGGAACATGAACTTTTGTACAAACTATCTGAAAATTATGATGATAATAGTTAAATGGCAGAATTGAGTCCAGTGTTTTCTGCCTTATTGAACTTTGTCTTTGGACGGCATGGTACAGTGGTTAGTGCTTGTGCTTCACAGCTAGAAGGTTCAGGTTCGATTCCCACCAGGGACGGGGCCTTTCTGTGTGGAGTTTGCATGTTCTCCCCGTGTCTGCGTAGGTTTCCTCTGGGTACTCCGGTTTCCCCTACCACTAAAAACATGTACAATAGGCCAGGATGAATGAGAGTGTGTTTGAGAGTGCGCACGGGGGACGACAGATGGAAATTAGCCCAAGGCTACAATCCGGTGTGGCTTGTTCATTAGCATGCACTGTCCCTACCAAATAAACCAATAAACTAAACATTTCGCAGAGATTGACCATAGTGATCTTTGTCATGTCCAGGTGAAGGGTTAGCAAGACATGACAAAGACCCACGCAGAACATCGCACGCTCCCACCATGGCCCTGGAATCAAACCTGAGACCTACACTCTCGCAATCAGGGTTAGGGTTCAAACGTACAATCTCAAATGAACACATGTTGTAGCTAGTGAACACATAAAGAAATGTCGTATCTGAGGGTGACGCGGCGGCAACGTAGTCAGAATTACAGCTGTCAAAATCCTTGGCTCATCAATTGCACCATGAGGACTTCTGAAGTCTTTCCATGTGAAGTTTGCAGGTTCTTTGCTGCTTGGGTGGTTACTCCAGGTGCTTTGTTTTCCTCGGTCAACACTCGAGGCCTGGTGGGTAAAGGGTGTTGGCCGAAAACACAAAAACAGTATTCAGAAATGTGTTTAAACCTTGACCCTGGTCAATGACGGCTTGTTGGGACAAGCATCTTTGATTGGTTGGACCCAGTCTTTTTTCCCATTGTTTGTGGGTAACATTTATGACTGATTCTTGACTTGTGGCAGACAATATGTTTTGCTTTTTGAATATGGAAAATAGGTACCATCCTTCCATTGTAACATTTCTCCTCTGTAACTGTTTTTCAGCTAACAACCTGACAGTGTTGTGAATTTTTTCCAGGCCCGGATCTACGGGGTGCAAGAGGGTGCATTGCAACCTCATTTTGAAATGTTTGCTCCCTCAGTTTAATGGCATCACAATGTATTTTAATGGCGAGAAACTCTATCTGCACCATTTTAAAACTCGAATACACCCTCAGTCAGTTTGGGAGCCGGCGCTGTTTTTTCCCCATGCTAAAACACTAGATAGTTTTGTAAAATTGCTGTCAAAAATGCACATACCAAAAAGCACTCGGGGCCGCTGACACAAAGCTCCATTGTGCTTCGGGTCTGTGCTGTGTCACTGTTAAATATTGGCCTGTCTTTTCCCCTTGTTCCGACTCCCACAGGTGCTGCATTCGAACAGACGCTGAATTTTTATGATGTGTCATTTTCCTATTTCACACTTTGTGTGGTGGGAGCAGGTGTCCAAACCTCATACCTGCTCCGTCTGTGGGAGGAACGGTATATAGGGCCTTGGCTGATAAGAAAAGCTGCATTTTTTTTCTTTCTTTTTTTTTTTTTTGAGGGTAATGCGATTATCGTGAGCCAAAGGTTTAGCCAGGTGAAATGAACAGCGCAGCAAAGCGGGGATTTCTCACACAGAACAGCGTTGGGGGAAATGTCTAATTGCAATTGAGATTCTGATTAGATTAGCATTTTTTATTGCCACAATTCAGTCCACAGTGTGCATTTTAAACATGTCCTGGAGCGGTAACATTTCAAACCATGTTTGTAGAGATATAAACTATGCGGTTTGTAGGTTTCATACATAATAAGCCCCTAAAGACAAGAGACTTTACTGTTTACAGAGGACATTATGCGGCAAAAAGTACTGTAGCATTGTAATTTGCTTATTGCGGTTACTCAAACTGCAGTTTTAAATCAATGTTGATCATTTTGGCTGCACTAATCTGTGTTTGTGTGAGGAGTAAGGCAGTGTTTCTCAAACTGTGCTCGGTGCATGTCCCATTAGTGGTACTAAGTGGTAATGCATTTAAATTAGGCGTTTTCCTGGTTTAGACCTGGTTTACATCCAGTTTAGACCCATATTAGGTCTATATTTGGTCCATTATAGGTCTATTTTCATGCTGCATCCCAGCTGGTGGTACTTGAAAGGTCAAATAATTGGTAAACTCTCATCTGTTTAAGGGCGTGATCCTGCCTGTTTAGTGAAATAGTTCTTAAACAAAATTGCAGTTAAAGTTAAAAGTTGTATGAATCACTGTTTTGAAGAAGATTGCGCGTTCTTCCATAAATGCTTTAATACCCAGATGTGCCCTGCCGGTTAGAGCGGCAAGTGACTGAAGCTTTGTGGAAAACAGAACCACACTATAAAGAATCTCTCTGAATTATCAGCATTTTATTGGTCTTATAGTTCAAGCATTAGCAGGTTGCTTGTGCAAATAATCTAACATTTGCAAGGAAAGCAATGAAGTGTCACATGTCTTTATAGACCCATCATTATTGTTATTATTATCATTATTATAGTCTATTAAAGTAGAAACATGTTAAAATACTAAACATATTAAAACAACAGTAGACGGGAAAGTCCATGTAATACTATCCATCCATCCATCCATCCATCCATCCATCCATCCATCCATCCATCCATCCATCCATTCATTCATTTACTTCCACTTGTCCATTGCTGGGTCGTGGGGGCAGCTGTTGGAGCTGCACCAGCCCCTATGGCTCCTCCTGCAGGTGGTGGGTCCACAGATGGACGGCCTCACGATTAAACGGGCCTGTTGGTCTCTCATAAGGGCTTCTAAGCACCTTAAATGAACAAAACAAAATTCCTACCAAAGGATTGGATAAAAACTAATAATTGTAACTATATAACAGCCTGGATACTTAGGTGGACACTTTATATGGCCCCCAGAATCAAAATGTCAATATTTTGGCTTCAGTCTGCCCTTCGCTAAATGCGAGAAAGTAATATGACACAGCAGTAAGCAGCGCAGATGTAGAAAGAGCTTGAAATTCACACCTCCGTCCTCACCTCCCCCTCACTCCTCCCGTCTGTGAATCAGCAACCAGGCCGATCAATATTTCATTATTACACCGTTATTGTGCCCGTAGCGGGACAAATGTGCGTTTTGTTCACTGCCGCAGCTCCATGCCCCGGTCCCCTGTGTGGATTTGCATTTGAAAAAACACACTCAGTGCTTTAGTGGTGGTCCTTTTAGCCTCTGGGGATCACTGTGTTTTAACAAGCTCTTAATGCGCAGTAAAGCATTTAGTGGGAGAAGCGTAAGTGCCAATTAGAATTCACAAGTGATTAAGGAGAAACACCGTAATGCTTGTATTTGCTTTGTCATAAACTGACCTTTTTAATCCTCTGCACAATATGAATGGGTTCGTCTTACCTTAAACTTTATGCATCGTTTGCCGTTGTTCTCAGATTTAGACTTATTCCCAGATTGCCGCCCAGACGTCCGCATTTGATGGCCAATTGTCATCACGCTTCCTTTGTTCCCGGTTAGTTACCAAATCAAAACCAGAAACTCCGGAGGGAAATCCGCCTCGGACAAAGTGCTCGGCAACTGCAGCGCCGAGCGATCGATACAAGACATGGCCGAGTATAGGAGTACATTTGATTCGTCTGCAAAAGCTCCAAACACTACGGAACATTACTCAGCCAGAACGTTACACACTTTGGACATACCGTGAATTCAGGACCACTGAGCGCACCTGAATATAAGCTGCACCAACAAAATGTATAAAGATTTTTCTTTTTATATACATACAGTAGACTTATAGGCCGCACTGGTCTATAAGCCACAGCTGTTCACGCTGTTCCAAGCGTATTTTAAGCACCATAAGCCACTGGAAATACTGGATTTTTGAATGGCAGCCTACAGTTTAATAAATGTGAATTTAAGTGTGCTAAGAATTTCGACTACAGGTGCTCGTCATATAATTAGAATATCATGAAAAAGTTCATTTATTTCTGTAATTCAACTTAAAATGTGAAACTAATATATGATATAGACTCATTACATGCAAAGTGACATGTCAAGCCTTTATTTGTTATAATTTTGATGATTATGGCTTACAGTCCATTTCCAAAATATTCTAATTAATTTGATGACATATCTCACATATCTCTTACATATCTCACTTTGCATGTAATGAGTCTGTCATATATTAGTCTCACAGTTGAATAACAGAAGTGAAAGCACTTTTTCATGATATTCTGATTATATGACGAGCACCTGTATATTATTCTTTAACGGCGCGTGTGTTCAGTCAAACTAAAGCGCTCCCCCGGTGTTTGAAGCCGCTCTGAGCCGTGGGTGCTCACTCGAGGCTGGCTTTTGATACCCGCGCTTCGCACATTTATTTAGCGCCCGAAGCCGTTAGCTATAGCACGTGAGGGCATCCTGCTGCCCCCGCTCCGGTGTGCAGTAATCACCGCGGACAGAGGTGGAGGAAGACAGCAATAGAGAGTCACATGACACAATATTCAGTATGACCATAAAAATCTATAAATCAGCTGCACCGTTGTATAAGCTGCAAAGTTCAAAGCGTGGGAAAAAGTAGCAGCTTATAGTCCAGAATCTTTCAACATGATCTGTTTAAACTGGTAAATGAAGCTGAGGAACTGACTCATTGTCAAATTGTTTGGGTAACACCCTATTTGAAAGCTAAGACCTACAAAACTGATCTAAGGTTTTTCCTCGCAATCTGGAGAAAATGTGCTTGATTAAGGCGGGGGTTAAGGGGTTCAAATCTGCAAAACAATGGGCAATGGCTTTGGCCATTTTTGATCTGATATTTGCTATTTGAGATCTCCAACTCAAGTTGTGACTCAGAGTTACACCCAGAAATTTGTATTGAGATACTCGATCAATTTTAACATCATTAATTAATATTTGGACTTCTTCTCCCTCTTTTCTTTCCCAAACACCACCATTTTTGTTTTTGTAATGTTTAGGGATAGTTTATTTATGCAGAACCACTCTCTAAGTTTGGAAAGTTCTGAGGTGATTTCAGTCACAAGTAGTTGTAGATCTTTACCTGTACCCAAGATTGTGGTGTCGTCCACAAAAAGTATAAATTTTAGTTTAGTTGAGATATCACAAAGGTCATTTATGTAAAACAAAAATAGTTTTGGTCCCAATACTGACCCCTGGGGGACACCGCAGGTAATGCTACTCATCCTTGATCTGTGGTTACCTAGCTGAACATATTGTTGTCTTCCTGTTAAGTAGGATTTAACCAAGTTATAGGCAATACCTCAAACTCCATTTTTTTCAAGTTTTTTAAGTAGTATTGTGTGATCTATTGTGTCGAATGCTTTCTGGAGATCAATGAAAATTCCTACTGAGTACAATTTATTGTCAATATTATTTGTTATTGTGTCCATCAGGTCGATTAATGCCAATGAAGTTGACCTATTGCTCCTAAAGCCGCATTGGCTGTCACTAATTAGTTTGTGTTTGTCTGTAAAACTCTCTAAGCGAGCCGCAAAAGGTTTTTCCAGGATTTTTGAAAACTGAGATAGAATAGGAATCGGTCTATAGTTGGTAAACTGATGGGCATCACCACCTTTATGAATGGGAATAACCTTTGCAACTTTCATAAGAGTAGGAAATTCTCCCAGTTGAAGAGATAGATTGCAAATATGTGCTTTATCTTCTCATTGGTCCCCCTTCCTCGTTATTGAAACAGTTGCTCAGCAAAGTGGAGCAAGAGAAGGTGGGAGGGGCTTATGTTTGCTCACTTGGGGATCAGGAAGTGAATCTACTGGATATTTTGGTTTCAGCTGTTTTCGTTCAATACTGCATTTTTCTAACCAGCAGAGTGTAAGATAGTGATGAAGATGTTATTACCAGATACCCCACCTCCCCTTAAATAAAGGTTCACAAATGACATGCACCTTTAAACAAAATGTATCATAAAGTATTTGTCTCTAAACGTAGCTTCATAATTAGCTCATGATTAACTTCTGTTTGTTATCTCTAAATGAATGTAGTGATATCAAAGGATTCTGCACAAGTGAGCGTCACAGGCCTCGCTCCAGTGTTTGACAGTCCCATGAACTCATTAGCATTTTGTTAAGTCAACAGTGTCCGTCCCCTGTTGGCTCGGCTCGCGCGGGTCAGACCCCGCGGCCACTGGTGTCTTGGCCTTTGGGATCTTTGTCAGTGTCTGGCAGCTCCTCTCCGCTCCACAGCCCGGGCCTGAACGCGGTGCTGAATAAGGATGAGGGATTAGCATCTCTCCGGCGTCTCACCTTGGGAAAGTGGGGATGCGCTATCGCACGTGTGCATAGGATTTGATTAGCTGTTGTGCGAGGGGAGGCCAATGTGTTGCTTATCGTCGAAGTGTGGCAGATATTCAACTGTTTTTGTTCAGTTTTATGACACAAGGAGGCGTGGGGCTTCGGTTCCGATATCTCCGGATCCGAAAATGTGGTAGAGACACCTAGTTTTTTTTTGCGTTGGAAAGCTCAGTCCCTCAACTTCCTCGGGCTCAGGGGAGCGGAGAAACATCGGGGTGAAAATCGGTCACAAGTTTGTACAACTATTTTATATATATATATATATACAATATATATATATATATATATATATATATATATATATATATTATATATATTGTGTTATTTTTTTGCGTATCATTTTGGAAGATAGAGACTTACCCTTTTTTGTTTTGGAATCTACTGACTTTTGCCTTTCGAACAAGCTCCCTCTGAAGTACAATTTAAACACAAATATCCTGAATAAATCAGCCCTATGCCCATAACACAGCGCCCCCCTGCTGTTCAACACTGACACACTTAGAAGCTTCATACACAGGATTATAGACGAGACATTTTCCAAAAATATCATTGGTGCGTGCAGATCGGCATCAGCCTTCGAAAAACCCATATCGGTCGACCTCTATTAGATACTGTATATATCTATGTATTTCTATGATTGAAACCTTTACTATAATATTAAATGTTTAACTATTTGCCTGTTTGAGAGATATAAACAAAACATCAAATTAAATTACTTTAGGGCTGAAACATCTAATCGATTAATCAACAACTAATCGAATTGAAATAGTCGACAACTATTTTAGTAATCGATTAATCGTTTTCTAGTAAACACAGACTCAAATAGAGCAAAAATGACATGAAAATAGTATTTTTATGAAAACCTACTTTGTTTTTAAAGTTAGGGTCTGTAGTGTTTTGTACATTGAAAATTTCAAAAATATCCGTCTGTGTCTCATCCAGTCAGAAGCAGAATTAGCACCTAGAGCCTCCTACAAACATTAATTTTAAGTTTACTCCATCAACATGTCCTCAAGCGATGCCACTTTAGCTTTATGTGATTGAAAAAATTGAAAAAATACAATTTTCATACATCATTCACACCCAAGCGATTAATCGATTAATCATGAAAATAATCGGTAGATTAATCGATTACCAAATAATCATTAGTTGCAGCCCTAAATTACTTAAAATATCGGCCTATATATTGGCTATCAGCCAACGCCTTCATATCGGTATCGGAACCCCAAACATCTGTATCAGCTCAGACTGGTACACACTGCTGTTGCGTGTGTTTGTGTGCAAGACACTTAACCCCCACGCCAATCTGCGAATGTGTGATTGGTAGTGATTGCCGTGGCCAGGGAAGGGGGAAGGGGGAACCTTGTTATTTGTATAGGTCTTTTCACATGACACGAGTCACCAAAGGACAGTGTTCCCTCATCTCCACAGTCGACGGTGGTACTGTATATGTGTGTAGCTACGGTTGCCCGAGGGGTCGACCCACAGAAGCGCAGCAGCACTTACTCCCCACTCTCACAGGTTGCCTGATATTCCCTCACGGCCTCCCATCAAGGCACTAAACAGGCCCAAGCTGTTCAGCCGATGAGATGTGCATTCAAATGAAAGAGTGACTGTATAATCCGGTACAGTTACTCTTTCATTTGAGGGCATTTAGAAATCGTTAGTGAAATAAAAGGAATAAAATGCCCTTCTCAATCTTCATATTGCACAACCTAAATAACACTTTTAATAATCAATGTCCTCCTAAAGCACAAAAAAAACTCCTTACGCCACGGTTCATGCTAACACACTGACATGGTGACAGGTGTTCCAACCAGTGTATTCTACGGGTTTTTTTTATCATATGCCACCTTTTTATAGATGAAAATAAAATAAGTAAATACAATACTCCGATTGGACAAAGTAACAGTTCTTAAAATGTATTTTGTAATTTTTGTCTAGGTAACTCATGCCCCTTGCACCACTGCAAGTGTCGTAGCATGTTGTTGTTTTTTTACTTACTAATTGTCCGTGAGAGTAAATACTACGCTGACAGAAAAGACAAAGGGAGAGAGGGATATTGTACATCCAATTACACAATGGAGATGGAGATTTTCACTCAAACATGGCTGTAAATACTGTTTAAGTGGTGCTAGCCCGCAGTTAGCTTTGCCCGTTAGCCTGTTAGCTTCTTCTTTGTGATTCTATTAGTGTGTATGGTGGCTCCAGCCCGGTACAGACACCGTGGGAGATGAAAGACCCCCAGTCATCCCATTAATACTTGTATTACCTCCAGAGGGACTATGAAAAGGATTTATTAAGGTAAACTAAGGTCACTTAGTACTGCTTTAAGTTGAGTCATCAGTATTCTGTGACCAAATACAATTTCAAAGTATTCTCCCAATACTGTTCAGAAGCGGGGTGATTGGCGGGGTGAAAGTTACAAAGTGTTGCATTTTACTATTCTTGCAACTTTGACTGACGCAAACTCTGCTGTGAGAGCTTCCCCGTCCCTCCCACCTCTCAGAGCACCTTCTCCTCTGTTACACAACCGCCTTTAAATCAGCCCTGTCAGAGCGCCGTCTCCGCGGGGCGCTGACCTAACATTGCTTTGATACGAGTCGGAAAGCACAGTTTGGCTGCTCCACACTTCACTTTAGCCAAGAGCCGGACACTGCTCTGAATCCCAATGTGGGCTGTGCATTAGGCGTTTTTTGGAAATACATACTTTCTGATTCATTCAAATACAGTACAATGGCTTTACCATTATTTTCCATGACAAAATGATCCACTAAAGTTGACGCTGAAGTTTGAAAGCACCCGCCGTAATGTCACAATCATAGAATAGTATGTGTTTTTCTTGGACAGGAATCTGTTTGCTTTCACTCCATCAAATGACTATAACATTTATAGTAGGGAGGGGTTTTCCTTGGTATTGGTTGATAAAACAAGGGCCGTATCACGCTGAGGAGTCAGAAGACAGTTACCGAGCAGATTACAGGTCAGTGTAACAAATCGAGAATAGCTTTTTTTTTAGAATAAACAAGGGCGGAATCAATCACAAGGAGAACCTCTACCTCTCTAATCCAGCCTGCTGATGAGAGATTAGTTTCTACTGAAGCGGAAAGTCCTCAACACAAAAACAAATCAGCACAGATGACAAGAGAACCTTTGTCAACTAATTATTATTTTTATGTACCTCATTTCTGATTGAGGCTCCTGATTTGGTCGTTTGGAGCTTTTGATACAAAGGTTTGAATAGGTAATTAAACCTTGGAAAGTTAAATGTAGTCAAGTGGTAGCAGCCATCGAGTGTTACAGCAAGTTTTGGTTTCCCACAAAACGTTTTTGTGCTGCATTGCAACACAAGTGGACTGCCAATGGAGGTGTCGCTTTTACTCATCCATCTTAAGAAAATCTAGATACGTCTGCCTTCATGTTTGTAATCCGAAAATTCCAAAAAATCCAGGATGTTTATTGTGTAACAGTTTGTTTTTCTTGGTGGATTTGGTGAATGGAGCCCGGGAAGCAGACTCGCGCCTGGAGCTTCCTCTCAATGCCTCATGAAGTCTCCATTGATGAAGCGCTTGTATCGGGCGCAGCTCCTCGGGACACTCTGTAATTCAGCTGAAATTAGGTTTGGGCTGGAGAGGCCTGGTGCGAGAAGAGAGTGGCGAGAGGAGCCAGCAGGAAGGAAAAGCTAACGGCGGGCCCAGAATGATACAATGAAACAATTGATTAAAGCCACACTACGCAACGCTTCATCAAATAGATAAAAGTGTTTCATTACGGGGTTTTTATATGTGAGGGGGCCTCTCCTCCTCAGACCTGACTCGTAACTTTGCTTGGATCAGGACATCACCAGTCCGTCTCCATGGAGATGTAGTTGCCTGCTTTGCTTTTTCCGAAGGGCTGCCAAAAACATTGCTGGTCGTTCAAATCACCATTTCCTGGAATATTGGCCGACCCGCTCAACCATCTGAACCATTGTGTTTATTTATGTTTTGTGTTGGGACATTTAGTAAGCTAACCCCCAAATCAACTTTTTGGGCTGATAAATGGTAAAAGTGGGTGTTTAATAGTGCTGTGTACATGGTTCAGTCATTATGACATTCAAAGTGCATGTTGGTTTAAATCTTAACTTTGAGCCTAAAACGGTCTATGTGGCGCCCTCTTGTGGTTAAAAAATATACCTTGTTTGAATTTTGAATCATTGGCTCTGCCGTGGTGACTGACGTCAGCCTCATGCTCACACAGCCAACATTACCCGGCCCCGCATGTCCCCAGCTCCTTCGGGTAACGCCCCCTTAGGCACATTTTTCACATGTTGAATGTGAATAAAGCTCTAGTAGGGGGTTAGTTTTTCTTTAAAACAGAATGTTCCGCAGCGTAGCTTTAATTGTGTTTAATTTTATTTATTTGACCTTTATTTAACCAGGAAAGTCCCACTGAGAATAAGAATCTCTTTTTCAGGGGAGTCCTGGCCCCAGAGGGAAACCTATTGTACATATGGGAATCGAACCCGGGACCTTATAGCTGTGCCACCAATTTACAGCAGTCAAGGGGCCTGTGTCATCCTTTTTTCTTAAATAAACAGCAGTGCCTCTGAGACCCCGTGGCGGCCCGGGACCCCACTTTGGGAGGCACAGGAGACCAACACTGCCAGAGAATCCATGTTTTATGTGATTAAATGTGTGAAATGTTACACAGTATGACTTTAAGATTGTTACTGTATGTTCTGTTTTGTTTTATTCAATTACTTAGTGTGATAGTTGATGTTTTCCTGGCTTAGTCCTGGTATTTCAGTCTTATTCATCATTTGGTAAGGCATTAGTATGCAGGAATGCTATTGGCTACAGCTCAGCACAGGCACTGCCATCTCTGCACATACAAATGATGACCCCGCGCTCGTGCCAAGTCTGGCCGGTAACGTGAGGATGTGTTCCCTATAATGCTCTGGGCAGCTGCTGGTATTATAACTAAAAGTGGACGGAGCATTTTTGAATCAACACAGTAAATTAAACAAATCCTGTCATCCATGAAATTGCTTTCTCCAGATCTTAAGTTCTCCAAAAGGAAGTTGCTTTTTCCTTAGCAGAGTCGGGCTGTTGTATTTTAATACATAGAACCATTATACTTTACATTTATATGGCCATTTCTTTACAGTGCACTTAAAACTCAACTCAACAGCTTTAATTTGTCTCTTTAAAGTGCAAATGTGATCATTTGTAGGTTAGAGTGACATTCAAAGGTACATCAAGGGAATTCTATATCTTCATTTGTAAAATCAAATGAAAATGAAAGGAAGCTTGCATGGACTGTTGAACCATAGAAATCACAAAAATGCCTTCAGCCATCCGAGCCTGTCCCTCAAATACATACATTTTGTTAGACATTGAATTCCAGACCCTTTTGAATGAAATGTTTTATCAGCATACAAAGGAATAGGGAGCCAGGCGCAATAGTAAAGTATGGCGAGATATATGTTACGTCCATTTCATGGCATTTATAGGCCTATGATTTCTGTGGTTTCTTTATCATTAACATCTCATTAGATGATGTTTAGATGGCTGTATGTGTATCAGAAACTACACAAAACTGAATTTGATTTAGCATTAGCCCAGAGTCCACTTTGTAAGTAAAATCTCCAAAGGTCTGCACATTCGTTAATGATTTCTACCAAGGCAAGGCAAGGCAACTTTATTTATACCGCGCATTTCGTACACAAGGCAACTCAATGAGCCTTTGATGGTGATGGGTTGACAACAGCTGAAAACATCTGGATCGTTCATGATTTACGATGTTTGATGCCTAATTCTAATGGCTATTGGATAAATACATACATAAATACACAGGCTAACGGACCCCGAACAGTTGCCTGGACAAGCTAACGTCAGAATCAAACACTGCTTCTCCATTTTTTTCCTATGTGTTGAACCACTTTGTTCCTCTCTATATCGCTGTATCTTTATTTGTGGTAAATATACAGTGGGGAAAAAGTATTTAGTCAACCACCAATTGTGCAGGTTCTCCCACTTAAAAAGATGAGAGAGGCCTGTAATTTTCATCATAGGTAAACCTCAACTATGAGAGACAAAATGAGAAAAAAAATTCCAGAAAATCACATTGTCTGATTTTAATGAATTCATTTGCAAATTATGGTGGAAAATAAGTATTTGGTCACAGGTCACCTACAAACAAGCACGATTTCTATCTCTCACAGACCTGTAACTTCTTCTTTAAGAGGCTCCTCTGTCCTCCACTCGTTACCTGTATTAATGGCCCCTGTTTGAACTTGTTATCAGTATAAAAGACACCTGTCCACAACCTCAAACAGTCACACTCCAAACTCCACTATGGTCAAGACCAAAGAGCTGTCGAAAGACACCAGAAACAAAATTGTAGACCTGCACCAGGCTGGGAGGACTGAATCTGCAATTGGTAAGCAGCTTGGTGTGAAGAAATCAACTGTGGAAGCAATTATTAGAAAATGGAAGACATACAAGACCACTGATAATCTCCATCTATCTGGGGCTCCACGCAAGATCTCACCCCGTGGGGTCAAAATGATCACAAGAACGGTGAGCAAAAATCCAGAACCACACGGGGGACCTAGTGAATGACCTGCAGAGAGCTGGGACCAAAGTAACAAAGGCTACCATCAGTAACACACTACACAGCCAGGGACTCAATTCCTGCAGTGCCAGACGTGTCCCCTGCTTAAGCCAGGACATGTCCCGGCCCGTCTGAAGTTTGCTAGAGAGCATCTGGATGATCCAGAAGAGGACTGGGAGAATGTCATATGGTCAGATCAAACCAAAATGGAACTTTTTGGTCAAAACTCAACTCGTCGTGTTGGAGGAGAAAGAAAGAACACCATACCTACTGTGAAGCATGGGGTGGAAACATCAGGCTTTGGGGCTGTTTTTCTGCAAAGGGACCAGGACGACTGATCCGTGTAAAGGAAAGAATGAATGGGGCCATGTATCGTGAGATTTTGAGTGTAAACCTCCTTCCATCAGCAAGGGCATTGAAAATGAAACGTGGCTGGGTCTTTCAGCATGACAATGATCCCAAACACACCGCCCGGGCAACGAAGGAGTGGCTTCATAAGAAGCATTTCAAGGTCCTGGAGTGGCCTAGCCAGTCTCCAGATGTCAACCCCATAGAAAATCTTTGGAGGGAGTTGAAAGTCTGTGTTGCCCAGCGCCTGCCCCAAAACATCACTGCTCTAGAGGAGATCTGCATGGAGGAATGGGCCAAAATACCAGCAACAGTGTGAAACCTTGTGAAGACTTACAGGAAACGTTTGACCTCTGTCATTGCCAACAAAGGGTATATAACAAAGTATTGAGATGAACTTTTGTTAATTTGCAAATAAATTCATAAAAAAATCAGACAATGTGATTTTCTGGATTTTTTTTCTCATTTTGTCTCTCATAGTTGAGGTTTACCTATGATGAAAATTACAGGCCTCTCTCATCTTAAGTGGGAGAACTTGCACAATTGGTGGCTGACTAAATACTTTTTTCCCCACTGTATTCCCCATTCCCCATTTGTTAAAGTGGTGGTGGTGTAAGAGCAGTTATTTTCCCTCTTTGTTTTTACTCTGAAGCTTTAATAGCTTTGAATATGACCATTTATGGCCAATTCCAGAGATGCCGTCTGTATACAAAGTTGTTAAAAAAATAATAATAATCACGAGCTAATGCATAAAATAGCAGGCAACAGAAGCCAAACTAGTCCAGATGAAGCAGCGACCGAGCATTGCAGCGTTTGATAATGTGTCTATCTGCCTGTCTACACGTATTAAAGATAGTTTGTCAAATGCAGATCGCCAGCGTTGTGTCGCGTTGCACTAAAAGCATTCTCGTATCGGATGGTCTCCCTGTTTGACGGACCACACAGTACCTCTCCAAAGATGAAGAAGTTGATTGTGGCAGGAAGCCTATAGAATAGACCTGGGCGGGCCGAGCTCGACTCCTCCAGAGGCGTGTGCGGATCATCTCTGTCTGTCCACATTAAGTCCCTGTCTTAGTCGAGTCAGTTCGCCGATATCCGCGGAGCCCCACAGAATACCTAATAAAGAGCATGGAGATGAAGTCTGCGCTGCTCACTGCTCTGTTTTGCGGGTAAACATTGTGGGGATCGCAGCAACAGTCACAGGGCAACAGTGGCAAATAACTGGAGAGCTTGGTTCGATTGCAGCACTGACCTCTCCGGACTGTTGCTGTGCCCATGGGCAAGGCATTTCACCAATGGGTTGCGTTCACATGACATCACAACATTTCAAACGGCCTATGATTTAAAACAGGGGTGGGGAACTGTTAGAGGGTAAAATTAAATCGCTATTTATCATACTGGGTCACACTGTCGTACTACTAGTGTATCTCTGTCATAGCCTTGACTGCCTGAGCACCACAGTGAATACAGTAAATAAATAGCAATTTAATTTTATCCTCTAACAGGAACCTTTTTCACATCAAGGGCCAAATTGATTTTATAAAGTACTCCAAGGGCCTTATTTAGTGACATACATTCTAGAGTACAACATTGAGGTAGGACTGATGTCAGCTGGCTGTGATGATGATGATGATGCTACTCAAAGCTGCTTTTCCAAGTTTGGGTCAGTCTTGTGTAGCCCTAAATTGAAATTGCTACGGTTTTAAGAATTTGAATGTGGCGTTTAGATCCCAGAATAGTATTAGATCTTAATGAATAGAGCTATGTTTTCTGAGGGACAGAAAGCACGAGCCGTTGACAGCAGAAAGCCAGTGGTGCCATGTTTAAACGGGTGCATAGAAAGACATGCCAGCGATGAGGAAGAGTCTGCCTGCTGTACGTGTGACTGAGGGAGATTGATCGACACTTGTACTGTAGCCACATGCTAACGCTGTCACTCATCGGGTGTCAATTGTATTTTTCACTGTCTATCAATGAAACGCAGTCAGGCACATGTCGAAAGCACTCAAGCTATGTCGATGTCGTATAGCTTGAGTGCCTAAAGATTAACTAAGGCTAAACCATGCCTTAGTTAATCTTTAGGCATGGTTTAGTCCTGTTTTAGAAATTATTCAGCCCAAGTTTTCACCTAGCATGGTACCTATGTGTTCCTTTCATTCTAAATAAAAAGGAGAAGCAGCATTTGATCCTAATGAATGCGGACAATTAGCAAGTCAGTTAGCCTGCTCAGTGTATTTTTCCTATATAGATCTGTTAGCATTTAGCCATCAAACATCGCAAATTATGAGCAATCTATGTGTTTTTGACTACAGGGGTCAAAGCCGAGTTAGAAATAATTTATAACCTGGTTAGGACTCATTACTGAACCGTGAGCGCACAGATGATTTTACGTTGATACAAATTAGCGTGTTAAAGTGTCCTTTGAACTAAATGGAAAATCTTACTTATTGAAGTTTTTGCTTTTGTTTTATTTGGACACACATCCATAGGCCACTAGACTTCCTCGTTTAGTGTGTCAATGATGGAGAAACCACATAAATGATATAAATGTCACAAAACAGACATGCCATACCTCACCATACTTCACCATTCATTTATATGGGGATGCAACGTTCAATGACGCAAATAACGGACAGTTTCGCTAACCGAAGTACAAGTTGGTGGGAACAGGCGTAGCTAATGGCGTTTCTTGAATTCTGTGCTCTTTTGGCTTGATGTTGCCATACTGGAATATCATCTGCATAACCTCTATAGTCCTGGCATTAGCCTGGCTTGGTTCTAGCGCTTTGGTACTTGGTGTGAAAAGTTTGAGAACAGCTCTTGGCTTTTCCCCTTTTCTAACATTGTCAAAAGGGGGTAATTAAGTTGGAAAAGTTAAATGCGGTCAAAACTCATATCTTTCCTAACTCATTCTACTTCCAGGTGTACTATTGCTAAAATGGTTTGTAATACGCAATCTTTTGTCATAAATGTTTGCAAACACACTCTAGTGGAGGGGGCTACAATTTGTAAGAATGGGCCTTCTCAACATTTCCTGTCCGATATCATTTATGTTGTTAGATACAAACGTAAATGATGTCAAAGTCCATCAGATACTCTTACGAAACCTGTGTTACTTGTCCAGATCAGCCGTGTGTTTTCAGCGTGGAAAATGACAGTCCATTTTATGTGTGTGCTTTCAGGAGAGGACCCGGAGGCGCGGAGGATGAGGACGGTGAAGAACATCGCCGACCTCCGACAGAATCTGGAGGAGACCATGTCCAGCCTGAGAGGGACCCAGATCAGCCACAGGTAGGACAACGGGAAACGGCTTTCATCAAGAACACGCTTTGTTTGTCTTGTTTGACCGCAGTGTCTTCTGGCAAGTTAGGTCTGCAATGTATTCTTTTTTTTTAGACAAAGCTCAAGGTGAGACGCTGCAGGCGAAAAGGGTCGAAATAATTTAGAGATATCAAATTGAAACTCGCTGTAGATTGCTGACATAAATATCAGAAAAGTTGTAATCCAAGTTTCCTGTGTACCTAAATATTCAGCAACGAAATCTAAAATAACGGATAGAGCCAGATAGGCCTGCACAATATATTGCAAAAAATATCGTATCGCGATATTAGGTAAGGGAATATCTGTATCGCAAAAAGCCACAATATATCGCAACATCACTAAAGAGATCGACACACTTTTTTGCAAACTCAGCCAAAACAACAATGCATATAGTTGTATAAAAGTTCAGTTATAGTTAAACATTTACTAAATTCATTCAATTTTTGTCTTGTTTTGGTCCTGATGTATTGTTTTTTTTAAGCTTTCCTTTTGCAAGTTACTTCAATATCGTTCAGCCCTAGAGCCAGGTTTAAATGTATGGTTTTTATTTTGTTTATATATTAGTTACAAAGATTTCTTATGAGGAACAAGGTGGGAATTATATTGTCTAGGGATGCACCGATCAGATACTGGTGTCGGATATTTGAGCCTATACTGGAAAAAATATGATATCAGGTGTCGGCTACAAGTATTCGATACTGAACCGATGCTAGTTTTAAAAACACAACTTTCGCTTAATCTTAGTGAATGTGGACATGCTGTATGTCATTTTTAAGCTCAGAACCTGTAGAATTCGATCACTGAGTTCAATGTCTGCAAATGTATGTAGATCCCGGCGCAAAATGCCGTGGTTAGCAATAGCATGCTACAGCTAGCAGCAGCATGCTATTGCTAGAGACAACTAATCAAGGCTGGGTCAGAAACTATGATAGAAATACCTAAAGTAGCCTAATACAATAACATTGGTCACTGCTACAGTGACCATGTTTCTGTATTGTAATTTACGCAATGCTGTTTGTAATGCAAGTTGTAATGATCAGATCACTTTATGTTGCTGTTTATATGACTGCAAAATATTCTGTCCCAAGGATTATGTCAAAATTCAGTGATCCTTGTTAAATGTTTTTACATTAGTTTATTAACAGATATAATTGAAAATTGATCTGTAACATCATGACAAGAAAAGATAAGACTTTATTGATGATCTCACAATGGAGATAAGGAGATCATTCACTTTAGTCACTCAGAGAAAGACAGTTTTAAGAAAGTCTCTTGGTATCTTGGATATCGGCTATTCAAACCCCAGTATCGGTATCCGAAGCAAAAAAGCTGGATCTCTGATATTTTCTGCAATATAATATTGAAATTGCTGTATGGAAGATAATATCTGTATAAAACGTTTCATAAACTGCTGCTAAAAATAAAAGTAGAATAGACTTCTGTGTATTCTCTCAAAACAGGGTATCAATATATTTTTTTCTCTAAATGTATTTTTCCCCTCTTCACCTGCAGTGTCTATTAATAAACAACAATATGCCACATGTGCAGTTGCAAGAACATAATACCTTTGACACGACCAAGTGACAATGAATTCTAATTTATATTTGCATATTTGTCATATGTGGATCTCGACAGCTTTAACCTATATCTATTGAGAAGAGTATTCACAGTCCACACTCGTTTACGTCCAAACCATCTCCGTCCTCCGTCCTCTCGCATCACCGGCCAACAAGAAACTCCAAGAAATGCTGTCTTATCTGTCTTCTCGAGCCGTGTCTTCTTATGTCATCTCCCAAAAAACAAAAGATGCGGGAGTGACTCATGCGTTGATAAAAACAGACACAGCCCACACACGCAGTATCTATACGAGTCTGATAAAATGTCGTCCTTGGACCAAACAAAAGCTTCAACTAGAACCGTGAGTCACCAACTGCACCAAAGGAAGGAATACTGGCACGCTCTAATGACTTGAATTCAGTGTTTTGTTTTCCCAACTCAAAAGTGCTTTATGGGCTGGTTTCAAATAAATGTTCTTATTGGGCATTAAAAGTGTCCCAAAAACAAGGCTTAAAGGAACAGGCCACCGTTTTTTCCATTCTGAGATATGTTCTTACCTGAGCTTAGGCGAGTTGATGCGTACCTGTCTGGTCTTTGTGCGTGCGCTCAGTCACGCAAAAAGACCGAAGATGTTGTTAGCATTTAGCCTCTCCTCCTCTATGGGGCCAAACGGGGGTGAAGTTAGAAGCGACCAAGCTCTTCCACGTTTTCCCGATTTAAATACGGTTACGTGAGCCTTCACACGATCCAAGTCTAGTTACACAAACTTGGCTTTCAAATGAGGCGTCACACGGGCCTATAGGTTATAAGCTCTAAAGGCAGGAAGCTTTTAGATTTGGGTAAAGCCTAACTGGAGAACATTTTCTCAGTTAAGGCGGGGGTTAACAGGTTAAAAGCGAGTTTTAAGTGAACTGGATGTTCCCTGAATCAGCCTGGAAAAGGCCATGAGTTTATCCCTTTGAGGACAAACGAGGAACAAACACTCTCCACTCCACTCACTGACAGTCCCGCTTCAGCCCTAGCGTATCCCTGTCAACTTAGTCCTGTTTAGTCCGTGAACGAATTGCACAAGTCATTTGGATCTTGGGTTCCGAAAGTCCCCAGAGCCACAACACAAAGTTCCTTACATCACCGCGGATATGATCAGATTTGTCGACATTATGGAGGGGTCTAATTTCCAGCTGCGTCATTTATTACTGTGACACAGCGTCCGCGCGTTTCCTGGTTTTAATTAAAAGCCATCACCTCGATCAGGAGCGGAGTAATGGGATTCAGGCGATGATGGGCACCTCACGCCGTCAGGCCGCGTTTGCTATTGTTAGATAGGGCCAAACACAGGGCAAACTGAAAATGATAGCGGTAATTTGTGCTGTTATGATTGATTTTGTCCTAATCAACTCACCGTAGGCTGTAATGTGATAATGCTGATAATATCTCATATGAAAAACCGTGAGATTGAAATATTCACTGAATTAATCTTCTTCAGTTGAACCTTCTTCGGGATAGAGGCTAATGGAAACTTTGAAACCCCTCGAAGTCAAGGTTTTCAAAGTCGAGATATTCTTCCTGCTTTATGTTATTTTATCTATTTTAAGTGGGAAACGTCTTTAGTTGTCTCCCGTTTTGTATGAGCCTACCTGCTGCATGAATGAATGTGTGACAGTAAACTATGCTCCATAGCCTATGAGAATAACAACATTAAAGACCCTGTACACAATCCTTTCTGGTATGGCGCATGATTGTGAGCTAGTGAGGCTAGGTTTAGCTAGCATTACTCTAATGTGCGATAGGCTCTGTGCACAGTGTTTTTGACTACCTTCCTGTTGACCAGTGTAGGGCAACGACTACTTCCTGTCCACGTGTCCAGCAGAGTGTTTTTCAAGAAAATTGGTTCAAAGCCCTTTTGCACTTTCCTAGCTGGCAATGTAAAAAAACAAACAAATGTTTTTAGGCGTGGCTGTTAGCATTATCTGTTTCAAAGGCACAGCAGTCACTGGCTGCGTTTACATGGTCAAAAAATCAGATAACTGGAGAAATCAGATTACCCAGTAATCAGATCTGATGCATTTACTTTCTCTTCAGAAATCGGAGAATCCAAAACTCCAGGTTCTACATGAGCCAGAGCAGATTTGGATTTTTAGAGCAACTGAATTGTCTCCACCCGTCTCTTCAGTCAGGCCCAGCAGCAGAACTAGGTGGGCCTCCATATTTGGACACCATGTGGTAGCAGATTCTTGTGCTCGGTGCTGAGTGGATACAGCGCAGGTTTAGTAACTCTAATGCCTATAGGGTTCAAATCAGGTTTATTGTTTCTGAAGTAATTAAAGAAATTAAAACTGAGCACAGACCTATTACAAGAGTCCTATTAGATCATGAACTGGGGAACTCACTGATAAATATTAAACATGAATATGAGGAAAATCCAAACACGCATGGGAAAATTAAATAATGGAAGCCTACATAACCTATATTACATAGACTACTCTAACTTTCTAAAACAAGGAACTATGATATACTGTATACTCCCATATGCTTCAACTATGTGCCTTGAAACGTTTCCTGGCCCACCGCCTTTGGCATTCCCCTCTCTAATGCGTGTTGTGGCCCATTTGCGCAGAGAAGATGGTTCCCTGCTGCTGACAGTGCTGACAGATGGGAGTCTGCATGTGCGACGCTTGAACGCGTTCCTTTCGCTCCCCTCTGTCTCCCATTGCAGACCTGCAGGAGGAGGAGACGCGATCGATACAGCCATTGTTTTAGGGACACATTTCATCGCAGAGGGCCAGGACTGTGGAGCTGAGAGACGGGCCATTCGTAAGCTCTGTGTGCGAAAAGAATATCGAAGATAAATGAAGATTATCTGGTGCCATTTGTGTTGGCCGTAGCTTGCTTTTGCGAAGGGACTTTTCAGTTTAATTTCTGGACAAAGAACAGCCTCAGAGGTTGGTGCTAGTGTATGATAAGCGTCTGTCTCCACCACGCAAAACGTTTCTAGTTAAGTTTTGCTTGAACTTTTTCATGAAGTACTGGTGACAAAAGTATGGGGTCAGAATCAGAATTGTAGCAGGACGGATCCACATGCTGAATCAAAGTACAGTGTTTCCATGAGGTACTAATAATAGCAATAAAGCAACAAAAAAAAAAAAAAAATCATAGGAAAATTCTTTAAGAGATACAAGGACCCTTAGAGGAAAAAAAGTCATGAAATGAATTGTGCCAAAATCATGGGAAGAAATGTCATTAAAAAGCATGTAATTGGATTCCGACTGCCATTAGATTGACATTTCTTAGGAAATAATGACACTGGTCAACTATTTGTAGTGCATAAGGTCGTTGAGTATGCAGAAATTATGGTCTGAAATACATTTAACTGCATTTTTGGTGAAATTGTCCTGTATCCATATTGCTTTTGAATGTCGACAATTTTTTGGATTTGCGATATTTGGCTGATGCCAATATCAGCAGGGGAAAAAACACTGTGAACATGGCTGCAGAATTGTGAAATGTTTCTACATTACATATCCAGCTTACTAACCGTATGCGTGAAGAAATGTTTTCTTTAATGCTAATCATAACTTTTTGGGGGCCATATAAACAACCCTTTCTTTTTCCTGGTATTTGATGATTTGCATTAAAACCTTTATATCCTATTTGTAGAGGCGCTTTGTACTCCAGGAATTACACATCGTGGTAGAGATTTTGTGGCTAGATGCAGTTATAATGATCTCTTTAACTCTTTAGAAGTCATTGTATATAACTGAGACAGAGAGCATTTTTCCTCCTGCATTGTCTTCAGAAAGGGAGTGAGCACGCTGTGCACCTGTTGTTTTGGCTGAGAGCAGAGCTGGAAGAGATCCACGCTGACAGCAGGGAGTGGAGCTGCCCAACCACAGAGATATTAATAAACTATGTGTCGTTCCCTTTGTATTTATGTAGAATTAAATACAGGTTGTCCATCAGGATGCAGCATCGTGTTTGAAATGATTTCTTAACCAAATTGTGTTGTGGTTTAGTGACACCGCTTTGGTGTGACATGGACAGCGCCCCCCTCAGGTGTATGGATAAAGTTGTGTTGTGTCTGTGTTGACTGTCCCCGCTGTGGCCTGGAGCATCTCACTTCTGTTTTCTATTACTTCAAACACAAATCAATACACATTTCATTTTCTAGATAAAAAACAAAAACATCATGGTGGGTTTGGATTAATGTCCCTGTGTCGGCAAGACTGGGCGATAACTCCATGTGAGGTTTACAATTGGAAACAAGACACATACAGACACTTTGACTAGTATCATAAAGTAAATATAGTGTGGTATATGCCAGGAAACTGTAGCCTAACTTCATCAGACTGTTTCATTTTTTCTGATACTAAAAAATACATTATAATAATAGTGTTGTCTGTAGCTAAAGTCACTATGTTGATCAAAAAGGAAACTTTGGACCACAGAATTATTGATTTACTTGGTTTATTCATGCATTTATTGTACATTTGTGAATACATACATTTGTGAATCAGTCTATGAATCTTATTCTAGTTTTAATCTAAAAGTTCAGAGTATCACCACATGACATCAGCAGGTGGAACAGTTGGTGTTAAGGTCTTGATTTAGAAAAAAAAATAAAAATCTTCACGCTTTAGTTCTATTTGTCAATATCATTAAAAGATTATTAAACATTTTCTCAGAAATAGATTTTGAACATTTTAAGCAGCCATAGAGACTCTAGAATTACCAACATCTAGAGCAGATTAAAAATGTACTGAGGAAATATGATGATGTACTGATTTGCCTCTAATCACAGTAAAACATTGTTTTGTTTTATATTTTTTATTTATAACGCAACTACTGCAGCTACTGCAAGCAACCCTTTAGCGGCGTAGTTCACGGATTTCATTAAGTAATGGACTGCACCTTTGTGCCTGGCTTCAATTTGACTTTTCATCATCTGCATTTTCTTTTTCTTCTCCTCATCTTTCACCTTGCTCAGCAGGTATTCCAGATGGACATAGGTGGACGCTGCATCTGTGTTCAGTGCGATCTTATCCAGTTGGTCCATGGCTCCAAAAGCGCCATCGAGGCACTGGTCTTTGTCTTGCTCAAGTCGTTTGGTTTGTTCTTGCAGGAACCCCACCAGAGATTGCTTGAGCCTAGTCTCGCCCACCGTTTTGTCATACTTCTGCTTCATATCTCGAAGGGCCACTTTCACTGTTCTGGTCTTGGTCACATATCTCCACTTCCCATGGATATGATGTTCTGCACCACATTTTCCAGAACATACCGTGCACTTCCCGTTTTTCATGATCACACAGCATGATGGTACATGGCCAAAATAGCACATATTATGGCAGGTCTCTTGGCAATTGTTACAAATGAGAGCTTTGTTTATCCACAAGCCTTCTATCTTTTCTTTTTCCTTGTAACTTTCAAATTTTTCCAAGATGTAGTTGGGTGTTGCAATTTCTTCTTGGAGTTTCTTCAATTGCTCGCTGTTCTTTGACACTACCCTCTATTGCTTTCAAGGTGTGCGACACGTTCTTCAAAGTTTTCAATGCAGGCTGTCAATCTTTTTCTCTCCTTCATTACCTCTGCCGTTGTCTTAAGAGACTGAGGTTGAGTTTTTTCCAGAAATTCTGTGAAATCTACCATACCATCTGCACTTGTTTCGAAAGCGTTTCGTTGAGCTCTTTCTGCATTCCTTGTCCGGCCGATCTGCTCCTTTTGGCGGTTGTTAAACAGGAAGTAGATTGGTTCATTTGACTCATCTTTAGCGTATTTTAACTGAGCTTGCTCCAGACCTTGGAGAGCATTTTTTGGTTCTGCCCCGTCTGAGTGAGTGAGCAGTGCCACAATGTTCTTCTCCATGTCTTTGCCAAAGATGGATGTGACTGAGTTGAAGATATAGGCCATTCTCTCATCAATTCTGTTCTCTGTTGCCTTCAGGACCAACCCCACGACATTGATGAAGTCCACTCCTCCAGGGGCACAGAACAGTTCCTGGAGTTTTTTGGTGATAATATCGTCATATTCGATGCCTCTGGTGTCTCCATATCCAGGAGTGTCGATGATGGTCAGGGAGTAAGGAACAGTTGTTCCTTCAAAGCCAAAGACTTCATAAACTACACCTCAGAGGTCTGGCTCTCAGATTCAGGCCGGTCTTTCTCATCTGTGATGATCTCAAACCAGACTTTGTCTTCAAACTTCACCCCCATCACAAAGTTGACCAATGCGTTGATCAGAGTGGACTTCCCTGTTCCTGTTGCTCCCACCAGGAGGATGATTTTGTTTGGGTAACTCGGATTACGCTTTCCCAGAGTAAATCTCTTCAGTTGAGATTCTTGATCTGACAGTTTGTCCAGATTCACTCTGTCTAGTTTCAGTTGATAACACGCAGGAGGTCCTTCAGACAGTTTGGTGCTTTCTGCGATGTACTTTGAGAAATCATTGTCCCTGTTGAATAAAAAGGAACATGTTAGTGAAAACATGTTTAGACATACTCTGAATAAAAGCAAACATAACATCCCAAAAAGTTGACTTTGAATATGTATTTAATTATTTAAATCCTTTTTACTCAAGGTTAAAAATGACACCAGTCTTACTATTTGCAATAGTGAGAGACAGGGCAGTTTGTTGTCCCCTGTGCTCTTTAACTTTTATATGGATGGCCTGTCCAGACTGTTGAATTTGTGCAAAACTGTTTTTTTGGTTGGAGGTGCTTTAATCAATCACTCAATATATGCTGACGACCTCGTGGTGTTAGCCTAGTTCAGCGGTCTGCAGCAGTTGTTAATGTGTGCTCTGCGGGATGCAGATGTGAAATACACCTCCAGTGTAATTATGATCTGTCGGACAAAGGAGGACAGATCATTGAAGTTTCCTGACTTTAAGTATGGGCCACTAACGTAAGATTAGGGAGAAATGTGAAAACTAAACTTTACATAAAACTAAAAAAACTATCAAAATCAAAGTTGTTATTGACCTTTGACATACCGAAGGGTGTTTTAACATTTAAATCCAAATTCTGCCCAAACTATCTTTTTATAATGGAAAATGAGCCACTTTGTGTGTTATTGTTTAGTCTTTTTTTTTTTTAATTGGCTGTAAAATAGTAACATATTTTGATATGTTTTAAACTTTGGTAGTTTTCTGCAGAACTGATGTGGATAAAAATAATTATGTGAAAAAGGTTGACTTTTTTCATTTACAATATTTTTACAGCCATCAAAAAAGTGGCATAGAATGCCACTAACATGAGATTAGGGAGGAAATGTGAAAATTCAACTTTACATAAAAACTAAAAAATACAGAAAATCAAAGTTGTTACTGATCTTTGACATACCCAAGGGTGTTTTCAAATGTAAATCCAATTACTGTCCAAAATCACTTTTATTTGAAAAATTAACAATTGTGTGTGTTCATTTTTGTATTTGTTTTTAAATTGGCTATGAAATAGTAAAATATTTTTATATTTTTTTCAAACGTTAGTAGTTTTGTGCAGAACTGAAGTGGATTAACATAATTATGTAAAAAAAAAGTTTGAAAAAATATTAAATATTTTTACAGCCGTCAAAAAAGTGGCACAAAAAGCCACTAACATGAGATGAGGGTACATGACACAAGGGTTAAGCTCTCTGGGAACATCTTGAATGTGTGTGACATGTGTGTTACATGGAAATGTTCTGCTTGTACAGGTGAAATTACACCGCACATCTGTGGGGTGACTTATAAAAAGTCCAGCTTCCAGAGACTTATAGTTGCATACAATGATGCGTTCGTAATTTTATTTATAAAGCCCTGATGGACAAGTGCCAGTGAACTCTTCATGTCTAATCGAGTAAACGCTTTGCGTCCTGTCTTGAGAAACCTGATGTTTAAATGTATGAGTCGCCTGAATGATTTAAAAAAAATTGTACTAATTTCTGTTTGTACGTTACACCTCTCAGCTGTGGAAACATTGGTATGACTGCCTCTTGAAAGTTTATAGGTTTTTTATCGGTTTGTATTTTGGTCTGGACCATGAGTCTTAATAAAGGTTATCTAATCTAATCGTTATCTATCACAGTAAATTGAGTTGAGTAGACATCTGAGGTAATGTATCTCTATTTATTTGACAGGGACGTTGCACAACAAATGTGTTGCACAAACCAGAGATAGCTACAAGCTAATTTTCATCTGTAGTCCCTGGGCAGAGGCAAAGTGACAGCAGTTTATACCAGTGGCCAATGAGCATTCTTACTTAAGACCATTCACAATAAAATACAGATAAAGCTCCAGCACAAGATCATTTCAACAAACATTCAGATGCAATATTTACAGTATTTACACTTGCAATTACAAATATCTACAGTTTAAAAAAAAAAAAAAAGATTGTGCCTTCTACATTCTTAACAATCCCCCGATTAACCAGTTTTTGCTAATGATCACAAATCTGACCGTCTTTAACCACTTCTTCAAGTTAAGTTTAAACTGTTGTAAGTCTACTCTCTCGAACAGTTCAATGGCAACGAGTTCCACATCCCTGCAGCTTTCACAGAGAAGCTTCTGTCCAAAGGTGAGGATCTAAAGTTCACAGAACAGTCTCCTCTGGAGGAAGCTCGCGTTGTTCTACGTCCTGCCTCGTCACAAGATTTCACAAACATTCTCAGGGGCTGTGGGCCAAATCATGAAGAATTTTAAATACTAAACTGACATTCGAAAACAAAATGAAATTTTCAAACGTTAATAATTTATATTTCTTCACAATGTTACAGTAGTGGTACGAAACAGGATTGTTATCTAATATTTTGAGTGCCTGTTTGTACAGGCTTTGAAGCGGCTGTAACACAGTGTTGGTTGATAGAGACCAAGTTGTAATGCAATATGTAAGATGTGAAAATATCATCGCTGCATGTAAAGCTTTGCTGCATCTGTGCTCATTTGAGGGCGAATATATCTGAACTGCACTAAATTAAATTTGACAGTTTTTATCAGTTTTGAAACATGCTTCTTAAATGACAGTGTCCTGTCCAACACTACGCCTAAGTACTTGACAGACTCTGCTTCGAGAATTCTTGTTCCTTTTACAATAATTTCCAGTGCAGATTTTTATATTCTTACAAAGCCATTTTAAGATTTGATTATGTGTTCTAAGCCTGTCGATGTGAAGAAGGTTGATAACTTGAGATGTTGGTTCAATTTGTCTACTTGATGCTCTTATGTGAAATGCACCAGTCCCACATGAAGGAATCCCACAATATAATGCTAATACCACTGCACTTATTTTGAACTACTGAATTATCATTTTCTGGGTGTGATTCATTGATTCAAGTTATTTACCCTCTGTCCACTGCAGCGTCTCCGGAAATCGTCAGACGTTCAATATCCTGCAGAAGGAAAACAAAGCAAATTAGGCCTGTACGGAAACAATCAGAAAGGACAATGACCAATATCAGGAAAACCTACAAGACTCATCATACAGTATGAATGCTCAAGGTGCATATTGTTATCAGAAAGAAAGAGATCTGCCTCGCTCTACTGCTTTTTGAGAGTTTACATTGATAATTTACTTAAATTAACTGTTGACATGAGAGTAGTAGTAAGTTAGAGCATATACTGCAATTGTGCACAAAATAGAATCTCTGTCGCTGAAAAGATTTGGAACAGAAAATTAACATACAAAATAAGCTAATTCAAGTACACATGATCATGCTAAACAATTTTGAGGCAGGCCAAGGAACTTCCAGAACAAAATACATGTCCAGAAATGTGGCAATAATTAAATAGGTGATGATATTACTATCCAGTGGTGGCACACTCAGAAGAGATGAAGTAAGTTGGCAACCTCTGCACCATGGGTGCATACCAAGCAAATGTCACTGGAGCAAAGAACCTTATAATAATTATTACATTATCTGCCAGTAAATGGTTTACTTATCGTTATTACATTTTAAACTGCAGATTTTAAGTTATCGATCCTACAAACCTATTCATTTGAGGGCCATTTTGATTTAAACTTCAAAACTTGGACCTAGGTGAGGTTTCATGCTGTGCTTGCTCATAGATCTTCTTAGAGGTACTTGTACGTTAGGTTAGGTTGCTTTATTTGTACCCGTAGGTAAATTTGTCTTTCAATTCTGAGAAAACTAACATTAACATTAAAACACATTATACAAAGATAAACATCACATACATGTAGGGCTGGGCCAAAATCTATTTCATCGATTTATCGATTTTGTAGTTTAAAACGATTTTTTATTTTGCAAACTCGAGTTTTTTTCCACCACAGTTTTTTCGGACTTTTTCGCATTTGGTCCTTGTGGGTTACCGTAGCGCGGTGTGAGACAGCCTCCTCCCCCGCGTAACACCGTCAAAACAACAACATGCGCGACGGAAAGCGATTACAGAGATTAAGAATCTAATGATATGAATGAAGTATGTCCCTTGAGTTGCTCATATTTGCGAGGAAAAGGCTCAGGATTTGCATCTTGGATGAACTCCGACAAGTTGCACCACTGCCTTGCTAGCTAGCTAACTTTCCTAACTTTTAGCCTGACGCTAACAACACGATGAAGAAAACCACAATGCAAACGCGGTTTAAGGCTAATAATAATATCCTTCTGATCTGGAGTGTCTGTGTGTGTGTTGTACATCTTGCCGTGTGGTTATCTGTTCGGTGGTGTATCTGTGTGTGTGTGTATCTGTGCGTGTGTGTTATTCTGGTGTTGTGTTGTATCTGTCGTGTGTTGTATCTGGTGTGTGTTGTGGTGTATCTTGCGTGTGTGTATTTGTGGGTGATCTGTTGCGGTGTATCTGTGCGTGTGTGTGTATCTGTGCGCGTGTGTGTATCTGTGCGCGTGTGTATCTGTGCGCGTGTGTTGTACTGTGCCGTGTGTGTATCTGTGCGCGTGTGTGTATCTGTGTGCGTGTGTGTATCTTGCGTGTGTGTATCTGTGCGTGTGTTGTATTTGGCTGTTGTATCTGTTTGTCTGTGTATCTGTTGGTGTGCTGTATCTGTGAACGTTGTGTGTTCTTGTGCGCTGTTGTGTATTCCGTGTTGTGGTTGTATCTGTGTGTGTGTGTATCTGTGTCGTGTGTGTGTATCTGTGTGTTTGGTGTGTGGTGGTGTGTATCTGTGTGTGTGCGTGTGCGTGTGTGTGCGTGTGTGTGGTGTGTGTGTGTGTTGTGTGTGTGCGTGTTGCGTGTGCGTGTTGTCTGTGTATTGTGTGTTGTGTGATCTGCTGTGTGTGGTGTGTTGGTATTGTGCTGTGTGTATCCTGTTGGTGTGTGTATCTGGTGTGTGGTACGTGTGGTATCTGTGTGTGTGTGTGTGTGTGGTGTGTGTTGTGTGTGTATCTTGTGTGTGTGCGTGTGCGTGTGCGTGTGTGTGTGTATCTGTGTATCTGTGTTGTGGTGTATTGGGGTTGTCGTATCTGTGTGTAGGTGTATCTGTTTGTTGGGTACTGTGTGGTGGTTGTGTATCTGGCGTGTGTTGTGTGTGTGTGTGTTATGTGTGCGTCTGCGTGTGTGTGTGCTGTGTATCTGTGTGTATGTGTGTGTTTGTGTGCTGTGTGTGTATCTGTGTGTGTGTTGTGTGTCGTGCTGTGTGCGTGTGGTGTATCTGTGTGTGGTGGTGTGAATGTGTGTGTGTGTGTGTGTGTGTATCTGTGGTCTGTGTATCTGTGTGTCTTAATCGTGTGTCGTGTATCTGGTGTGTTGATCTGTGCGCGTGTTGTGTAATCTGTGCGGGTGGTGTAATCTGTGCGGGTGTGTATTCTGTGCGCAGTGGGTGTATCTGTGCGCGTGTGTGTATCTTGTGCGTGCAGTGTGTGACTGTGTCGCTGTATTCGTGTGTCTGTGTATCGTGGTCTGTGGCTATCTGGGTGTCCTGGTATCTGTGTGTGTGTGTAATCTTGCGTGTGTGATCTGTCGATCTGTGTATCTGTGTGTGCGTGTGTGTGTGTGTGTGTCGGTGTGTGTGTGTGTATCTGTGGTATCTGTGTGTGTGTGTGTGTGCGTGTGTGTGTATCTGTGTTTGCGTGTGTATGATCTGTGTGTGGTGTGTTGTTGTGTTGGTGTGTGGTGTATCTGTGCGTTTGTGTTCTGTGTGTGTGTGTTTCTGTGTGTCTTGTGTATTGTGGTGTGTGTGTGTGTGTGTGGTGTGTAATCTGTGTGTGTGCGTGTTGCGTGTGTGTTGGTGTGTGTGGTGTGTGTGTGTGTGTGTGTGTGTGGCGGTGTATCTGTGTGTGTGTGTATTGTGCTGTGTGTGTTATCTGTGTGTCTGTGTATCTGTGTGTTGATAATATCTGTGTGTCTGTGTATCTGTGTGTCTGTGTATCTGTGTCTGTGTATCTGTGTGCTTGTGTGATCTGTGTGTTGCTGTATTCTGTGCGTGTGTGTATCTGTGCGGTGTGTAGCTGTGTTGTGGTGTTAATCTGTGCGCCTGTGTGTGTATCTGTGCGCGTGTGTATCTGGGCGCGTGTGCTTATCTGTGCGCGTGTGTGTATCTGTGCGCGTGTGTATCTGTGCGCGATGTGTATTGTGTTTGTTTTGTGTATCTGTCTGGTGTGTATCTGTGCGTGTGGTATGTGTTGTGTGTTATCTGGTGCGGTCGTGTATCTTGCGGTGTGTATCTGTGCGTTGTTGTATCTGTGCGTGTGTTTGATCTGTGCGTGTGTTGTAATCTGTGTGATGTTGGTGTATGTGATCTGTCGTTGTGTATCTTGTGTGTGTGTGTGGTGTGTGTTTGTATCTGGCGTGTGTGTATCTGTGTGTGGTACTTGTGTGTGTATCGTGTTGTGTGTATCTGTGCGTGTGTGTATCTGTGTTGTGTATCTGGGTTGTGTGTGCGTGTGTGTGTGTGTGTATTGTGTGTGTGCGTGTGCGTGTGTGTGTATCTGTGTATCTGTGTGTGTATCTGTGTGTGTGTGTGTGTGCGTGTGCCGTGGTTGTGTGTGTGTGTTGGGTATCTGTGCGTGTGTGTATCTGTGCGTGTGTTATGGCTTGTTTGATCTGTGCGTGGGTTATCTGTGGTGTGTGTATCTGTCGTTGTATCTGTGTGTGTGCGTGTGCGTGTGCGTGTGTGTGCGTGTGTGTGTATCTGTGTATCTGTGTGTGTATCTGTGTGCGTGTGTGTTGGTGTGTGTGTTATCTGTGCAGGTTGTTCTGTGGTGTGGTATGGTGTGCTGGTGTATCTGCTGCGTGTGTGAATCTGTGCTGAATGTGTGATATCTGTCGCGTGTGTGTATGGTTTGTGTGTGATCGTGTGCGTGTGGCTTATCTGTAGCGTTGTGTTGTACTGATTGTGTGTGTGTGTATCTGTGCGTGTGCTGTCATTGTTAGTTGTGTATCTGTGCGTGTGTGGATCTGTGCGTGTGTTATCTGTGCTGTGTTGTGTATCTGTGCGTGTGTTGTATCTGTGCGTGTTGTGTATTCTGTGTTGCGTGGTGTATCTGTTGCGTGTGTGTATCTGATGTGTGTGATATGTATCTGTGCGTGTGCTATCTGTTGATGTGTGTATCTGTGTTCCCTTGATCTGTGTGTTGTGTTATCTGTGTGTGTGTTGTGTGTGTGTGTGCGTTGCGGTGTGCGTGTGCGTGCGCGTGCGCGTGCGTGCCGTGCGCAGTGCGCGTGCGCGTGCGTGTGCGTGTGTGTGTGTGATCTGTGCGTGTGTTGATCTGTGTGTGGTTGTGTGTATATGTCGTTTCCCCCCTGTTTATGTGTTTGTGTGCGTATCTGTGTGTGGTGATGATCTTGCTGCGTGTGTATCTGTGCGCGTGTGTATCTGTGCGCGTGTGTGTATCTGTGCGCGTGTGTGTATCTGTGCGCGTGTGGTATCTGTGTGCGTGTGTGTATCTGTGCGTGTGTGTATGTAGGCTGCTTGTGTGTATGTGTGCGTGTGTGCTATATGTCGTGTTGTATATGTGCGTTGTGTATCTAGTGCGCGTGTGTTATCTGTGCGTGTGTGTAATCTGTGCGCGTGTTTATCTGTGCGCGTGTGTGTATCTGTGCGCGTGTGTGTATCTCGTGCGCGTGTGTTGTATCTGTGCGCGTGTGTGTATCTGTGGCGTTGTCGTGTTGCTGTGGTCTGGTGTGTGTGTATCTGTGCGCTGTGACGCTGTGGTGTCGTGTGTGCGTGGTGTGTGTGTGTGTGTGTGTATCTGTGGTGTGTGTGTGTGTGTGTGTGTGTGTGTGTGTTGCGTGTGTGTGCGTGTGTGTCGTGTGTGTGTTGTGTATCTGTGTGTGTGTGGTGTGTGTGTGTGTGTGTCGTGTATCTGTGTGTGCGTGTGTGTGTGTGTGTGTTATCGTGTGCGTTGTCGTATCTGTGTGTGTGTGTGTCGTGCGTGTGTGTGTGTGTGGGTAATCTGTTGCGCGTGTGGTGTGTGTGTGTTATCTTGCACGTGTGTGCGTGTGGTGTGGTCGTTGTGTGTGTGTGTGTGTCTGTGGTGGGTGTATCTGTGCGTAGGTTTGCGTGTGTGTGCGTGTGTGTGTGTGTGTGTGTGTGTATCTGTGCGTGTGTGTGCGTGTGTGTTGTGTGTGTGTGTGTAAATCTGTGTGTGGTGTGTGTTATCTGTTGTGGTATCTGTGCGTTGTGTATGTGTTGTTGTGTATCTGTGCGCTGTGTGTATCTGTGCGTGTGTGTATCTGTGCGTGTGTGTACGTTGCGTGTGTGTATCTGTGTGTGGTGTATCTGCGTGCTGTGTGTGCATCTGCTTGTTGTGTGCTGATCTGTGTGTTTCTGCTGTATCTGTGTGTGTGTGCTATCTGGTGTGTGTGTGTGTGTGTGTATTCTGTGTGTGTGTGTGTATCTGTGCGTGTGTGTGCGTGTGTGTGGTGTGTGTGTGTGTATCTGTTGTTGTGGTGTGTGTATCTGGTTTGGTGTGTGTTGGTGTGTATCTGGGTGTGGCTGTATCGTGTGTGCGTTATCTGTTGGTGTGTTATATGTGGCGTGTGTGATGTGTGTATCTGCGCGCGTGTGTGTATCTGTGCCGTGTGTGTTGTATGTGCGTTCATCTGTGCATGTGTGTGTAATGCGCGTGTGTGTATGCGCGTTGTAGTGTTATATTGCGTGTGTGTATCGTGCGTGTGGTGTATCTGGGTGGTTTGTTGATGTGTATCTGGTGTGTGGTGTATTTGTGCCCATGTGTGTATCGTGTGTGCGTGCGTGTGTGTGTGTGTATCTGTGTGTGTGTGTGTGTGTATCTGTGTGTGTGTGTGTGGTGTGTGTGTGTGTGTGTGTGTGTGTGGTGTGCGTGCCGTGTGTCGTGTGTGTATCACTGTTGCGCGTGTGGCATCCGTCTGTGTGCTTGTTGTATCTGTGCGGGTGTGCGTGGGTGTGTAGTGCGTGTGTGTGGGTATCTGTGCTTGTGTTGTTGTATCTGTGCGTGTGTGTATCTGTGCGTGTGTGTGTGTGTATCTGTGCGTGCGTTTATCTGTGCGTTGTGTGTGTATCTGTCGCGTGTGACATGTGTGCTTGGTGTGTGGTATCTGTGCTGGGCGGGCGTCCGCGCTGTGTGTGTTGGTGTATCGTGCGTGTGTGTGGTGTGCCCGTACGTTTCGCTATCTTCTGCGTGGTGTGTATCTGTGGGTGCTGTGGTGTATCTGTGCGTGTGTGTGTTATTCTGTGCGCGTGTGTGTATCTGTGCGTTTGTGTGTATCTGTGCGCGTGGTGTGTATCTGTGCGTGTGTGCGTGTGTGTGTGTGTATCTGTGTGGTGTGTGTGTGCGTGTGTGTGTGTGTGTGTGTGTGTGTGTATCTCGTGCGCGTGTGTGTGTTGTGTAGTCTCGTGCGTGTGTGTGTGTGTGTTGTGTATCTGTGGGTGTGTCGTGTATCTGTGTCGCGTGTGTGTTGTGTTGTATCGCGACTTGTGTGGTGTGTGTGTGTGTGTGTGTGTGTGTGTGTGTGTGGTGTGTGTGTTGTGTGTGTGTGTGTGTGGTGTGTGGTGTGTTGTGTGGTGGTGTCCCACGTGTGTGTATCCGTGTGTGTGTGTGTATCTGCGTGCGCGTGTGGTGTTCCGTGTGTGTGTGTGTATCTGTGCGTGTGTTGCGTGAGTGTGTGTGGGTGTGTGTGGTGTGTGTGTGTAGGTGTGTGTGTGTGTGTGTGTGTGTGTGTGTGTGTGTGTGTGTGGGTGTGTGTGTGTGTGTGTGTGTGTGTGTGTTTGGTGTGTGTGTCGTGTGTGCTGTGCGTAGTGTGTGTGTGTATCTATGCGCGTGGTGTGTGTGTAAATCTATCTGTGTGTGCTGTGTGTTGTAGTGTGTGGTGTGTGTGTTGTGTGTGTGTGTGTGTGTGTGTGTGTGTGGTGTGGTGTGTGTGTGTTGTGTGTGTGTGTGTGTGTGTGTGTGTGTGTGTGTGGGTGTGTGTGTGTGGTGCGTGTGTGTGTGTGTGTGTGGTGTCTGTGTGTGTGTGTATCTGTGCGCCTCCCGATCGGAGAGAGACGCGAAAACAGGGAAATAGTGGACCTTTGAAAAACTATGAAAACTACAATTAAATGTGACTCATGTTGCAGAGCACATGTCCCAACGCATGTTAATCTCACAGGGCTATCCTCAGGCCTCCTGCAATAAACAGAAACTGACCAGGGCAGGTGAACAACAGAGCATTTTACTGTGAGAGGAAATAATATTGCTCAATTATCTGCACCTTCATTATCTCTGTGTTCTTCAGATAAGTAAGATTAAGTGAATTTAGATGAATAAAAGAATTAATAGCGTATAATGAATTTGCCCCATTGTCTAAAGGCCTTGTTTTTGAAGTATTTTGTCAGATGTATATCATATCACCGCCCTAAATGCCAGAGGCTTCATTTACCTTTATTTGGGATGTTACACATTTTAACTCACTGCAATCACTGCAATAAAGTGGCACTTTTGACATATATCTGAATCTGATCTGTAGCATTTTAATGCATTGGAAGAAAAAAATCGAAAATCGAATCGAAAACTCAAATTTTTCTAAAAAATCTAGATTTTCTTTTCGATGGAGGCAAATATCGCCCAGCCCTACTACAGTTAAATGTATCATGCTTGTTTTTATATATGCTCTCAATTGTGCAGGCAAGAGTTCACGATCATAGAAACTGTAGAATCCTGCACATTGTAACATAGTTTATTCGTTTTTCTTTTCTTTCAAACCACCAAAATTATGCCCCCAAAAAGGGGCCTTTCCACTTAGCCCTTGTCTTCAGTCTGGGTGCCTTCAGTCCTCGACAGTTTTAAAAGAAACGACCTGAAATGTAAAGGCACCCAATGCTTCATCAGAACATGAGGGGGAGGAAACAAAAAAATAATTACCATTTGGGAAGGTGGTCGTCTGAGGGAAAACTTGGATACTCTGTGCTCTGTCTTTGTTTTGCTGAAACTGTGAAAAAAGAAAACATCTTAGGTTAAATGTAGTATTTCTTGTTCATTGTAGATTTGTGAGTAATTATTCAGGTCACTATTATTTAGTCCTAATGTTTCTTGTACTTATTTACTCGTGATTCAAGACAAAGGTTAAGATTGATAGGAATAAATTATAATATATTAATAAAAATTGATAGAAATAAATTATAAATAATAATAAAATTGATAGATAAATTCAAAATATAATGAAATGACGCTTACCTTTTCTTTTCTCGAGTCTGCACTCTGCCACCTTTCTCTTCTTGTCTTGTTTGAGTGAGTTAAAAGCAAATTATATCCCCGCAGAACAACGGCGTTTCAAAGTTCATCCACCACACGCTATTAAACCCATTAAAGTTATATGATAGAGATAATGATATATGTTAATAATCCACAGTGATAAGTGGTGTAAAGTTTGGCTGTGCCTTGGTGGACCTGTTTGTGGGGGGGGGACAAGTCCTCTAAACAAACCTCAGGAAACATTCTCATTTACGGGGAAACACACCACAAATTAATTGAACATGAATAAAGGCGGTCTGTTTTATTTAGATGTTTTTGTTGAGAGCGAGAACCAGAGGTCAACGCAAACGCAAAGTCTGACCTTTAAAGCAGCTTAAAATGTGACACAGGTTTTATGTTCAAACCAGCCTGACATTACAGTAGATACAGGGTTCTATGTTGGCCCTCCCAGCACTGAACCTCTTAGCCCCATGATGAATTTTACGGATTGCCATTTTTGGGGGGATTTTATTGGGCGATGCCGATATGCTCGGCCCGATATTTTTGACGATTTTTCCAATGTCTGTCTAAATTATAATCCTGTAAAAACATAACTCAACTAGCCACTCCAGCACGTGCCGATTTTATTTTCGATACTTTCAGGGATCAAAATTCATAGTTTCTGTCCACTGTTACCATTAGCTGATGCCGTTGCATAGCATACTGTTTGAGCTAAGCATTTGCGCGGTGATCAAAAACAATTGTGGAGTTAAAACTAACTCAGCGATTGAAATTCTCAGGTTCCGTGCCTCAAATGACATACATCAATAGACTGAGGTTTAGTAAAACTTCATCGCCTATTTAACAAAATTGTTACAAAACTAACCAATGTATCACGACTGTTCTTGTTCCCTGAGGCAAGGAGTTGTGGAGGTACTCGTTTTAAGCACTGACTTTACTCTTCTCATGATTATCGGTCGACCTCGAATTATCACACAAATCAGAGACCAAATACACAATGAAGTATCTCAAAATTTGGAAAATGCTGTAAATATGAAATGTAAATATTTTTTACATTTCCAGAAAAACACCTCATTAAGATGAATGATGCAAAAAAACCTGCAGAAAAAGATGCTTTACGTGGGCTTCAATTGTGAGGTTCGGCCCTTGGTGTTCTGCAATGACTAAAATGAATCTCTCAACGATGCAAACTTTGAAAGTATTTCATCTGCACTTTTTGATTCTATTCTTTGTTTCTATCTTCACCATCAGTTGAACTTGAAGTAAGTATGTGTGTGATAAAATAAAGTGATTAAACCTAAAGTTGGTTACTCGTTACTATACAACATTTGGATATGTGTACATCTTAAAGTTAAGATATGTATATTTACACTTACGCTTATACTGTAAGTGGGGTCAGGATTGTGTTAACATTGGCCACCAGCATTATTGAATCCTTTCATAATGAAAACAAATGAAGTAAAAAACAACAACTAACAACTTTGAACTGCTTTTACAGCCCGCACCAGTCTGTTCTTGTGCACTTTGACGCCACTACACTACATTAAACTACACTATTGTAAACTGTAATACAAGTAATGTACAGTAGTGTGTTATCTTTATTCATTTCATTGCGTTTTTTTAAATCAAAGTTCAGGTTATATAATGATTTACCGTCCACGTCGGCCGATTTTAATCAGTTCCCCCTTTCAGCTGATGATAACGAGTGGATACTTTCACATTTGTCTGTGTCAGGGATCAGCAAGCTTGCCGTGCCAGTCAGGGAAGTTCAACAATTATAACACAACTAATGTCACCACTCTGATTTGTCAGGCATTTGAGAGTCAATAGTCAGCAATTTTGGCCATCTCTACACATATCCTAAATGCCTAATTTTGATGCGAAAACATTGAATAAAATCATAGATAATAAGCCTATTCCTTTTGGGCATTGTTGTGTTTCTTTTTTCTCAATGAGTGTTAACAGCTCAAATAAGGAAATAAAATAAAGACAGTGCTGTATAGGCTTGGAAGAAACAAATATGCTATATTAGTGTCTATTATATTTATTAGTTTTAGAAAACATTTACATGTAATTTTTCCTATTGCTGTTCATGACTGTAAAGACACACTATAGACTAATTTCATAAGTATTTTTGTAGATGAGTGTTCGGCGCAACCTAATAGCCACATTTTGCTTATACAAAGGTGTTTTGATGCAGGACTGACACACAGGGATATCAGGCTGTGGCTGTGTCCTGCCACATGCATAATGTCCTTGACCACTCCCATAACGACCCAGACCCTTAACCCTAAAGACACTTCAAATGCCCTTCCCTAAATGAACTGGTCTCAGGTGAACTGAACTGGTCCACTCAGATGCAATGGGGACTTACGTACATGTCATTAAAAGCCTGTATTTTGCATCGACCAAGGATGAGCACCTGCGTTTGCTTCACGGGGAGCGGCTAACAACTCAAAGCATAGAAAATGGCAAAGTTGCCAGTGGCAGCCATACCAGAGTTTGCTGACCTCTGAAGCAGTCAAGCACGGAAGCACTTTTTATTGCCCAGCATTATCTTTCAATTGCAAACATGCCTTTGCCTGCCTTACTTCTCTTTCTTTCTCTTTATCTCCCTCCTTCCTCTCCCTGAATGCACACTAGATAGTAATGCGCTGATTTTGCAGCCTCCATTGTGTTGTATGCAGCATCTAATAATTAGCATTTCCATCGCCGCCGCCTAAATAGTGATATTAGAGGTTTATCTCAACATGCCTTTGTGACATCAGTTTGGCCTCTTTGCTGTATTTCTCTGCAGTTAGTTTATGCACACGTGTTAAAGATAAGGAAGAAATCAGATTATATGAATATCAGATGTATATCAAATTATGCTTCTTACATGTCTTCAATAATCTGAGAACTCCAGACATCAGATTATGATCAGAGTTTTGGTCTTCATGTAAACGTAGCCACTAGGGGTGTTGAAAAATATCGATTCGCCGATATATCGCGATATTACGTCGCGCGATTCTCGTATCGATACAAAAGCGCCCGTATCGATATTTAAACATCTATTTTTGGGGAAATATTCATTTCAGCGTCTCTCTTTGGTCCTGCACTTTTACTCCCGCCCGCTAGATGGCAGCGCACGCGCAGCCCGCTTGAGTAACAGTAGAATTTAGTGAGAGTTAGAGAAACACAGGAAGAGCTTAGCATGGAAAAGAATGAGCTATGAGACGCTACGGGGCTCTTTTAAAACTCTACATTTGGCTTTGGCTTTTACAGCAAAGACAGAGACCTGGATTATTACGAGAGCCACAGCTTTGTGCATATTGCTGAGTGCGTCGCCGCTGCGTTTGGAGAGGATTTATCTTCGTAGCATGGATTTATCTTCTAGCATTTTATTACGGAATTAAACGAAACCGAGGGGAAACTACAGTAAATACAGCATACTCATGTTAAATCTGTGTCTCGCCACTGCAGTACTACGACACAAGTTTAAAAAGAGCCTGCTGTATGTAGTTTCCCCTCTGCTAAAGTTGTGTGCTACTGCTGCGCGTGATGCCCGTGGCATTATGTCCCTGATCTACGAGTGACACCCGTTGTGGAGTAGACACGATTTTAAATGCCCCGTCTGAGTTATTGTATATTTTAATGGATGAAACCCATAATAGTTACTGATCGCCAAGGACTCCCAACTATAGAAATACTAGAAAACGTGCATCCCCAGTAATTGGTTTCATTACTAGGTTTCCAAGAAATCTGTTTTCCGTTTAAAGTTACATAATCACCATAAACACCACAGTCACAAGCACATTAGTGAAAAGCATTTATATCATAAGATGGATAGATCAAATGTATTTGATACAAATCTAATGAAGGTGGACTAGTTTACTGAATAGTTGTTTCCAAAGTAGTAAAAAATAATCGCAATAATCGTCTAGTTCTTCAATATCGGGATATATCGTATCGTATCGTATCGTGACCCTTGTATCGGGATACGTATCGTATCGCCTGAGACTAGGCGATACACACCCCTAGTAGCCACTGAAGTGAGCTCTGCTGGGATTATTTAGAAAGCGTTGATTTTGGCTCGTCCTGTTTTATGCAGAGCACAGACCTATACAAGACTCCTATTAGATCATGAACTGGGGAACTCACTGATAAATATTAAACATGAATATGAGGAAAATCCAACACGCATGGGAAAATTAAATAATGGAAGCCTACGTAACCTATATTATATAGACTACTCTAACTTTCTAAAACAAGGAACTATGATATACTGTATACTCCCGCATATGCTTCAACTATATGTGCCTTGAAACGTTTCCTGGCCCACTGCCTTTGGCATTCCCCTCTCTAATGCGCACAGAGATATTAATAACTACTGTATGTGTCGTTCCCTTTGTATTTTTGAAGAATTAAATACAGGTTGTGCAAGTATCATAGCATAGGTGTTCTATTACTGTGAACGTGAATGAATGTGTTTGATTGAGATTCTGTTGACCATCAGGATTAGGGATGTAACGATTCACTCAAGCCCCGATTCGATTCGATTTCCAATTTAAGTTCCCGATTTCGATTTTTTTCCGATTTTTTTTTTATCTTTAAACTTTTTTTTTAGAAAAGAGTATGAGTCATTCATACCAACGTTTCTTTTGTTTTAACATCTGCATTTTTGTCCTTGTAACAAACTGCAAGTGTCTCAGTAAGAGAACTGTACATTACAAAAATTACAAGACATGAAAATGAACTATAATCATTTTGACATTTTACCAAACCTTTTTTTTTTTTTTTGCAGTTTGAACATAATACTACCATTTACAACTAATTTTACAGTGCAGTTTTTTTCACCCTCGAACGCCTCACAGCCTCCTGTGCAGCCTTTGTAAACATAAGGAGGAAAAGACATGACAGCTCCTGTAGGTATTGGATTATTTGACAAGCGGACATTTGATGAGGATTTCAGCAGAATCAGAGCAGGTTGGTCAGATGTTTGTCAGTTTACGATCTTTGGTAAACTTCTGTCAAATGCTAAACTCTGCGTTAGCCGCTAACGCTAATCTCGTAGCTGCGTCTGCTGCTTCGATGCCTACACGTGTTTGTGTTTACATGGTGTGGAGTGTGTTGGGGGTGAGGCGGGTGGAGGTGTGCAGCTTGTCTTGAGAAAAGTTAACGTCGTTAGAAACAACGAGCTATGTTCCGGTCTATTTCGGTAGCGCAAAATGGAGTAGCTGAGGGTGGCTTTAAAATCGATTCTTTAATTTTTTACATCGATTCACATTTTACGCATATTAAATCGATTTTAAATCGATTTTCGATGAATCGTTACATCCCTAATCAGGATGCAGCATCGTGTTTTGAAATGATTTCTTAAAGGGGGGGTATTATGTAAAATCGACTTTTTCAAGCTTTATATCATGTTATTATGTCATTCCCTCATTAAACACATGCCTGGAGTGTTGCCTTGGCTCATTCACATATTTTTGAGTAATCAGTAAAAACGTAGACGGCAGCCATTTTAGGTGTAGCTATGCCTCAGTCCTCCTAGGAACGCCCCCACCTCCTGGAGACGCCTCTGGACCTTTCGTCACCAGCCAAGCCACCAACCACTGCTCCTCAGCTCAGCAGAGCCCCCTCCCCGCACAGTAGTGTTGTTTAGATGCCACAGCAGTGTGCTGAAGGGGGCGTGTCGGAAAGCTTCTTAAAGAGACAGAGGCCTATTTCAAGACGTTCAGTACAGCCATTTTGAGAGAGCATTTTATTCAAGGCAGTTATTTTAATTTACTGCATATACAGACCAACAGAAGGTTACGTCATCATTGTAGTATGCTATAGACTGGTGCTATGTGATTGAAAAAAGCATAATACCCCCTCTTTAACCAAAATTGTATTGTGGTTTAGTGACACTGCTTTGGTGTGACATGGACAGCGCCCCCCTCAGGTGTATGGATAAAGTTTTGTTGTGTCTGTGTTGACTGTCCCCGCTGTGGCCTGGAGCATCTCACTTCTGTTTTCTATTACTCCAAACACAAATCAATACACATTTCATTTTCTAGATTTAAAAAAAACCCATCATGGTGGCTTTGGATTAATGTCCCTGTGTCGGCAAGACTTTGGGCGATAACTCCATGTGAGGTTTACAATTGGAAACAAGACACATACAGACACTTTGACTAGTATCATAAAGTAAATATAGTGTGGTATATGCCAGAAACTGTAGCCTAACTTCAACAGGCTGTTTGCTTTCATTTTCTGATACTAAAAATAAATTATAATAATAGTGTTGTCTGTAGCTAAAGTCACTATGTTGATCAAAAAGGAAACTTTGGACCACAGAATTATTGATTACTTGGTTTTATTCATGCATTTATTGTACATTTGTGAATACATACATTTGTGAATCAGTCTATGAATCTGATTCTAGTTTTTAATCTAAAAGTTCAGAGTATCACCACATGACATCAGCAGGTGGAAGAGTTGGTGTTAAAGGGACTAGATGCAAGTTTGTCATTTTTATACTCACTACTGCCACCTCAGGTCTTATGCGTAACTGCAGTCTCTATATTAAGCTCGTGCATGGCGGCAATTCGGACCTGAATGAACACCTTTTGAGTGACAGTGCAGGATTTTAGAGGCAGTTGTGGTGAACAGGTCTGGGCTCATTCTACACATTAGGACATTACTGGAACATGTAGGGGGAGGAAAATATTTAATTTTAACATGTTTAAACGCTTTAGTTCCATTTGTCATTATCATTATCATTATTAAAAGAATCTCAGAAATAGATTTTTAACAGTTTATGCAGCCATCGACACTCTAGAATTACCAACATGTACAGCAGATCAAAAATGTACTGAGGAAAATAATGTACTGATTTCCCTCTAATGACAGTAAAACATTGTTTTGTTTTTATTTATAACATAACTACTGCAAGCTAACTTTTCATGAAGTAATGGGCTGCACCTTTGTGCCTGTCTTCAATTTGGCTTTTCATCATCTGCATTTCTTGATCTTCTCCTCATCTTTCACCTTGCTCAGCAGGTAGTCCAGATGGACATAGGTGGACACTGCATCTGTGTTCAGTGCGATCTTATCCAGCTGGTCAATGGCTTCAAAAGCGCCGTCGAGGCACTGGTCTTTGTCTTGCTGAAGTCGTTTGGTTTGTTCTTGCAGGAACCCCACCAGAGTGTGCTGGATCCTAGTCTCGCCCACCGTTTTGTCATACTTCTTCTTCATATCTCGAAGGGCCACTTTCACTGTTCTGGTCTTGGTCACATATCTCCACTTCCCATGGATATGATGTTCTGCAGCGCATTTTCCAGAACATACCGTGCACTTCCCATTTTTCATGATCACACAGTCTGATGGTTCTTTGCCAAAATAGCACATATTATGGCAGGTCTCTTGGCAATTGTTACAAATGAGAGCTTTGTTGGACCACATACCTTCTATCTTTTCTTTTCCTTGTAACTTTCACATTTTTCATAGATGTAGTTGGGTGTTGCAATTCTTCTTGGAGTTTCTTCAATTGCTCGCTGTTCTTTGACACTGCCCTCTGATTGCTTTCAAGGTGTGTGACACGTTCTTCAAAGTTTTCAATGCAGGCTGTCAATCTTTTTCTCTCCTTCATTACCTCTGCCGTTTTCTCAAGAGACTGAGGTTGAGTTTTTTCCAGAAATTCTGTGAAATCTACCATACCATCTGCACTTGTTTCGAATGCGTTTCGTTGAGCTCTTTCTGCATTCCTTGTCCGGCCGATCTGCTCCTTTTGGCGGTGTTTAAACAGGAAGTAGATTGGTTCATTTGACTCATTTTTGGCGTATTTTAACTGAGCTTGCTCCAGACCTTGGAGAGCATTTTTTGGTTCTGCCCCGTCTGAGTGAGTGAGCAGTGCCACGATGTTCTTCTCCATGTCTTTGCCAAAGATGGATGTGACTGAGTTGAAGATATAGGCCATTCTCTCATCAATTCTGTTCTCTGTTGCCTTCAGGACCAACCCCACGACATTGATGAAGTCCACTCCTTCAGGGGCACAGAACAGTTCCTGGAGTTTTTTGGTGATAATATCGTCATATTCTATGCCTCTGGTGTCTCCATATCCCGGAGTGTCGATGATGGTCAGGGAGTAAGGAACAATTGTTCCTTCAAAGCCAAAGACTTCATAAACTGACACCTCAGAGGTCTGGCTCTCAGATTCAGGCCGGTCTTTCTCATCTGTGATGATCTCAAACCAAACTTTGTCTTCAAACTTCACCCCCATCACAAAGTTGACCAATGCGTTGATCAGAGTGGACTTCCCTGTTCCTGTTGCTCCCACCAGGAGGATGATTTTGTTTGGGTAATTCGGATTACGCTTTCCCAGAGTAAATCTCTTCAGTTGAGATTCTTGATCTGACAGTTTGTCCAGATTCACTCTGTCTAGTTTCAGTTGATAACACGCAGGAGGTCCTTCAGACAGTTTGGTGCTTTCTGTGATGTACTTTGAGAAATCATTGTCCCTGTTGAATAAAAAGGAACATGTTTAGACATACTCTGAATAAAAGCAAACATAACATCCCAAAAAGTGACTTTGAATATTTATTTCATTATGTAAATCCTTTTTACTCAAGGTTACAAATGCATCTAGACACCAGTCTCACTATTTGCAATAGTGAGAGACAGGGCAGTTTGTTGTCCCCTGTGCTCTTTAACTTTTATATGGATGGCCTGTCCAGACAGTTGAATTTGTGCAAAACTGTTTTTTTTGGTTAGAGGTGCTTTAATCAATCACTCAATATATGCTGACGACCTGGTGGTGTTACACTAATTACACTAAAAGTGTAATTATGATCTGTCGTACAAAGGAGGACAGATCATTGAAGTTTCCTGACTTTAAGTATGGGCCACTAACGTAAGATTAGGGAGATAATGTGAAAACACAACTTTATATAAAAACTACAAACTATCAAAATCAAAGTTGTTACTGATCTTTGACATATACCCAAGGGTGTTTTAACATTTAAATCCAAATTCTGCCCAAACTATCTTTTTATAATGGAAAATGAGCCACTTTGTGTGTTAATTGTTTGGTCTTTTTTTTTTTGTAATTGGCTGTAAATAGTAACATATTTTGATATTTTTTAAACTTTGGTAGTTTTGTGCAGAACTGATGTGGATTAAAATAATTATGTGAAAAAGGTTGACATTTTTTTCATTTACAATATTTTTACAGCCATCAAAAAAGTGGCATAGAATGCCACTAACATGAGATTAGGGAGGAAATGTGAAAACTCAACTTTACATAAAAAATAAAAAATACAGAAAATCAAAGTTGTTACTGATCTTTGACATACCCAAGGGTGTTTTCAAATGTAAATCCAATTACTGTCCAAAATCACTTTTATTTGAAAATTAAAAATTGTGTGTGTTCATTTTTTGTATTTTGTTTTTAAATTGGCTATGAAATAGTAAAATATTTTATATTTTTTTCAAACGTTAGTAGTTTTGTGCAGAACTGAAGTGGATTAACATAATTATGTAAAAAAAAAAGTTTGAAAAAATATTACAATATTTTTACAGCCGTCAAAAAAGTGGCACAAAAAGATGACACAAGGGTTAAGCTCTCTGGGAACTCTGAATGTGTGTGACATGTGTGTTACATGGAAATGTTCTGCTTTGTACAGGTGAAATTACACCGCACATCTGTGCGGTGTAATTTCACGGACTGTTATAAAAAGTCCAGCTTCCAGAGACTTACAGTTGCATACAATGATGCGTTCGTATTTTATTTATAAAAGCCCTGATGGACAAGTGCCAGTGAACTCTTCATGTCTAATCGAGTAAACGCTTTGCGTCCTGTCTTGAGAAACCTGATGTTTAAATGTATGAGTCGCCTGAATGATTAAAAAAAAAAATTGTACTAATTTCTGTTTGTACGTTACACCTCTCAGCTGTGGAAACATTGGTATGACTGCCTCTTGAAAGTTTATAGGTTTTTTATCGGTTTGTATTTTGGTCTGGACCATGAGTCTGTAATAAAGGTTATCTAATCTAATCGTTATCTATCACAGTAAATTGAGTTGAGTGAGACATCTGAGGTAATGCTGCACAAGTCCTTTTTTTTTTTTCTCTCTATTCATTTGACAGGGACGTTGCACAACAAATGTGTTGCACAAACCAGAGATAGCTACAAGCTAATTTTCATCTGTAGTCCCTGGGCAGAGGCAAAGTGACAGCAGGTTTATACAGTGGCCAATGAGCATTCTTACTTAAGACCATTCACAATATAAAATACAGATAAAGCTCCAGCACAAGGATCATTTCAACAAACATTCAGATGCAATATTTACAGTATTTACACTTGCAATTACAAATATCTACAGTTTAAAAAAAAAAAAAGATTGTGCCTTCATACATTCTTAACAATCCCCCGATTAACCAGTTTTTGCTAATGATCACAAATCTGACCGTCTTTAACCACTTCTTCAGGTTAAGTTTAAACTGTTGTAAGGTACTACTCTCTCGAACAGTTAATGGCAACGAGTTCCACATCCCTGCAGCTTTCACAGAGAAGCTTCTGTCCAAAGGTGGAGGATCTAAAGTTTACAGAACAGTCTCCTCTGGAGGAAGCTCGCGTTGTTCTACGTCCTGCCTCGTCACAAGATTTCACAAACATTCTCAGGGGCTGTGGGGCCAAATCATGAAGAATTTTAAATACTAAACTGACATTCGAAAACAAAATGAAATTTTCAAACGTTAATAATTTATATTTCTTCACAATGTTACAGTAGTGGTACGAAACAGGATTGTTATCTAATATTTTGAGTGCCTGTTTGTACAGGCTTTGAAGCGGCTGTAACACAGTGTTGGTTGATAGAGACCAAGTTGTAATGCAATATGTAAGATGTGAAAATATCATCGCTGCATGTAAAGCTTTGCTGCATCTGTGCTCATTTGAGGGCGAATATATCTGAACTGCACTAAATTAAATTTGACAGTTTTTATCAGTTTTGAAACATGCTTCTTAAATGACAGTGTCCTGTCCAACACTACGCCTAAGTACTTGACAGACTCTGCTTCGAGAATTCTTGTTCCTTTTACAATAATTTCCGGTGCAGATTCTTTATATTCTTACAAAGCCATTTTAAGATTTGATTATGTGTTCTAAGCCTGTCGATGTGAAGAAGGTTGATAACTTGAGATGTTGGTTCAATTTGTCTACATGATGCTCTTATGTGAAATGCACCAGTCCCACATGAAGAAAAAGAATCCCACAATATAATGCTAATACCACTGCACTTATTTTGAACTACTGAATTATCCATTTTCTGGGTGTGATTCATTGATTCAAGTCATTTACCCTCTGTCTCCGGAAATCGTCAGACGTTCAATATCCTGCAGAAGGAAAACAAAGCAAATTAGGCCTGTACGGAAACAATCAGAAAGGACAATGACCAATATCAGGAAAACCTACAAGACTCATCATACAGTATGAATGCTCAAGGTGCATATTGTTATCAGAAAGAAAGAGATCTGCCTCGCTCTACTGCTTTTGAGAGTTTACATTGATAATTTACTTAAATTAACTGTTGACATGAGAGTAGTAGTAAGTTAGAGCATATACTGCAAATTGTGCACAAAATAGAATCTCTGTCGCTGAAAAGATTTGGAACAGAAAATTAACATACAACAAATAAGCTAATTCAAGTACAACATGATCATGCTAAACAATTTTGAGGCAGGCCAAGGAACTTCCAGAACAAAATACATGTCCAGAATGTTTGTGCAATAATTAAATAGGTGATGATATTACTATCCAGTGGTGGCACACTCAGAAGAGATGAAGTAAGTTGGCAACCTCTGCACCATGGGTGCATACCAAGCAAATGTCACTGGAGCAAAGAACCTTATAATAATTATGACATTATCTGCCAGTAAATGGTTATTACGTTATCGGCTTATTACATTTTGAAACTGCCCAGATTTATGAAGTTATCGACTCCTACAAACCTATTCATTTGAGGCCATTTTGATTTAAACTTCAAAACTTGGACCTAGGTGAGGTTTCATGCTGTGCTTGCTCTTAGATCTTCTTAGAGGGACTTGTACGTTAGGTTAGGTTGCTTTATTTGTACCCGTAGGTAAATTTGTCTTTCAATTCTGAGAAAAACTAACATTAACATTAAAACACATTATACAAAGATAAACATCACATACATGTAGGGCTGGGCCAAAAATCTATTTCATTGATTTATCGATTTTGTAGCTTAAAACGATTTTTATTTTGCAAACTCGAGTTTTTTTTCCACCACAGTTTTTTCGGACTTTTTCGCATTTGGTCCTTGTGGGTTACCGTAGCGCGGTGTGAGACAGCCTCCTCCCCCGCGTAACACCGTCAAAACAACAACATGCGCGACGGAAAGCGATTACAGAGATTAAGAATCTAATGATATGAATGAAGTATGTCCCTTGAGTTGCTCATATTTGCGAGGAAAAGGCTCAGGATTTGCATCTTGGATGAACTCCGACAAGTTGCACCACTGCCTTGCTACACACTAAAAATGCTGGGTTATTTTAACAACCCAACTGCTGGGTTATGGCTGTTGGGTCATTTTGTTGGGTTATTTTCATAGAGTTGGGTTGTTTTTTTCCTACCCAGCAGGTTGGGTCAAAACCACTGAGCTCAACTGTCAGCAGCGGCCATTACTGCTCCTCCACCTCCTCCGATTGAAACTGCTCATAAAGGTATTTATACATGTTTTTATTTGATTACTCTGTCATAAAGAGTCAGTATTTATCCAAATGAAACTGATTAGGCACAAATAATTAATCAATTTGGTTTTGGCTTTGTGTTTCCCTAACACCTTGTTAGCATCTGTCATAGAAGAGAAAGGGTTAAAGTCACGTCTTTTGGACGAGCTGTAGCTAAAAAACGATTCGACACAGAGGTGTGTAGTTAAATAATCCTGACAGAGGACACTTCACTCTCTGTCCCAGTTTTTATTTCGTGTTGATAGGACAAGTATTGACTGAAATAATGAGGGCTAAAGGTAGTTAAAATAATCGGTTATGATATCCTATTTAATATAATGCGCGCGACAACCGTTAGCTAATGCTAACGCTAATGCTAATGCTAACGCGAACTCTTTCTTAAACAGTGTTTGTCAGTGTCTTATCTCTGCTGTTGTTTCTTACATAATGCCTTTAGTTATTTAATATGGTTAAAAGGATGATGAGCAGCAGCAGTAGAGGAGAGAAGGAGAGGCTCAGATGAGAAACAGAGAAAAGTGTTAACAGTTTTCAGTTAGGATATTTTAAAGCCTCTGTCCTGTGTGTTTCAGACCAACTTTACCCTCTCCATCTGGGACCTCCAGAGCTGATAAATGCCACTAAAGCTTTACAGGTAAGCAGCAGTTTTATAATGATCAGAAATGTTTTATTCTCTGTTTAATTCATTTGCTAAAATACAAACTTATGTTAATGGGTGTCCTACAGAAAACAAACTCTCCTGAGCTCTTCCACTGTCTGTCTGAAGATCATCATCTGCATCACTGGACACCAGTCCCAGTAAGTGCAGTATATTTTTTTACAAAATATATAACATGACCCTTTATAGTTTTAGACCAAACACAAATGTAATGTTTCTCTTCCAGTGGAATCTCCAGCTCAGTGGAAGTGTCCGCCTGCCTCTGAGACGATGCCTCTGTCACTTCACCAAGGTAAGATCTTACATTATACTGTCACTGTCTTATGGGAAGGTTGGTGTCCCTGGTGGAGTAATGGTTACCAGGTATTGGATTTCATCTGTGACAATGTCTCTCTTTATTTCCACAGTGGTCTCTGCTGCTGTAGACTGCAGTGTCCTCAGCCCTGTCCCTGCTCTGTCTCCTGCTGCAGTGTCCCCAGCCCTGTCTCCTGCTTCAGACTGAACTTTTCCCAGCCCTGTCCCTGCTGTGACTGAACTGTCCACAGCCCTGTCTCTGACTCTGAAAAAGGACCACTTCACCAAAATACAGCAAGTACTAAGTAATATGGACAATGGGGGAATTTCCTTAGGCTTGTTAACAACCAAATTAATTATTTGCTGCTGATGATGTTGTGTTAAACAATTATGTTCTGCTTTTGTAAGAAATAAAGTTTCTAAAACAGCACTGGGGTGATCATTACGAATTAACCCAATCATTGGGTAAAATTAAGAATAAACAACCCAACGGTGGGTTAAAATAATAACCCAACAGTTGGGTCAAAATAACCCAACGCTGGGTCGGACCAACTTTGACCCAACATTGGGTTAAAAGTTGGGTTACTTTTAACCCAGCATTTTTAGTGTGTAGCTAGCTAACTTTCCTAACTTTTAGCCTGACGCTAACAACACGATGAAGAAAACCACAATGCAAACGCGGTTTAAGGCTAATAATAATATCCTTCTGATCTGGAGCGCTCACGTGAAGTCTCAGGACAAACTCATATACGTACTTCTCTCCCCCTCTCTCTGTCCCTCCTGCGTGTGTGTGTATCTGTGTGTGTGTGTGTATCTGTGCGTGTGTGTATCTGTGTGTGTGTATATGTGCGTGTGTGTATCTGTGCGTGTGTGTATCTGTGCGTGTGTGTATCTGTGTGTGTGTGTATCTGTGTGTGTGTGTGTATATGTGCGTGTGTGTATCTGTGCGTGTGTGTATCTGTGCGTGTGTGTATCTGTGTGTGTATCTGTGCGTGTGTGTATCTGTGCGTGTGTGTATCTGTGCGTGTGTGTATCTGTGTGTGTGTGTATCTGTGTGTGTGTGTATGTGTATCTGTGCGTGTGTGTATCTGTGTGTGTGTGTGTGTGTGTGTGTGTTGTATCTGTGCGTGTGTGTATCTGTGTGTGTGTGTGTGTGTGTGTGTATCTGTGCGTGTGTGTATCTGTGTGTGTGTGTATATGTGCGTGTGTATCTGTGTGTGTGTGTGTGTGTGTGTGTGTGTATCTGTGCGTGTGTGTATCTGTGTGTGTGTGTGTGTGTGTGTATCTGTGCGTGTGTGTATCTGTGTGTGTGTGTATATGTGCGTGTGTGTATGTGTTTGTGTGTGTATCTGTGTGTGTGTGTATATGTGCGTGTGTGTATGTGTTTGTGTGTGTATCTGTGTGTGTGTGTATCTGTGTGTGTGTGTATGTGTATCTGTGCGTGTGTGTATCTGTGCGTGTGTGTGTGTGTGTGTGTGTGTGTGTATCTGTGTGTGTGTGTGTATGTGTATCTGTGTGCGTGTGTGTGTGTGTGTGTGTGTGTGTGTGTATCTGTGTGCGCGTGTGTGTGTGTGTGTGTGTCTGTGTGTGTGTGTGTATCTGTGCGTGTGTGTGTGTGTGTGTGTGTATCTGTGTGCGCGTGTGGTGTGTGTATCTGTGCGTGTGTGCGTGTGTGTGTGTGTGTGTATCTGTGCGTGTGCGTGTGTGGTGTGTGTGTGTGTGTGTGTGTCTGTGTGTGTGTGTATCTGTGCGCCTGCCCCGATCGGGAGAGAGACGCGAGAAACAGGGAAATAGTGGATCCTTTTGAAAACTATGAAAACTACAATAAATGTGACTCATGTTGCAGAGGCACATGTCCCAAACGCGTTAATACTCACAGGTCTATCCTCAGGCTCCTGACAATAAAACATGTAAACTGCACAAATATAATAATAATGATAAATAAACCCGAATTAAATTATATTAAGGATGGTATTGACAACTGGGAAGTAGCAAGATCTCAGAATATAATATGTATTAATGCACCTTTAATAATGATAATTAATGATAATTAAACCCAAATTAAATTATATTGAGGATAGTAATGACAACTGGGAAGTAGCAAGATCTCAGAGTATAATATGTATGAATGCACCTTTATAACATAAAAGTAGCACATTCTTTTGTTCTTTATTTTGCTGTTGTTTTTGTCTTATTCTTCATCATTTATTGTTACTTTGCCCTATGTTCCTTTGTTTATGATTTGCTACCTTGTAAATATTAAATGTAATGTTACTATTTTTATTTTGGGGTGGGCGCTTATAAGCCTTTGGCTTCAGCCCACTCCCTTTGAGCAGGTTAACTGCTCAAACAAATAAATAAACTAAACTAAACAGAGGCAGGTGAACTTACAAGAGCATTTTACTGTGATGGAAATGAAATAATATTGCTACAATTATCTGCACCTTCATCTGATCTTCTGTTCTTAAATAGCTGTATAATGAATTTGCCCCATTGTCTAAAGGCTTTGTTTTTGAAGTATTTTGTCAGATGTATATCATATCACCCTGCCCTAATGCCAGAGGCTCATTTACTTTTTATTTTGGGATTGTTTTACACATTTTAACTCTTGAGGACAATCACTGCAATAAAGTGGCACTTTTGACAATATATCTGAATCTGATCTGTAGTCATTTTTAAGTGCATTGGAAGAAAAAAAATCGAAAATCGAATCGAAACTCGAATTTTTCTTTAAAAAATCTGAGATTTTCTTTTCAGGCAAAATCGCCCAGCCCTACATACATGTTTAAATGTATCATGCTTGTTTTATATATGCTCTCAATTGTGCAGCAGGAGTTCACGATCATAGGAAACTTGTAGAATCCTTGCACATGTTGTGAACATAGTGTTATTTCTTTTTTTCTTTCAAACCACAAAATGTATGCAGTCCTGCCACTTAGCCCTTGTCTTTCAGTCTGGGTGCCTTCAGTCCTCGACAGTTTTAAAGAAACGACTGAAATGTAAAGGCACCCACATCTTCATCAGAACATGGAGGGGGAAACAAAAACAATATTACCATTTTGGGAAGGTTGGTCGTCTGAGGGAAAACTTGGATACTCTGTGCTCTGTCTTTGTTTTGCTGAAACTGTGAAAAAAGAAAACATCTTAGGTTTAATGTAGTATTTTTTTGTTCATGTATGCATTTGGTTGAGTAATTATTCAGGTCACTATTATTTAGTCCTAATGTTTCTTGTACTTATTTACTCGTGATCAAGACAAAAGTTAAAGATTGATAGGAATAAATTATAATATATAATAAATGGCCTTACCTTTTCTTTTCTGCGAGTCTGCACTCTGCACCTTTCTCTTCTTGTCTTGTCTTGAGTGAGTTTAAAAGCAAATTTATATCCTCCGGCAGAGACATGGGCGTGTTCAAAGTTCATCCACATCCGCAATTAAACCCAATAAAGTTTATATGATAGAGATAATGAATATATTGTTTAATTATCCACAGTGATAAAGTGGTGGTAAAGTTTGGCTGTGCCTTGGTGGACCTGTTTGTGGGGGGGGGACAAGTCAGCGCAGCGGTGCCTCCGTCCTCTAAACTTCAGGAACATTCGTCATTTACGGAAACACACCACAAATGATATTGATGACATGGAAAATGGCGGCTGTTTTAATGAGATGTTTTTGTTGAGAGAGAGAACAGGGGTTCTATGTTGGCCATCCAGCACTGAACCTCTAGCCCCCATGATGATTTCTAAGGCCGATGCCGATTTATTTGGTGGGATTTTTTATTGGGCGATGCCGATATGCTCGGCCGATATTTTTGACCGATTTTTCCAAATGTCTGGTCTAAATTATAATATTGTAAAAACGTAACCTACTTGGCCACTGCAGCAGTGACCGATTTTATTTCGATACTTGAGGTGATTAAATCGCCGTTTCTGTTCCAGCTTGGATTAGCATTAGCATGCTCGCATTAGCATTAGCATACTGTTGCTAGCTGAGGCATTTTGCGCGGTGATCAAAACAATTGTGGAGGTTAAAACTAACTCAGCGATTGAATTCTCCAGGTTCCGTGCTTCAAAATGACATACATGTCAATATGGACTGAGGTTTAGTAAAACTTATAGCCTATTTAACAAACTTGTACAGTAACTAACCAATTTGTATCACGATGTTTCTCTGGTCCCCTGAGGCAAGGGAGTTGTGGCAGGACTTGTTTTAAAGCACTGACTTTACTCTTTGCAATATATCGGTCGACCTCTAATTATCACACAAATCAGGGACCAAATACACAATGAAGTATCTCAAAATTTGGAAAATGCTGTAAATATTTTTTACATTTCCAGGAAAAACACCCATTGAAAAACCTGCAGAAAAAGATGCTTTACGTGGGCTTCAATTGTGAGGTTCGGCCTTTGGTGTTCTGGCAATGACTAAAATGAATCTCTCAACGATGCAAACTTTGAAAGTATTTCATCTGCACTTTTTGATTCTATTCTTTGTTTCTATCTTCACCATCAGTTGAACTTGAAGTAAATATGTGTGTGATAAAATAAAGTGATTAAACCTAAAGTTGGTTACTCGTTACTATACAACATTTGGATATGTGTACATCTTAAAGTTAAGATATGTATATTTACACTTACGCTTATACTGTAAGTGGGGTCAGGATTGTGTTAACATTGGCCACCAGCATTATTGAATCCTTTCATAATGAAAACAAATGAAGTAAAAAAAAAAACAACTACTGTAACAACTTTGAACTGCTTTTACAGCCCGCACCAGTCTGTTCTTGTGCACTTTGACGCCGCTACACTACATTAAACTACACTATGTAAAACTGTAATACAAGTAATGTACAGTAGTGTGTTATCTTTATTCATTTCATTGCGTTTTTTTAAATCAAAGTTCAGGTTATATAATGATTTACCGTCCACGTCGGCCGATTTTAATCAGTTCCCCCTTTCAGCTGATGATAACGAGTGGATACTTTCACATTTGTCTGTGTCAGGGATCAGCAAGCTTGCCGTGCCAGTCAGGGAAGTTCAACAATTATAACACAACTAATGTCACCACTCTGATTTGTCAGGCATTTGAGAGTCAATAGTCAGCAATTTTGGCCATCTCTACACATATCCTAAATGCCTAATTTTGATGCGAAAACATTGAATAAAATCATAGATAATAAGCCTACTCCTTTTGGGCATTGTTGTGTTTTCTTTTTTCTCAATGAGTGTTAACAGCTCAAATAAGGAAATAAATAAAGACAGTGCTGTATAGGCGTGGAAGAAACAAATATGCTATATTAGTGTCTATTATATTTATTAGTTTTAGAAAACATTTACATGTAATTTTTCCTATTGCTGTTCATGACTGTAAAAGACACACTATAGACTAATTTCATAAGTATTTTTGTAGATGAGTGTTCGGCGCAACCTAATAGCCACAGTTTGCATATACAAAGGTGTTTTGATGCAGGACTGACGCACAGGGATATCAGGCTGTGGCTGTGTCCTGCCACATGCATAATGTCCTTGACCACTCCCATAACGACCCAGACCCTTTACCCTAAAGACACTTCAAATGCCCTTCCCTAAATGAACTGGTCTCAGGTGAACTGAACTGGTCCGCTCAGATGCAATGGGGACTTACGTACATGTCATTAAAAGCCTGTATTTTGCATCGACCAAGGATGAGCACCTGTGTTTGCTTCACGGGGAGCGGCTAACAACTCAAAGCATAGAAAATGGCAAAGTGCCAGTGGCAGCCATACCAGAGTTTGCTGACCCCTGAAGCAGTCAAGCACGGAAGCACTTTTTAATGTAAGCACTTTTATTGCCCAACATTATCTTTCAATTGCACTCAGTTTATCTCAACATGCCTTTGCCTGCCTTACTTTCTCTTTCTTTCTCTTTATCTCCCTCCCCTCCTCCCTCCTTCCTCTCCCTGAATGCACACTAGATAGTAATGCGCTGATTTTGCAGCCTCCATTGTGTTGTATGCAGCCAGGGGTGCCGCCAGAAATTCTGGGCCCTATGGAAACAAAAATTTCTGGGCCCCCAACATTTTTTACAGATAAAATGTAACCCAATAAACATGCCCTGTATACTTTAAAAAAGATACTTAGCATATTGCATAGTTAAAATGTCTGATGAGTAAAAGCCTACAAAAACAAGAAAAAACTATGGAAATATGTACTTGTTTACATAAAAGGAGAATATTTATTATCTCAATTGCAATTGCAAACACAACAGATCATAATGTACACATATTGACATATACTTTATGTGAACAAGCTTTAACTGGGTCCAACTGCTCAATCAGGAAACATCAGCTAGAACTAACCCATAACTAAATCAGTCCAAGACTCAAAATCAAGACACACCAGGAGTAATGCCAGGCCTAAACCAGTCCAGGACTAAACAAGTACTGAACCAGACATAAACTGTTTGTTATCCAGGTCAGGGTTTCCGTTAGCCGGTGTGAAAAGCAAATGGCCGGTAAAAATGATTTGGCCGACGGTAAAAAAATAAAAATAAAAAAAATATGGAGAGAATATAGAAAAATATATTAACATTTGACCTAAGCCAGTGACTAACATGACAAAGTGTTTTCGAGACAGGCCTAAATATTAAAAAATGTTCAATATTTCTATCCATAAAAGTTTCGACTTACGCTCTTAGCCCATTTTACGAAGCGCAGTTGAAGCGCCTTCATCGCTCTCTGGATATGTTACGCTTTTTCTTCGTGGTTCTTCACATTTTCCAAGAAAACGGCGAACTACAGGTACATTTACTTTTATAAAAGTGTGTTAAGAACTCAACAGCTAATACTTTTGATTAGGATATTCTTTAAACTCGTGTGTTCAGTCAGACTGACGCGCAGTCCCACAGCGGCTCTTCCTGGGAGAGTGGCCGGGTTTAGAGGCGCTTCCCTCGGTCAGTCTGCGCAGACGCCTCGGTTTAGTCACCGGTGTTGGAGCCGCTCATGAGTGTGTCAGAGCTGGGTCCGGGGCGCATCGCTTGAAAGTGACTTTTGGTGACTTTAGCATTATCGATTTGTCCCGCCAGAATATTTTAGCGGTTAGAGACGTTGCTAATGTTACACCTGAAGCCACGTTAAAGCACGGAATGGCATCCTACAGCCCAGCCCTCGTGTGTGCAGCTGATGTGCGGTCAGATCTGGACAGCGTTCGGGTCATAGATTCCTTCTGTCAAGCGGGTACATCCGCGTGGCACCTGCTGCCTCTATCGTCTCCACGCGCACAACTTTATGTTGGATTTGAGTTGTTGTTATATTTTTCTCCCGTCATTCTTTCATTAGAAATAGCCGTGTTTTGGACTCACTAAAGCACTCGTGTAGCGCTCGGTCTAAATAAGCCACATTCATTATAGGCTACTGTATATATTTTAATGGCCGGTAATTCTTGTGAATGGCCGACATTTTACAACCCAGCCAGCCAAAGTGGCCAACAAAAAAAAAGTCTAACGGAACCTCTGATCCAGGTATAACAAAGTTATGTTCAACATCACTTTATAATGGCCCAGCGGCGTGCCTTTCTGCTGGCAAAATCATGTATCAAATCATCAAAGTTCAGCTTTCTTGCCAGTTTGCTTTCAATGGATAGTATGACAAGGTGACAAAGTCTGTCCTGCAACATAGCAGACCTAAGATAATTTTTAATCAGTTTCAGCTTACTGAATGCTCTCTCGCCACCAGCAACGGTCACAGGCAATGTGCAAAATATTCGCAAAACTATGCAGACCTGCCCAAAAATACTCTGCAGCTGCATCTTGTAATTTTGAAGCGTGTAGATTACTTTTTGTTTAGTAAAGTTATCATCATGTGGAGAACACAGTAGATAAGACGTGCTTAGAGCCTTCAATCTTCGTGAAGTTTTGCGCTCAGGCTCACCTTGTTTGGCTGAGACGGGGACGGGGCCGCGGGGGAAGGAGGACGTGGGTGTGCAGCGGCCGCTGAATCTGTGTCTACGAGACATGATAACCCGGAGACAGCAGAGATGTTATTATTGTTGGATGTAAATCATAATTCAGTAATTATTTTACTAAGCTAGCTAGATAAAAGCAGGTCATGTAGCAACAAAAATACGTAAGTCTGAAAGTTTTGGAATACAGGAATAGGGCAAGCTACCTTTCTTTTTGAAAAACTGTGTGACATACTGTCGACTTCAGCGTTCTCGGTCTTCTCTTTCCTTCTTTTCTTTCCGTTTTTGATGCCCTGACTTTTGATGTGACATGCCTGCGTGTGTCACTATCTGCACCGCATCATAACAAATGCAATAAGCAAGAGACGCTACGCTAGCGAGCGTAGCTCGGACAGCGCAGGTGGAATGAACCATTGTGAGGGGGAGGGGTGTGACTTAAACAGTAAATACATTATTTGTTTGTTAAATATTAAATCTATGGTCAAAACGGACAAAATACACATTAAGTGTATGAGGGGCCCTAGCACATTTAACGTATGTATAAGAAATAAGAAAAGAAAAAGAGGGTCTGCTCTTCTGGGCCCTTCATCAGCCTGGGCCCTTAGAATCGTCCTAACCTTCCACCCGTTTACGGCGCCCTTGTATGCAGCATCTAATAATTAGCATTTCCATCGCCGCCGCCTAAATAGTGATATTAGAGGTTTATCTCAACATGCCTTTGTGACATCAGTTTGGCCTCTTTGCTGTATTTCTCTGCAGTTAGTTTATGCACACGTGTTAAAGATAAGGAAGAAATCAGATTATATGAATATCAGATGTATATCAATTATGCTTCTTACATGTCTTCAATAATCTGAGAACTCCAGACATCAGATTATGATCAGAGTTTTGGTCTTCATGTAAACGTAGCCACTGAAGTGAGCTCTGCTGGGATTATTTAGAAAGCGTTGATTTTGGCTCGTCCTGTTTTATGCAGAGCACAGACCTATACAAGACTCCTATCATCATGAACTGGGGAACTCACTGATAAATATTAAAGTGATAGTCTGGAAGTTGTCAGAAAGAGAGAGAGAGAGGGTCTCTTTTTGAAAAAAAAAACGTCTCAAGCTCCCTCCCCCTCCCTTCCTGATTTGTCTTGGAAGCCACGCCTGTTTACCCGTGCACGCGCGAGGTCAAGAGGCCAAGAAGAGAGGATGAGAGACATTACGGTGACGGTGTCAACAATGGAATTATCCCAGGTTAGGATACATTTTATGTTTGAAAATCTTTGAGTTTTTTTACTGGGACAACCAGTTATGCAGCTAACTTTGTACTGAAATTTAAATTAAACCGGCATATCTTTTGACGTGGTTTATAGCATGCGGCATTGTTTACTTCTTTGATATGCTAACAGCTAGCGTACATTTACTGTCCTAGTCTTTTTTGTGTTTTAGACCTCTTTAGATTTTGGCCAAATTGCTTGTTTCTTTCTAATTATTTTATTGTCATCTTCATAAGAGCTCTGTAATGGGAGGATCCTCCGATGAGGAATATATCCCACCTGCAGCAGCATCACTCAGACGAGCTCCAAAAAGAAGCCGAGCATCTACCTCTCGGGGCCGTGGCCAGGGGCGAGGCCGCGGTCCAGGTCGTGGAAGCGGTCAGGTGCGAGGCCGCGGTGCGGGAGACCCAGCTGTGGACCTTAGTGTGGAGGATTTAGCCCGTGTTCATGAGCTAAGAACGCAGAGGCTACACTTCGAACGTGTAAGTCCCTTGGGAAGTCTGCATAAACATTTACATCAATTGTAATGAATCGTAACTAAACTTTATTTTTATATAGGGACACATACAGAATATGACTCTGGAGCAGGCTCAGGACGTGTTGACAAGGGTGGTGGACAGAGACCCGGGTGTTCTTTTTGACATCCTCTCTCACTCTGCACCTCCTGGAAGAAACGCCCACTGAAAATCCGCCCCCCTGGTGCAGATGTGCTCACTGCCGGGAAATGCCAACAGATATTGAAAAAAAATGCCTGCACCCTCCAGAGCACTGCATATCTACAGTGCCACATGTAGAGACATATATCATTCAGAAAGGAGTCTTGCGCTTGGCCAGGCGACTTTGGAACGAGTTGCGTGCTATGGTTGATGGACCGGATCATGGAGAAGACAACCGTCAGTTTCGCCACGCTGCATACCGGCAGTATGTGGCTTGGCGCCATGGGAGTCTGGGGGCAGGTCGTCGGGTGGTCATCCCTAGTTGTGTGGTTTGGAAAATTAGAGACACATTTCCTGATCCTAATGAGCAGTACACTGGATTTATACCACGCCGATTGTAGTTTACGTTTTCACTTTGCTTTGTTTTGTTTTGTAAGAATAAAGAATTCAATATAATGAAGCCTTGTCATTTCAAACACATTGCCTAAAAAACTCTTGCACAGAAATAGCATTCTTATAACATACGAGGAAAACAATTGGTTATAATATAAACACCGGTCAATTACTTTTCAACAAGCTTTTATTTACAGAAACATTATTTCCAAATAAATATACACTATTGATGTCATTTTTGTGGTAATAGTTGACCTGTAACAAAACAAGGATAAAGTATGTTTTATGGATATATAGATGACTGCATTTTCTATATTCAATATTTTGAGTCCATACCATCTCCTCGGGTGCGCTGATGTTGGAGTAACTCCTGTGTTGTTGGGGCAGGGATAGTTGACAGCAAACCCAGTTGTCTTGGGTCTGAGGATCTCAATTTTGCATGGCGTGGGAGTCCTTTTTTGCTGGTCAACCTTGCAGCAACAGTCATTGTCTGGAGCTCTGGGATATACGAATAATCCTTCTCAACCTTCACTGTGTAAATCCTCCAGCACCTAGACTTCTTATTGAATACTTTCCGGTATCTCAAATAGACAAACATGATGGAACAAAAGTAAATCATAGAAAAGCAATGAAGATGCATAGTTTACAAAATTTGAACATACTGTATAGATCCATCAGCATTCCTTTTTGGAGGTCTGTGTACATGATGATTGTAATCTAGAGCTGCAAGTTGCATTCTGGTGTCCATAATGGGCGGGTCATAGCTGAATCTTTTGCTGGCGTACATAAGCAGATGACTGTGGAATGCTTCCAGGCGTGCAGTTGATCTACAAGGAAAATCATGTATAATTTGGAGCTTTTCTTCTATAATATATATATTTTTATTACTATACCTAAACTTCAGATACTTGGGCACTTCTTTTAACCAAAGTTCTTTTAGAATGATCTCCTTGAGAGTGTTGTGCACCGTTGACCCTTTCACTAGCCACTCTTTCTCCCGTTCACTTTCCAGTGGGTTATGCTGGCAGGCATCCAGAGGCCACTCATGTTCCCCAGTGACATGATGCAGTAAGCCCAACCACATGGTCTAAAAGATATTTATTTTATTGATGGTGTGCACATAGAAATGGAAACTTCAAAACATTGACTTGCCAGTCAATGGATGGCATTGCCGACTTGGCACTCATTATGCTGCTGTTGTTGTGATAGAATGCTATATGTTGCTATGCTATGTCATCACATGCAGAACCTACAGTATAATTATGTACTGTGAAAGTCATTTTTTTATATACTTACAAAAAACTCATCATATGCGTTTGCCTTATTGCAGCAGAACCAGAAATGATTACATATGTCTTTGTTCCACTGAAGTAATATGGAACATCCCTTTTACTGGCCAGCCTACACAGAAAAGAAACAAAAATCAAATACATGTACAGTATAAATGCACGATAATCATCTTTCACAAAAGTCGCTATTTTACTTACTGCATGTATCTTTTTGCCCAAGTTCTTAGCTCCATGCCACATATCGTAGGTGTGCTCCACGCCACTGTCTTTGTATATGCCATTTCCTGTGTCAGGATTATAAATTAAAATTAAAAATATATCTACTTTAGATGTGTCCAATTACTATTTTCATAACATAAATATCATGAGACTTACTGAAAAGAGCAGAAATCTGTGTGTGCGCATCAGTACACACTTATGTAAGGTTGACTTCTCCCTTCAGCTAAAACTCTTGATGAAAGCCTCTCTCTCCATTGTTGTGGAAATCCTACCACATCTTCTTTTGTCTTCATTTTTGATGGACATAATCTTCATACTCTCATTGTCCATCAAGTTGTAGGTACAGTACTGGGCAGAAAATCCAGGGCTGTCCATTTTTCCATCACCTGTGTTCATTATTTAAAAATAAAGTAAATAACAGTTTTCAGTCACATATATAATAAATTAACACCAAAACATACCTAGAGCAACAACAACACTTTCTCTGTCATTGACCTCAGCAATAACTGCTGCCCGTTTCTCTTCCCAGAAGCTCTCAGTGGCGTCATGACAGTATTCATCTTGGATACGGTAGAAAGTGGACTTGGCAACCATACCCATATTCATGTATTTAAACAAGAGGGCTATTTTAGAATAGTTGTTACCAGATTAAATGTATGTTGGTTGACAGCATGAAGTCACCAGACTGCATGCCAAATTTAAATTTGGGCTGGGGAGTTCCAATCCCAGACAACATGACCATTGGGACACATCTAAAATGAAATAAATTAAAAAGAGTCATATGAATACATTATTGCAAAAAATACAAGATGCATTGCAACAATTAACTATAGATGCACATACCCATTTGTACTGGAATAAGCAGGAACTCTGCAAGTTGCTGCACACACTTGTGATAAACAATTGAAGCCTACTGACCAACAATGTCTCCAGGAACAGCCACCTTATACGGTGGGAAAAAAAGTATTTAGTCAGCCAACAATTGTGCAAGTTCTCCCACTTAAAAAGATGAGAGAGGCCTGTAATTTTCATCATAGGTAAACCTCAACTATGAGAGACAAAATGAGAAAAACAAATCCAGAAAATCACATTGTCTGATTTTTAATGAATTCATTTGCAAATTATGGTGGAAAATAAGTATTTGGTCAACTACAAACAAGCAAGGTTTCTGTCTCTCACAGACCTGTAACTTCTTCTTTAAGAGGCTCCTCTGTCCTCCACTGGTTACCTGTATTAATGGCCCCTGTTTGAACTTGTTATCAGTATAAAAGACACCTGTCCACAACCTCAAACTCCACTATGGTCAAGACCAAAGAGCTGTCCAAAGACACCAGAAACAAAACTGTAGACCTGCACCAGGCTGGGAGGACTGAATCTGCAATTGGTAAGCAGCTTGGTGTGAAGAAATCAACTGTGGAAGCAATTATTAGAAAATGGAAGACATACAAGACCACTGATAATCTCCATCTATCTGGGGCTCCACGCAAGATCTCACCCCGTGGGGTCAAAATGATCACAAGAACGGTGAGCAAAAATCCCAGAACCACACGGGGGGACCTAGTGAATGACCTGCAGAGAGCTGGGACCAAAGTAACAAAGGCTACCGTCAGTAACACACTACGCCGCCATGGACTCAATTCCTGCAGTGCCAGACGTGTCCCCCTGCTTAAGCCAGGACATGTCCCGGCCCGTCTGAAGTTTGCTAGAGAGCATCTGGATGATCCAGAAGAGGACTGGGAGAATGTCATATGGTCAGATCAAACCAAAATGGAACTTTTTGGTCAAAACTCAACTCATCGTGTTTGGAGGAGAAAGAAAGAACACCATACCTACTGTGAAGCATGGGGGTGGAAACATCATGCTTTGGGGCTGTTTTTCTGCAAAGGGACCAGGACGACTGATCCGTGGAAAGGAAAGAATGAATGGGGCCATGTATCGTGAGATTTTGAGTGAAAACTTTTGAACTGTTTAAATTTCTTTTGAGATGTAGAAGGCAATCGTGGAATTGGTAGCTTCTGTTCGCGTACTGGTTGTTCTTGCTGTTCCATAGCGGCGCTCTGGGCGTAATGGCAGATGCAGGTATGAGAATCACTCTCAGCGCGTCCCCTGGGCACGAGCACACAGCCCATGCATGATGTGTCAATCATCATCGTGCTCGCATTTTATTGGTTGAGGCCATCGGCGAGGGGACTCTTGAGTAGTTGCTGAGATCAGGAGAGGAGGGACTGATCTATAATAAATATTTTTACTTACTTTACTTACTTTACTTACTTTACTATATCAAAATGTAAGGCCATGAGGTCAATTTTGTGCATTTCTTAAAATTTGTAATGCATTTAGACATCCAGACTATCACTTTAAACATGAATATGAGGAAAATCCAAACACGCATGGGAAAATTAAATAATGGAAGCCTACATAACCTATATTACATAGACTACTCTAACAACAAGGAACAAGGAACTATACTGTATACTCCCGCATATGATTCAACTATATGTGCCTTGAAACGTTTCCTGGCCCACTGCCTTTGGCATTCCCCTCTCTAATGCGCACAGAGATATTAATAAACTATGTGTCGTTCCGTTTGTATTTTTGAAGAATTAAATACAGGTTGTAATGTGCAAGTATCATAGCATAGGTGTTCTATTACTGTAAACGTCAATGAATGTGTTTGATTGAGATTCTGTTGTCCATCAGGATGCAGCATTGTGTTTGAAATGATTTCTTAACCAAAATTGTGTTGTGGTTTAGTGACACCGCTTTGGTGTGACATGGACAGCGCCCCCCTCAGGTCTATGGATAAAGTTGTGTTGTGTCTGTGTTGACTGTCCCCGCTGTGGCCTGGAGCATCTCACTTCTGTTTTTCTATTACTCCAAAAACAAATCAATACACATTTCATTTTCTAGATTAAAAAAAAAACATCATGGTGGGTTTGGATTAATGTCCCTGTGTCGGCAAGACTCTGGGCGATAACTCCATGTGAGGTTTACAATTGGAAACAAGACACATACAGACACTTTGACTAGTATCATAAAGTAAATATAGTGTGGTATACAGTATGCCAGGAAACTGTAGCCTAACTTCATCAGGCTGTTTCATTTTCTGATACTAAAAAATACATTTTAATAATAGTGTTGTCTGTAGCTAAAGTCACTATGTTGATCAAAAGGAAACTTTGGACCACAGAATTATTGATTTACTTGGTTTTATTCATGCATTTATTGTACATTTGTGAATACATACATTTGTGAATCAGTCTATGAATCTGATTCTAGTTTTTATCTAAAGGTTCAGAGTATCACCACATGACATCAGCAGGTGGGAGAGTTGGTGTTAAAGGGACTAGATGCAAGTTTGTCATTTTTATACTCACTACTGCCACCTCAGGTCTTATGCGTAACTGCAGTCTCTATATTAAGCTCGTGCATGGCGGCAATTCGGACCTGAATGAACACCTTTTTGAGTGACAGTGCAGGATTTTAGAGGCAGTTGTGGTGAACAGGTCTGGGCTCATTCTACACATTAGGACATTACTGGAACATGTAGGGGGAGGAAAATATTTAATTTTAACATGTTTAAACGCTTTAGTTCCATTTGTCATTATCATTATCATTATTAAAAGAATCTCAGAAATATATTTTTAACAGTTTATGCAGCCATCGACACTCTAGAATTACCAACATGTACAGCAGATCAAAAATGTACTGAGGAAAATAATGTACTGATTTCCCTCTAATGACAGTAAAACATTGTTTTGTTTTTTTTATTTTTTATTTATAACATAACTACTGCAAGCAACCCTTTAGCGGTCTATTTCTTACTTTTCATGAAGTAATGGACTGCACCTTTGTGCCTGTCTTCAATTTGGCTTTTCATCATCTCCATTTTCTTTTTCTTCTCCTCATCTTTCACCTTGCTCAGCAGGTATTCCAGATGGACATAGGTGGACACTGCATCTGTGTTCAGTGCGATCTTATCCAGTTGGTCCATGGCTCCAAAAGCGCCATCGAGGCACTGGTCTTTGTCTTGCTCAAGTCGTTTGGTTTGTTCTTGCAGGAACCCCACCAGAGATTGCTTGATCCTAGTCTCGCCCACCGTTTTGTCATACTTCTGCTTCATATCTCGAAGGGCCACTTTCACTGTTCTGGTCTTGGTCACATATCTCCACTTCCCATGGATATGATGTTCTGCAGCACATTTTCCAGAACATACCGTGCACTTCCCATTTTTCATGATCACACAGTCTGATGGTTCTTTGCCAAATAGCACATATTATGGCAGGTCTCTTGGCAATTGTTACAAATGAGAGCTTTGTTGGACCACAAGCCTTGTATCTTTTCTTTTTCCTTGTAACTTTCACATTTTTCAAAGATGTAGTTGGGTGTTGCAATTTCTTCTTGGAGTTTCTTCAATTGCTCGATGTTCTTTGACACTGCACTCTTATTGCTTTCAAGGTGTGCGACACGTTCTTCAAAGTTTTCAATGCAGGCTGTCAATCTTTTTCTCTCCTTCATTACCTCTGCCGTTGTCTTAAGAGACTGAGGTTGAGTTTTTTCCAGAAATTCTGTGAAACATTCTATACCATCTGCACTTGTTTCGAAAGCGTTTCGTTGAGCTCTTTCTGCATTCCTTGTCCGGCCGATCTGCTCCTTTTGGCGGTTGTTGAACAGGAAGTAGATTGGTTCATTTGACTCATCTTTAGCGTATTTTAACTGAGCTTGCTCCAGACCTTGGAGAGCATTTTTTGGTTCTGCCCCGTCTGAGTGAGTGAGCAGTGCCACGATGTTCTTCTCCATGTCTTTGCCAAAGATGGATGTGACTGAGTTGAAGATATAGGCCATTCTCTCATCAATTCTGTTCTCTGTTGCCTTCAGGACCAACCCCACGACATTGATGAAGTCCACTCCTTCAGGGGCACAGAACAGTTCCTGGAGTTTTTTGGTGATAATATCGTCATATTCGATGCCTCTGGTGTCTCCATATCCAGGAGTGTCGATGATGGTCAGGGAGTAAGGAACAGTTGTTCCTTCAAAGCCAAAGACTTCATAAACTGACACCTCAGAGGTCTGGCTCTCAGATTCAGGCCGGTCTTTCTCATCTGTGATGATCTCAAACCAAACTTTGTCTTCAAACTTCACCCCCATCACAAAGTTGACCAATGCGTTGATCAGAGTGGACTTCCCTGTTCCTGTTGCTCCCACCAGGAGGATGATTTTGTTTGGGTAACTCAGATTACGCTTTCCCAGAGTAAATCTCTTCAGTTGAGATTCTTGATCTGACAGTTTGTCCAGATTCACTCTGTCTAGTTTCAGTTGATAACACGCAGGAGGTCCTTCAGACAGTTTGGTGCTTTCTGCGATGTACTTTGAGAAATCATTGTCCCTGTTGAATAAAAGGAACATGTTTAGACATACTCTGAATAAAAGCAAACATAACATCCCAAAAAGTTGACTTTGAATATGTATTTAATTATTTAAATCCTTTTTACTCAAGGTTAAAAATGACACCAGTCTCACTATTTGCAATAGTGAGAGACAGGGCAGTTTGTTGTCCCCTGTGCTCTTTAACTTTTATATGGATGGCCTGTCCAGACTGTTGAATTTGTGCAAAACTGTTGGTTGGAGGTGCTTTAATCAATCACTCAATATATGCTGACGACCTGGTGGTGTTACACTAATTATACTAAAAATGTAATTATGATCTGTCGTACAAAGGTGGACAGATCATTGAAGTTTCCTGACTTTAAGTATGGGTCACTAACGTAAGATTAGGGAGAAAATGTGAAAACACAACTTTACATAAAAACTACAAAACTATCAAAATCAAAGTTGTTACTGATCTTTGACATATACCCAGGGGTGTTTTAACATTTAAATCCAAATTCTGCCCAGACTATCTTTTTATAACGGAAAATTAGCCACTTTGTGTGTTTATTTTTTTTGTCATTTTTTTAAATTGGCTGTAAAAAAAAAAAAGTTTGAAAAAAATATTCATCTACAATATTTTTACAGCCGTCAAAAAAGTGGCACTAAAAGCTACTAACATGAGATGAGGGTAGTGTTTCTTAACATGACACAAGGGTTAAGCTCTCTGGGAACATCTTGAATGTGTGTGATGTTGTCAGGTACCTTGGTCACATGGAAATTCACATGGAAATGTTCTGCTCTGTACAGGTGAAATTACACCGCACATCTGTGGGTGACTTATAAAAAGTCCAGCTTCCAGAGACTTATAGTTGCATACAATGATGCGTTCGTAATTTTATTTATAAAAGCCCTGATGGACAAGTGCCAGTGAACTCTTCATGTCTAATCGAGTAAACGCTTTGCGTCCTGTCTTGAGAAACCTGATGTTTAAATGTATGAGTCGCCTGAATGATTTAAAAAAAATGTTGTACTAATTTCTATTTGTACGTTACACCTCTCAGCTGTGGAAACATTGGTATGACTGCCTCTTGAAAGTTTATAGGTTTTTTATCGGTTTGTATTTTGGTCTGGACCATGAGTCTATAATAAAGGTTATCTAATCTAATCATTATCTATCACAGTAAATTGAGTTGAGTCAGACAGCTAAGGTAATGCTGCACAAGTCCATTTATATTCTTACAAAGCCAAGATTTGATTATGTGTTCTAAGCCTGTCGATGAGGTTGATAACTTGAGATGTTGGTTCAATTTGTCTACATGATGCTCTTATGTGAAATGCACCAGTCCCACATGAAGAAAAATAATCCCACAATATAATGCTAATACCACTGCACTTATTTTGAACTATTGAATTATCCATTTTCTGGGTGTGATTCATTGATTCAAGTCATTTACCCTCTGTCCACTACAGCGTCTCCGGAAATCGTCAGACGTTCAATATCCTGCAGAAGGGAAACAAAGCAAATTAGGCCTGTACGGAAACAATCAGAAAGGACAATGACCAATATCAGGAAAACCTACAAGACTCATCATACAGTATGAATGCTCAAGGTGCATATTGTTATCAGAAAGAAAGAGATCTGCCTCGCTCTACTGCTTTTTGAGAGTTTACATTGATAATTTACTGAAATTAACTGTTGACATGAGAGTAGTAGTAAGTTAGAGCATATACTGCAAATTGTGCACAAAATAGAATCTCTGTCGCTGAAAAGATTAACATACAACAAATAAGCTAATTCAAGTACAACATGATCATGCTAAACAATTTTGAGGCAGGCCAAGGAACTTCCAGAACAAAATACATGTCCAGAAATTTTGTGCAATAATTAAATAGGTGGCTGATGATATTACTATCCAGTGGTGGCACACTCAGAAGAGATGAAGTAAGTTGGCAACCCATGGTGCAGAGGTGTCACTGGAGCAAAGAACCTTGTAGAAACTGATAACCTAATAACTGCCAATAACGTAATAAATTTGGCCAGTTTCAAAATGTAATAAGCCAATAACGATTTAATGGCAGATAATGTCATAATTATTACACTATTGGCCTGACAAGATGGAAATTGTTCACAAATGTAATAAATTCAAACAATAATGTAATAATACATCAATTTAACTTCATCATTTTCTGTATTACATTATTGGCTGAATTGATTAAATTTCTGAATTGTCATCTTGTCAGGCCAATAATGTAATAATTATGACATTATCTGCCAGTAAATGGTTATTACGTTATCGGCTTATTACATTTTGAAACTGCCCAGATTTATGAAGTTATCGGTTTCATGCTGTGCTTGCTCTTAGATCTTCTTAGAGGTACTTGTAAGTTAGGTTAGGTTGCTTTATTTGTACCCGTAGGTAAATTTGTCTTTCAATTCTGAGAAAAACTTACATTAACATTAAAACTGCTGTGAGCAGCAGTGTGAGAGTAGTGTGGAAGCTAACATTTTTGCGGAGTCCGGTTGAGGGAGACCAAAATGCCTAAACCGACTAAAACAGTCCAACTGCCAGAAACGCAGGCTGATGAGGATTACGTGAGCCTCAGTCGAGTCACGGAACTCATGGAGCAGCAAAGGGACATGTTTAGGGAATTAATTCAACAACAGCAGGAAAACTTCAAAGGATTCATAAAACTCATCATGGAATCAACAAACACCCGCATGGATTCACAGTTAAAGGACATTCAAGAGCTAAAAACTAGCCTGCAATTCACGCAAGATGAGGTGGACACTATAAAAGAAGAGAAAAGGAAACTCACTGAGCGCACGGACACAATACATAACGATTTCTATAAAGTATGTGACAATCTGCACGTCATCACGGATAAACTGGAGTATCTGGAGGGACAGAGCCGCAGAAAAAACCTGGTCTTTGAGGGAGTGTTGGAGACGCCTGGGGAGACCTGGGCTGACGCTGAGGAAAAAATCAAACAACTGCTGAGGGAGAAACTGCAACTACAAAACCCGGTGGAAATGGAGAGAGCCCATCGCGTAGGGAAACCTGGCGGGAGAGACTGGCCGAGACCTATCGTCGCCAAACTACTGCGTTGGAAGGATCGAGAAGCAATCCTGCAGCGCGCTAAACAACTCAAAGGAACGAAAATCTACATAAACGAGGACTACACGGACTCCATTAAAAGGAAACGAAAAGAGCTGATGCCGGAGCTGAGAGCTGCCAGGGAAAGGGGGACATAGCCTTCTTGAGATATGACAAACTCATTGTACGTCCGCGCACCAGTACACCAAATCAAGTTTAAACACCGGGGAAAACGTATGGATTTTGGTATGTAAAAACACATAATTTCACATGTCCTGTAATATATATACTCATACAATGATGTCCAATCATACCTCATATGCTACTGATGGCAGTGACCTAGGATTACAGCAAAGGATTTTGGACTGTGAGCTCTTGGAGCTGAAAGCTTCAGAGTACACTGAACATAATGCACTGGACTTGGAAGATCAGTTAGACCCAGATAACCTGTTCTTAACATCTAACGCAATTAATTGCAAATACTACACTGAGAATGAATTTAACATCTCTGTTAAAACAGAAGGGAAATTCTCAATTATCCATTTCAATAGTAGAAGCATGTACGCGAATTTCGATGCAATCAAAGAATACTTAAAACAGTTTGAGAATCCATTTAGTATCATTGCATTATCAGAAACATGGTTTAATGAGGATAAAGGCATTGCATTGAGTTAAACAATTATACATTAAACTACGTAAACAGAACCAATAAAGGGGGAGGAGGAGTTGCTATATATGTCCTCAACAAATTTAAATTCAAAATATTAAAAACATGACAGCATCAATAAACAACTTGCTTGAATGCTTATCAATAGAAATTATCAATGAAAAAAAGAAAACATAATAGTTAGTTGTTTATACAGGTCACCAGGCTCATGCGTGGAAATATTTACAAATTGGGCAGAAAAAACATTCTCAGAACTGAGTAACAAGGTATTATTTATCTGTGGGGATTATAACATCGATTTGATAAATCCAAATAAACATAAGACAACTGATGAGTATATTAATCGCATGTACAGTATGAGTTTATACCCAACTATCACAAGACCTAGCAGAATAACAGCGAGCAGTGCTACCCTCATTGACAACATCTTCACTAATAATATGCAGTTCACAAATGTCAGCGGTCTAATGGTTTGTGATATAACGGATCATCTGCCCGTATTCACGGTGTATGATGATAATGAGTTAGATCAAAAATCACCTCAAAAATATTTTTATAAACGCGCAAGAACTGAGGATTCAATTTACTCACTTTATAGTGACTTAACAAAACAAGATTGGAACGAAGTATATAACAAGAACGATGTAGAAAATGCTTACGATACTTTCATGGAAATTTTTAGTACTGCATACAATAAAAACTGCATCAGCAAATCAGCAATTCAGTAAAAGCAGAAAAACGACAAAATGTCCGTGGCTAACCAAGGGTTTACAAAATGCTTGTAAGAAGAAAAACACTCTATATAGACAATTCATTAGACTAAGAACAGAGGATTCTGAAAGTAGATATAAAACATATAAAAATAAACTGACCAATATATTAAGGAAGGCTAAGAAACTATATTATACCAATTTATTATATACAAACAAGAACAACATGAAAGGGGTATGGGGAATACTAAACACTATAATCAAGGGTAATGCAAAAAATAATTCATATCCAAACTATTTCACTGATGGGAACAATGACAATCATAATATGAATGATATTGTGGAAAGTTTTAATAGTTTTTTTGTAAATGTTGGACCGGATCTGGCAGCAGAGATTCCGGAGTGTAGTAACAACGAAATGGAGTCATTGATAGACATTAATTCAAAAACTATGTTTTTGTCTGGAGTAACTGAAGCAGAAATAATAGATGTCACGACGAGTGTAAGAACAAATCGTCTACAGACTGTTTTGATATAGATATGACACTAGTTAAACAAATTATATATAGTATCGTGAAACCATTAACCTACATATGCAACTTATCGTTTCAAACAGGAACAGTTCCAAATAAAATGAAAATTGCAAAAGTTATACCTATACATAAAAATGGGAACAAACACATCTTCACTAACTACAGACCTGTCTCTCTGCTCCCCCAGTTCTCCAAAATCTTAGAGAAACTTTATAACAGTAGAATGGATAATTTCATAGATAAGCATAAACTAATTAATGAAGGTCAATACGGGTTTCGAGCAGCAAGGTCAACTTCAATGGCCATCATTGATGCAATAGAAGAGATTACTAATAGCTTAGAGGGCAAGAAACATGCAGCTGGAATATTCATTGACTTGAAAAAAGCATTTGATACACTAAATCATTCTATATTATTAAAAAAATTAGACAGATATGGCATAAGGGGAGTGGCTTTGAGCTGGATTCAAAGCTATTTAACTGGGAGACAACAGTATGTGAAGATGGGGGAGTTCACATCAGGTTATTTGGACATTGGTTGTGGGGTCCCACAGGGATCTGTCTTAGGCCCAAAGTTGTTTAATTTATATATTAATGACATTTTTAATGTGTCTATATTATTAAAATTAGTGATTTTCGCAGATGACACAAACGTCTTCTATTCCAATGACAATTATAGTAATTTAGTAACTAACATAAACTGTGAACTAAGGAAATTAAAAACATGGATGGACACTAATAAATTGTCCCTCAACCTAAATAAAACAAAAGTAATGTTTTTCGGTAATTATAATGGAAAACCAGACTCAGTAAACATAGACGGTGTAGTTTTAGATACAGTATCAGAAATTAAATTCTTAGGAGTCATCATTGACAGTAAATTAAGCTGGAAACCACACATAAGACACATACAAGGTAAAGTCTCCAAAAGTATCTCAATCATTAATAAAGCAAAGTTTTTCTTAAATTACAATGCATTATTTTTGTTATATAGTTCATTAGTTTTGCCATATCTAAACTACTGTGTAGAAGTTTGGGGCAATAACTATAAAAGCTCATTACACCCCCTTGTTATACTCCAAAAACGGGCTGTAAGAATTATACATAAAGTAGGATATTGTGATCACACTAATATATTATTTCTGCAGTCTAAACTGTTAAAAATGCATGATTTAGTTGATTTCTCTACTGCCCAACTTCTGTTTAAAGCCAACAAAAATGTGCTACCTGCAAGGATACAAATGCTTTTTGCACGCACAGAAGGGGGATATAACCTGAGGGGGTGTGATAACTTTAAGGTTCAAGCAGTGTCTTCCACTAGGAAAAGTATGTTTGTGTCTGTATGTGGAGTTAAACTCTGGAACAAATTGGGGGCAGAGCTCAAACAATGTCCAAATATTCATCATTTCAAATCAAGATATAAAAAAATGGTATGGTCAAAGTACCAGAAGGAGGAAATGGGTACTTGATTGCTAATGGGTGTCACAAAGTGCTGTATACTTTAAAGGTCAGATCTAACTAATAATGAAGTATATTGTGGTTGTTACTATTATACTATTGCAGTTGTTATTGCCACTGTTATTGCTATTGCTGTTGTGTTGTTATCATCACTATTTTAACTTTAAACTTTAAATGTAACAGTCTAGGATTAATACCTAACAATCTGTGGATTATTCTTAGAATCCAACTCAATCGATTCAGACAGCAGTACTGCTATTGATGCTGATGGTAATATAAAGGAAATAAATTCTTAGAAGTAAAACATGCACATATCTATGTACTCCGCATTCAACATAACCCATAGTATAGGGCAGACATGTGGGGGCCGGCAGCTCGAGGAAAGCCTCTTCTGGCAGCAGACTCCTAAAATTTGTCTCTTTTAATGCATAGTATAGGACACTTAACAAATGATGGTCCGGTTGCTCGGGGGCTGCTCCCCTCTGGCAGCAGGTCCAGTCACAGAAAAGAAGAAAAAGAAAGAAAAGCCCCGAATCCCTTTTAACACATATCATTAAGACTATTCTTGTTATCATGAACATCAATCAGTCTGCGATTACTGTACCTTTCATGAATAAATGTGGAGTATTTTATGTATCATTCAAACACTTTGATACAGAGTAATGTTATATGGGTTGTAATGGTGATGTAATGGTGATGGTGAATAACGGTAATACCAACATGGTAATGAATTCTGTATGGGAGACAGAAATAATACACTGGTTGTAGCGTGTGAGATACTGTGAATGTTGACCTGGTATAATGCAGTGTCGCATTTGTTAATATGTAACCAACTCGGTGATAGTTGTTTTGTAAAATGGTAAGAAATATGCACTGTTGTTAGTTATTGTTATTGAAGTTTATGAACAGGGGTGGGAGTCAATAAGCTTGTCTTCTTCCCACTCCTTTTCGAGCTGTAATGTAAATTATTTTTTCTTTTTTCTTTTATTATGTATATATATATTTCTGTTTTTTCTTTTCTTCTTTAGCTCGAAATAAAATATTCAAAACACATTATACAAAGATAAACATCACATACATATTTAAATGTATCATGCTTGTTTTATGTATGCTCTCAATTGTGCAGCAGGAGTTCACGATCATAGGAAACTTGTAGAATCCTTGCACATGTTGTGAACATAGTGTTATTTCTTTTTTTCTTTCAAACCACAAAATGTATGCAGTCCTGCCACTTAGCCCTTGTCTTTCAGTCTGGGTGCCTTCAGTCCTCAACAGTTTTAAAGAAACGACTGAAAGGTAAAGGCACCCACATCTTCATCAGAACATGGAGGGGAAAACAAAAACAATAATTACCATTTTGGGAAGGTTGGTCGTCTGAGGGAAAACTTGGATACTCTACACTCTTTGTTTTGCTGAAACTGTGAAAAAAGAAAACATCTTAGATTTAATGTAGTATTTTTTGTTCATGTATGCATTTGGTTGAGTAATTATTCAGGTCACTATTATTTAGTCCTAATGTTTCTTGTACTTATTTACTCGTGATCAAGACAAAAGTTAAAGATTGATCGGAATAAATTATAATATATAATAAATGACCTTACCTTTTCTTTTTGCGAGTCTGCACTCTGCACCTTTCTCTTCTTGTCTTGTCTTGAGTGAGTTTAAAAGCAAATTTATATCCTCCGGGAAAGAGAAAAGGGCGTGTTCAAAGTTCATCCACATCCGCAATTAAACCCAATAAAGTGTATATGATAGAGATAATGAATATATTGTTTAATTATCCACAGTGATAAAGTGGTGATAAAGTTTGGCTGTGCCTTTGTGTACCTGTTTGTGGGGGGGGACAAGTCCTCTAAACCAAACCTTCAGGAACATTCGTCATTTATGGAAACACACCACAAATGATATTGATGACATGGTTAGTTACAAACCAATTTTTATCGCGATGTTTCTTTGTTCCCCTGAGGCAAGGGAGTTGTGGCAGGACTTGTTTCACAGTTTTTCTCCATTGGTTTGGCTCATTTCTTGAAACAGAAATTACATTCTCAAAACAACATGGCCAAGTCTCCAAACCACTTGGCAATAGTTCACAACAGAATTGAATTTCTCATTAATTTCATCAAAATTGCAAATGCCTAAGTCTCAATGTCTCCTCAGGTAACATTTTTTGTTTTTTAGAACGTTCTGGGAACGTTTTTTCCAAGTTATGGGAACGTTGCGTAGAGGTTATCTTTGGTTGTTTGGTGGTTATTATGGAAAGTGGCAGCTGTTTTATTTAGATGTTTTGTTGAGAGAGTGAGAACCAGAGGTCAACGCAAACGCAAAGTCTGTACCTGTTAAAGCAGCTTAAATGTGACACAGGTTTTATGTTCAAATCCAGCCTGACATACAGTAGAACAGGGGTTCTATGTTGGCCCTCCAGCACTGAACCTCTAGCCCCCATGATGATTTCTAAGGCCGATGCCGATTTATTTGGTGGGATTTTTATTGGGCGATGCCGATATGCTCGGCCGATATTTTTGGCCGATTTTTCCAAATGTCTGGTCTAAATTATAATCCTGTAAAAACATAACCTACTTGGCCACTCCAGCAGTGGCCGATTTTATTTCAATACTTCAGGGGATTCAATCATAGTTTCTGTTCCAGCTTGGATTAGCATTAGCATGATGCCGTTAGCATTAGCATACTGTTGCTAGCTGAGGCATTTTGCGCGGTGATCAAAACAATTGTGGAGGTTAAAACTAACTCAGCGATTGAATTCTCCAGGTTCCGTGCTTCAAAATGACATACATGTCAATATGGACTGAGGTTTGGTAAAACTTATAGCCTATTTAACAAACTTGTAACTAACCAATTTTTATCGCGATGTTTCTCTGGTCCCCTGAGGCAAGGGAGTTGTGGCAGGACTCGTTTTAAAGCACTGACTTTACTCTTTGCAATATATCGGTCGACCTCTAATTATCACACAAATCAGGGACCAAATACACAATGAAGTATCTCAAAATTTGGAAAATGCTGTCAATATTTTTTACATTTCCAGGAAAAACACCTCATTAAGATGAATGATGCAAAAAACCTGCAGAAAAAGATGCTTTACGTGGGCTTCAATTGTGAGGTTCGGCCCTTGGTGTTCTGGCAATGACTAAAATGAATCTCTCAACGACGCAAACTTTGAAAGTATTTCATCTGCACTTTTTTATTCTATTCTTTGATTCTATCTTCACCATCAGTTGAACTTGAAGTAAATATGTGTGTGATAGAATAAAGTGATTAAACCTAAAGGTGGTACTCGTTACTATACAACATTTGGATATGTGTACATCTTAAAGTTAAGATATGTATATTTACACTTACGCTTATACTGTAAGTGGGGTCAGGATTGTGTTAACATTGGCCACCAGCATTATTGAATCCTTTCATAATGAAACAAATGAAGTAAAAAAAAAAAACTAACAACTTTGAACTGCTTTTACAGCCCGCACCAGTCTGTTCTTGTGCACTTTGACGCCACTACACTACATTAAACTACACTATTGTAAAACTGTAATACAAGTAATGTACTGTAGTGTGTTATCTTTATTCATTTCATTTTTTTTTTAAATCAAAGTTCAGGTTATATAATGATTTACCGTTCAAAGTCAGACGATTTTAATCAGTTCCCCCTTTCAGCTTATGATAACGAGTGGATACTTTCACATTTGTCTGTGTCAGGGATCAGCAAGCTTGCCGTGCCAGTCAGGGAAGTTCAACAATTATAACACAACTAATGTCACCACTCTGATTTGTCAGGCATTTGAGAGTCAATAGTCAGCCATTTTGGCCATCTCTACACATATCCTAAATGCCTAATTTTGATGCGAAAACATTGAATAAAATCATAGATAATAAGCCTACTCCTTTGGGCATTGTTGTGTTTTCTTTTTTCTCAATGAGTGTTAACAGCTCAAATAAGGAAATAAAATAAAGACAGTGCTGTATAGGCTTGGAAGAAACAAATATGCTATATTAGTGTCTATTATATTTATTAGTTTCAGAAAACATTTACATGTAATTTTTCCTATTGCTGTTCATGACTGTAAAAGACACACTATAGACTAATTTCATAAGTATTTTTTGTAGATGAGTGTTCGGCGCAACCTAATAGCCACATTTTGCTTATACAAAGGTGTTTTGATGCAGGACTGACGCACAGGGATATCAGGCTGTGGCTGTGTCCTGCCACATGCATAATGTCCTTGACCACTCCCATAACGACCCAGACCCTTAACCCTAAAGACACTTCAAATGCCCTTCCCTAAATGAACTGGTCTCAGGTGAACTGAACTGGTCCGCTCAGATGCAATGGGGACTTACGTACATGTCATTAAAAGCCTGTATTTTGCATCGACCAAGGATGAGCACCTGCGTTTGCTTCACGGGGAGCGGCTAACAACTCAAAGCATAGAAAATGGCAAAGTGCCAGTGGCAGCCATACCAGAGTTTGCTGACCCCTGAAGCAGTCAAGCACGGAAGCACTTTTTAATGTAAGCACTTTTTATTGCCCAGCATTATCTTTCAATTGCACTCAGTTTATCTCAACATGCCTTTGCCTGCCTTTCTTTCTCTTTCTTTCTCTTTATCTCCCTCCTCCCTCCTTCCTCTCCCTGAATGCGCACTAGATAGTAATGCGCTGATTTTGCAGCCTCCATTGTATTGTATGCAGCATCTAATAATTTGCATTTCCATCGCCGCCGCCTAAATAGTGATATTAGAGTTTGATAAGCCATCGTCACGGCCCCGGCGGTTTTCTCCAGAGGTGCTGATGCTGATGCGTTGTGAGTAGAGCGCGTCACCAGCCTGTCCGCTCGGTGTTGGCGGGCGCGGGGTGAAGCTTCGGTCCGTTATCCATGACGCGGTCGCCGCACTCGCACCTTCTGCAGTTTGAGCGTGCGAGACGAGGCCCTGACGTGTCATCGCTCGTGTCAGAATAATGAACTCCTGCATGTCAGGGGGACATACTGTAATATGGGCCGGGGCACAACATGAACAGGCATTTCTGCCATGGGTTTAAATGTGAGAGCAAAGGTTAGGTTAAGGTATATTTTGTTGCATATGAGCCATTCTTCAAAGCAGCTGAGGAGTAGCTAGCTGGAGGATGAGCCTATTGTGCATGTTTTAGGTTGATAGGAAAACCAGAGCACCTAATCAGAAAAGCTCCCTACAGTCTGGAAATCAAACGCAAAAGGTAATGAGCTTGTTTAGTTTAAATGTCTCAATTTTAGAATAATAATAAAAATTTTAGTGTTTTTGACTATAATCTTCAACGCTCAAATTAGTTGGACTTTTGACCCAGATTATTTCACTTGTTCTGAGATCTTCAATACATTTATACTTTCTTTCAGGTGCTTTTTTTTGCCAACGGGGTAAGAAAATTGGTCTTGTCCGATTAGCAGTTTTACTTTCTTATTTCAAGTGAAAGAGATGACCTTAGAACTGGTCTGAAATGTGATCTTGGTCTGATCAGGAACAAAAGTCTAAACGAGTGAAAACTACTCAAAACAAGATACATATACTCAGTGCAAGTCATTTAATCCAATATCTATTTTATGTAGTGCAAGACCATGAGAAAATAATGTGTATTCATTTAAAAAAAAGTTAAACTGCAAAATCTTTTATTAGAAGTTGAACTTTTTTTTTTCTGATGCTTGAAGGTGCAAACCACAGTTACACCAACTGAGAGCCTCTCAGTTAGAAATGTAGTTTAAAACATTTGGTGGATTTGACAAGGTTTGAAGCAGCTTTAGGTTGCCACCTCATAAATGAAGTTGGAATAGCCCTTTGCAACTCAATGGGAGAGACAGTTTTGTAAATAAATCCTCTAGGGCCAGGACAGCGCTGGTGAGCGCAGCTGTTGCATTATGGTGAGAGGGCGTCGCTTATAAAAAGAAGAGGTCGACTGAGACGTGGTTTATTACAAGCAGCACTGACAGCGGTGTCTCATTCATTTCCTTGTTTACATCGAGCTGCCTTGTGTTCTTTCTTAAGCATTATAGGTCAAAGGTCAAACTAAAAGTTTATTTATCCCATCATGAATTAAACAATGTTTGTGTCCCGAGAGAAAGAGATGTTGCCTACAGCCGGCACTCGCTCGGCCCTAACACGACCCAGACAAAAGCACTTGCTAACCCGCTACTCCCCCACAACACCTCTCCCTCCCCCCTTCCAGCTGCGGAATCTGGTTGGAGGAAAAATTCTGTTGTACATAACATCCCCATTGGCCATGGGTGTTTCTCCACCTCACCTACTTCCCACTTAAATGCACCAAGTCTGGAGTGGCAAGATCTCACAGGGCGCTCCTACTAAGCACAAAACATGACACTTTAGTATGCGTTTAGTAACACAAGATCAGGCCCTTTATGTTTTCCCTCATCATTATTTAGAAGTGACTGGATTCACATTCATCTAATGCTGAAAGTCCTTTCACCGGACCAACATCAAGCACATCATCTTGTCTCCTCTTTTGGACGCCTTTGTGAGACAGTCATTGGGTCATAGTTCAGATCTGCTGAGAGAGGAGACGCTGGACTTTGTGTCCGCTTTTGTTTCATGTGGATAGGTCCAGCCATTACCAAGATATTAATTATGAACCGAGTCTGAAATTCAGCAATATGACGGTCACCATAGTTACCACAATGGAATTCTTAGCCACACCAACTCCATTAACCTCATTGTATCGCTCATTACTCCTTCGTCAGAATGCCTGGAGAGCCATTTTTGCCTCACTCCCACTGGGCTTAGTAATCACGCTGGGTTCACCGTCTTTTCTTTGCATAAACATTATTTCAGGTTTACATGCTTGATATTGTTAGGCTTCCTGATGATTTTAAATTTGCCGTTTACATTCTTGCATCTCAACTTCAGGCGCTCACGTTGCAGTTCCTCGTGAACAATGCTGATTTGTTTTGATTTTTTTGACAAGTGGTTTCACCCCAGTCCCAATTATCACCGTAATGAATCTCATTATATCTTTGAGCTGTCATAGGGCTCAGACTTGTTTGTGTCCCGAGACGTAGCACAGACAGTCTCTCTTTGTTGTGTGTCTGTGAAATGAATTTATATCATTTTAACACACAACTGCATGAGAATATGTTTGTGTTTTTTTACACCACAGCTGCTCATATTTTGTCCAAATTTATTTCAGCTTGATCCGTTACCTCAGTTAAAGTGTTGCCGTCTTCAGCCAGCAGGAGGAGCTCCGTGCAGGGGCTTCCTGTCCCTTACCCACAGCAGAATGCAGCAGAAATCAGCTTCTCTGTCTTTGCTGTCTCTCTGGCTTTCACCTCTTACCCCCTCCCTTAGCTGAGCGCATTATCTCCACTTCGGCTTTACCCAAATCTAAAAGCTTCTCGGCTGGAGCTTACAGCCTACATGCCAGAGTAATGCCTCAGTAACGTCATATTTTTGAAGCGTTTTTGTTGTGTTTTCGTAGTGTTTTTAGTTACTTTTTCATTGCTTTTTGCGTTGCCTTTTTGTCGCTCTTTTGTGGCTTTTTCATCACTTTCTAGCCATGTCTTTCTCTCTTGTTTATTGTGCTATTGTCGCTTTTCTGGCACGTTTTTGTCGCTCTTTTGTCACTTTTTTGTGGCGTTTTTCGTCGCTATTTTGACCCTGTATTTCAAGAAGCTTTTACAATTGTCACTAGAACCAGGGACACAAGTCGGTTCTGGGGCATTTTGAGCTTTTCACAGATTGTTAAAGTGTAGTGTCCAAGCTTTCCAACGATGTGTAACACATGGAAATCTGATCATATTTGGAGACGTAGTTGAAGTTAACAATTCCAAAAAGGCCAAGGGCAGAAAAAGGACTCTGAAGTTTTGGGCAGTTCTTCCTCTCTCTGCTGTTGAGAATAACAATAGGGCTCATTTACATCTCATTTAGATAAGCCACACCCCCGTAAAGCTCCCCACTATCATGTCATGTTATGTGTATGTTGTTGCTATATGTGTATGTTGGGCCATAGTGATGTAGATAATGGACATAGTGTAGCCTACTCTTTTATTTACTTTACAGTTAAAATCCTGCGTGCTTCTCCCATAGCTTCTCCCCAGTCCTTCTATGCCTGTGTCAGCTCCACCTCTGTGAGCTGCTGGAGCCTCAGGCTGAGAGAGTTACAGACTCCAGACATAACTGAAGTTATAACTGTAGAAAAGACTCCTGTACTACTTTAGTAATGCACACACATTCTCATACACATGAGAGGAAAAGGCCGACATTGCGACGTATCGCCGTGAGTGATCACATGTTTACGTTTCACTCCACAAACCCAGCGTAACTTTATCTAACCATAAAACCGAAAATATGAAGCGGATCTCTTTGAAATAAGAAGTGGCTGAAAGCCAGGGATGCACTGACTACATTTATGGATTAGTTTAAGTTTGTAGAGATCTTGATTACAACCAAAAACAAAACGCAAACAAATCCAATCACCTGAACTCACCACGTTAGCTTACAGCACAACAACGGCCTCATCAGAAAGCAAACACGATAGCACAGCGGCCACAAGCGACAAAAAAACAAACTTTCACTCACCCGTCTGAAGTAACCTCTGCTCAGCAAACTCCTGATCAAATTCATTTTTGTCGCTCTGTTATTTTCAATGTAGAGTTTGGCAAATCCGCGCTACATCCTTCTGTCTTAACTCACGCTCTGAAGGCGAGGAGTTGGCTCGGGAAACGTAATGGTCAGCAGGGGGCGCTGTGCATGCTTACAGCCAGGGCATCATCAGTCGCACTGGGAAAGTTCACTGGTTTCATGTAGAAAAAACGAACCTCTGCAGTAGTATTCCAGCGTTAGCAGCGGCAGCCTCTGAGAGCAACACACAGGGAAGCGTTGCATAACCATGAGCCACACACACACAATGACACGCCCCACGGCGTGCGCTAATTCTCCGACAAAACAAGCTGATTTAAACCTGAAAAACAGATCGACAATAGGCGTATGTATAAAACTGCCTTTTTTGCGTGGCATTGGGTAAGGCCAATGTGCTCGGTTCAGGTGGGGGTTAAGAGGTTAAAACCGCACACTGAACCTTTGCCTAAATCATCGTTGTATATTCAATTCAATTGATTGAATTGAATATACATTTTGTATCAATTAAGTTTTTATCTGTAGTATTATATATGTATGTATATATATATATTATATATATATATATATATATATATATATATATATATATACACAGCCTGTATAGTTTAGTTTTTTTTTATATATATATATATATATATATATATGTAGTCTTTGTTTAGACCTTTAACCTCTTATCCCCCACCTGAACCGAGCACATTTTCTCCCTTTTACCCAAGGGCTTTACCCAAATCATGCAGCTTGAAAAAAAGAGTCAAAATAGCGACCAAAACAAGGATAAAAGCCACAAGAAAGTGACAAATCATAGATGACAAAAATAGCAACAAAACGCGGCAGCAACACGAGGGAAAGATCAGTTATGTGTGTCTTAGCTTTCAAATGAGGCGTTACACTGGCATGAAGCTTTTAGATTTGGGTTAAGCCAAACTGGATAATATGCGCTCGGTAAGAGCATTTTCTAAGGCAAATAATGTCACTGTCATTTAAGTTTGGAAGTTTGGAGTAGACTTTAGTAGTAGTGGTCAGTAACAAAGAAGAGTTTTTAAGTATCTGCACTTTACTTGAGTAGTATATTGTTGATAACTTTATACTGTTACTCCTCTACATTGGAAAGATGAATATGACACGTTCTACTCCACTACGAGACAGCTTCTCGACTGGAGCTCACAGCCTGTAGGCCAGGGTAATGCCTCATTTGAAAGCTAAGACCTACAAGACTGATTGTGACTTTTTTTTGCATTGTCTCCGCGTTTTTGTCACATTTTCTCTGTTTTGTCTGTTTTTGTTTTGTTTTTTGTTACTGTCTTGTTTTCAGAAGTTTATTTGTCGTGTTTGTGTCATCTTTTGTTGCTTTTCTTCATCGCTTTTTTTCTTGCGCTTTAGACACATTTTTGCCGCTTTAAAAAAAAAAGGTGTTATTGTTGCTTTTCCGGCACGCTTTTGTTGCTTCTTTTCATCTTTTCATCTCATTTTCATCCTCGTTTTTGTCACTATTTTGACGCTTTTTTCAAGAAGCTTTTAGATTTCGTTTAAGCCAAATTGGAGAAAATGTGCTCGGCTCAGGTGTGGGTTAAGAGGTTTTAAAACAGATTTTTCTACAGCAAATACTTTCACTAAATTTGACTGAGAAACCTTTCCTTTGTACTTTGACCACCGCTGATAATAATGAAATAATGAATATAAAACAAAATGGCTGATGTTTTTTCCTTGCTTGTTCACTCAGCACCCTGGAGACGACCTTCGACACCACGGTGACCACGGAAGTGAACGGCCGCTCCCAGCTGGCCCTCTCCTCCCGCCCCTGCCCCATGTCCTGGAGGCTGGGACAGTCCCAGACGCCAGGCTGCAGGCCGGGGACGCGCCCTCCATGCCCAGCGGGTACAGCGTGCCGCGGGGCAGCTCCACCACCAGCGCGGCCACCGGGGGGCGCTACAGCGGGCACTCCGACCCATCCAGGTCAGGGCTCTGGGTTGATGCAAATGGCCAGTCTGTATGTTCTATACTGACTTTGTGTGGTTCCGAACCTTTTTGGTCTCGAGTATCCTTTCAGGCTTTCATTTCTACTCAGTGTAACGCCAAACTATAAGGTGCACCCAATTACACTCAATAAAATATAAACGCAACACCTTTGTTTCTGCTCCCATTTTTCATGAGATGGACTTAAAGATCTAAAGTTCATTCCAGATACACAATATTACCATTTCTCTCAAACATTGTTCACAAATCAGTCTAAATGTGTGATAGTGAGCACTTCTGCTTTGCTGAGATAATCCATCCCACCTCACAGGTGTGCCACATCAAAATGCTGATCTGACATCATGATTAGTGCACAGGTGTACCTTATACTGCCACAATAAAGGCCACCCTGAAATGTGCAGTTTTTTGCTTTATTGGGGGTCTGGGGACTCAGAACCAGTCAGTATCTGAGTATCTGGTGTGACCACCATTTGCCTCATGCAGTGCAACACATCTTCTTCGCATAGAGTTTATCAGATTGTCAATTGTGGCCTGTGGAATGTTGGTCCACTCCTCTTCATGGCTGTGCGAAGTTGCTGGATATTAGTGGGAACTGGTACACGCTGTCGTATTCGCCGGTCAAGCACATCCCAAACATGCTCAATGGGTGACATGTCCGGTGAGTATGCTGGCCATGCAAGAACTGGGACATTTTCAGCTTCCAAGAATTGTGTACAGATCCTTGCAACATGGGGCCGTGCATTATCTTGCTGAAACATGAGGTGATGTTCATGGATGTATGGCACAACAATGGGCCTCAGGATCTCATCACGGTATCTCTGTGCATTCAAAATGCCATCAATAAAATGCACCTGTGTCTTCGTCCATAACAGATGCCTGCCCATACCATAACCCACCACCACCATGGGCCACTCGATCCACAACATTGACATCAGCAAAGCGCTCACCCACACGACGCCACACACGCTGTCTGCCATCTGCCCTGAACAATGTAAACCGAGATTCATCCGTGAAGGAACACCTCTCCAACGTGCCAGACGCCATCGAATGTGAGCATTTGCCCACTCAAGTCTGTTACGGCGACGAGCTGGAGTCAGGTCAAGACCCCGATGAGGACGACAAGCATGCAGTTGAGCTTCCCTGAGACGGTTTCTGACAGTTTGTGCAGAAATTGTTTGGTTATGCAAACCAATTGTTTCAGCAGCTGTCTGAGTGGCTGGTCTCAGACGATCTTGGAGGTGAACCTGCTGGATGTGGAGGTCCTGGGCTGGTGTGGTTACACGTGGTCTGCGGTTGTGAGGCCGGTTGGATGTACTGCCATATTCTCTGAAACGCCTTTGGAGACGGCTTATGGTGAAGAAATGAACATTCAATGCACGAGCAACAGATCTGGTTGACATTCCTGCTGTCAGCATGCCAAGTGCACGCTCCCTCAATGCTTGTGGCATTTTGCTGTGAGACAAAACTGCACATTTCAGGGTGGCCTTTTATTGTGGGCAGTATAAGGTACACCTGTGCACTAATCATGATGTCAGATCAGCATCTTGATGTGGCACACCTGTGAGGTGGGATGGATTATCTCAGCAAAGCAGAAGTGCTCACTATCACACATTTAGACTGATTTGTGAACAATGTTGAGAGAAATGGTAATATTGTGTATCTGGAATGAATTTTAGATCTTTAAGTCCATCTCATGAAAATGGGAGCAGAAACAAAGGTGTTGCGTTTATTTTTGTTGAGTGTACTTAGAAATAATCTGCTTAACTCAGAATTATTGGTATTTAGCTATGCATTGTGATAAAAAAATAAAGCAAAAACAGTTTTACTGCAATTATTATTGAAAATAAGTTTTGTTTTAAAATAATACTGTTCAGTTTCACCTTCTTTTTAGATATGAAACATTTCCAAGTACCCCTCCTAAGTGCTCGCATACCTGGTTGGGAAACACGGGTCTAAAATAATCAAAAGGTTTAAATTGTACTCAAGTGAAAGTAGTGACTGTAGTCAGTAGTGAGATTTCACTCCAAGTCAGTTTGTTTTTGACTATTGTACTATAAAACTATCAGGAAGGAAATAGATTAATTAATTCATTAGTTTCACTTAGCTGCTTTAACAGGTATTTCACAAATGGATTAAAAATGTCAATAATTTCACACACACAAGTTTTAGACCAGTTTAGACCCCCCCCCCCCCGAAGAAAAACAAAAATAAAACATTTTTGTATGGTTGGATCTTGAACTCCAGAACTTCAATATACAACAAGAGAAATGGGAGACAAAAAAATTGAGTAGGCTTTTATTGAAAACAACCATTGATCTGAAATAGTTTTTTTTTTGCAGCTGACCAAAAGTTTAAGACCACATGCCTTTAAAAGGCCAAATCTCTGCAAAAATATGGATTCAGTGTCATTGGGTAGTACCGTGAGTGGCATGGTAATGGGAGGTAGCACAGCTGTCAGCACTCGTGTTTCATAGCTAGAAGGTCCCAGGTTTGATTCCCACCTGGACGGGGCCTTTCTGTGTGGGGTTTGCATGTTCTTCCCGTGTCTGCGTAGGTTTCCTTCGGGTACTCCGGTTTCCCCTACCACTAAAAACATGTACAATAGGCCAGAATGAATGATGTGTGCGTGAATGAATGATCAAGGGTCAAAGGGACCGTTGGTGCAGATGTGTGCAGTCGCGACATCGCCTCTGTCTGTCTCCCCCAGGGGAAACCGAAGCTACATACGTAGCTCACCACCGAGTATGGAGTGAATGTACAATTGTCTCATGTAAAGCACTTTGTGACCATGTCTGTGAAAGGCGCTATATAAATAAAGTTCCTCTTCATTTTCTGTCATGACGGCCTGATGTCAAAGACAAAAAATTGTTTTAGCTTGCATAATCAGGGTCTCTCACTGGGCACCATCGCTGCTGAGGTGGGACGCAGTAAGACGGTCATTTAGAATTTCTGAAAAGATCCTGAGGTTATGGAACAAAAAGTCAAGTGGAAGACCTAGAAACTGAGCCGAAAACAGTGCCATTAAACCGAGGAATAGACAGACGGCATCTTTGGAATTGCCCATTATGGTCACGTTTGAATCAGCCAAAGAGAAAACAAGAAGGGAAATAAACAGAACCTTCTCTATTTATCCACTATTACTTTAACAATGCTGAATTATTATACGTTTTTCTACTAAATAAAGAGACAGAGACATAGAGATGAGCAAAGTGGTTCAACAGTCCATAAATACTTTAAAAAAGGACATTGTTAACCAGGTCTAACATTAGCTTCATGCTACATATGCTACACTAGCAACGAGTGCCGTTTTGAACAATTTGCAGTGTAAAAACATCCATATCCACCCGATTTTGGCTTGACTTTGTGTGTGTGATAAATGTTTATAGTCCGTAGTAGTTTTGATTTTCAACAAGTAATGCAATAGTTAAACTGTCAATATTCTAGCTTACTGTTAAGTTTCCTTTGCTTCCATTACGCAGCATCCTCTCCTTTTGTTCTGTGGCCATTCTTACAGAGCTCCTGCCTCTTGGGCCAAGGCTGCGCATGTTTCCTCTGCCGTGAAAGAAACTCACGCAATACATTTATTTTTTCTCTCAGACCTTGAGCTAGAGCTTCCATTGACAGATTATGAAGACGACTGCTGGCATGAAAGAAAACCATGTTTCCTGCTACGTGTCGTGAATGTGCGCGATGCTGCGGCTCTCGTTCACTCTCCAGCAAAACAACCTTGAACTAATGGAAGCCGAGGGAAAACGTAAACACTCCACTGTACGACAACTGCCTGTCAAGTCACTGATACAAGTTTCCACCGCATAGATTGAGCAAGCCACGTTTATTTATTTTGTTGTTTTTTTACGATTGCTTTGACACATTATTCGATACTTGACATTCAGTGCCGTGAACGACGACAAAGTGACGACAAAGTGACGAAAACACAACACAAAAGTGACAAAAGAGAAAAAAAGAAGCGATGAAAAAGCAACAATAACAAAACCTACGACAAACGCTTAAAAACTGTGACATAAACGCGCGACAACGAAACGGAAAAAAATGACGATACGTTTTGTAGGCCTGAGCTTCCAAATGCAGCGTCACACTGGCCTAGAGGCTGTAAGTTTCCCGTCATTAAGCTTTAAGATTAAGGTAAATCTGAATCTGAATTTTAAGATTCAATTTTGGCTGATTATATAATTAAAAAAATACATAAATAATATTATGATAATAATAATAATAATGATAATAACCTGACTTAAAGTTCATGCTTTGTGTATTGTAATGCTCCAGACTGTTTTATAATGTCTTACCTTCATTATTGAATTGAATGTAGAACTCTGTATTGTTGATGTGTGTTGTATACACTTTGACTTGTTTATAATGAGAATGGAGCCCAGGAAGAGTAGTCTTTGCGCTGGTAAAGACTAATGGGGATCCTTAAATAAAGAAATAAAGCAAACAAAGTTCGGACTTAAACCCATTTGAGACGCTGCGGTGTGACCTTAAAGGCGCAGTCCATGCACAAAAACGCAATATGGCTGAGTTCAACAAATTCTGCAAAGGAGAGTGGGCTAGAATTCCTCCTCAGCGATGAGACAAACTCATCAGCAGTTACTGCAAACACTCGACTTCAATTATTGGTGCAAAGGGCAGCACAAGTATTTACATTTTCACACAGGGCCAGGATTTTTCGTTCCCTTAACAAAACGTGTAATCATTATGTTTTGACTTGGAATGTCTTTGTGTGATATAAAAATGTCTTGATCATCAAAATTAAATCCATGAAATCTGGAAGCTGGCATATACTTTTTCACGCAGAACCTACTGTCAAGTTTTGGAAACGGTTGCCGAATTTGAGACCTTGGTGTCAAAGCCATCACAGAAACCAAAATAAACCCCAAAAAACTGTATGAAGGTGCGCAACATCATCGGTTGGTCGCAAATTTGTTAAAACTGAAATTGTCCCTCAGGTACACGGGGACAGCGGCCTCCATCTGTATGGGCGAAACTCGGGTCGATCCTCGGAGGCTTCTCGCGACGTTTCCCAAAGACTGGCAAGGACGTGCCAGGGACATCGACAGGTAAGAGCTGGAGTAAATAAACCAAGTCGTGCCGTCCATTTCCTCCCATTTATCAAGCCATTTAAGTCGGGAGTGGTTCGTTCTCACAATGTCTCTTGTACATCAGGATTGTTCGCGAGGATCGATAATATGCATATTGTGCCGCTTTGTCGGATGGTGAAATGAATCAGGGCGGACTGATTTATGCTAAAATGATAGCCATAGAAACAAATTTAGAGACTGGTCAGTGTTATTTTTTATGATAGCGCGACAGATTTCTCTGCTACATGAACATATATCAACTGGCCCAGCTTTAACACAGCAAAGCTCATAATCGAATGCGTTGTCAACTTAATGGCCTGTATGATTCACTATAAAGTGTCGTTTTGCTGTGTTTTCTTCCTCTCTCCACTTGCTCATTTGTTACTAAAAGTGCAGTGGTCCCATCTCGATTGCGGATCAATACTTTCCACACTCTGCAAGATAAAGAATCTCTACATCACAAACCCAAGGATAATAAAGTTGTTTTTGTTTGTACTTTAGTGATCCGTATCAATGGCATTGCAGCTCAGCATATGGTGCATGGATGCGGTGTCTGAATGTCGGGGTTTTGATTGTTTGTGTGACTGTAGCTTGTACACGTTTGCCTTTTTAACAGATTCCAAATAGCAATGGTGGATTTGGTATGTCTGAGAAGCCTTTTGTGGCTATAGCACATATAGTAGTACTTCTTACCTGCATCTGACAGAGTTAAGGCCATAACATTTCACACAGTGCGTAGTCAGACTCGCGCTCTAAAATATCATATAGAATGTATAAAAATGGAGCTCCAGTGTTGAATGGTCAGAGCTGTGTGGACGTATAATCGATGTGGGTCTGTCGGGCAAGGGGGGGATGACAGGGATCCCAGCAGCGGCTGAATTCTCTCCAAACTGATTTCACACGGATTTACACTTGTCAGCGATGCACCACGATGAGATGAGTTCAGGGAAGCGGAAACCTTGAAATCATCTTATTGATTGACCAAAGTGGGTGGGCTGGATTTCAGAGACAATCTAATGAATGACTGCAGAAATGGCTTTGAATTGAAATGTGTCATTTTCCTACAAAGGAAGAAGTGTTTAGAACAAGAGAGCAGTCTTCCCACACCATTGTTTTCTTGGTTTCTAATTCGAACACTACCATCTACGTAGATCAAATTGTTCATCTTCCAAAATATTGATGAAAAGAATTTGAAAGGCCTATGTCTCACCACTATAAAGGAACAAGCTTGATTTGTCTTATCAAAAGTGTAAGTTTAATTTAACACACGTGCGGAGAGCCAACACAGAAATACACGTAAATCCATGATGATCCCGTTAATATAGACGAGAGAGAGAGAGAGAGAGAGAGAGAGAGAGAGAGAGAGGAGAGAGAGAGAGAGAGAGAGAGAGAGAGAGAGAGAGAGAGAGAGAGAGAGAGAGAGACAGCATGAGGCAGTCGCCGCCCTGGATCATCATGCAGACATCACCTTCTTGTGATGTTTAGAGCAAGACACAGGAAGGCCTTTGAGCCAGGACACGTCTTTGGTCATTGTCTTAGGTGTGAAGGGGCAATCCGCAGAGGACTTTGTGGCCATTGTGATGTCTTTAGGTGTGAAGCAGAAAGCTGGCGCTCCCCAGCAGCCAGACCAAAAGGCCCAGCATGGCAGCCAGACGGTCCATCACAATGTGTATTACTGGCTTTACTTTAATTAACTCTAAAGACTGCCATTACACCTAAAAAGCCAAAACAATCCAATAACAGTCACTTTAACAGACCTGGAGCATTTAACAGACAGGTCGTGTTTCTATACCTTTTCATGAGATAAATATTAAAACAAATGTTTCCGTGATCCACCAGTCGAGAAACACTTGTCTAAAGCAGTTGGTTGTTTTGCGTGAACATTGTTCTTGGCATTTGTAAAGCTTTTCCAATTTGGACGCGCACGTTAATTATCACGTCAGCACCATAGCGCACAAGTCCACTCCGGATGCAAATGCTAGGCTGTCTTTGTTTGTCTATGTAGAGTTTTGTCTATAAACACGGACGTTTTGTGGGATTTGTGTCTCGTTGTGCACCCGGTGGTGGTTTTGGTCTTATCTTTTTTAAATGGCCCCATGTCAGAGCTGTTCAGATCCGGCCTGCGGTCTAACTACTGCTGTCAGAGAGAGTGACACAGGCACACAAACAGAGAGAGGGAGAGAGTGTCGGAGAAAGTGAGGCGAGGGTGAACTCGGTGACCGCTCTCCTAAGAACCGAGAACGAGGGAATAGTGGTTCTCGGGCTGCGTCGATGGTACCTGTTTAGTTACTGCTACATCCTTCATTTGAATGGATAAAAGTCCATATTTTTTCCTGCTTTAGTTTGGACTTAGAATTGATTTTTATTTTTCATTACATTTTTATTTTAAAGGTCTGACTCTCCTCTTGTATAATGAAATCATTAGGTTTTTTTTGGAACATGGACTATAGTAACTGGCAATGAAAGGGTTAAAAAGGTTAAAAGTTACATTATTTTATATGTTTGACAAGAGGAGAGTCAGACCTTCAAAATAAAAAATAAAAAATAAATAATCGTTCATTGAGGTATAGCTTTCTAAGTTACAAGCACATGTTTGTGTCGATGGGCCCACAACGTAACTGTTTTAAAGGTGCGATTGAGGGTTGAACATGTGGTGGACTTGTGTTGTATAGTTGTATAACTCTGAGATTTTGAAGTTTGACATCTCCTGCAGCTTTTATTTACAAACCACCAATTCTGATCTCGCTCCGTGTGTGTCAGCTTAGAGGGGAGATGTGTGAGCGAGTAAAAGACTCCAGACAGGATCAGTGCACTGCTGTTATGCTAGTTCTTAGGGGAAAATAAAACAAACTTCTCCTTGGGACAAGATCCGAAGATGTTTTAGTGGAGAAAAACATCTGTCTGGCCTTTACATGGAGGTGGATGTATGATCTTAGCTTTGGTATTTTACATTCTGAATAAAATAATGTCTATGCATGGAAAGGACTGTGGTGGTTGGGATTTGAACTTGGCCTGGAGTGCCCCTGCAGGCAGCAGTGGAAATGAGGAACAGAAAGCTTTCATTTTCAGCTAAGAGCTAGCAAAAATAATAGCGCTGTGTTGAACCCACTCAAAGATTGTTCGCTTGTTTACTTTGTTTGCTTTCTTTGTTTGAATTGTTGGTTGTGTTCAAACTCGACTTTGACTTTCATTTATACAGACGTTATCGACTTTCTGTGTCACATTTCCGGGCCGCTGTCACAAAATGCTAACAAACACTTCTGTACTAGTCCATGAGCAAAACACAAAACAAATATTGTGTTATTAGAAGCACAGAGTCTTAGCACAAAACTATAATAATAATGGCTTACACTTGCACTTTACAAGCCTGTATTACCAAGTTTCTCAAAGCGCTACACTGTCGTCATTATTCATTCACTCCACACTCAGTGGTGGTGAGCTATTATTGTAGCCACAGCTGCCGTGGGGTAGACTGACGGAAGAGAGGAAACCAGCCTGTGCCATCCGACCACCACCAACCACTCACTCACTCATTACATTCATTCTGCCCTATTGTACATGTTTTAGTGGTAGGGGAAACCTACACTAACCGCTGTGCCACCCAATGAAAAATGAAACTAATTTCATTCCACTACCAGGAAAATATCAGGTACTTGTCCCAAACTTTTTTGGCTGGGACCCCCATTACATCAAATTATAATATATTGTTATATGTTAATATGTATGTAAACTGTTTATTACGAGGAGTCCCGACCTTCATTTTGGGAACCACTGCTCTAAGGTGAATACAAACTTAATTCATTTAGCATTTTTTAAAGACAGGGGACAACAAGTGCATCTATTGCAAGACACATATCACAATAAGATAAGTTTTCATTGATGAGACCAGTAAAAGACACCAGGTCTATCACAGCATGTCATGTGAGGCAAAAGGATTTACCCAACAAAGGTTTGACCAATGAGCCTGAATTATTTACGTGTCCAGTTAAAAACTACACAACCTGTTACAAAGTTGATCCACAGTTTGTATTTGCCTCCTGCCCTTGTCACTCCCCGCTCTCTCCTCCGGCAGGAGACGACAGAGAAGCAGAGTTTCGTCTCGGGGGCATTTCTTCACTCCTGATCCAGGTTTAGCTGCGTCTGTTTGTGAGGACAGAATCTGGTCCCTCACTATCCCCAAAGCATTTGTCACCCCCCCCCCCCCCCACACACACCACACACACACACACACACGCACACACACACACACTCACTCACCACCTCCGGCTTTCACAGAACACACCTGCCGACTTTAAAAGATTGAGTCTCCTGTGCACACGCTTTATACTGACTCACCTTGGCGTCTCCGAGGGCACCAGAAAATAGCTCGACATGCGTGTAATAAGATTCAGGCCTTTTTATTTTTATTTTGTTAATAAGCAACATCAAACTCAAACATATCAGAAAGTGTTTCATCGAATCGTTCTGAAAATGAGACTGATTGCACATGATCAAAACGCTCTTCCCAGCAGAGGCATGTTAACATTTATTTATTTACTTATTTGTATTACTTTCATGTATTCGTCATACTCTTCATTTCAGAATAAATTTTCAGGTTTGGCCAAAGGAACCAATCTTATTCCAGAGGGTTTAGTTTAGTTGAGTTAGAAGCTCATCTGTGCCTATACTTCATATTCGAGTAATTACAATGCAATGACAGCTGTATTAGGCTTTTGTCGTGCATATTTTCACTTAAAAATAGCTAAATCAAAAACTAAGTAAGATCCAGCTTTTTTGCTTCCGATACCGATACTGGGGGTTTGTTTGAGTATCCGATATTTGATATTAACCGATACCGAGAGACTTTCTTAAAACTGTCTTTCTCTGAGTGCCTAAAGTGAATGATCTCCTTATCTCCATTGTGAGATCATCAATAAAGTCTTATCTTTTCTTGTCATGATGTTACAGATCAATTTTCATTTATATCTATTAATAAACTAATGGAAAAACATTTAACAAGGGTGACCGTTTTCTTCATGAAAGATGCGATGGGCAAACTAAACTAGCTTATTCAAAAACTAAACTATGTATCCAAAATCCCCTTGGAAAAATCTTTTAAACTAATATAGAAGCCAAAATATTTATATTTAAACCTGGCTCTTTCCTTGTATTTTTCCCCCACCTTAACAAAGCACATTTTCTCCAGTTCAACTATACGCAGATCTAAAAGCTTCTCGACTGAAGCTTACAGCCTTAAGGCCAGTGTAACGCCTCATTTGAAATCCAAGACCTACTACACTGATCTAAGTTTTTTCCACGTTGTCATCACTTTTTTGTCTAATTTTTCCTGCGTTTTTTTTTTTAATCACCTTTTTGTCGCCTGTTTTGTTTTTGACACTTTTTTCAAGAAGCTTTTAGATTTGGTTAACTGGAGAAAATGTGCTTGGTTAAGGTGGGGGTTACGAGAGGGTTAATGAAAACATAAAATAATGATGAATGCAAATGTTTCAAATCAATATCTTCTTTTCTTTCCTTTTCACCTGCAGTGTCTCGCCTTAAAACCGAAACTCTTTGATGATCCTTTTTTTTTAACAGTGCTGTAGCACCTTTCTCTTTCACACCCTCCCTCTCCCCGAGGGCCCCGTCCCGGTGAAGCATGTGGGGAGATGGTGACACCATCTGGGGCAGCACCTGCGCCTCTGATGGGGGGGCTGTGGTAGTTAAGTGTTGGCTGCAGATGGCCGCTGTGGCTCTGGAGCTGATCAAACGCACAGAGCGGTGCAGGTTTACTCTGAATCATCACTCTGTAAAGGCCAACGCTTAGTCAGAACTTATGCCATGTGGATAAGTGTGAGTCTGTGGGAAAGTACAGAATTCTTTCAGTAGTTTTCAGCTAATCTGTAAGAATATACTGTACATGTTACGTTTTATAAGGCTAGGCTACAAATGAAGTGTTCAAATACCAAAGCGGGTGGATACTGCCATTGTGTCCTTAATCAAAACATATATGTAAGTAAGTAAGTGTTTTATTTGTCATTGTACCCTTGTAGGTTACACTTTAGAATACTGCCCGGTAACTCCTAGGTAGTTACTGTAGTACATCCCTGGTACTTACAGAGATAATTACCAAGTACTTACAGTGGTACGTTTAGGTAACTACCTAGGAGTTACGAGGTCGGCCCATTAGTCCGACGTCTCATTATTCTGAAAATCACCCATTGAGTAGGGGTGCCATTAGGGTTAGGGTTAGGGTTATATTTTTGTAATAATGAGACGTCGGACTAATGGGTTGTCGGACCAATGGCATGGCACCGGAGTTACCAGGCCATACCACTGCAAGTACCTGGTAATTACCTCTGTAAGTACCAGGGATGTACCATAGTTAACTACCTAGGAGTTTGCATTCAGATTGGGTTAAGACTCATTTCGTATACGTAAATAGAGCCGCGCGTTCCAAGCGCAGTTACTGTCACTGCAGTTATGCTTCCACACGTTTGTAATGTCTGTTTGTAATGTGTATATAGACTTCAAACGAAGGCCATCAGAATTGTCCATAAAGTCCATAGGGACCATACAAATATACTGTTCTTAAAATCCAACACCATGAAACTTGATGACATCATAAAACGCAATTCCCTGCTACAGATATATAGAGCTGTACATAACCAGCTCCCTAGTAATATACAATTAATGTTTGGTAAAAGAGAGGGAAGATACGATCTAAGAGGACCTCATAATCTGAAAGTACAATGTATCCATTCCACCCTAAAAAGTCATTGTATTACACGGAGAGGAGTAAATCTGTGGAATAATTTAGATGAAGACTTAAAAGGTGGAGCTAGTCTACAGCAATTCAAAAGACAGTATAAGAGAACTGTGTTGTTTGACCAGATGTTTTGGGAGGTTGGGGAAACCGGAGTACTGAATTCAGTGCTCCTCGGTGCACTGCCTCCTGGGTTTGTCCCTGTCTCAGAGCGTGGTGTCCTGCACTGGTCAGATCTTCCTCCTTCCACTTCCTCCTGCGCAGCTCCCTCTGGTCCACAACAGTCTTTCACCATCTTCTGGGAAGAGCACAGCAGACTAATATAATCCATCTTAATCTGAGTAGTTCTTTTCCCTCTCTTTTGAACATGACCATTTATGGGCGATTCTAGAGATGCCGTCTGTTTCTATAGAGTTTCATAGCAACTCTAAGCTTATCACCACAGAAAGAAAAAGAAAATGTCCATTCAAAGCCATACATAGCGTTTGGGATTTTTAAATGCTTTGGATTGGCACCTTAATTCCTTTACTTAATTCGTTTACTATTTTACAAAACAGTACCCTCCTGAGAGTTTGGCTTCGGGCCCGCTCTAAAAATATGCCGGTGTCATAAAACATGGATGAGAGCTGCTCGTCTGTGCCCTGTCAAAAAAATGCAGCCAACACCGCACGCTGCAGCCGAATCATGAATAAGTCACAAGCGCTTTTAGCTCCCCTCTGTCTGTGCACCTCTGTTCCTCTGTGGGGCCTGGAGGAGCTGACTGTGTGATTTCTCAACGTTCTGTAGCGCTTTTTTTTTGGCTATAAACAACTCTGCCCTCAAAATGTTTTGCCTTTTTTATGTTGAATTTGTAGCTTTGATTTTCCCCAGCATTTAGACTCACTTTCTCATTCTGCGATTTGTTTTGTTACAAATGCCCCTACAGGACACTGTTCGCTTTACTCTCAGGTGAACTGGCCATCCCTGGAATCCCATTGCGACCATAAATAATAGCCTCCGTCTCCTCACTCCTCCCTGTTTGCCATAATAACCACCTTTGAGAGGGAATCTGTGGTGGATTTACAGACTCCTCCTCCCCTGCTCTGACGAAGCATGTTCCTAAATAGGGCATCAGGGCGGGATCTTCACTGTAGACTCCGCCCTCGCGTGACGTGTAGCTCGGTCATAACCGCGCCGTTAGCTATAATGCTAATGGGATGTCAATCACCGTCCGGCCCTCATTAATATACGAGATTTCTATAATGTACCGTATGAAAACCAGCCTGGTTTCTTTAATTGTAACTAACCCAGCGTTATCACAGGAGGAATATCTAGCTGTAGAAAGTTTAAAATCAGAAACCAGGCTTTACAGTTGCTTAAAACATGTAAAGTGCAATGCTATCTGATGGAAAACCTCCTAAGTATATGGAGGTACTACAGCAATGCCGGCACCCAGTGTCGTGGTTGTAAAGCAGTGCAACCAGCGGCCATTGGTCGCAACATCCACTGGGTCATGTTCGTCTATGAAACAATGCACAGCCATTTCTTAATTCTCCCCCAGCCCACCTATTTAGGTAATGTCCCACTTCTTCAATAAACTTTAAAACGTCAAAACGTTAAAATGATCCACCAGTGTTTCCAAGATTTTTGAGCCATTAAAGGAATTGTGCCAAAATCAAGGCCTTAAGCATCAGCTGTTGATCTTTTATGCCATAAATTGTATTTAATCTCCACATTTTTACAAATGATAAATGCATAGATTTGTTGCATTAGAAGCATTAAAAAGAAAATTTGCACAAAATGTACAATATTAGATAACAGCAAAAGAAACGCCTCAGTGCTGATCTTCCCGTAATTTAAGTTTTAATTTCTCATGTCTGTCCCTCCATGTCCCACCGCATCACAGGACTTGTCCCACTTTCACTATTATTTCAGGTGGTCACCCTAGTTATAGCATGAAGTCCCGCCCAGGTATAATACCAGATCGCCACAGTTTATGAAGCTACAAGTCCTTTTTGGCCTCATTTCCTTTCGCTCTGATGCTGCTAATGATGGGAATTTCACATAAAAAACACTGAAGCTTGTTTTACGAATAAATGATTGAATTCCCTGTATATACTTTCTACTGTTAATTGTAGTTGTTTTGTATCCCCTTCCCTGTCCCTTTATATGCGCTCTTGTCTTAGATTAATTCCGACATGGGTTAATGTTTCTGCACTATTTCTCGTTAATCCCACGACAGAAGCCTGATCTCCAAATGTAACAATGTGACAGCTCTGATGCGTGGCTAACACGTCATTTTGTTAGCAGAGTGAACAGTATGGGGCCCTGGACACAGCCCTGAGGGAAGCCTGTGTCAATCCTTACGGTTCCCTCCTTGTTGGTTAGGAACCCTGACTCCCAGTTACACAACGATGTTTTGAGGCCGAGCCGTTCAGGTTTGTTCACCATGGTCTGTGGAATGATGGTGTTGAAAACCGAGATAATATCCAATACATTAGAACATTGTATCTACCTAGTAAACTGATTTGAAAGTTACCAAGCTAATGAGTGCATCCAACTGTCCCCCAGGTTATCACTCTGTATGTTACAGTGCAAAATCTTCTTCCTATTTGATCCTCCTTACGCAGATATTAACCCATTTCCTTGCTGACTGCACTGCTTCACTCAGCCAAAGAAATGGTTAAAATGTGTGTCTCTTTTCCTAAGCTGTGTCAGTCGTCTCCTCTGCAGCTCTAAGCACTTTGGAGACTTACCGCCTCTGCTTCCAATGACAAAACCAGTCATTCTTACACGTCCTTATGAAGATCCTCTCAGCTCCAGGCAGCTCTCATGAAGGGGATATCCCATCGCTTATCCAGCACCCAAAACTGTAATCATTGCACGTCTCACTTTCTGGTTTGGTGAAAAGTTTTGCTACCTGCCAGTCTCTGCGTTTGCGGCGGCACTTTCTCAACTTGAATAACCTTGTAGAATGCAGTGATTTCAAGACAGGTGTCCTTCCTTAACGCATTAGACTTATGGAGATACTTACTTGGCTTATACCATTCCCCCAGCAGCACCAGGGTAGACTAATGGAAGCGTGGCTGCCAATCCTCCCTAAAGCCTCTCTGGCCACCACCAATCATTAATTAACTCAAACTCAACAGTTGTGGCTAAGTTAACCCGGGAAGAGCCAGATTGATATTGCCAGCATTTTCTGCTGATTAGATCAAGTGCACTTTGTTTTAGTCAATCACAGCCAAGTCTCAAAACAGCAAACAAAACCATAAATGAAAAACCTTATGTAAGTATATAGCAGCATCTCGGGTTTTTCCGCCGTTGCTTCATTGTTAATTAGAATCGGTGAACCCCTAACCCTAACCTTAATCCTAACCCTAACCCTAATCTAAACCCAATTCTAACCCTAACCTGAAAACCACATCTTGACCCTCAAACAGTCCTTCAAATAAGTGAGGACCACCCAAAATGTCCTCACTTTCCAAAAATGGCCTCACTCTGTTGGTTAAAACTTCAAACTGGTCCTCACAATGTCTTAATTACAAGAACACACACACACATGGAAATGGGAACAGATTGTGACATAAGATGAGCAAATATCCCATAATTGTCTGGTAATTATATATAGGAACATTTTTATTTTTCCTCCACTTCACTTACCAACGGAATTACCTCATGGATCAAACTAAAAGTCAAAAACACATACAAACCTGTCACATGCTCTTTGCCATCTGCACTCTACCTACATTGTTTTTTCCTGCGACAAAAACTGAAATTGAATGCTCGGCCTCCCAGATCTTTGACGCTTGTCTGTCTCCTCTTGTGCACTGCCCTTTTCGCTTTCCCGGATCTAAACTTGGTAATTGGCAGGAGTTGAATGGCTGGTGGGATTGCTCGGCTGAGTTTTATGCTAATGGCTGCCCCCTCTTGTGCAGGTGCGCGCACGGATATAGCTCTCTGCAGAAACAAGCAAACTGCAGCGCGCATAAAAAGCCCGGTGATTACAGACTATTCAGGGAAGACGCGCTCCAGGGAAAGTTTGACGGGAGAGGATTGAGGCTTGTCTCTGGTAAAAAATGAAATGAGGCATTAAAAGTAGATTAGGTCCGCAGCCGTGGTTTGTTTTGTTTTTGAATAATGTCTTTTGATGCTGATTTATAGATTTGGGATCGTGTGTGGCAAATGTCTAAAGGAGATTTGAATGAGGAAGGGAAAATGTGGCATAAAGTTTATATGATGATATAAAAGAGAAATGTCATGATAATGATATTTGGCGACATCATTGACACCTGACAAAAATAATAAGGGGAAATGCACAATTGTTTGGCTGCAATATGACATTTTTGAGGTTTTCAAAGCATCCCCTTATTTCTCCTCCACCGCGTCTCCCAACAAGCTTACGTGAGATCGGGATGAAAGACGCCACAGATGAAAGGGATATTATCAGCCTTTAACTATATCTAGATGGTGGTTTTGTTGTTGGTAGCGCCATGCTAAGGAACGCTATAGGCTACGCTACATCGGAGTTCATCCAAGATGCAATGCCTGAGTCTTTCTTTTAAAAATTATTTACTCAAGCAATAAAGAAGCTTCATTTATTACATTTTCATCTAAATGCCCCTAAAGTCTCTTATGTTTATGCTGCTGTGTAGCTGAGCGTAGCATTAGATCTCTGTCCTGACACCAGTCAAAATCAGCTGTTGTGCACATGCAAATTATATCACATGTACAGTGATGTTATAATTGACACCGGTGTCCAAACATTACACCGGTTTACTGTGCACGATGTGACATAGCCCAGCCCTAAGGGATAGACCAATGGGCGGTTGATTCAATGGATGGATGGACGGACGGATGGGTTGGGGATGGACGGAGGGAAGGTGGGTGAGTGAGTGGATAAATGGAAGGATGAAAATATTCTGCACTGTCCATCCATCCATCCATCCATTTTCTTCCGCTTTTTTCCGCTTTCAGACTGGTCCCATGTATAGACGGCCGAGTACATGGGATATATGGGAAACAGTGGGGATTTATGGATGACTCAACTGCAGGAGACGCAGAGGGGTGATGTAAGTGCGGCTCAGAGGTGGTCAGTAACAAGTAACAAAGTGAATACACTCAGTACTTTTACTACTTACATTTGAAAGATACATTTAAGACGTTCTACTTACTGTATTTTTAAACAGGTTTTAAAGGTCATAGCATCAAATTGCCGGTGTGTTTTGTCCTGTTGGGGGCGACAGTGGCGCAGATGGTAGAGCGGGTCGTCTCATGAAGGTCAGGGGTTCGAATCCCGGCTCCTGCAGATGCAGACTGTTGTTGTGTCCTTGGGCAAGACACTTTACCCAATGCCTATGTGTGAGTGGTTGGTGGTGGTCGGAGGGACCGTTGGCGCAGATGTGTGCAGCCTCGCTTCTGTCAGTCTTCCCCAGGGGAAACTGTGGCTACAAAATGTAGCTTACCACCATCAGCATGGAGTGAAAGAACCCCCCTCCCTTTCATGTGTGAAGCGCTTTGGGTGTGACTTGTGTCATATTAAAAGCGCTATACAAATAAGATTCCCTTCCCTTCCCTGTTTGAACCCTTGTGACACGCACTCCATAACAGTAGATGGCGCAGCGCATGATGGACCGTTAATGCCACAGACTCACGAGAAGGAAGAAAATGTGTCCCCGTTCCGTAGAAGGGTGAATTCAGGCACGATCTTCAAGTTTTTGAACCTGCAGAGTTAGGATTTGAAGCTGATCAGTGCTTTCTACTTTGAATACTTTGAAAAAACTCACCAGTCATGAAAAAACATAAATTGGGCGCGTTGGTTGTCTATCATCTGGATAAAGAATCTGGCACAAGAACAACACGTTTAACCCGTTTATTTGACATTAAACCATGTTTTAAAAGACCCGATGTGAGGTCAGCCTCTACTGCACTGCTGCTGAGGATACGAGGGGGCGCTGTGTCAGCGCTACACATCTACACAGAATGTGGACTATGCTGTAGTGAAAACCAGTCTGTTTTATTCTTCTGCACGGTTCAGGAGGCGTTTGAGATGCAAAGAGATATTTAAAAGTGAGAACTTTATTGATTAGAATGACTTTTTATGGATGAAATGCTGTAGATGAGTCTATACAGTGCACATGTCGGTGGCACCACACACTATCAGTGCGGCACATCAGGATTGTCAGTAACCTACCAGGCGGGCGGAGTATGAGGCCCAGCCATGCACACTTTGTTGTCTTTTAATTTTTATTTGCGATATCGTAAGAATGTATTTTTTTTATCGAAACATACTATTGTTATTTCAAAGTAAGTAACATTTTCACAATTACCAGAGACTACAAGTTGTCTTTTCGTGCAGTTTTGTTGACTTTATATTGGAGTCTATACAACATGTGCCTCACCAGCAACAAACTGAGGTGCGCGCACGTCATTGGAAGTAAGGAATCTGTTTTAGAAACGATTAAAAAGAATGTTTAGTTCACAAGACAAGCCGCTGACAGTGATGCAGTGTCAAATCAGCGCATCCCTAAATCACCACAGCATCTTTTACAGGGAGTCTGCATACAGCTAATTTCAAACTTTTAATGGGATAACTTTCCTGTGAGGACCAACCTGTTGGTGCAATGTTCATGCCCGGAGAGCGCTTCAGATTAGAAATCCATTATCAGGCTGATTGGCTGCCATGGCTCCGGGCACTGAGCTGTTGTATTGCTTATATCAGGTAAATAAATGCGTAGCCACATTTTCCTCCTTTAGGGCTAATTCATGTTTTGTATTTGGTTCATTTATGAAACAATACACAGTATGTAAATGCCATTTCACGCCTTGGAATTTATTCTCCAGTGCCTCACGCCCCCACACTGAATATGTTTTGAAGATGGAAGTCCCGGGATAGTAAAACATTTAGCGGTTTTCCGACAGTTTTGACTTGTGTATTGTGTAAGAAGTGGCAGCCGAGTCCTCAGTCTCGCTCAAAATAACAAGAGCTGTCGCCAAGTGCAGCTCTGTTGCAGCTAAAACTCAATTAAAGCCAGCAGCGGAGTGACCTTGGAGGAAGCGGAGAAAAACTGTTGCCAAGCAGTGAGAGAAAGCACGCGGCTGGACCGGCAGGAGTCGACCACCGCAGTGCGACAATACAAACATGACAAGCACAACTGTAGCTGTCCAGATGAAAGCGAGGGGCTGGGCGAGGCTAAACAGACTCTTCAAACTTGTGATGTCCCAGTCATGGTACGGGAGAAGCTCTAACAGAAGAGCGTGCATGATTGATAGCTTGGATGGAGCCGGAGTGGCTAATTGGGAGAGTCGGGAAATTTCTCAAAGGGCTGGTTGGGTTGAGTGCAGCAGCTCCCTCACTGTGCTGCCCGCTGTCGTCAGTCCCCTCGCTCTGAACAGCGACTTTAAGCTTTTTCAAGCTTTATATCATGTTATTATGTCATTCCCTCATTAAACACATGCCTGGAGTGTTGCCTTGGCTCATTCACATATTTTTGAGTAATCAGTAAAAACTTAGACGGCAGCCATTTTAGGTGTAGCTATGCCTCAGTCCTCCTAGGAACGCCCCCACCTCCTGGAGACGCCTCTGGACCTTTTGTCACCAGCCAAGCCACCAACCACTGCTCCTCAGCTCAGCAGAGCCCCCTCCCCGCACAGTAGTGTTGTTTAGATGCCACAGCAGTGTGCTGAAGGGGGCGTGTCGGAAAGCTTCTTAAAGAGACAGAGGCCTATTTCAAGACGTTCAGTACAGCCATTTTGAGAGAGCAATTTTATTCAAGGCAGTTATTTTAATTTACTGCATATACAGCCAACAGAAGGTTACGTCATCATTGTGGTATGCTATAGACTGGTGCTATGTGATTGAAAAAAGCATAATACCCCCTCTTTAAGTAAAAACACAGACTGAATTATTAATAGCCGCGGGTTGGATTAGCCACATTAGTTGAAAACACAGACCGGATTTGTATTAGTTCATGGCCTGAAATGTAAAAAAAAACATTGGAAGTTTGATGTTGGTGTCTTGAAACAATTCCCTGCTAGACAGTACAAAACAAGTTAAAGCCGAGTTCGGATTAGCTTTGACTAACCCTGTGATTTAGACCTGAACAAACATGTACGTTAAGAATGGACTGAGGTTAGGGCTGGGCGATAAACCAAATTAATTCGATGAATTCATGCTTTTGAAAACAGACGAGTGGAAAATGGCTGAATCGTAAAATCGTGTCCATCACTACATGTCCTCCTCACGTGCGCTGTGCGGCAAACCGAGTATCGCTTCAGACCGTTTTCGGAAATAGCACCAGTGGAAAACCAGCAACTTTCTGACGGTCTCTGCTGCTTTACAAAGGCTGCGTGTTGTGTTTTAGGAGTGCGAGGTGGATTTTTAATTTTTTTTTAAATTTCCAATAAAACTGATTAAAATCGTAATCGTCCATACTGAGTAAAAGAAACGAGATTTTATTTTTGGCCAAATCTCCCAGCCCTAACTGATAGCATTCGGGATTCAGCATTCAGCATGGGATAGCTGAATCTCGTTTATGCTTGCAATTTCACTGTTTTTATTATCTAGAATAGGGCAAAAGCCCCTCAGAAGCCCCTTATGAGAGAACAACAGGCCCGGTTAGAACCATCAGGACGTCCTTCTGTGGACCCACCACCTGCAGGAGGAGCCATAGGGCTGGTGCAGCTCCAACAGCTGCCTCCATGACCTGGCAACAGACAAGTGGAAGAAGATGGATGGATGGATGGAGAATAGGGCAAAAATGAAAATAAAATAGTAAAAGGATATAATCAGGACGATGTTGCGCAGGTTAAGACTGACACGTGGAGGTCAGAATGACAAGCCTGTGTTCAATAATGACAAAAGTTTTAATGGGAAGTAGGAGCCAGGAACGTCCGGAGCCGGTCGCCATTTCCTCACGGTTTACAGGAAGAAGTAGACCCCAATTAGTCCATTCTTAGTTTTACAGTCTATGCTTGGAAGAGGGAAATCGTGAGGGAAAACTTGCCATAAGTCATGCTGGGAATGGGTTCACGTTAGGTTCACCAACTGTCTCGCTTATTTTACTTCAGTGAGCACAAACAATCAGCTCCAAACGCACAATATGTCGTCTTTGTCATTTATCCAGAAGGTGTTCCATTAATTTACCAACAACCGAGTCCAGTAAAAAAATCAAAAAATGGAAGCGCTTCTATGGTTCAAGAATGAATTACCTAACTCAACTAACTATTAAAGTATTTACTGTAAAAAAAAATATATACAAAAAATATTCAAAGTAAAAAGATGCAAGTTACTTTGAGTGGCTTCAAAAGCTTGAGGATTGCGGCCAAGTTAATCGCCTGTACGGCAACAATACGGGGACAAACTGACTTGTCATTGGTATTGACAGTACTTCTCCACAGCGCCACCTACTGTTCTGAAACATGCAGTATAAAGCTTCAAATGGGACAAATATGTGGTCAATGTTTACTTTGGGGGGGGGACTATTTTAGAAACGCAGTGGAGTTGGAAATATTATATTTTTCTTCCAAATGTAGAGGAGTAAACGTTTTCTCCCTTAACATCTTAGTTTTCATATCAGAGTATACAAATTTACCACGTACGATGCTTATTTTATCAATCAATCAATCAATCAAACTTTATTTATAAAGCGCTTTTCATACCGAAAGGTATCACAAAGTGCTTTACATATAACATTTAAAACAATACGCCCCACATCATACATCCATACACACACATACACACACACACAATATATCATTAGGACTAAATTAATAAATGTCAGTTAAAAGCTAAGCTAAAAAGGTGGGTCTTGAGCCTGCTCTTAAATACATGAACGTTCTCTGTGGTCCTGAGCTCCTCCAGGTCGTTCCAGAGGCGAGGGCCATAATATTGGAAAGACGCCTCGCCAAGAGTCTTTCTGTTGACTTTAGGAATAACTAGGAGACCCCTGCCAGAGGAGCGCAGGGACCGCGACGGTTCATAAGGTAAAAGTATTTCTGAAAGATAAGAAGGACCAAGACCATTAAGACATTTAAAAACCATTAAAAGAACTTTAAAATCGATCCTGAAACACACGGGGAGCCAATGCAGCGACTCTAAAACCGGTGTAATGTGGTCCCGCCTCCTGGTCTTTGTCAGGACACGAGCTGCTGAATTTTGTAAAAGTTGTAAACCTGAGATACTCTTTTTGGGAAGACCAGAGAGCAGGGCATTGCAGTAGTCGATACGACTGGTGATAAACGCATGCATCAGCGTCTCCGTGTTGGTCCGAGAGAGAATGGGGCGGACTCTGGCTATGTTCTTTAGATGGTAAAAACCTATTTTTGTGTTTATGTTTTGTTGCGAGGGAGCTGGAGTTATCCCGGAAGTCACTTCAACATGATTCCGCAAAAGCCGGGTCCCCGCACTTATTCATTTACAAATACTGACATATTTGATATCCCCGTCCTGCTCAAGGTGCTCGAGATGATGCTTTAATCCAAATATGGTCATTTCCTTTGTGGGAGACACACGCTACGAAAGACTGGAGGAATGTGTCGCACATGTGCACACTTTACAAAAATGTAGAGCCCGTTTTCTTAAAATGAGGTTTTAATTCCACTCTTGCAACAACATCTCCACTTAAAGGAACAGGCCACCGTTTTTCCATACTGAGATATGTTCTTACCTGAGCTTAGGCGAGTTGATGACTCGTCTGGCTTCGTTGTCTCTCGTGTACCTCTTTAGGCGGCTGGCCAAGGCTTGGAGCTTTTGTTTGGCAGTTTCCAAGGCTTCAGGTATGGGCATCTGGCTGTACCTTTTGGGTACTTGCTTTTTCATAGCACCTTTCAAGGCCTCTGTCAATTGACTCACTTCTCTCTGCGCTGCCTTGATGTTAGCCTCCAGCCTTCTTTTCCATGGTGGGTATTTCATCTCATGGTTGCTCTTACGATAGCCAAGCGTCTCTAGGATCACTGCTGCTGTGCAGTATACCAGCTCATTGGTTTCAGTGATGGTTGATGTAGGAATTGCTTGCAGAGCTGCATTCACATCTTCTAGCAGACTTTCTGATGGTACTTCACTTAGCCCTGTAGATGACTTCGGGGTTGCCTGCTGGACATTTTTGCCATGATCTTATTTTTCAGGTCAGTTGCTGCCTCGTTCAGAGTGATTGCACTTATTGGGGGGGTTGATGTTAATTCCCCTCTGACCTGGTGTCCTTCACTCTTGTCAGAGCATTGGTGTTGTACCTCATCAATCTCAAGTTGTGATAGCAGTTGCCGTTTGTGGATGTTGTGACACTGAGCTACTAGTTGTTTCGGCGTGAGTTTGGACTGTGGGTTTCGAAGTCACCATTTCGCCCACATCCTTTGCATGTAGCCCCTCTGACTAGGGTTACTGGAGTAGTAGCATTCAATCAGAGCCCTGTTCTCACATCTCACCCATTTCCTCCTTGTTCCAGTAGCCCATTTTTCATCGAAGTGCTCTGGTTCCCCAGCACCTGACGCAGACGTCTGAGCTGGCATGTCATTCATTTCATTATCTCTCGCTCTCTCTCTCTCTCTCTCTCTCTCTCTCTATATATATATATATATATATATATATATATATATATATATATATATATATATCCCCCTTCCCCCCATGTTTATATCAGTAATCATCATTGAAAGTTTCAAATTGATAACCTCTTTAAAAAAAAAACGGTTTCCCCTATTCACTGGCAGTGAATGTTGACAACTTGTCTACTTGTCAACAAAAATAGCACAGCCTTGACAAAGAAAAGAGAAACACTTTTCAGTCTGCCTGGCCTCTCTTTCAAAACCACCTCGCATATTATTCATGACCTCACTTCCAGTCACAGTCATCCTTCTGTCTCCCCTTTTTTCAATTAACCGCTGTATGGACTGCGTTCGGCTCGTCTGATTGGACGAGGGAGGCGGAAGGGGGGCGGTGCTTGCAAGTGGGAGAGACAGTGGCATCATCATCATCATCAGCAGCAGCAGCGGCAGCAAAAGTGGAGCAAGGAGAAGGCGTGTCTCTCTTTTCCCTTTCTTCCCCGAGTCCCTCCGGTGGACCCCGGCTGTGCTCGAGTCTATCAGACAGGTGCGGTTTGTACAGGGAGGAGGAATAAAGCCGAGTGTCCAGACTGTCCAGAGGTGAGTTGGCCAGATTTATTTCCTTAAACACACTGTCAGACTCGTATTGTTTGTAGAACATTTGACCAAAGCGCTTGGAAGATGTTCTATTTTTGTTGACAAGTACAGTTGTGTCCAGTTTGCGATGTTGTTAAGGCGAGACGCTACCGGTGACTAGGGGAAACCTTTTTATTTGATTTTAGAGTTATCAATTTGAAACTCTTGCTCTTGATTACTGATATAAATATGAGGGGGAAATGTGTTACAAGTTTCTGTCATTGCAAGTTTTCATCCCAAAATAAAACTTATTATTATTATGTATAAAAATTGCCATACCGCCTTTCCTGTGCCTGATCCCGTCAGACCTCGGAAGCTAAGCAGGGAAGGGCCTGGCAGGACTTGGATGGGAGACCGTTTGGGAACACCAGGAAGCCTGGCAAATGTAGTGTGTGTGTGAGTGGTTGGTGGTGGTGGCTGATGTGCGACTGTTTGCCTCGCTTATCATTTTTAGATATGGAGTGAATGAATAATGCACCAAATTGTAAAAGCGACTGGAAGCGCTATATAAGACCAATGCATTATTATTATTATTATTATTATTATTATTATTATTATTATTATTATTATAAAAATGACAAAAAATGCAAATATTTTCAGCGACAAACTCTTGGAAAAAAAAAGTATAAATAATGGATAGAGCCAGGTTTAAATGTATGGTTTCATTTTGTTTATTTAGTTATAACGATGGGGATTTTGGTTAATCCGATTGCAAGTACATGGAAATATTTCAAATCAGTCGTGTATGCAGTTTGGGATTGTGTCGTCAAAGCCGTTAACCTTTCTGGGATACCCTTCTCTTTTCTCTGCCTTTTTTTTTTAATGTTGTTTGGGGCTAATGTTAGTTTACACTGTGGACGATGTTTGCTAGCACCCCAACATGGAGGATTTCCAGGGTAACGCCAAATTTTCCAACATTTGATTGATTGTTTGTGTTTTTGTCGTTCAAAGCTCAATAGATCAGGCTTAGTCTTAAAGGATCTGTATCATGCTATTTTAGCCATTCCAAAGTAAAGTATAGGTATATATATGATATATTGTACCTCTATCACTATGGAGTACTCATTTTTGAGAGAAATATAAGTATTTTCTGGGGGTATTTTCCCTACCCGGAAGACAAGACGCTTCGATTCAGTTAACTCCGCCCCTCTCTCCGCTCATTCCACATTTGCAGTATTATAAATATAAATATCGCTGCAAAAAGTTACTTCACATAATGCAGTTATAAGGAGTTGACATGTGCAACACAGTTTCATAAATGGCTAACACACGCTAACACACACGCTAACACACACGCTAACACACACGCTAACACACACGCTAACACACACGCTAACACGCGTTTTGATTGACTCACTGCTCAGTCTGGACTCCCATGGGATCGCGTTGGTTATAAAAGTGAATCCACTTTGATTCTGGCCAGGTTCACCAAGCATCCATCAGGTTGGTTGATAAAGTCGCTGAATCCCAGAAAGAAATTCCAACTTCTGGCGAGTGCACTCTTCTTTAGGAAGGTTGAATAGTCCTGTTCCTCTCGTAGCCAAACGCGAACCCGTGACATTATCGTTGGGTAAGAAAAAAGAACAGGCGTGTCCAGAGTAGGTTAGAAAGAGCTCAGTCTTCAAAACAACACTTCTGCTGGGATCCATGGATCCTCCGGCCGTGGGTGCGCTTGATTAGTGTCCTGGGACAGCACAGACGCATCGGAGAGTTGCTGCTTTCTTTTTTTTCTTTTTTTTTTCTTTATTTCTCTCTTACAACAACAACAAAAATAATGAAAAAGCTGTTTTATAAATTAAAATCAGGCCGTAAGGCATTACATTACAGACGTAGAGCACTTCGTTCCTTTGTGACGACACAACTGAACAGCTCAGTCGTTTCCAGGAGAGGGCGGAGCAGCTGCTCAGAGAGCAGGATTCAGGAGGATTACTTAGAACTGCGTGAATGAAGCCAAAAACCGCTCTGGGGGTGTTTTTGAGAAGGAAATAGCATAACAACATGGCTAAAACTCCAGTCGATTTTGCATGATATAGGACCTTTAACTGTTTCTCCCACACCTGAAGCGAGCACATTTTCTCCAGTTTGGCTTTACTCAAATCTAAAAGCTTCTTGAAAAAATTGTCAAAATAACGACGAAAACATGAAGAAAACTCGGCAAAAATGTGACAAAAACACGGCGACAAGTGACAAAAAAATTGTTACAATCACTTTTGTAGGTCTTAGCTTTCAAATGAGGCACTACGCTGCTGCTCTCCAGTCGAGAAGATTTTAGATTTGGGTAAAGCCGAACTGGAGACAATGCACTCGGTTCGGGGGTAAGAGGTTAAATATCACGACTTAAGTGGAGTGTAATTACACGCATTAGCATAAACAAGTCATATTTTTGTACTTCGTGTTAGCCTCTCTTTTTGTCATGTTTTCATGGCTCTTTATGTCACCTTTTTTGGCACGTTTTGGTTGCTCGTCTGTTGCTGTCACATTTTTTGTTGTATTTTATCCTTGTCTTCGTCGCTATGTTGATGCTTTTTTTCTAGACGCTTTTAGATTTGGGTAAAGCCAAACTGGGGATAGGGTGCTCGGTTCAGGTGGGGGTTAAGAGGTTAATATTACTCTATTTACTACAGGTCGAACTCTCGCATTGGGAGTCTCCAGGTAGAGTCGACTTCCAAAACCTTGTTCTAAATTACTTTAGAGTGTTTCGTCTAAGCTGGATGAATGAAAAATCACATTATGGGTATGACACTGATGAAATATTGAGCACTGGATATTTCTTGACATTTATATTGTTTTCTTGAGGACTATATGAAAACGCAAGCTGCCATGTGTTTCAGATGACATTACAACAGTGTTGGGGTTCTCAGATTACGGTTTCAGAGTAACGAGTTAGTTTTGTATTTGCAGGTAATCTAGTTTCTTTCTCAAATCTCAGTAATGTCGTTAGTTTGGGTCCTGAAGCTGTTATAAGTCGACAACAATAATGAGCGTGTCGTGCTCATTATTGTTGCCTATTACTGTAATTTGTCCGCATACAAAATAAAGCTCAGTGAGGTGAATTTATTGTGCTATTAAAGGATCTGTATCATGCTATTTTAGCCATTCCAAAGTAAAGTATAGGCATTTATATAATATATTGTACCTCTATCACTATGGAGTACTCATTTTTGAGAGAAATATAAGTATTTTTGGGGGGTATTTTCCAAACCCGGAAGAAAAGACGCTTCGATTCAGTTAACTCCGCCCCTCTCTCCGCTCATTCCACATTGCAGTATTATAAATATAAATATTGCTGCAAAAAGTGAAGTTACTTCACATAATGCAGTTATAAGGAGTTGACATGTGCAACACAGTTTCATAAATGGCTAACACACACCGCTCAGTCTGGCTTCCCCATGGGATCGCGTTGGTTATAAAAGTGAATCCACTTTGATTCTGGCCAAGGTTCACCAAGCATCCATCAGGTTGGTTGATAAAGTCGCTGAATCCCAGAAAGAAATTCCAACTTCTGGCGAGTGCACTCTTCTTTAGGAAGGTTGAATAGTCCTGTTGCTCTCGTAGCCAAACGTGCATCCGTGACATTATCGTTGGGTAAGAAAAAGAACAGGCGTGTCCAGAGTAGGTTAGAAAGAGCTCAGTCTTCACAAACAACACTTCTGCTCAGATCCATGGCTCCTCCAGCCGTGGGTGCGTTGATTAGCCTCGTGGGACAGCACAGACGCATCGGAGAGTTGCTGCTTTCTTTTTCTTTTCTTTTTTTCTTTTTTTTCTTTATTTCTCTCTTACAACAACAACAACAACAACAATGAAAAGCTGTTTTATAAATAAAAATCAGGCCGTAAGGCATTACATTACAGACGTAGAGCACTTCCGTTCCTTTGTGACGACACAACTGAACAGCTCAGTGGTTTACCAGGAGAGGGTGGAGCAGCTGCTCAGAGAGCAGGATTCAGGAGGATTACTTAGAACTGCGTGAATGAAGCCAAAAACCGCTCTGGGGGTGTTTTTGGTAAGGAAATAGCATAACAACATGGTTAAAAACTCCAAAAAGTCGATTTTGCATGATATAGCTCCTCCTAAATGAATGTACTGGTATCGGGCGGTTTGCGTGGGTTATCTTTTTGTTGCTCAGTTTGTGAAATGGAGCATTCTGCATTGGAAAAAAAAAGAACAAATAAATACCTTATTTTCCGGACTATAAGTCACACTTTTTTCATAGTTTGGCTGGGGGTGCGACTTATATATCAAGATTGTTATTTTCACACTGACAGCTACTAGAGGGCACGTTAGACTTGTGTACCATTATGCTACTCCTGTACGGTTGTATAATGACATTTACTTACTTACTGTACCATTCTTACTGCAATGAAGAAAACAGAAAAAAGCTAATCGTGGGCTGAGAGCTAGATGGGCACAGCGAGTGGAACGAGTCAAGGCTGGTGCGACTTATACTCTGGAGCGACTTCTAGTCTGGAAAATACGGTAGATGTTTATTATTGGTAACTCTAACGCTTAACTTTAATTATAAAGTAACGCAGTAATGTTCAAGCTACTTACTTTTAAAAGTAACGTTAACCCAACACTGCATAACAATGCTCCTGTAGAGTTTAATGGACTCTGGCAAAAATGTCTATTGTTGATACAGTGATTTTTGTGATGTGGTTGGGTAAATAGAACAGGATAATGGACCTTCTCACTAGTTTTAACATGTTTCACATCATTAGAAGGAAGTCTGTCCCCTTCTTCCACCATTGATCTCACATTATGCAATCCTTCGTTCAGTGTCTTGTGTGCCTTGTTAAACTCCTATGATCCATAGGAGTTTCTCCTTTGTCTGCTAATGGCCTTTTCGGCAGAGAGAGAGACTGTGAAGGAACGAGAACTCCAGCTCTGAATATTGTATGACATCATGTGTGCATGGATGGATGGAGCCACAGCAGCGCTCACGTCTGAAGAACAAGCGTCACAAGGCTGACAGAGGCAACTCATTCAAAGAAAGGCAATAAATGCGAGGCACTGCAGGTGAATAGGGAAAATTAAAACATTTAGTGATATCAGTTTGAAACTTCTGCTGTACATGACTGGCATAAATATGAGGAAAAAATGTATTGCAAGTTTTCTGTAATTTTATGTTTCCATACAAACAAAGATATTTCATGCATAAAAATGGCCAAAATTGTCTGTATTTTCAGCGACGACATCTAAATAATGGATAGACCCAGGTTTAAATGTATGGTTTTATTTTGTTTATATTTTTGTCACAAAGTTGTTGTTTTTTGGAGGGGATTTTGGATATTTTGTTTAGCTTTTGAATAATCTAATCATAAGTGAAAAAAAATCTCAGGCTGGGAATTAGATATTAAAAAATCTCTTTAAAAAACCTTCAAAATATGACTAAGTCCAGGACTGGAAAGTTTGGAGTCTGTAAGAACTACTAAAGTGGTGAGGTTGTTGCATGAGTGGAGCAAAAACCTAATTTTGAGAAAACCAGCCTGAAAGTCTTGTAACTTGTGCGAGTACATTTCTGCTGTATTTGGCCCGCAGGTTCTTCCAGAAACCAGGGGACCCTTTGCAGGAATGTGGATATAAAATCTGTCAATATTTGTGAATGAATGAGGGAAAGCCGGCTTTGCGAAGCAATTTTTTTTAGCTACTCTCGGACAAAACATTATAAAATAAGCATCGTATGGGGTACGTTTTGTCTTTTTTATCCCTTTGACATGAAAACTAAGATGTTAAAGGCCCTATACCAGATTTTTGAATAACAAAATAATGAAAGAAGAAGCCACAGAATTTAAATGTTAGCTGTTGTTCAAACTCATTCCTAACATTCCTAACATATTAGTGGCATATTTGTGCAGGGTCTCTTTCACAGAAATGCTACAAAGCTAGCCTACAAGTTCATAAATTGTTCAAAATCAAAGAAGATCTTTATTTATATAGCACCTTTCACAGACATGGTCACAAATCGCTTTACATGAGACAATTGTACATTCACTCCGTACTCGGTGGTGGTTTCTCCTGGGGAGACTGACAGAAGCGCTGTCGCAACTGCACTTTCACTCACACAAATCAGTCATCCTGGCCTATTATACATGTTTTAGTGGTAGAGGAAACCGAAGTACCCGAAGGAAACCTACGCAGACACAGGGAGAACATGCAAACTCCACACAGAAAGGCCCCGTCCAGGTGGGAATCGAACCCAGACCTTCTGGCTGTGAAGCGAAAGCGCTAACCACTGTACTACCATGCCGCCGGTATCAAATCTAAATTATAATTAGAGGTACAGTGTTTTCCCCGCAAATGTCTGAGTTTTACATACTAAAGGAGGACAAAGCTAATTGTGTTCCATTACTGGAAGGAAAATCAGGTATAGCAGCTTTAAATGAGAAAACTAGTTAAAAATCTTAACATTGACCATTATGTGAATAATCGATGTTTTCACCTGCCGTGTCTCGCCTTAAGAGTATGAATGACATACTAGTAGAGTGGATGGTTTGGTTTGAAGAACTGGCATCAAGTTTGCCCATATCTGCGCGAGCGTCTTGCATGGGATTACTCGACATTGTCTGAGCCTGAAGATGACTCGGAGCAGGTCTTACGGAGCACTGTCTGAGATGAAAGAAACAGTAGGAGAAAGCTCTGACTAACAAGCCACTGGAGATGCTTCACCGACTCTTCGATCTGGAAGAGCCACGTCGAGAGTGAGATCAGTGCTTTTCTAGGGTCAACTCAGGACTGGAGTTTAGCAAAACTTCAAAATAAATTCCTTCCTTCCCTCCCGCCCTGGCAAAACATCAAAAACACCAAAAACAACGCAGATTTTTCAGCCATTATTGTCTGCAGAACATGGTACAACCCACAGTTTCATAATTGCCCGTTTATTTCTAAATGTCACCACCTCAAATAGCCTTCCGAAGCCAGCTCTTGTGTGGTGGACTAAGTCGTCTCGCGGGCCCCACTGAGCATTTTGGGAGGACATATTTTGTACCATCTGCCCATTTCAACAGCTTGTTTATGAACTACATGGGCCTACAGCCAGCCCCTTACCCCCCCTCTCTAACTCTCACTCTCCATCCGTCTCTTCCGTGTCTCTGCTCCGCATGTGCATTGCTTCTCATTGTTAATTGAAGAAGTTACGACACCAGTAGTCGGGCCGGGGAGCGGGAGGAGGGGGAGGCGGGGGGTGACCGGGTTCGCGTGTCCCTTTTTGCGGGGATGCAGGCTGCTCCCGTAGGACCGGCCGATGATGCGGATGCGGCAGTGCCGGGTTTGGAGGGGAAGGGGAGCGTGCTTCGACACCGTTCTGTCAGAGCACATTTTAAAAGGAGGGGGACATGAAATATTCAGAGTTGTACAGCCACACGGACTTAGGCGGAAGTAAAACAGGAATAGATCTGATTTTAGACCTTGGCAGAAGGGGAGAGGGCAGAGGGGAGGTTCAAACTCTTTAAAACATGTCAATATTCTTATGTTAAAACGAAACAACTGGACTTACATTGAAAAGAGAAGCAGCTTTCAAACCGTGTATGAAAGATCAATACGGCCAGCCCTCAGTTGAACTTATTTAGTTTAATGTGATGAAAGCTTTTCCGGTCAAGCCTGGTTCACACAGGAAGATTTTAAAATTGTTGGCAGATTTTCTAAACCTGAGAGATTTTGGTCGTACAGTGTGTGGTGCAGCCACGCGGCAAAATCAACATATCACACACCAACCGATTTCACTCGAAGCCATGCCATTAGTCCAACAACCCATTAGTCCGACATCTCATTATTCCAAAAATGTACCATTGAGCAGAGGTGCCATTAGTCCGACATCTCTAACCCAGTTGTGTTGTGGATTAGAGAGCCATATACAACCATTGGCCCTAACCTTAAGGTCAGTGGACTCTTGCCTGAACCTAATTTTATTTTTCAACCCCTACTCAATGGGACATTTTCTGAATAATGAGAAGTTGGACTAATGGGTTGTCGGACTAATGGACCCTGACCCCTTTCACTCACGGACATTCCCAGGTCAGACGGGAAATCGCGCAAAACCTCTTGAGATCAAATGTGATTTCAGAGTAAACAAACATGGAGGACGGAGAGGAGGTGGTGGCAGTTGATGGGGAATTATAGAGTTAATTCGGCCCTCACACATTGCCCTTATCATATCGTACTGCTAAATCAGTACATTCGGCCTTCTACATGACTTGTGGCCTAAATCCACGTAATTAACCCTCTTGATGTGGAAGGAAGGACAGACCTGAATGTTAGGACTAGCACAATGTCTTGAGTTCATGTCTCCGGGTCCCGCAACAATGGCAAAATAAACTTCTCCTGCATAAGACATCCTGACTGCTGCCTATTCTTCATCAATCTCTCGATCATCGTTTGTTAGATTTCTCCAACAGCAGAAGTTTGTAGTTTTTTGTTTTTTTTATGATGTCCACCGGACGCTCTGGTTCGCCATGACGGCTGTTTTGATTTTGGATTCTCCTCCGTGCTTCCTCATCGCCTCGTCACCTCACTTTCTGATAGTTTTAGCCTCCCCTGAGGTCCTGACCCTGTGAGGTGAGGAGTCAGGACTGCCATAACCACACCTACTTCTTGTTTCCAGTTTCACTCATTAGAATAGTCTGCTATGAAAGAGAGAATTTAAAGAGACCTCTGGCTTGTACGTTTAACCAGTGTTGCCACAGGTTATTTGAAAATCTGATTACAGATTCCTGATTATTCCTTTAAAAAGTAACTTAGTTACTAAACTGATTACTTGATTTTAAAAGCAACTAAGTTAGATTACAAGTTACTTTATTAGTTCCATTAGTCAGCTGCATATATCACCTCCTCGCCTCAAAATGCAAATGTCAATACTTGCGTTATTGGAAGTGCATTTTAACAGCAACATCAACAATGCTGCCATAGATTCAGAGCAGTGACATATTTCCATCACTCTCCCGCTCCATTCCTCCTTCATTAGGCCCAAAGCGCTTTACAGCAAGGAACCAGTCTCTCATTCACACACCAGTGTACGCAGACACTGGAGGAACTGTGGGTAAAGTGTCTTGCCCAAGGAAGTGTCTTGTGTTATGGTTTGGGTTTCATTTATTTAGTTTTGTCTTGTTTCCCCTGTTTTAGTTCTGTGTTTCTGTCTGGTGTGTTTTATTTTTGGCATTTCTGGTCTGTCTGTGTGTGTTTTGCTTTGCCTTCCCCTTGTTGATTACCTGCCCCGCCCTAATGTGTTCCACCTGTTCCCCGTTTCCCTTGTGTATTTATACCCTGTGTTCTCCCTTTGTCCTTGTCGAGTCATTGTGATTGTTGTGTTCCTCGTCTTTCCCCATGGTTTGCCTGTAACCTGTTTTTGATGACGGTTTTTGATCCACGTTACGAACTCTATTTGGGTTATTGTCTGCATTTGGGTCTCTTTTCCACCACAACTCCGAAACCGCAACAGTCTTGCATTCAAACCCCCGCCCTTCCGATCATGAGACAGGTTGCTCTACCAACTCCGCCACTGTCTCCCACATAATGTTTGGATCTCAACTCCACTAATGTAATTCCCGTTGGAGACAAAACGGCATCTCCTGACAAAAGAAGAAAAAAAACCCACAGAAGGAAAAAAGGGTTGCTCTCATTCAAGGAGCAGCTGTAGCACATCTCTCATTTCCTTTGATTACGAGTGATCCGTGAGTGTTTCCAATCCCACTTTTCACTGATTTGATAAGCTGCATCTGCACAGGACTCCCCCCCCACCCAAAAGACCAAAATCAAATATTCACAAATCAGCTTGCTTTATCACTTGTTAAATATTATGCATCTCAAATTTCAAGCGCAAGAGACAGTGAGCGAGGCGTGACGAATGATTCTGTTGTTCGGTCAGAGTGTTGCGAAAGGGAGGTTGATTTCGTTCCACATGGACACTGCCGTGGGTGAAGATGAGGATATGGAGTGTTAGCATATCGTACTGTTTTGCAAAGAACAGAAACGCGCTAATTTGAGACACTAAAGGCTCTACGTTCGAAGCGTATACGGTATTCTGTCCGTCTCCTGCGCGATCTGAACGTGGGTCGCTTTGACATTTGAAACGTGTGAAAGCGTAAAGTGACTATGCATGGAACGCACAGACTTATGCATTGACAGCTGTTCATTAGCCTCCATGTTTTTTTTGGGCCTCCTTGATGCTGATTTGTTGTCTGCGGAGAGTGCAGATAAGTCCCGTAGTCACCCAAGTGCACTGACTCCATCTGCTCCTGTTGTTCAGAGAGGATCCTGTCTGTGTGTGGTCCCTGGGTCAACAACAACACTTTAACGCTTCTTTCATTGATGCCTCGTGGATTTTTAAAAGAATAGCATTTGTATTTGCAAGAGCTTCATTAAATTCCCGTTCTGTGTGGACTTCCGCCTGTGTCCGCGTGAGTTTCCTCCTCGTTCTCCCGTTTGCCACACCGGTCCTGACAATTTATCCCAGGCGGTTTTGAATGGGTCAAAACAGGGTCGAAAACCAACCATTTCTAGGCGATGTAGTAATATTTTGGCTGCAGTATCCATAGCCAAGATCTGAAGAAAGGTCTATTAAACTGTCATATCTAACAGTTGAAAGTGTAATAAATAATTATCTTCATTGTGTAATAAAACTGCATTTTGTAATTGCACGCCCTATTTTGTACTGAAGTCTTGCAACATATTTTGTAATAATAACAAAACATTTAAACAGTGTTGGGACTTGGCTCCGTGGTTTATGGCGAAATGTCGGCTTTTGGTCAACACAGACCAGCTGGTTGGAATGAGTGGACTTTTATTACGTAATGCGGCTCTACAGGGTCCTCCTTCTCCTTGACAGTTATAACCGCGGCAGCATTGAAGGAAGAGTCAAACGCAGTGAACATTTCCCAACAGAGACCCTCTTCCCTTCAGAATGTCTCTCTTCTGCACTTGTGCGTGAGTGCGATGCGTCCCGACTGGAGCTGAGTGCTCTGACTTGTCCCGGGATAAACAAGTGTGAAGGTTAAAACAGGCTTCTAATGGGGATTGACAGTTCCGTTCACCTTGTGTCCTGCAGAGGACAGGAGGCAGGTGGTTGGTGGAATATACAATAATAAAAAGGGCCAAAATACCTTAAGTTAAAAAATTACGTCCGATTTGTTTCGGGCTTGGGCCATCCATTAAAGTTACGTTTTTCTGTCCCTCCGATGAAGGTCTTTTAAGCTGAAACGGTTCTGTTAGTCCATTTAGACATGCCATAATAATAAAGGCATTTTAACTTAACCAGAGAGAGCCTTAGTTTTTCTATTTTTTAATGACTTTCCCTGTCCAAAGAGCGCCTCTGTTTTTTAATCATTCTCTGTGGAGGTCCAAAAAGCACTTCTCTTTCCTCTTTTTAATATTCAAGTTGAAGCTCACCACTTACTTTTTATCTTTATATTTTTATGCCCGATTTTGCAACAATTCTCAGTCGCGCCGAGTCTTCTCAAGTCCTGACGAGTTGAAGGCAGTCGCAGAGTCATGTGTCATAGTGTGCGAGGGTCACGACTGGACTCTCGTTCGAATTGTGTAATGTGGGCGGCAGAAGCACTCGACTAGACTCCAGTCTTCCAACGTGTTTGACTTTTAAGCACGATTTTGCATGCACAGGAGAAACGTGGGTGATTTTACCGTCCCAAAAGTGACACACAAAATGCAGAGTGCAGAATGACAGAGTGGAATACACATAGAATAACACCATAACAGCAGCACAAACAGCCCCACGCAGACCACGCCAAGCAGCACGACATTCTATCACCAAACTCTCACAAGAACCACTTCTTCCAGCTACATTTCAACCACAGAGTTTAGCTGCACTTACCGTGTTTGGAGTCAGACTTTTATTGAGCTGCTTTTCTTCTTCGTCTCAGGGCTGAGGTCCGTCTCATTGATTTTTCATTTCATTTATTCATTTATTTCAGGCAATGGGCAACAAAAAGAATATACAGTATGTAAACAGGATGATCCATTTCTACCTGAAAGGGAGTGGGAAGAAGATAACTTAGGTCCGTCTCTTTTTCTTATTAAATCCGCTGAAATAGGTCCCGCTTCTTCGTGTCGCTAACTTTTATTTCCATTTGACAGAACTATAAACAAGTCCAAGACCCGTAGCCTGCAGCTCTGAACTGTGTTGTGCAGACAGTGATCACATGACACTGATGACCAATCGGGACACACGTGTTTCCCCACGCTCACGAATAGAAGCCTGATTTGTTGTTCTGGGTCAGTTATTCTCCTCCAAAGAGAGAAATGAAGCAGGAGAGAGGATTGTAAATATTATAAAACAGCAGCTTGTAACAAACTGGTGTAGTGAGTCCGCTCTTACGATTCTCAGCCGTTATGTGTGAACCCCCAGTCGTTCTATGATCGTGCTAAATCCAGTTGTGTAGTGTGGACCGACCATTCTTCACAAAAGTCTTTTCCGAGCTCAGGGGCTCGGATCGGCACCCAAAACATAAAATAAAAAACCACAGGTGTTTATTTGCTTCCAGTGTGAAGTGTCGATACCTTGCAGACAGGACAGCAGGGGAAGCCATTTCACGTCAATTCACCAACCATCAATAGCATGACCGAAAGCTATACCAGCAGTTGTCACGCCTGTTTATTTAAAAAAAATAATAATAAAAAGACAACTGACAGCCAAACATGAGGTTTAAATACATTGGGCTCTCCTCTAAATGCTCTCGTTTGTGTGCATCAGCATGTTGCGTCAGTCGCCTGCTTCAGTTCTTGCACTGAAGTTGAGGCTCAAGGTGGATCTAAATGGATGACTTTTCAATTTAGCAAACAAACGGTGCATAAAGAGTCACAGTTTCAGTATTTCTGTTTTATATTGTCGTTCCTTTCTGCCAACAGATAGTACCCACCGAGAGCTCCGCAACAGGCACCATTTGACAGATTTCCAGCCATGGGAGAGATTCGTCTGTCAGTCTCCCCAGAGCATTCAACATCAGTCTCAGAGTGTAATGAATTTGAGTGAAAAGAGACAGGCACACGATAGAGATGTGAAATGTTGCCCACAGTAGTGACAACAATAATCAACCTGGATGATTTTAAAAGATTTAAAGCATTTCCTTCTTCGTCGAGACTTGGAATTTGACATTATTTCATAGCACAAAAGCTCTGAAATAGCAGCATTGTTCTTCCATAGTCGCCTTTTCCTCCCCATTTAACAGCCATAAATGTAATGAATGCGCTGGAGTAAAGTTAACGATCTTTTATGAGCATTGATTCCGGGAGATAGAACTTCACAAATCAATACGCCTAATGGCTGCAGACGGTGTCGCTGGCTCTGACTTCTGGTCCGCGGCTTTTGGACCGAAACCAACCCATTACCTCGCAGTTTTTCCTTCTCTTTTTTTGTCTGTGATGAAATATAAATGCTCTGAACTGGCTAAGTACGGGCTAAGTTTTATTAGGCTAAGTCGATATTTTATAGCTTTTACCACTGTTGTACTCTCAGCTGTTTTAGATCAGTGGCATTTTTTAACCGGTTAAAGGAATAGGCCACCGTTTTTCCATACTGAGATATGTTCTTACCTTAGCTTAGACGAGTTCATTTGTACCTGTCTGGTCTCCACGTGTGCCTTCATTAACATAAACACAGCACAGACGGCGTTAGCATTTAGCCTCTCTCTTCTCCTCTATAGCTCCAAACAAGGTGAAGATAGAAGCTACCAAACTCTTCCACGTTTTCCCTATTTAAATATGGTTACGTGAAGTGTTACACTATAAAGTATAATTACACAAAATTAAACAATGAGGATTTTCTAACCGGATAAAAAGGGGAACTATATTGTAAGGCGTAATAATACCAGGAGTAATTCGGCATCCGCACGGTAAAGTGAAGATATCACTGCGCAGAAAATCCACATTGTTTAATTTTGTGTAATTATACTTTATGGTGTAACACTTCACGTAACCATATTTAAATAGGGAAAAGGTGGAAGAGTTTGGCAGCTTCTCTCTTCACCTCGTTCGGAGCTATAGAGGAGAAGAGAGAGGCTAAATGCTAACGCCGTCTGTGCTGTGTTTACGTTAAGGAAGGCACACGTGAAGACCAGACAGGTATAAATGAACTCGTCTAAGCTCAGGTAAGAACATATCTCAGTATGTAAAAACGGTGGCCTAATGACAAAAAGTAATAAAATGTCACAAAAATGCAGCACTCATTGTGACTCATTTACAGCCATTTATCAGTCTGCTCCATCTCTCATTATTCTCCCCTTCTCTCTGAACAGCTGTTAATATATGCCTGTAATCATTTGTGACTGATAAAAGCTGATGGCTCTAAATGCTTTTGTGGATTTGAGATGTGATGGTTTCTGACAGTTCATTCTGTGCTAATTGAACTTATGTATTTGAACCATATGCTCCTGGTTTAGCGCCGCGACAGCAGTGATGAGGCATAATGGTGAAGATCTTTTGTCCTCGTTAAATAAATGAGCTCCTTAATGAATAATAAGTAAAGCAATTTGTGCCTGAATACCCACAAGCTGAATCCGCCTCATAACGTTAGGACGGGAGTGTCAAAACAAACGCTATTTCTTTATTTATGAATGTACTTACTTACTTCCACTGAAATAGATTTACCTTTTCAATTCTCCAATATTAACTAACAGTGCTGACTGTGACTGATGCCCCGTCATAAGCTGCTACCACAAATTGAGTGTGATAGAGGGCAACGTGTCATACAAAGGGGCATGGCCTTGCCGAAGGGAAAGAAAACCTCTCATGAGAATCAACATTTTTCATTATTTTAAGCATTTCCTGGCGGACTATAAACATATTTATCACACACCAATAAAGTCAAGCCAAAATCGGGTCATTATCGATGTTTGTTTCACAGAAAATTGTTCAGTAGAAGCGAAAAACGACACTTGTTAGCATCGCTTCGCTAATGTTTGCATACGTAGCATGAAGCTAGCACAGCTTCTTGGTTAGCATTGTCAGTTTTTTTTATTAGGTATTTATGGGCTGTTTGCTCCTTTCCATGCCTCTGTCTCTTTGTTTAGTAGAAAAATATATTTATATAATTCAGCATTTGTTAAAGCAGTACTAAGTAGCTTGTTTACCTTAATAAATCCTTTCCGTAGTCCCTCTGGGGGTAATACAAGTGTTAATGGGATAATTGGGGTCTTTCATCTCCCCCTGGTGTCTTTGGCCAGAAAAGCACAATTGCAACTTTGCCTGCACCTGGTCGGAGGTGCAATACACACTAATTAGGATCACAACGAAGAAGCTAACAGGCTAACGGGCAAAGCTAACTGCGGGCTAGCACCACTTAAACAGTATTTATAGCCAAGTTTGAGTGAAAATATTATTATACTATATATTTAGTCTCGTATCTCAGTCAGGATCAAGTCATTTCTTTGAAATGTCGGGAAAAAAATGTGTCGCATTGTTTAGCCGCATTAGCTTTGTTTTCTCCATTCATTCCCAGAGTTCAGTGGTTAGCATTCACTGTATCACTGTCCCAATAAATATTGGTCATGTCGTGTTAAAAAGTACAGAAATACTGTTTAAAGTAGGAAACAAATGTTATATTTAATATAAATTGAAGTGAATGATTTGAAGTGTTTGACAGAGGAAAATTCATGAACAAATGGAGCTAAAGTCCATGCCTCCAATGAAACCGGAATAACATTTGAAAAACTGCAAAAAACATTACGACATAACGTCTGTCACAATTATCAAAGAGTCATGAAATAACTAAAAATAGATGAAAACAGTATCAGGGAAATAAGGAGTGTTTCCATTTAGAGTGCCATTTGTTCCAACGTATTACTGTGGCTTTGATCTTTGGTTAGCATCTTATTGGCTAACTGTTGTAGCGTTAGCCGTTTTGTTTACATACAAGTTTATTCAGCAGGAATGCTTTGAGGTCATCATTTTCAAGCGGGAAAAATGCCAGTTTCCTTGAACACAGCATTAGTCCCACACATAGGGTTGCCAGATCCTGAAACCAGTTTGTGTATTAACATAAAGGAACTTTCCTCTACTTCTACAAGTACCTGTCCCCTATCAAGTCCTTATTAGTTTTAGTGCTGCCTCCAGTTGGAGAGCTTAGTGGCTTGTGTCTTACATGCAACTTCAGGCGATCCAAATGAATTTAAAGTAAATAGGCCTATTGTTTTTTATAGGGGACCGTTTTGGCTGCTTTTTACCGCTAGATACCAACACTGACAAGCTGCTGTATTAAAGAATGATCTGTGAATGTGCAGTGATTGTGTCTGACGTTGCCGTGTCCTTGCTTATGTTTGCAGTTGGGACGACAGCAGTTCCGTGAGCAGTGGCCTCAGTGACACTTTGGACAACATCAGCACCGACGACATCAACTCACCGGCGGCGTATACAGGAGCAAGCGGAGAACGCAAGAGCAAGGCTGCAGCGCAGGTGAGAAGGGAGAATCAACATCCGACTGCTATGTTAAGATCCTCTTTAATCAGGGGCGTCCAAACTTTTTTCACTATGAGACGCATATCGAAGTTTACAGTGTGCATTTAAAGCCGGTTTTAGCTGTGTAACGACACATTCATTCAGCCTTGGAAACCTTATGCCAGCTCTTTATCACATTGACGTTCGTTACAGTGGCGTAGAATTATTAAACTTGCAAATTCCAAACTTAGAAGTTCAATACTATGCTGCTGGAAATAGTGCAATAGGCTAAACGTGACCGTTCCCTAAAGCTTGACAGCAAACGCTTTTTCGACATTGTTGTTTCTCAAAGTACGCTAAGCAGGAAAAGGACAAACTCGCACAATTGACTTGTATGTTGTAGTATGCGGTCGTCTGCTTTTACAATATACTGAAGGACAGAACTGATTGTAATCCACTATGAGAAAAAAAAATCCGGTATAGAGCCTTTCAGTTATAATGTAGTTTCCCATTCATTCCATCCCTATTAAACTGACTTATGCAGTAGTCAGCTCTTCCCAAAACAAGCTCCATCAAATGTAAAGCAGCCCTGCCCCTGTTCAGCAGAAGAGGCTCCTTTATCACTGTATTTTACATAAACCAGGGCCAGGTGGGGTTTGACTGATGACAGAGGTATCTCAAGGCTCCAGCCCTCTCTTTCCTTCACTCCCTCTCTCTCTCTCTTTTTCTTCGTTATGAAAAACTTGGCTGCACAAAACTCCATCTGTCCAGGTGGGCTGCTTATCAGAGCGGTCGGTGGCCGTCCCAAATGAGAGATTGGACACGATAGGATCTAAAGATAGCACAAACTTTAAATGGGAATGTTTTTGTTGTTGTTTTATCATGCATACAGTTAACGTTAACAACGATTCTAATGTATGGAGACAGTTCACAAGCCGACTACTCCGGGACACTTTTCACAGTTCATTAGGCTGCTCAATGTATTTTTCCAGATGTTTTCAGCTGTTGTTAACCCATCGACACATTTAGGTGATCTCAAAGCCTAGTTAGAAATCATTAATGAATGTACGGATCTTTTGAAGTTTAACGTTAGATAAGAGTTAGCATATAAATGTCCTCTGAGCTAAATGCTAAATCATTTAAGTCTCTGCACGAAAAATGGCAATACAAACCTATTCTGATTTGTGGGGACAGATACACATCCAATAACCTCTAAACCTAATCTTATAATATGATGGAGAAACCACAGACATGTATAAATGCCAAGAAACTGACATTTAAGATATTTAAATATCTTCTTTGTCTCCCCTAGAGCCAGACAGGCAGCCGGTCGAAGCATGGCGACCCAGAGGTAGGCAGCAGCAGGTGGGCCGGAGCAGAGGACCTGAAGAAGGTGGAGGAAGAGCAAGACCTACTCAACGCCATGGACTCAGGCGGTGGATCCCCCCGATGGAAGCCCAACACGGCTTCTCCTTCTGCCCAGACACAGCCCATGCAGACGCCCCTGACCCACCAGACACACCAACCGCTTCCGTCCCAGTACGAGGAGCAGAAAGCGGCGGCTCTGGGGCAGGTGTCCCAGACGGGCTCATGGAGACGGGGCATGAGTGCGCAGGTGGGCATCACTCCACCAAGGACCAAGACCCCATCTGCTGCACTCAAGACACCAGGTAAGAAACTACATTGTTTTCACCCTCATTTAACCTCTTAACCCCTGCTTGAACCAAGCACATTTTCACCTGTTCGGCATTACCCAGATCTAAAAGCTTCTTGAAAAAAACATCAGAATGGAGATGAAAACGTACCGGTAAAGTAACAATAATACAATAAAAAAGCGACAAAAAAAAATGACTAAAGAGTGATGGAAAAAAGCAACAAAAAGTCAACAAGAAAGAGCGACAAAAATAAAATGAAAAACTTGATCAAAACACGACAAAAGCAACAAAAACACTAAAAACTACGAAAACACATTAAAAAAAAAAGCTTAAAACGACATTGTGACAAAAAGTTATGATCAGTTATGCAGGATGTGGGTTCTAGTGATGCGTTTGGACACTACAGAGATGAACAACAGGACCTTTCTTGGGCGACACGGTAGCGTAGCGGTTAGCGCTCGTGCTTCACAGCTAGAGGTCCCAGGTTCGATTTTCACCTGGACGGGGCCTTTCTGTGTGGATGTTCTCCCCGTGTCTGCGTAGGTTTCCTCTGAGTACGGTTTCCCACACCACTGTTGAGGATTGTTCAAATGCAGAGAACGAATTTCCCTATGGGAATTAAAGTATATCTTAACTCAGCCATTCCCAAAGTCCGGAACATCGCGGACCCCTTGTTGATCCGAAATCCTCTCGGGGCCCCCCAATAGAAAATAATTTATCCTATTCATTGGAATTTTCTTATTGTTTTACAGCTAAAATGACATATAAAGCAACATCTAGCAATGAGTGGAGTTTAAAATTGGTTTCAAGTAATACATTTTAGCGAATAAATGTATTTTTCCTGAAAATTTATATTTTTTCAAAGTTTTCTAGACAAGCTTAGGGGCCCCCCTGTAGTGTCTCCAAGGCCCCCCAGGGAGCCCCGGACCCCACTTTGGGAACCACTGCCTTAACTAAACAAAGCCTGCCTGTATGATACAATTCCTGTACATCCGCAACACACACTTTAGTTAAAACAGTTCGAAGGTAATGGGCTCTGATTAAACTAAGCTAACTTTCTATTGTTACAAAAAAAAATCCCTGTTATCCTTATTTGTACTTACTTTTACTTTTGGAAGTTTAAACACACTGTTTGAGAAGTTATTGAGACCAAAGTGTCCACAACAGAAATGACTGGGGCTCTAATTTGAATCATGATGACTATTGCAACAACACTCACAGTGATCCAAACAAAGCCCATGTTCCATATTAAAGGGATAATCCCACGCTTTGTGGCCACTAAGGGTCCAAAAGCAAGGTCGCTATGAGTGCTTCCTATGAGCTATCCCAGGTGCAACTTTTCTGACACCTCCAATTTAAAACCCGAAACCGAAGAAATGTTTGCACAGCTTCTTCATTAAGTGGAACTAACTTTTTTGGGGATCTTATTTTCCAAGGTCGTCCAGGCACAACCTACTTTGGTGGATATTTTTGGACAGTGAATGTGTTCAAGAGATTGGTGTTCAGTTCCATTTTTTAAACGAAAGCTGCTTGAGTGGACCAATAGAACAGTTTAAGAACCACAAATTAAGGAAAAATGACTGTGTGATTATCTACTACTCCACTAATCTTTCTCCACTATCCAGGTAAAAGTGATGACACCAAAACTTCAGAAAAGGGTAAGGCGTCCTCCAAATCCCCCTCCGGTATCCAACGTTCCCCGTCGGACGCAGGCAAGAGCAGCGGCGATGAGGGCAAGAAACCCCCGTCCGGCATCGGAAGGCCCCCTACCGCCTGTTCATTCGGCTACAAGAAGCTCCCTGGCCCGTCTGGTACTCTCATAACCTCCAGTGGCGCAACCTTATCCAGCGGGTCCGCCACGTTAGGAAAAGCCCCCAAATCACAAACCACCCTGGGCAAAGGGACGGCGATTGTCGGGGTGCGGAAAACGAGCCTGGACGGATCGCAACCTGAAGACGATGCCATTTTGATCAGTTGCGGGGGCTCCAAGGTTTCTCTGCAATACCGTTCACTACCAAGACCGGCGAAATCGTCAAGCGGGGTAGCGTCTCGGAGTTCGCACCGCTCCAGTTCGAGTAGCATAGATTCAAACTTCAGCGGAAAGTCGGGTGCCAAAAGACGAGACGGTAGTAAAGTCGGCTCGGAGCGCTCCAGTCCCATCACCATAACCCAGACGGACAGTTGTAAAGTGCCAGAGCAAGACAGCGCGATGGGAGGACTATCAACGTCGCCGAAGTCAAGTCCAACCTCGTCGGGGCAGTCCGGTCTGAGGCAGCCAGGGTCCAAGTATCCAGATATCGCCTCACCAACGTTCAGAAGGTGAGATTTTGTCAAAGCACTTTTACCAATGCGTCAGTGTTGTCTTTCACGGTTGCGTTGTTGTCCACCGTTTGGCACCAAGATCTCATTGTTCTCTGTTGTTCATGTAGAAAAATGTAGTTGTGTGTTTGTTTGTTTGTTTGTTTTGGGAGGGGGTTGCCATTGCATCCTTTTAGGAAGTGAAGTCTTCCATATTTCTTCCCAGATGTAGACTGTTCAGTGCAAAACTGTATTCCAATTCTAAAATCCTATGCTAGTTGAAATGTAATATTAAAGCATGTAGGTCTCAATTGAAGCAATGCAGATTTCCAAAAAGGCCATTGGCTTTCTTTTCTCGCATATGAAAAAGTTCATCCAGACCCTTAAATTCCTCCAAGTCAAGCATAAATATCATGAAGCAAAACTTGGGAAAAATGACTTATAGCCCTACGCAATGCACATTGTGGGCGGGAGGTCACTTATTTTTGGAGAGAAAAAAGAGATTAATTTGATCTTGGCAATGGGTATAATAGTGTAAACTTGAGAAAGAAAGAAAATGTGTCTTGTTGCTGCTTACATGGATTTGTCAGTCGGTAAAGCTTACTCTCCCACGTGTGACGAGGTGTAGGCTTGAACAGCACAATCTCAAATCAGCTACATTTGACCAGTACAAGAAAGCCCCATTATCAGAACGGTGCTCTGTGCAGAAAGTAACAAAAACACTGCTGGAACACAGGACATTCGTCAGAGGACAGTGCATCAAGATCTATGAACTGAGACAATGGAGCGTACACCTTGTCACATATCGATGCCATCCTGGAGAAATGTATGACATTGTTGATAATTGGGAGAACATGAAAATATTAGCTAATGTTTGATCTGTACTGACTCCGATAATTGTGGCAGTCGAACATTATGACCTCACGCAAATCCAACTTGAGTCAGTTGTTCCTGTGTCTCGTGGTTTATCTTGGCGAGCTAAACGGGTCAGGTGGCTGCATGATTGTCAGCGGAAGCGCGATCATTGGGAAAAATAACACACCTGCGCATGTGTACTGCTAAATCTTCTCACTTCATTGTCTTTAACGTTTGTTAGAACAATTATACGATCAAAACTCCTGATGGGTGTTCAAGACAGTTGAGCTTGTCCAGTAGAATTGTTATTATATGTTTTGGCTTCGAGGTAATCTTTGTTGATATCTTTTTTAATAAAAACAGAAGGACTTTTTATAATACTGACTTACACCGCTGGAAGAAAGGCGTCAGTGTGGGCATTAGTTTCCACCTAAGGTCATGTAGGAAGCGACAAGACATGCCACATCACCATTGTGCAGCGCTTTTAGATTACAGGAATTAGTTGAACACTTATAAAGAGCAGGTGTATTCTTTGGAGAGTAACACTTCATAAATCCCATTTCATAGCCTCCATATCAGAATTGATGCAGTGTTTACTTGATTCAAGCCCCATCTTTACAATCCTCCGTGTCTCTGAAATGCCACTGAAGATAAAGCGTATCTCCCTCCATAAAAGACAGGCGACTCTTCATCCATATAAACCAGACTCAATGTGCAAGATGAAATGAAATTGGACAGGTATTACCACGCTCCAATCTTCCACGGTCTCACAGTTCAAACAGTTCTGTCTTTTTGAGCTAGTCAAGTGGCGTTGTCAGTGAGCAGTGAGTGATTTCTTTTTCTTTTGTTACTCCTCTTTAAATGCCCCAGCTTTGCTTGATACCAATGCCAAAAGATGTTGCAGCTTCTTGTAAAGGCCAATCACAACACTATTGTCCTACGAAGTCAAAGTGCGTTTTGTTTGGTCTGTAGAGATCAAGCATCAAAGTTGGTAAAATCCAAAAGGAGGTCAATTTTTCAATTTTTGTCAAATTTAAAAGAATATACTGAATTCTGATTGGTTTATGCAAAATAATAGGTTGTGTTCATGTTCTAAAAGCTTCATTCTTTGGGCATTTTTTTATTTCATACGAAATATCCAAACGTAAAAATATCATTTTTGTTTGTATTGCACTCACAGACTTGCAGTAAAAATTAAGTACTTTTAATTGACATCAAGTTCTTGTTTTATTGGTGCAAATAGGGAAGACATTGAGCTCAATATCAAACTCTGGGCTCTTATGACATCACATAAACACAAACTATTCTAGCAGGAGCAGGAAGCTTTGCATCGAATGTTTCACAGCTACATGCTACATGATGTTAGTTCTGGCTAACTTCCCGTGCTCATAACTGTGTCCTGTTGGTCGTGTCTCGCCCAAAATCTGAATTAATTGATTTGAAAAACAAAAGCTTGAAGTGCATATGAGGTTTTAAAGGAACAGGCCACCGTTTTTCCATACTGAGATATGTTCTTACCTGAGCTTAGACGACCTGTCTGGTCTTTGTGCCCGTGGAAGAGCCTGGTAGCGTTCAACTTTTTGCGTGACTGAGCGCACACGTAAAGACCAGACAGGTACGCATCAACTCGTCTAAGCTCAGGTAAGAACATATCTCAGTATGGAACACGGTGGCCTGTTCCTTTTAATGCTTTTGAAAACATGACTTATTTAGATGGATAACATCAGTTGTAATTAATAATTCTCATTTTATTTGAATTAGGAAAGCAAGTTAATGAAGAAATATTTTGGGAAGAAAAGTAATTTTTATTTGAATTTTTAAGCCAATGGTTCCCAAAGTGGGGTCCGGGGCCCCCTGGGGGGCCTTGGAGACACTACAGGGGGGCCCCCAAAGCTTGTCCAGAAAACAAGTACATTGAAAAAAATATATTTTAAATCAATTTTTCGCTAAAAATGTTTACTTGAAACCAGTTTTAAGCCACAGTCATTGCTAGATGTTGCTTTTTATGTAATTTTAGCTGTAAAACATAAGTAAATTCCAATGAATAGGATCAATTATATTCTATTGAGGGGCCCCGAGATAATTTCGGATCGACAAGGGGGCCACGATGTTGCGGACTTTGGGAATGGCTGTTTTAAGCTATACTGACAGGAAGTGACATAGATAAAGGTAAAGGTCGGTAAAGTTCCAGAGCAGTTTGACTCACCCATTTCCCATTGATATAGCATGGTCGGCATGGCAACAGTTTAAAATTGTATGACATCTACTGTATGTCACTTCCTGTGTCCAATAAGGAAGTAAACTATACACATCACAAAAATGGTCAAACTAAAGAAAGCTGTTTTTCTTTTTTTTCTTTTTTTTTGCAAAATCTTAAATATAATGTGTTCACTGTGTTTTAGAAAAAGAATTGTCTAACATGTCATACGCATTTTAAAGGTGCACTATGCAACTTTTCATGTAAAAAACCTAGTGGCTGTATGGGTGGTTAGTTTGGCACCTTTACTTACCTCCCAGCGGCTCCAGATACATCAAGCTCAATTTTATTTCTTTTTTTTTGTGGCACGTTTTCGGAATGGAATGTTTGCTTAACCGTGGATACGGTTTGATCAGCAGTGAAAACCTAAAAAATAATTGAACCTGGAGCATCTTACAGGCTATCGGGATGGTAAGTAAAGGTGCTAAGCTAACCACCCAACCATCTGCTGGGTCACTGAAAGGTCAAATACGTATTATGATCAACTTTTTTAGGATATTAGTTGACCATACATCACCATAAATCACCATAAATCACCATAAATCCTAAAAAACTTGAAATAACATTGAAGCATCATGGAAATAAAGGCGCTAAGCTAACCACCCATGCAGCCACTAGGTCACTGAAAGGGCCAATACGCATCTACTGTAATATCAACTTTTTTTTCCACACGAAAAGTTGCATAACGCACCTTTAAGGTCCACTTTATTTACTTTTTAATGCTATTGATTTTATATTGTGGAAAGGAAGCAGATATTAGAGCACAGGAAGTTAGTCAACACAGAGCCTCCAGAATGGCTGACCAATCTTCAAAGTGCTGCACTTTGTCGGACACCCTAACACCACTTTCTCTATTCCTAATTCCTAAAAGATGTCCATTGCTCAGCTGATTGTCCTCCCCCTGAGCATGTCCAAATTCTCTACCCTCAGATTGTTTGGCTCCAAAGCGAGCAGCAAGGCCAGCTCTCCGGGCACCCCCGACTCCGGGAAGTGCCCCTCGGCTCTCAGCAGCCCCCACGGGACCCTGGCTCGTCAACCCAGCCTGGACTCCCCATCGTCGGGCACGGGCAGCCTGAGCGCGGGGCCCTGCAGCGGAGGCAGCAGCCCTCTGTACGGCAGGGGCCCGGAGCTGTGCAGCGACTCCTCCGGGCTCTCCCTGCCCTCAGCCAGCCGCGCCTGGAACAGTAAAGACACGCTGAGCTGCCAGAGCATGAGCAGCCTGCACACCAGCTCCGAGTCCATAGACCTGGGACTGAACCCGGGCCCCAAAGTGTCCCGCACCGGCAGTGTCAAGTCCACCCTGTCCGAGGGGTGAGTAAGGCAGTGTGGCTGGACAAGAGCAAATACTGTTGTTTCATTTGAGGACAGCGACACAGGGCAGGACAGGATAGGTCAGGGCTTTATTGTCAAGGACCGAATAGGAAAGTTATCCTTAGAAGCAAGAGTTAAACTGGTACAAAAAGTACTTTGGTTGAGCTCACAAGATCAAACCTAACTGGACTAGTTTCACAATATATGGTCCCCCAAATATTATTATCTGTTATGGCATACTTAAAGCCACACTGTGTAACATTACACCCAATAAAAAGAAGCATTTCTTTTATTACAGATATTGTAATTGATCAAAAATAAGTAAATAAACATGTCTTTGCTGTGAGTGGCTCAGCTCTCCTCAGACCTGACTGTCACTTTACCAGGAGCGGGACGTCCAGCTCGTCTCCGTGGAGATGTCGACTAAACACAGCCAACAATGAGATTTAAGTAGGTTAGGCCCTCTTTGATTACCCACTGCAAAAATAGCATTTTCTGTGGCAAGCTGGCAAGTTTTGTATTGCTAGCAACAGTAGAATCCACAAAGTTAGCAGTGTGCCTTTAAATATTGCTGCTAAAATGTTTCTGGGACCTTGTTGGCAATTTAGATATTGAAATAAGTTCCTTTACACTTTTTGGACATGCAGTGCTCGCAGTGCTCTTTATATTTAGCAAAGAATCCCAAGTTTAAAACCATAAACATTGTGGGTCTCATTTTCATGTACAAATCTTAGATTTAGTCTCTCACTGTTTTGTCTTTTGCATGCAATGTTAGAGTTAGTTTACTGTCCTCATTATTATTTGTCCACAGCAAGTGTCCAAAATGAAACAATTGGTTTAAAAGTGTGTGTGGTATTGTCCCGTGCTGTGTGTAAATGTCATTCATGAATTTGTCATTCGTGTTAAATGTGATGTTTCTTTCTCATTGTGCTCTGTAAAAGAAGAAGAAAAAATCATCTACAAGAGTTAAAATCACTTGAAATCATGATATTGTTTTGGGGTAGTTTAGACAGTTGCTTCAGCAGCATTATATACGATATACTGTACGTGCAAAATATAGTAGTTTACACTAAAATGACAAAGAAATTAAGTGGAAACAGCAGATAATACTCTAAAACTATACAGTTTATCAGCAGAAAAAAGTTGGTTTAGTGTGTTATACTGTTTATTGTGTCTTATGATGAAAATGAATGAAAGTATATAATATTATGAGTTTTTTAACTCGTCGCAACGTTGTTCCCTCTTTTAAAACATACTTGGAGTTGTGTTTTGAACCAGTCTCGCATGTTTGAGTAATCTTTGAATCTTTCACAGGGACTGCAAAATGCTTCCTAACCAACATAGTGTATGATATCCATCAAACTGTTTTGAAATTAGTCTGAAATACCTGCGAAAAGCGTGATAGACCCACTTTCTTAAAACTAGTCTTGAATATAATGTACAATAATTAGTCCTTGATAAGTGAAATAAACCAAAACAAGTCAAACCTCAGATTTCAAGTCATGTTAAATCTTGCAGATGCTCATTTTTTTGTCGTGTTGTGTCCATCTAATCCATTCATCCTTGTTTTAACAGCATGCCCCTCGACCGCAACACGCTGCCTAAAAAGGGACTCAGGTACATCTGCATCTCTGCTCCTCTTTGCGAACATCACCAGGACATGCACATTTGCTTGAGCTGTGTTGCACTGAGGCCAAGCGTTGGGTCTATGCTGTTTGTGTGTGGTGCATGGAGAGTTGGCATGGGGGGGGGGTGCGGTTTTCTCGGGCGGCAAATGTGCAACTACGGATTTGTTGATCAATGTTAGCAGACGAGTGCTGCTTCACATTAAGGCGAGACACGGCAAGTGTTGAGATCTTTAGCTAGTTTTCTCCCTTAGCATCTTCGTTTTAATTTCAGAGTATGAAAAAAGACAAAACTTACCATTCTTATTTTATGGGGTTTAGTCGCTAGATTTCCTTGAAATAACTACAGCGTCGCGCCGCACTGGCCGGTTTTCCCGCGCTTATTCATTCAAAAATGTTGACATATTTGATATCCAAATATGGTCATTTCCTTTCAGGGAGACAGCAGCGGCTAAAGAAGGGAGAAATATACTGTACATGTGCACGTTATAAAACTTTAAGGCTCGTATTCTCAAAATGAGGTTTTCTTTCCACTAGGGATGCACCGATCCGATACTGGTATGCAGATATCGGAGCCGATACTGAAAAAAATACAATATCAGGTATTGGCTACAAACTGAACTGAACCATTACCAGTTTTGGCTCTCACCGCTTTAAAAACACAACTTTACCAACTAAGTCTAAGTGAATATGAACTTGCTGTATGTCATTTTGAAGCGAGTCGCTGAGTTAGTTTTAACCTCCACAAATATTTTTTATCGTCGCGCAAAATGCTGTGGCTAGCAACAGCATGCTAAAGCTAGCGGGAGCATGCTAATGCTAACAGCAACTAGTCAAGGCTGGGTGAGAAACTATGATAGAAATACTTAAAGTAGCCCTAGAATAAAATCGGCCACTGTGTTTGTATTTTAGTTTATGAAATGCTGTTAAGGAAAAACTGATCTGACATATTTGTAATGCAGTTGTAATGATCAGATCACTTCATGTGAGTTGTTTATATCAATATAAAATAGCCTGTCCCAAGGATAGTGTCAAAAAAGTCCAGCTAAATATTTTTACATTAGTTTATTAATGGAGTACCCAGTTTTCCCTACCACTAAAAAGATGTACAATAGGTTAATCCCCCGGCCAGGTGGTTCTGACCATTAACCTGGCTTCACATCTGGAGATGGGTTCCCGAGTGCCGGCCCACGCTGGCTGCCCACTGCTCCTACTGGTCGCCCCAGCGGTATCGAGGACGGGTCAAATGCAGAGAACGGATTTCCCTACAGGGATCAATAAAGTAAAACTTAACTATAATTGATCATTGACCTGTATCATGTCAAGAAAAGACAGACTCCAAACTTTACACTCTTGGACTTGACAATATTTTTGAAGCTTTTGTTCCAGAAGGATTTTGATCTAATTTATAGACTTATTAATCATTGAACGCCAAAAAATAAGGCGAAATGTGACATTTTACAGATCCAAATTCCTCTCTAGAAAGAAATCGTATATCTATATCAACACATTAAAACCTCCATAATTCAGATTTTGTTGCTATTTCGTTTTGTAGATTCTTTAAATCGGAAAGATCTTCCGTCTGCAACAGGGAGATGGCGCTTGACGGTAGTTGACACTCTGAGTCAGTTCAATTTGGCGACTTCACAGCACAGAGGAATCTCCGCGTGAGATAAAAAGTTGATGGAAAAAAGGCAGAAGGGGCTGAACACGAAAGGCATTTGAGAAACAGTGGATAAATAAGATATATTTCTGTCGGAGATGCATCTGGCCCCCTGTGTTTTCAGACCGGGGCAAACTAGGACTGCATTATACAGTGTAGAATAATAAAAGCTCTAACACTCCTAATCACCATGCTTGTCCACTCTGCGCTATAAGAGACTGCCGGTCGGACGTTTCACTCTATAGCTATATACCCCGCCACCACTTTTCCCTTTTTGCTCCCGCTGCTTTCTTGCCTTGTCACACACATTTCCGCTGGACTCCAGAAATCCCGTTGAAACGAGCGGGGTCAGATGTGACAGCGGCAGTAATGGGGTTTTCCGCGAGTCGGCCGGCGCTCAACGACGCCAGCGCGAAAGAAACCCAATTATGATCCTCGCTGGATTAAATATGGCCGATTCATGGCGCGCGCGATAAGAGGCAGAACCTTCTGTCCGTCCGTCTGCGGAGATGAGAGGCCGGCGCGTGAATGGGAATGACCGCGGACCGGCTGGAGCTTTGAATGCCACCGAAAAAACGAGAGGGAAAGAGAGAGATGCATGTGGCTTTATCCGGCATGAACTGAGTGTAATGTTAAAGCAACACTGTGTGAGATCGTAGAGTTGACAGAAAATGGAGCAGTGATACTAATGTGTATACAGACATTTACTACTTATTCATTGCTTTCATGAAACCAAATAATGTAACTGTACTAAAATCAACAGCAGCATTATGTAAATTCGAGATAACGCATTGGAGGCCTGCATAGTGTTGCTTTAAATGCACTTTTGGAATCCCTGACTGTTCTAACCTCGCGGTGAACAGAATGCTAGCCTCACAGAGTTGGCTCATACCAATGTTGGTCGTTGCAGGTACCCCCCGTCGTCCCGACAGGCCTCGCACGAAGAGGCGAAGGAGTGGCTCAGGTCCCATTCCACCGGAGGACTGCAGGACACGGGACAGTCCCCGATGTCACCGCCAGGGGCCGCCTGCATCAACGCCGGCAAATACCAGTACTCCAACCTATGTACGGAAACAAGTCTCTCACGCTGCATATTGTGTTCGTCGACTTTACTTACTTGGTTTTTGCTTCTGTTGTAATGTGACACTGATGTCTTTATATAGCATCAAAAAAGTAGAAACTATACTCCTGAAAGAAATTTTTCTACATATACTGTGTTTTTTCATTCTTCCGATGTAGTATTGTTCTAAACCTAGCCCTAAGTCCCCAAAGCTACAATACAGACAGTACCAAACGCAGTAATCTCTTGTAATTGAGAAACCATTACTTTCTTTAAGGTTTACAAAATCGGACTTCCAGAATTTTGTTGCCCAATAGTTAAAACCTGGAACTGCTTTTTAAAACCCATAATCCATCACTGGACTCGTTCATTCAATGTGGCTCCATTGATTTGTTAGCAGGCTGTCAAATTAGTGCTTGTATTTTTAGATTGTTGACGTGTTGTTCCCACAGCAGCCATCCAACACACTCCCAACGGCTTTCCAAACATAGAAATTATTTTAAATAGAAAAGTATCATTAAATAGCAGCGTGTCCAAAAGAATGTCCATTTTATACTATTATTTACTTTAATCTGATGTTCTGGTCTATTGTTTATATGTTTACATTTATATGTAAGCTGCAGCAACATTTAGCCCGTGTATCGCCAGTGTTGTTAAGTAGCTTTATAACGCCTTCCTTCTTGCAGTGAGTCCGACCAGCGGCTGTCAGTACATGACCCCAGGCTCCAGCAGCATGAGCCGCTCCAACAGTATCCCAGCCCAGGACTCCTTCGACCTGTACGGAGAGGGACATCCACTAGGGGGCAGCGCCACCTCTCTGGAGGACAGACCGCGGGCCATCAGCCGCTCTGGGTCCTTCCGGGACAGCACTGATGAAGGTGAGGCGTCAGTATTTGCATCGGTTAGCATCTTCTACATATGGTACCAAAAACAATGTGAACCCTGCCTAGGTTTTTGTTTTGTTTTTTGTTTTCTTTTAAGTAAGTTTTTTTTAAGTAAGTAAGTAGTAAGTAAGTAAGTAAGTAAGTTTTTTTTAAGTAAGTAAGTAAGTAGATCCCATTAGCTGAGAGCAATAAGCAGTCTGGGACCATTCCAACAGTATTTACATGGCCTGGCCTTCCAAACAACATGCTTTTCAAAGATATGTAGTCTGGGAGCGTGTGTGATCTCAGCGATTTTTCTGGTGGGCGCAATTGACAGACGGCATCAATCAATTCGAGAAACACTGGATATGACACAGGAACAAGCTGCAGGAAGCCTTTTCAGTAAACATTAAACAAGGAAGGCATGTCATTCTGCCACTACAACGCTTTTCATTTAGGGATTTTATATTTTATATTCATTTATAATTATGTAAAATAGACGAAAACACACCATCTTTAATGTTTTAGAAGAGTGCGGTGACCGCTTCCGTCTCTTTAGGCGTCGTTCCACATGCTTCGATCTACGTGCACGTATCGACACTAGCCCGCAGAACTTTCTGTTTCCACCACACACACACATGCATTTGTTGTGGGCGGAGCCGCACGCTGTACAGATCGTCATTAAAAGTTTTGTAAGCCACGATGAGAACAAATGTGGACAAATGCTGTCATCTGGTGGGAGTTATGGAATCATTCAGAGGAGCCAAGCTGTATTAGAACAGGAAAGAAACTGCTAAACTACGAACTATGAAGGTAAGCTACAGGTAAATGTTATGCTAACACCAGCTAAAGCTGCGCTAACAGCGGCTAAATGCTATTATCGGCAAAATCCCCTTTTAGCACAGTGGTATGATCTTGTGAAATATTAAATCCATATGACCTGCGTGTCAATAGTGAGGGCTGTCCAAAATCTCTCTAGATTTTTATGGTACAATAAAACATTCATAATGCATTTAGAAACAAACAAACTCATATCTGAGTCGACACACAAACATGACGCTTAAAGGAACAGACCACCGTTTTTCCATACTGAGATAGTATGTTCTTACCTGAGCTTAGACGAGTTGATACGTACCTGTCTGGTCTTTGTGCCCGTGGAAGAGCTTGGTCGCTTCCAACTTCACCCCCATTTGGAGCTATAGGAATATACTGGGAAGGCCAAATGCTAACAACATCTTTGGTCGTTTTGCGTGACTGAGCGCACGCACAAAGAGCAGACAAGTACACATCAACTCGTCTAAGCTCAGGTAAGAACGTATCTCAGTATGAAAAACGGTGGCCTGTTCCTTTAAGTCGGCTGCTTATTGTATACAAGCCTTTCCAGTGATTCTTCCAGACCCCGAGTGCTCGCTCGTCTTTTTGTACAGATAAGCCAGCTGATGTAGCCTGTAGGTGGGAATCTCTGGGCACCATTGGATTCAATACATGGCTCACAATAGCGCAGTATCTCAAGACATTGCGATAATTCATATATTAATAATAGTAATACATCAAACTTGTATAGCGCTTTTTTGGACCCTCAAAGAACCTAAAAAATAAAAAAAGTGGTTTATGGAAAAGCAAGTTTGAACAGGTGGGTTTGGAGTACTGATCTGAAGTATTGTAGTGAGTCAGAGTTTCTAATGGGCGGTGGGAGTGAGTTCCAAAGGGTGGGGGCGGCGATGGCAAAGGCTTGTACATAATAACCTATGATACTGTACTTAACTATTTTTTAAGATTTGTGCCGTTTCTAATCCTTTTCTTTAAAACAATGGCATTGCTCTGAATAGAACTTTGAAGATGTTTGATTTGTCTTTTTGTTTCCACAGTTCATGGCTCCTCCCTGTCTCTCGTCTCCAGCACCTCTTCTCTCTACTCCGCCGTAAGTACTCAACAACAACAACAACCTTTTCCTGAAACCACCACCCAGTGAAGTTCATCTTCACTGGGTGGCAAATGGCGACGATGAAAAACGCAAAGTATGCCGCCATGTAAAATTTAAAAAAGTATATCGAATTGCTCTAGTACTTTGTTGTTTAGCTACATTTTGAGACTAAGCTGTGATTGGCTAAAACGAGGCGCACTTGATCCAATCAGCTGCAAGTAAACCCGATAAATATCCTTCCTTTTCCCGAACTATTTCAACCGGTGCCTTACTGTACTTTTTAGAATTTGAATAAACCCTAAATATCACTACATTCTTAATATAGCGATTTTACTGAACTTTGTGTTCATTAAAGCTGCAGCTCCTGTGCAGATACGCCGTGCATAAATGATGGCAAAGTTCAGTTTACAAAGTTTGTCCTGTGGTGATTGAGATTTGTTTAGTCATTTACATTTAAAACCATTTTTCCACCTCGCTCATCCGAGTCCTGTGCGTGTTCGTGTTCATGCCTAATCTGATTTTAATTACAGCTGAGGACGGCACTGGTGGGAGCGCTTGTATCGGCCAAACCATTTAGCCCCCTGCATTAGGATTCCTCAACACTGCAATTTGTTTGAGAAGAAAGTAGATTAAAGACGGCGGCCTTATTGAAATGTATTTGTGCTTTGTTCCTTTCCACAGACGGAGGAGAAGGCGCACTCGGAGGTAAGAGGGAATGCATAAGTGTGTTTTTTTTGGCGACGTGAATGCTCGAGCTATAAATAATGAAAAATGATTATAGGGTTGCATAATGTTGGAAAATGTCTGATTGTGATTTGTCTGACATGCATTGCAACTGCGATTAGATTTGCATTTTATGTTTTAAAATCCAGAGTCAGGTCACTGTGCTGTAAGGATAAGAAGATAAAGATGAGTGACTTAATAAGCGCTTGAATTAAGAAAACTTATGCTGATTTTAAAGGGACTATACGGAGTCTAAAATGATAAAATGATGTATATTCCTCCCCTACATGTTCCAGCCATGTCCTAATGTGTAGAATGAGCCCAGTCCTGTTCACCACAACTGCCTCTAAAATCCTGCACTGTCACTCAAAAATGGTTAGGTCCGAATTGCCGTCATGCATGAGCTTAATATAGAGTCTGCAGTTCTGAGTATGACCTGAGGTGGCAGTAGTGAGTATAAATGACCAACTTGCATCTAGTCCTTTAAGTAGGTTTGGACTAGAGACCTGTTTAACAGTTTTACCATTTCATTAACAGTATAGACATACAGTATACTGTAGGGCTATATATATCAACAACATAAACATTAAAATCAAAACAATTGCAGCAGCATTAACATGATTCTTAAAATCAAGAGCATTCTCATGTTGGATACTCATTCACAATGGATTTAAACTGTTCAAGGGTCCTAAGACTGTCCACATGCAAAGTATTCTGTGGTGCAAACACGGTGTGACTCAAAAGCTAACTCAAGAGACACACAAAAATAAGACACACACACACACAAAAAACAATATTCTTGCTCGATAGATGGGAGCTATGTCTACTTCACTGAGAAAGTTAGCACCCCCTGTGGGTAAAACAGAAGCTCTCGTCCATTGAAATGAATGGGCAGATATCGTCTCTTCTAATTTACGTCAGAAAATGAATGTTTTATTTATTTGTCAAAATGAAAAGGATTCAAAGGAAATGATCTGTTGCTTCGGGAAATTCTGAGTGATCATGATCACTGTGATCATTACATCAGCAACATTATGCGTGTGTAAGTTTTTCGCTTGTTGGTTTATAATGTCATTGTAGCTACAGCTTTAATTCTGTCAGTTTTATACTGTTATTAAATGGTATTTATGCAGCCTATGATGTAGTTTTGTAATATAAAATATACATAATACAAAATATATTATATATATGTTTTATTCAGCGGCTAATCTTCTAGCTGCTATGGCTAATGTTAATGTGCGTTTTAAGGCTCAGAAAATCATCAATTAGGCATAACACTGAGCATGTTTAATCAGGCTGATAATTTACTGATTAAAGAAGCCACAAAGGGCAGGATACACGGCCACCAGGTAGAGCTGTTTTCCCAATAATGACCACTGGCAATCGCTAAACTTGCTCTTTTATATTTAATTTTTCCTTTCAAATTAAAATAACTCCCGATCGTCTTCTGACGCTGAACTGATGTGTCCCTGCGCAAGAATGGCCGTCCTCCAGGAGGTCCTGACACTGGCTTGGAATATTTTACTCCAGAACGAGAAGTGATCTGAGATTTACTATCACCTGTTATACTAGTTCTCCTTTTGTGCTCAGGGGAGGGGAATCAGCAAAAGTGCTCCCATCTATTGGCAAAGTTATTTTAAGATAGTCCAAATCTACTCCAAATCAGCATAAAATCTCTTATTTCTCACACTTTTAAGCCATTTTCTTATTCAGGACAATTATTTTTATTCCATTGTGGAGAAGTATTTTGCTTCATTCACAGTGTTATTTCTTCTTCTACTGCTGAAGCACCCCAATCTGTATTTCCTGGATTTGGTTGTGTTATCGATGAAACTCAAAACCGTCCTTCACATTTTTAAAGCCCATAATCCATGACAGGACCCGTTCAGAGTAGTTCTGCGCTCAAAGTGTATGTTTACTATGGAGCCATTGATTTGCCAGCATGCGGTTTGCTGAAAATGAAAGCTTGTCGAGTGGTGATAAAATAACATTAGAAATGTTATTGTTGCATGCATCAAGTTGTGGTTTGCCTCTGCTGTAGTTCTTGTGTGCTTTGCGCTTCCATACAACTTTCTCTTTCTATCCAATTGTCAATCGAAGCACAAACAGTGATCTAAATCCTAACTCAAATTCCAGTAGACAAATGTAAACACATACGTTAAACCAACAGTGGGTAAGAAAAAAAAGGCCCTGAGTTTTACAAACAAGCAATTTAACTCTGTGTTGCATTGCTTTCCGTATCACTCAACCCTCCTCCATGCTGAATCTCCTCCCAGATAACTCCATGTCCGAACCTGATCTTTAAACCTTTCATTTGGCGTTTGTTCTGTGAGTTCTGCGCAGCCAATCACTGATTCTCCTTTGATTTCATTCGCACTGCCCCATGTTCTCTCTCCATGTCTAATTGCTAATTCAAAAGAGACACATTATGCAATTCTGGACCCTTTGTTTCTCTCACACATGCTTAAAGCCACACTGTGGAACATTCCAGGTTTTGTGTCGCTACGAAATAATAGATGTGCAAGTTGTTGCCATAGGTACAGTAATCAAACTGAATCTTTTGGATGAGTGACGTATATACCCCTTAGGCTGTGTTCCAAGCGACTGGTTACTGCTACATTTCAGGAAACTTGCCTTGGAACTGTTACTTACAACATGTAAACTCGGAGAGGACCAGAGTGCTCCGAGTTCAGATATGAAACGAAGACAGCAGTGGCGGCCCCAGTGGAGAAGTGCAGCTAATGATAAAGATTTAACAACACCACTGCCGTGCACCAGTGAAGTGAACGTTTGGTCTCAGCAATCAAATGAAAGGTTATGTAGCTTGTTTTACGCAGCATTAGAATATATATGTAGTAGAAGCAAAGCGCCAACGTTAGTCGGTTGGGTGGGTGGGTGGATGGTTCTGATCATGCGACGATCCGCTCTACCAACTGCGCCACTTTCTGTAGTTATGTTGTAGATTTTATGAGGGAAAATCTCTACAAACATGCACCTTTACTGTGAGTGGGCTCATGTCTCCTCAGACCTACGTAATTCGTAACCAAGTTTTTCTATTCTATTCTAAACCCACCGCAAAACGGTTGGAGCCTTGCTAGAAAATTGCGAGCATTGGTTTGGTATCACTGGCCAGTTTAATTATGAGCATTCTGCTATATATAACCTAGAATGTTCCGCAAAGTGGCTTTAAGGTGTATTTTACAAAGCTCGGATCATTCTTAATATCTCTATGTCTAGAATGTCTCTTGTTTAGCAATCTGACCTTCGACTCTGTGTTTGCAAATGCTTCTATATCTCCAGCTCAGACCACATGTTTTTTCATATTTCTATCATTTTGCCTGGTGAAACTAACCATACATGTTTTGTCGCTGTGCCATAACAATATACGTGTGCTGTTTTTCCATCACATGTTCAAATGAAAGCAAGCAACATAGTGTTAATTTTCACTCTTCTGTTTTCAATCAAGGGCCAAACTGTTCCAAACACGACGGTAAATCCCTACTCTGTGTTCGACACCCTGCCTGCTGTACACCGCAAAGATGGAATATTATTACATTGTAGCCTTGATTTCATTGCCAAGCTATCTTAAATGTATCTGGCGAAGCACACAACCTTGTCTCTCTTTCCTCGTTTTCTTTGCCTGTTCAATAAAAATGGCATTTTATTTTTTGGGAGCAAATGCTGTAAATGAAACTGTTAAAGGGCCAATACAACTGGGATGGCAACAGATTTGGAAAGAAATCTCGAACATTCACAAATACAGTTGTTCATTGTTTGGTACTTATTAGATTCTCAAACCTGGCATGTTCTTATGACTGAAAGTACTTTCTGTTGACCAACATCACGCACATGTTTATCCATATATATTTTCAGCACTTTTAGATACCTTCATGAGAAAATCATTTGATAAGATAAAATGTTGAACTATGTGACTGTTTTTGTTTCATGTGGATTGTCCCAGTATTAACAGAGATGGGATATTTACCATAAACCAAGTAAAAAAAAAATCTGCATATTGACTGCCCAACACCTCAATTATGATGATAGCCTCTTTGAATGTTGTGATGTCACATGAACGCAACCTATTGATTAATCAGACAATTGACTTATAATCGATCTAACGTTAGCTCCGCAACCCAGACTGTCCTTTCCAGTTCCTGACCAGAAGGCACTTGCCACTTGACACCATGAGGAATATGACTTGAAGCGTGAGAAGATGAACAGAATGGAGTTTGAAGAATAAATCACCTGAAAAGCACTTACGTTTAGAGAGATGCACGAATAAACAAGTCAGCTGAGGCGGAAACAACTTTAGCCATTTGTGCTAGCAGCATAGCTTAAGTTATTTGAGCTGAAACATGCCTCTGTCATCAACCCATGAATCCCGGAGACTTCATCCCGGGCTGTACTTTTGGGACAAGTCTCTGAGGGAGTGAGAGAGTGGCCGAGCGAGGGGACAGTGCAAGGATGGGTCGAGTCCACAGTCTGTAAACTAAGAATGGATTGAGGCGCATGGCTTCCCCACAACGTACAGCGTGTGCTAACTGAAGCTCGTACATGCTAGTAATTTGGCTGGGTTTTTGGAGCCAGCCCCTATATTTCGAATGGGGCAAAACAAAATAGTGAAATGTTGCGCATGTTAAGGCAAACATGTGGAAGTCAGAATGACAAGCCTGTGTTGTGTAATGACTTTAAAATGGACAAAAAGTTTCAAGGAGGAACTTCCGGAGGATGCCACTATTTCCTTACGGTTTCAGAACTAGGCCACAATGAATTAATTACAGTCAGTGGTCAAGTCACCTAAATACACTTTCTTGGAGAACAGCTGAGAGATGTATAGGCATTAAGAGAGTATGTGTGTGGATATCAGGACTGTATGAGCTGCACTAATTGATTTACACAAGCAAGTGCCTGTTGGACCGGAACCGGAAATAACTGTGTGGGCAAAGTCAAGTAATGTATAGGACTATTTGCATCTTGTTTTTATTATATTTCTCGCTAGATTTCTAGTTCCCAACGCGGTCTAAACATTTGTCTTTTCCTCCCACAGCAAATCCGTAAGCTGCGCAGAGAATTGGATGCGTCCAGGAGAAGGTGGCCACCCTGACGTCTCAGCTGTCTGCCAACGTGAGTCTCTGTTTACTTCAATAGACAATAAACAATAGACACGATTGGCAATATAACCTATTGTCAGTGCTGGGGAGGGGAGAGGGGGACAGAGGGAGAGATATGCCTTCGATATTTCAGATAATGAGCTTTTGTTTTTTGGTTGAATTCCGTGATTCATTGTTCAACTCATTATTAGTTGTTTTTCATTTCTCACACATTTCTTGGCATTGGAGATGAACCCGATATAGTACATTTGCATATCTGCCACACATTATTGTTCTGTTTTCTAGATGACAAAGAGGTATCGGAAAAAGTATTGTTCATGTATCGGTATTGAAAACCAAATATCGTTAAAGTACTGTTATCGAAAACCATTTAACGGTACTCAGCCCTATATATGGAACGCAACATTCGATATAATTCATAATTTGTTTGCAATTATGTTTGCACCCTAGAATCAATGTCTCATAGGACTACAGTTACATACAGGTCTACCAAAGTTCGCCAAAATCCAAAAGTTATGATTTCTGGCTCTGGCTCTATCCATTCATGAACAAAGCGGCCAAAACTCCTTGACATTGTTTTCTTTGCCTTTGTCATTGATTTGACTTTGGAGCGAGTTGTAAAGTTGTCTCTGTTTTCTTGTGGGCAGTGCATGTTTGCAGCGAGTCTGTCTCTATCCAGTGGGCTTTAAACAACAGCATCGCCCTTTCCAGCTCAGCCAAGCATTCAAATATAGATAGATGGCTGGAAAGTTGAGTGAGGAGGCGTTGTAAGAGTCTAGACTGCTGAGTGTGGGCGTACCATAAAGAACGACGGACCTCTCCAGAGCTTGTCGTTGGTGTCAAATGGAGATGAATGGACATGCTCCGGTGGTGGCGACTCTAAAGCTTCAAGTTAGATGTTGCGGAAAGCCAGACATAGTCCACTTGGATCATAAAGATATACTGTATGTTTAGAAAGTGAGTCCGGTCCAGCTTAATGGTAGTTACGGTGACCACATCATATTGGCAAAAAAAAAAGTGGCACTTCAGCAAATAAAGCTTTAACCTCTTAACTTCCACCTGAACCAAGCACATTTTCTGCAGTTTGGCTGTTCGTCGCTACAATCTGATGTTTGGTAGATTGATTTGTGTAAAATGTCCAGTGTTCATGTAGTAACTGATTTGATCTTGACTTCTCCAGTCTTATGTAAACTAACACGAGTGAAGGGGCGGGCACAAAGAAAAAAGCTGATAACAGGCAACATCATAAAGTCCGATCAGTCGAGACAGCTGGATTTTCATGACTAACCGAGTCATTTCCTCATAGTTGTGTCTTGATCGAAAATATGTTTGAATAATAGGCTAACTGCGACGCACCCGCTAATGCTACCGTTAATCCCGCAGCACTGATAGCTAACAAAGTCAAAAATAAAAGGCCGCCCGCCTTAATAATGAGCCTGGTTCAGACGCTGATTTGGGGCCTGTGCTGAGTGAGTGCTGGTTGGTGCAGTGCAGATGGTCAGTCTGTTGCCTCCCCTCTGCGGTGGCAGGTGGGTAGCGGGAGGGCGCTGGACTGAGATGAGATTCTGAGATTGGTTCAAACAGTTGGCATTTGGAAAGGCCGTGAACTTTGCGGACGCAGCCAGAGACCAAGAAATAAGAAGTCAGCAGGTGGATGTTAGTGGACTTTAAATAGACTTTGACAGAAAAAGCCTGCTGGTCTTTGGGATGCTATTTAGCTATTGGTAATTTGCAGGGCTTGCCGTTTTCACCTGCAGCCCACACTGTTCATGCGTTTTTAGATTGGCTTGGAATGTAAAATAATGCACTCTGAGAATAGCATCTGGCAACAGGGGCGAGGCTAGGCCTATTTTAGGGGTGCTCAAGTATTATTCAAGCACCCCTAAAAATGTCAGGACAAAAATTATGAAAATTAAATCCACATAAGATGTATTATGTACTGCTATAATATATTTTTCTTGGTTGATTTAATATAATACGCTTATTCACTAAATGATTTAGTTGATGTCTTGCTTTCTGTTGCTGAGCTCCGCCCCTCTCCTCACACTTTGCTGTCTTCAACAGCACATACGGAGTAAATAATGATTGTATGACTGTGTAGATGCTTTAAAGAGGCTCTCCACATCCCAAGATTTTGGCCAGTTTTTAGTTTTTGAAAAGCCGTCTCAATAGGCCCTACACGGACTTACACAGCTGATGAGATAACATGTTTGTGCATTCACTAGCAAGTAGTGCGGCGACTCACGGCACATTGCTCGCAGTATTTCCGGTGAATGAGTCACTGTAGAATCATCACCTACTCTGTAAAATATCAGGCTAGAAGTCCTGACAGAGGTTTCAGACTTCAGTGTCGTCTGCAGCCTGTGTGAGAGGACAAACTGCAGGAGCACAGGCAGCAGAGGACCAGGGGCTGGGCCTCCACTGAGAATCACTAACACAGCCTTAAGTGCATATGACAGCTGTAATGTCGTTGTTGTTGCTGTTATTCCTATTGATTTTGATCTCATTATATTTGTATGAAAATAAAGTATTTATGTTTCATTGGTGACACAATACAACTTTAACTCCCTCATGATACATTGGCAAAATAGGACAGCAAAATAAATTGTTGTAAGTGTCATATGCTCTTGAGAGACAGTTATGCCACAATCTGATTAGCATCTTATACATTGTTTTAATAAATAATGTCTCATTTGAATATATGTATTTTTACAATTGTGTTGCAGTGTAATTAGTTCATCTAAAATGCATCAAATTAGAGGGAGAACCCTGCAGGTGCTAAGCACCCCTAAAGTTGGAACCCTAAAATCGCCCCTGTCTGGCAACCCAAAGTGTGGAGCTTGTTCTGCCTTCTGATGGACTGGCTAAAGAAGTAAAACAAAACAAAAATATAAACATGAGCAACACTTGGGTCATGGAAATGTCTTATTGCTATAAATAAATCAACATTACAGTAATAACCTGTAAGAAAAACTTGTAAACCACATTTACAGGTTTACTGGTGTTTACTTCATGATTGAGGGCACAATGAAGTTCCTTTGACACTCCTCTGGAAAATGAGTTTGTTGTGTTATTGTTCTACTTTATGAAAGTAAAGCATTGCCAGTCATAAACACCTATATATAACCTCAAGAGGCTAAATCACTCAAACAACAGCTTGATATCTTTAAATGTATGCAGATGCCTCTGATTTAATAAAGAAAAAACATAAACTAGACTGTATAAAGCGCACAGATTAAAGGCGAATAACCCACCTGTATTTCATACCCATCTTGAAGTTTCTGCAGTATTACAAAACAAACAAAGCAAAACTAGGGCATACTAAGATCTTTCATTTTCTAAACACAAGCACTTGGTTGTTTTGATGTTTATGCTAATGAAATCAAGTCAAGTTGTTTGTCAAGTTGTTTTGTGTCGCCCAATATCACAACAGGAGCTGCCTGATGTTTAATCATCCTCTCACACTTAAGAAATACATATTTGAAGGAGAGTACACTTCTTTTGCTGCCATTGGCCTGTATTGACTCTTCAACATTTGTGTTTTTATGGATCACTAATGCAGAAGTAAGAGTGTGGTGATCCGCTCTGCTCACTTTTAAATCTGACATAAGGCCTATAATGAACTCTGGCAAACAATATGGAATTTGAGAGTTGAGTTTATATTGAACTACCTCTGACTGTCCACTGTTCACAAAGTTTGTTTCCTCTTTGTCTCCACAGGCCCATCTCGTTGCAGCGTTTGAGAAGAGCCTCAGTAACATGACCTGCCGACTCCAGAGCCTCACCATGACGGCGGAGCAGAAGGTTCAAATTCAGTCCTTTTTAGACCTTCTGAAATGATATAAACATGTGAATAGATCGGTATTCATGTTCGATAGGTTGGACAAAACCTTAGGTTACATTATGCATCATTTTATGGGGGATTTTAGAACAAGTAAAACTGGCACATTTTTCCTACCTTTTTAATTAACATTTTTCGGTTATATTCTCTCGTCTTGATCAGGAGTCGGAGCTGGCTGAGCTGAGGGAGACCATCGAGGCGTTAAAAACCCAGAACACCGACGCACAGACGGCCATCCAGGTGGCTCTGAACGGCCCGACCACTGCTCAAAGGTAACGAGAAACAAACGCACCCAGCAGCGACCTCCGATCAGCCCACAATTTAGCTCCATACAGGAGAGCAATTCTCAGACTACAGACTCTGTACTTGGGAACTCCTGGGTACGGACTTGCGGGTGCAGACTTGGAGAATGGACTTGAGGAGTTCACGAGTGTGGACTCAGCTTTTTCAGCGTTTGGAACGAGTGGACTCGATGACATCACAGGAAGTAGCTCATGAACATGGGGCTGTGAGCTTTTATAACATTAAACAACCTCATATGAAATAAAAGGGTGAGACACTGCAGGCCAAGTGGAAAATGTTTTTAAAGACATCAATTACAAACTTTTACAGTAAACAAAAATAAAATGTGCACATTTTAGTCAATGTGACATTTATACATTTTAATAAGGCATTATGTGTAAAGTAATTAAAAATATATCTTATGTGCAAACTGAAATAATAATAAAGAAGAAGGTCAAATATAATTTGTTAACTTGTTTGGGGGGTTACAAATTGTTGTGAAAAATTGAACAAACAATTCAAACTTTAAAATATGAAACTGTTTTTGAAGTTCCATATGAAGATTTGTCTGTAGTGCTCCCCTAAAGGTCAGCACATACTACACGATTTGTATGCCCGAATTTGATACAATTCTCAGTCGCGGCGAGTCTTCCCGAGTTGTGGCTAGTCTAAGGCAGTCGTGTCGTGTAGTGTGGGGGGTCACGACTGGACTGCCGTTCGAATCGTGTCGTGTGGGCAGCAGTCAGACGCAGGAAATCAAACATGGGTGATTTTACCGTCCCCAAAGTGAACACACAGACTACAGCGGCCAATGACATTTCTCTGTCAAAACAGCGGCACAAACAACTCATTTCATGGCCACAGCCCCACACGAAACAGCACAACTTTATATCACCAAACGTTCACGAGAACCACTTTTCAAGCTACATTTCAACCGCGAACAGAGTTTAGCGGCACTGACTGAGTTTGGAGACGAACTGTTCAGATTCACTTCGCCTCTGCTGGGTGCGTTCAGCGCCTCAGCGTGGGTTTGACGCTGAAGTATAAATCAGCCTTAAGGCCACAGAGTACAGACGACGAACACCACGATAGAACCGCTCTCTGTCTGGACACCTCTCCTCTCATTCCTACAAACTCACTACTGAAAAAACTACTCATTACACAACTTACACAATACTTTTGCATGTGTATGTGCAAAACAGAAACATGTTTCAAAAAGTGCATTCTACTGAACAATAGTGTATATGAGGAAAAAGATAACTTTCATTTTAAACCCTGTCTTCATACTTTTGTGCTGTTTGATTTTTGTTACTCAGATTTGAGAATAAGGCGGCAGCAGTCCTCCGAGAGCATGTCCAGTATCAACAGCGCGGCCAGTCACTCCAGTCTGGGCAGTCTGGGCAAAGATGCAGAGGACAAGAAGAAGAAGAAGAAAAGCTGGGTGAGTCTGGGCAATAGGGCTGATCCATTTTTATAAAAAATAAGTGGAAGTTTTGTAAGTAGTGTATCGGAACACCTTTGATGTCTCATATTTTTATAGCCCCAATAATAAAAATCATATACATTTATATCATTCCTACTTGCACACGTGTTTTTTTTTTTTTTGCACATGCAGACACCAAAAACATGTACAATGGGTCCCACCTGGGTGTCAAAACTGCCCTGAAAAAGAGATTCAGATTCTCAGTGAGACTTTTCTTGTTAAATGGGTCATCCTGCAGCTGCTCTACAGTATCACGTTGACTTGTCCACACGTAGCAGGGTAAAAACGCCATCCACACCTAACCGCATTTGTGTTGTCAAGTACAAGTCAGCAGCACACATTCATTTTTTGCAACTGTATGAACAGGGTCCCACCGTTATGGCTTTACAAACCTGCCAAATACTGTTTGAGACAACCTGCCTTGACAAACCAAATGCATTTGGCAGTTTTTCTTAATCTTCCATCAGATAAAAAGTGGCTACAGCAACTTTCTTGAGCAGACGAACATGCAATTGCATGACAGGAGACTGTCCTTCTATGTGAGACTGAGGACATAATAACTTGGTTACAACAAAATGGTTTGGCCTTTCTACTGATTACTAACTTTTACCCTTTGTAAACACCCCGTCACGGGCCAAACCAAACCCCTCATAGGGCCTAATTGAACCCCCTCCAGGGCTTCACTTTTACGTGTGTTCCGATGACATAAAAATGACATGGACTTTCAGAAAACACAAGTGAAAAACCCCCAAAGGCAAGATACTATGACATTAACCTTCCTCTCTGTACTGCAAGTGTTGGAGTCTTAAAACTATCTCATTCTTAGGTGGCAGACTCCATCCCAGCTCAGGTCAGTTCTGCAGTCTGTCTTTGCTACTTTGTACTCCTCTGCCATGCCTCAACCCTCCCACTCCCCTTGACCCGAAGCATTTCTTTCTTTCCCCAGAATCAGCATGGATACAACGACCCATCCCTCCCAAACGATCACGATTTTCTCCTAGTGAGGCTGGTTTCATAAAGACCGAGGTTTAAAGTGATAAAATAGGAAAGGTCTCTTTTGAGTTACATCTGGTGGTCATTTAACATTAGCATCTCACTAGCTAATTCTTGTAGCACTAGCCGTTTTGTTTACATACAAATGTATTCAGCTGAAACGGGGTCGGAAATCCAAGTAAAGCTTCGTGTATGCTCCCATTTCGTACGTAAACAGATCCGTGCTTTCCAACCGTAGTTACTGTCACTGCATTTATGCTTCCACACGTGTATAATGTCCAGCGTGCGCGTTATCGACAAGTTACCACCAGAGGAGCTGGAAAATGTACCCGAACGGGAGATGAAGAGCTGGGACCAAAACAATACACCACCACGAGCGATTTTTTTTTTTACACCCCACTTACTGAATTACAGTCAAGAAAATGAGGTAAAGCAGTGATGGTTTGTGTGCAAATGGTTCAAATTACTTTTTTTAAGTTTAGCTGCTTGTGTAGCTTAAAGGGTCTATCTCACCGGAGAGAGTTGTGGAGACGTTGCGGAGACCTAGCCTGGAATAAAGCCAGACTGACTTTATTGTGGTAATAGGACGCAATTTCCAAATCGAGACTCGAGGCGGGGCTAACGATCGCAGCTTGAACAAAAGTGAACCAATCCTCCGTCCTCTGCCATGATTGTTTGTAGTCCACACGTGCAGTCGAGTAAATGTTCTGGTGAAAGCCCTCAGAGCAGCTTCTTGCTGTGGCTTTAAGGACAAGTCCAGCTCATTTAAAACAGAAGAAAGGGCACTGGTAAAAGATCGTTGTTGCGGCCGCCATCTTCTTTGTTTTGGTTATGGCCCGGAGGAGCACTGGTGTTTGATGGGAAATCCTTGCGTGGAAGATGACGCACTGTTAACTCTGCTTTTGCCGGAGTCAGCGAGATTCAAATCGCACAATTCCAGACTGTATCCCCATGTATCTCTTTACATGGAGGATCAGTCTGGCTCGTGCCAGGCTAGCGGAGACCACTGTCCTGTTTCCAAATGTTTAACTCACTGGTCACTGCTGGCTCATTAGTACGCAATATTTTGGCACACCCATATATAGTAAAGTGAAATCTATTTTGTCAGTCACGGCAGTCTCCGCAACATCCTTGCAACTGGGATTGATTGAGCACATACAAAGGGCCTATATCTCACAGTCCTAGAGACTAGTTGGAGACTTGAGTGGCCGCTGGTCATGGAGATGTCTCTGAGATGTCCCATCGGTAGATAAGGGGAATCTCCAGGTAGTCTCGGTGAAAACGAACAGGTCCGTTCTCAGCGGAGTCTCCACATGGTCTCCGAGATGAGCAGCTGTGGCAACGTTCCGAACACTATTTGTTGTCCTCAACGTGTGGGACAGTGCAGTGTCTCGGAGACATTGCAAGGACGTCACAGAAATGTCTCATGCATACGGACACGCATGTGGCTTTCTGTCCGTCTCCTGCGTGATTCTGTGCGTACGCTCCAGGGACACGACTGTACACAGCTCAACAGGTGAAGCAGATGAAACGGCTAAACTTTAAAAAGTGATTTTAACCATTTGCAGACAAACAATCACTGTTTTACCTCATTTTCTCCATGACCAGCAGCAACTCAAGTCTCCAACTACTCTCCAACTGGTCTCCAGGCCGGTGAGATAGGGCCGTTTAGACATATCCGCTTTTCTAAGTTGTCATCTTCAGTTGCCTTCACAAACATTTGAAATAAGTGACATTTCAAATATGAGACTATCAGCGTTGCCCTAATGGCCTTTATGAAACCAGCCCAGTTCATTTTGACGCCTGTTGATCTCTGCTTACAGGAGTTCCAACATGGCCGCCTCCTTTAGCATCTGCATCTTTACTCACTGCCTTGCTCCTCTTCTCCCTCCTCGTCCCTCTCTAAAACAGTAACCATTGCTTGGAAACAGACTGACTCCCCCACCTCTGATAACTTCCTTTTTTTTCTCTCGCTCGTATTACACTCACCTCTACGTTGATTTCGCGCGCTGTGTTTTTCTTTTTTTTGCAGCTGCGCAGTTCGTTCAAGCACGCGTTCAGTAAGAAGAAGACCAAGTCCCAGTCGGGCCACGACGAGATGGAGGAGATGAGCGACTCCCTGCCGTCTTCGCCCAAACTGCAGCATGACAACAGGCAGGGCAGCATCGCCACGCTGCGCTCCTCGCCCTCCACCACCGAGTACGTCTCATCTGCGTCTCCCACCAAACGTCTCTATTTTGAGTTTGAACTTTATGTTGTCTTCTGGATAGGAATGCACAATAGCAAAATGAATGGGCAGACCTTTAAGGACACAAGAAACCACTGTCCTGTTTCCAAAAGGAATTTTTGAACTCACTGTTCACCATTGGCTCATTAGTACGTGATATTTTGGCACACCCGTATATAATAAAGTGAAATCTATTTTGCCCCCCTGTAGTGTTTCGTTCGCAGACATATGTGGGGAGAAAAAGTGCTGCCTGGCGTCTGCAGCATACAGGGGCGGTCAGTGGTGAAGTAAATGCACTTAAGGTTTTTAAGGATCTGTACTTTACTGAAGTAGTAGTAGTATATAGTAGTAGTAGTGTATAGAAAATTCCTTTAGTATTTACTCAGACATTTGTATCTATTTCATGAACTTGCGGGCTAGTTTAGCATTTCTGAAAGATGACCCTGCAAGTTTTGAAACGTGCCTCTAAACTCGCCCCTTAGGATGCTACAAATATGTTAGGAAAGTTAGGAACCAGTTTGGACACAAGTAACATTTTAATTTCGTGGCTTCCTCTTTCATTGTTTGTAATAAAGAAAAAGAAAAATCAGTTATAGGGCCTTTAAACGTTGAATTCCTTAGCGTTTGCATGTACTTTAGTAACTTTTCGTCAGAGTTGACTTTTCTTTTACTTAAGTACTTTATACTGACAAATTACACAATTTGTAAGTTTCTTGCCCATAGCCTTTATTTAAAGCAGTACTAAGTCACCTTAGTCCTTTCCGTAGTCTCTCTGGGGGTAATACAAGTGTTAGTGGGATGATTGGGGGGTCTTTCATCTCCCCCTGGTGTCTCTGGTCAGAAAACCATGCTTGCAACTTGACTGCCACCGGGTCGGAGTCACCAATACACACTAATATAATCACGGAGAAGAAGCTAACAGGCTAACGGGCAAAGCTAACTGCGGGCTAGCGCCACTTTAAACAGTATTTACAGCCAAGTTTGAGTGAAAAACATTATTTCCATTGTATAACTGGATGTACAACACCCCTCTCTCCCTTCACCTTTTCTGTCAGCGTAGTATTTACTCTCCAAGACATTTAATAAGTTAAAAAATCGTAACTTGCTACGACACCTGCAGTTGCGCTTATGGCCTCTAGGGGCAAGAGTTACTTAGTACTGCTTTAATTTTTTTAGCATACGCTGCAAAAATCTTGAAATAAGTGGGAATTTTCTTGAAATAAGAAAATGACTTCAAGAAATCTGATATTTACATTTAAATTTAGCCCATGGACAGATTTCTTGGAATTAAAGTCTCAAATCAAGAATAAAAGTACTTATTTAAATAATAAGATTACTTTTTGCAGTGTCTTTAGAAATGCCAGAGTGTCCATGTGACTTTGTGTTTTGTCAGCTCACATCAATAATGGCAAGGCAAGTTTATTTGTAGAGCACAATTCATACAAAAGGCAATTCAAAGTTACATAAAAATACAAGAAAACAGATCAAATCAATCAATAAAACATCAACATACAATTAATCAATTACAGTAAAAGGCAAGAGTGCAGATAAAATATTAAATATTTTCAGTCAGAATACTTTATAAACCCACGTGGAAAATCCATGAGTCGCTGCTGCTTAGAGGTCAAGGTCTATCTGGCCGTATACTGTATTGTGCATTCCTCTTCCTGTCCGTCTCCTTATTTGATTTTCTGTTGAACTTTCTACTGTTTTTTCTTTTGTTCCACCTCCATCCTCTCCGCTCCTCCTTTTTGCCGTGCCACAGTAGAAAGTGCGTTTGTGATAGCAAGTCCTCTCCCATCTGGACGCCAAAGAAAAAGCCAAACGGTCACGTGGTGTACAAGCACCGATCACGGTAACGGAGCTGCAGGGGCCGACCCCGGGGCTGAGCGGGGGCATGGTGTGGCTCTGTTTCTCTACTGTTTATATGGGTTCTAGCTCATGAACATCTTCTTAAGTATATATCATAAGCCCCACTTGAGCCGAGCACAGTTTCTCCAGTTCCACTAAAAAAATCTAAAAGCATCGAAATAGTGACAAAAACGAGACGCAAGTGAGGATGAAAACGCAACAAAGACAGACGACAAAAGGCATATAAAAGCAACAAAAATGCAACAAAACAGTTACAAAAAAGCAACAAGAATGAGACGTTAGTGAGGATGAAAACACATCATTTTCCTCCTCTTATCCCCCGCCTTAACCGAGCTTTACCCAAATCTAAAACTGAAAAGAAAGGCATCAAAATAGCGACGAAAACGAGGGTGAAAACGGAACAAAATGTGTTGGAAAAGCGACAAAAAAGTGACCAAAAAAATACAAAAAGAAACGAAACACAACAAAGCAATGAATAAAAGCAATTAATAAGCCACAAAAACACAACAAACACGACGACAAAGCAATGAAAAAAGTGACGAAAAAGCACCAGAAAGTCCCCCAAAAAAAGGTAATGAAAAAGCAACAAAAACAACAAATCATGACAAAATGCGGCGACAAAGTGACAAAATTTTGTCGGTCTGAGCTTTCAAATGAGGCATTTTGGGCCAGGCTGGTCAGAGTCCATTCAATCACATAGCACCAGTCTATAGCATACTACAATGATGACGTAACCTTCTGTTGGTCTGTATATGCAGTAAATTAAAATAACTGCCTTGAATAAAATTGCTCTCTCAAAATGGCTGCACTGAACGTCTTGAAATAGGCCTCTGTCTCTTTAAGAAGGGAGGACTGAGGCATAGCTACACCTAAGTTGCCGTCTAAGTTTTTACTGATTACTCAAAAATATGTGAATGAGCCAAGGCAACACTCCAGGCATGTGTTTAATGAGGGAATGACATAATAACATGATATAAAGCTTGAAAAAGTCGATTTACATAATACCCCCTTTAAAGAGAAAACGTCTTTGCAATGATAATGTGCAGTAAAAGGTTTTGCATTTCAGAGCAATTTGCTTTATTTTTGAACATGATACACAACTAAAAACCCACAAATCTGAGTTCAGCTGATCATTTTCAAAATAATTGGCTGCTAGAAATAGAAGAGTCAAGAAAGATTGGGAACCACTGGTGTACAGAACTAGAGATTATTTGTGCAAAAGAGTCCGGAGAAACTTTTTTCAGACGAAAAAAAACCGCCACAAACCTTCCTGTGTGAGAACGTGTCGTGAATGAGGCCCAGTGTTTGCTAGTGTCCCGTAACATGGCGGATCTCTATGGCGATGTTAAAACCCCGGCTGAACTGAGCACATTTTCTCCAGTTCGGCTCTAAAAGCTTCCCGAAAAAGCGTCAAAATAGCAACGGACACTAGGATGAAAACGCAACAAAAGAGTGGAAAAAGAGCGACAAAAAAACGTGTCGGAAAAGCAGCAATTACACAATACAAAAGCGACAAAAACATGACTAAAGAGTGATGAAAAAGCAACAGAAAACTGATGAAAAATTGACGAAAACACAACAAAAAAGTGTTAAAAAAAAGAGCAACGAAAATAGGCAATGACAACAAAAACACTACAAAAACATGACAAAAAAATCAATTAAAGAGAAGAGAAAAACACTTCGAAAATGTGATTAAAAAAAGGTTTGTTAAAAGAGTGGGTTTAATTGTGTGGGACCTTTAGTCTGGAGTTTGCATGTTCTCCCCAACCGAAAAGACATGTACAGGAGGTTCTAGGGCCCGACCGATATATATATATCAGCCGGTCGATATATTGGGCCGATATTTGGGTATGTTCAATATCAGTTGTGACTGGAAGTGATAGAGACTTCCAGTTGTTTTTTTTCCACTGTCTGGGAAGGGCTCAGTCCGGCCTTTAAAATGAGCCTTAGGGGTAACGGAGAAACATTGCAGTGAAAATCGGTCTCAAGTTTGTGCATCTATTTTATGTTGTAGACTTTTGCTTATAATTTCCAAACTATAAGAAATAGATACAGACGACATCTTTGGAATCGCCCATATAAACACTTAAGGGGGAAAACAATTTGGAGAAAAGTCTAAACTTTCTCTAATTATTCAATAACTACTTTAACAAATGCTGAAATATGAATATAGTTTTCTACTCAATAAAGATACAAAGACATGGGGAGGAGACAAGTGGTTCAACAGCCCATAAATACATAAATATCGGAGAATGCTAATATGATGCTTCATGTTAGCATCGTGCTAATGCTACCGCTAGCTGCGACTGCCACTTTTTCACTTCTACTGAACAATCTGCTGTGAATAAACATCCATATGGCCCCGATTTAGACTTGACTTACCTTCTTTTTTTTTTGGAATCTAGTGATTTTTGTCTTTCAAATAAGCTCGCTCCGAAGTACCTACTAAACATGAATATACAGAGTACACTGACACGTTTAGAAGCATCATACACAGGATTATACACTAGACATTAAAGAGTATTGGCCAAAAATATCGTTGGTGCAGATCAACATCGGCCTTAGAAAAACCCACATCGGTCGACCTCTATTAGATATATTTCTATTATTTAAACCTTTACTTTAATAATAAATGTTTAACTTTGTAACCCCCACCTGAACCATGCACATTTTCTCCCGTTTGGCTTCACCCAAATATAAAAGCTTCTTGAAAAAAGTAGCGACTTAAGTAGCGACTAAAATGAGGAATAAAACGCAACAAAAAAGTAACAAAATAGTGACGAAAACACACAAATCTTTATTGGTCGAGCCCTATAGGTTCCCCTCTGCGGCCCTGAAAACGGGTCGCAGACAAAGTAAAAGTGTGTTTCTTGTTTGCCACCGAGCATGAGCGTTTGTGTGCTATAACCGCTGGCTTGAATTGAGTTTTGGGGCGATGGGAGGGATTTGCTGTCATGATGCTCACCTTGTTCCCATTCACAACTTCACCACTGACTGCTGCTTTTCCCATTGTAATTCCTCTCTCCCATGTACTCATGTGCTTTTGGTGCCCTCTCCCCCGCCCCCTCCCGTGCTGTCTGTGGTGAACGGTGTCGCAGGCTGTGCGAGTGCACCGAGGCCGAGGCGGAGATCGTCCTGCAGCTGAAGAACGAGCTCAGGGAGAAGGAGCTGAAGCTGACGGACATCCGGCTGGAGGCCCTGAGCTCCGCACACCACCTCGACCAGATCAGGGAGGCCATGAACCGTATGCAGGTACCAGCAGATATCTTAAAGCCACACGGCGGAGCATTGAAGAATCTACTGCATGTTCCTACGTCACAGGAGCAACCAATCTGTTGTAAAACTGTGGCATTAACAAACTAAGATGACTAGTAAACCAAAGAGGTCGTTCAATGCGAGCAGTACGGCAGGTTTTAGAGTTTGTTTTGAGTAACTGGTCTACTGTGAGACACTACTTCCTGTTTATCGCCTTGATATTAATTCATCTTCATTTTTATATTATCCAATAAAATGTATTTATAGTGTATTTAACTGGACTGTGCAGAGAAAGTACTCTAGGCTCCACACTTTTACAGTACCTCTGTATGTAATGTAATGACTTTGCGTATTTCCGCGATATGATGTCGCGCTTCACATCATACGTTAGAGCTCGTCTTTTTTCATTTCCTAATTTTGATCTTTTCTGTGAATATGAGGCCAAATTTAATCAAATAAAGCCTGATCAGAAACTTGAGAAGCACAGAAGCTGTTCCCAGTGCCACGATCTGCCTGACTGTTGTTTAACCCACGTCTGGCTTTGAGTGAGGCTGCTGCACGGGCACCTTTTACACGCCGCCTCGAAAAGGATACAGGCTCTCATTCATGTGTGTAGAGATGGGATAAAAGGTATAGTGTAGGACTACGATTGGATTTTTAGTCAAGCTTCTTACTTTTAGAGTTTATGGGGAATACTGTATGTACCAATTCTAATGCAAACTTACCCATTCATGAAAAGAGCCACACTCTGATTTGCCAAGAGCCGCGTGGTCGCTCTAGAAAGAGACTGACTGTGGATGTCCATATCTCCATGCGAGCCATACACGTCCGCCGTGTTGAACTATGTCCCGAGAGAAAGAGAATCGCCTATACTGATGGTCAGAGAACGTGATGGAAACACCAGCACGTGGTCTCAGTGAGCCCAGTCCATTCAATATTCGAATCTGTCCAATCACAGTAGGGCTAGATTTATTTGCCGCATCACTGCTTGTTCTTCAACGCCTCGAGTTAAAAGTCTGTCTGAGCGCGTTAAGCCCTAATGTCCGGGTAAATCTATGCAGACTTCTCTTCGATCCTCGCTTATGTTCGCCCTCTCATCGCGCTTAACCTTCTCCTCCAACGCGCTTTCACAAAACGCAGCTTACGGCTCCTAACGCCTATAATACCAATCTGAAATGACATTGACTCCGCTGAACGCACGGAATCGCTCTAATCGGCTTTAAGTGCGTCGTGTTTTGGCGACTCACTGAGCTGAATTTCGAATAACTTGGTACAATTTTCTGTTTCGAAGCCTCTTTCTTTTGCCCCGTTAATACAGCACCCTGCTTTCCAAATGGAGCTAGTTAAATATGCATTGGCCAGTTCTGCCTGCGGTTCCCTCATTCTGACACACAATGGCAATATCTCACTCAATTTGGACACGTTATATTAGAGTCGGTTACAGTAGCTTCACATGGTTTGAATTCAAATGAGAACAATTTATAAGCAGAGGCAGGCAGTTCATTGAATTCATTTCCTAAAATCTGTAAGAAATGTTAAGAATTGTGCGTAAATCTTTTTTTTTTTCCATTCATGTTCTCCCTGTTGTCCTAATTGCCGAATTCTAAAGGAAGATAACAGTAACAGTAAAAACAGTAAAACATTTGATCGAGTGGTAATTTTGTAGCTCTAATAACAGGGATGGGCATATTTATTGTATGCCAATTAGTAAAAGTTATGAATTATTCTTCCAAGATTGGATTGGGGACACATATAAAAGTAAATTAAACAAAATGACAGTAAGTAGACTATCATTAGTTCATACAGTTCTTGAGTAGAATGGACAATCACAACAGGGCACAGCTGTACATTAGTTCCATATAAATATGAAGGAGAAGTAAGTAAGTGCTCTATTTGTCATTGTGCAATTGTACAACAAAATTGCGTTCAGGTGTTGGTTTAGTCTTTGTGGGCCAACCTGAGCAGCATGTTTTTGGAGGTTGGGTAAACCGGAGTACTGCCTTCAGTGCTCCTTTGATCCTCTAAAACGGTGCACCGTCCCTGTTTCAGAGCGTGGTGTCCTGCACTGGTCAGCTCCTCCACCTCCTCCTGCATCTGCCTCAAGTGTCTTTAGCTCATAAGCTAGCTGTTTGTTTACTTTTAGAAAAGCTGGATCCTTCACGGCTAGTACGGACTCTTTGCAATAAAACATTTGCGGAACCTCCACGAAAGCAGAGATGTACAAAAGTATCCAGTAAAACAACGTGGAACACAGAAACTAGAAATGCAGTTCACAGAAAAAGGCAAATAGACGCAAATAGTTGGTACAGCAACTTCTCGCTGTACCAAGAGAGTGGGAAGTTGCTGCTTGAAGCGGTCGGTGTTTATTCCTAACGTACACAGATGGTTAGCAAGCCAGCTAGTCCGCAAAACTTTGAGCATTGGTTAGCCTGTTAAATAGCCTATTAGCCGTTAGCATTTAGCCATTAAACCTCCCAAATTATGATTATTAATGAGCTAAATATTTTCATTAATTTAAGTGCATATGACACATTACAATTTTTGCTAAAACATAGTTAATACAATTATATGTAAGATTTTGCTAAAGATTGTACCCAGCTTTCTTTAGTTTGGATATTTTTGTGATGTTTATTGTTTCACTTCCTGATTGGACACCGACAGGAAGCGACATAGATGAAACAATTTTAAACTGTTGCCGTGCCAACCATGTAAAGTCAATGGGAAATGAGTCAAACTGCTACGGAACTTTACCTTCATCTATGTCACTTCCTGTCAGCAACTTAAAAATTCAAATAAAAATAACTTTTCTGCCCAACATTTCTTCATTAAAATTGCTGCTTCACTGAAATAAAATGATAATTACGCAACTGATGAACTTACAACTTATGTTATCCTTCTAAATAAGTAACATTTGCAAAAGCATTCAAATCGGTCATATGCACTTTAAGGTACGAATTAGCGTTATCAAAGTCTTTCGTGTGAAATGCTTAATCGCATTCAGTTGTTTTTCAGTTATTTTCTGCTTTTTGTGGAGTCAGATACACATCCAATGGCCACTAAACGTCATCTTTTTATATGCTAATGATGGAGAAACTACAGAAATTATATAATGGACATGTCATGCCTCTCTATATTTTAATACAGGCACTGGCTTCTCCGTTGATCAGTCGAAAGCTGTTGGCTAACAGAGGTGTGCATTTGTAGGAATGAGTTCAGAACAGCACTTCTGTGATTTTTATGATTAGTTTCAATGGATTACCATGGCAACGACCAATCTCGAGATTGATTATAGATCTATGTTTTCGCCGAGGCTCTTAACGATGTTGTGATGTCACATGAGTGCCACCTATTCAGGTCACTCAGTAGGTGGCTTGGTGCAGTCGATGATATTTAATCTTAGCAGTCGAGAAAAAACATATAGTAATCAAGCACATGAGAGAATCTGACTTTAGTTTAAGCTTTAAACTTGTCACATTCAGTATTGATGACTGATTGTTGCTTTTTTTTTATTGATTACTGTTCAATATTAGAACAGAGTCTGTGAATTATGTCTTTCTTTTGTTCACTTTTATAGCATTCTGTTTTGTCATAACAGAATGAGATCGAGACCCTGAAGGCAGAGAACGACCGTCTAAAGTCGAGCGGGAACGCCACCCCCACGGCCACTCCGGTGAAAGCAGCGCGGCCGCCCTCGGAAACCTCCAGCACCTCCTCGACCTCCTCGCGCCAGAGTCTGGGGCTGTCCCTCAACAACCTCAACATCACCGACACCATCATGTCAGGTCAGTGCGAGGTGCAGTCCACTGGTCCGAGGAAGAGGGAGGGAGAGAGGCAGAGAGACTGCAGTGGACAGTCCAGCTTTTCTTATCCTGAAGCTTGCCCATGAAATATTGTTTTACAATTGAGAATATTAGAATATTGCTTTATCGAACGCCATCCAATCATCGCAGCCCTGAACAAACAAACTGCACAGATGAGGCTTCTTGTAAACAACACACAGCCCAGTCAGGCACAACATATGCTACTAACACTAATGACAACACAGTTCCCTTTCACTACAATGATCAATGAGGAGCTGATTTCCTATGTCTTTTTTAAAAGTAAATAAGGCTTATTAGTGCTGTCTGTGAGATAGGAGTCAAAACAAATGTCGTATTAAACAACAAATGCTTTCCACTGAAGCATATTTAACACTCAATAATTTCCATTTTCTTCCTTTTAGTACAAACTAGACCTGTCCACAAACAATCACGCCAATCAATCATGTTGAAAATTGGGCTCAATCATCCATTTCATCACGATTCGAGTAAATTTTCACACATTCACACATTTGCCTCCTGTCTTAAAGGAATAGGCCAGCGTTTTTACATACTGAGATATGTTCTTACCTTACTGTACCTGTCTGGTCTCCACGTGTGCCTTCCGTAACGTAAACACAGCACAGACGGCGTTAGCATTTAGCCTCTCTCTTCTCCTCTATAGCTCCAAAAGAGGTGAAGATAGAAGCTACCAAACTCTTCCACGTTTTCCCTATTTAAATATGGTTACGTGAAGTGTTACACTATAAAGTATAATTACACAAAATTAAACAATGTGGATTTTCTAAGCGGATAAAAAGGGGAACTATATTGTAAGGCATAATAATACCAGGAGTAATTCGACATCCGCGCAGTGATATCTTCCCTTTACTGCGCGGATGCCGAAGTATTCCTGGTATTATTACGCCTTACAATATAGTTCCCCTTTTTGTCCACTTAGAAAATCCACATTGTTTAATTTTGTGTAATTATACTTTATAGTGTAACACTTCATGTAACCATATTTAAATAGGGAAAACGTGGAAGAGTTTGGTAGCTTCTATCTTCACCTCGTTTGGAGCTAAAGAGGAGAAGAGAGAGGCTAAATGCTAACGCCGTCTGTGCTGTGTTTACGTTACAGAAGGCACACGTGGAGACCAGACAGGTACAGATGAACTCGTCTAAGGCTAAGGTAAGAACATATCTCAGTATGTAAAAACGGTGGCCTATTCCTTTAAGCTTTTGACTTTCCCCTTCATTCTTCCCAATGTCCCTTTCATTAAATCAGAAAAGTGTGCAGAAATCTCTCAGCGTACCTCTCTCCATGACTGAATTCAAAGTCATTATCCCTTGAAAGCGGCGGTTATCATCCCGCTCCTGTGCCGGCGTGTTTGTGTGTTTGAGAGTGAGAGCGGGAAGCGACGCCCCCGAGGCCATCGAGCGATTGTCGAGGTGGATTAAAACGGCTGTGTGTTTTTAAACAGACACTTTTCTGTTAGATGACAGCTTTGAAGGAAACCTGCGCAAAGAGGGCCGCAGCGTGAGGATCGTGGTGTCCATCTGCAGCGCGCCAAAGACCACCAAGGTAGGACAAGAGACCGAGCATAGCATACCTGATTGTTTTTAACACTTTAGAGCCCGCAAGCTCCATGTGTAGGTACAAGTGACAAGAAAGTAATTCCACATGTAAGTACAGGTAATTTACACATTAAAGTGTAAGGTTTAATAGGTGTAACAAGGGTGTACAACATGGAGGTTTATGTGTAATAAAGTTGTACACAGCGTCTCACTTTAGATTAGAGCCCTCGCTTATTTGTAGTTACACATTACAATCACTGAAAATCATTAAATTGTGCTCAAATCAAGGCCTTAAATGTCATCAAACATTACATTTGATTCAAACTGGCAATAGACCTAAATTTCTCTGAAAATGATGACATTACTCAACCATTTTTACCGTAAAAGTTCACCAAAAATACAAAAACTATGAACTAAAACATATTCAGCTACAGTTTTGGTCAAAGGTTTCCTGTTTTGTCCTGTTCTCTTTATTCAGAAATGAAATATGCAGGGGTTAAAATTGACTATTTGATCCTTAACCAAGTGCATTTTCTCCAGTTGAGTTTTACCTCCATCTAAAAGCTTAAAACCTGTTAGCTAAGACATTCAAAACTGATCTAAAAAATGTCCTTGCGCTGTCACCACTTTTTTGTTTTTTGTATTTTTGTTGCTTTTTTTATAACTTTTTTGTGGTCTTTTAGATGCTTTTTTTTGCTGTGTTTTCATCTTAACTGTTTTGTTGCTTTTTCATAATTTTTTGTTGCATTGTTGTCGCCTGTTTTTGCTGCGTTTTCATCCTCATTTACGTCTTGTTTTTGTCGCTATTTTGACGCTTTTTTTCAATAAGCTTCTTAGATTTGGGTCAAGTCGAACTGGAAAAAATGTGCTCAGTTAAAGTGGGGGTTAAGAGGTTAAACGCCGGTATAAACACTGCATTAGGTACGGTGTATTTGTATTAGTCATGTGGTAATTTTCCCCCAATTTATGAAACTATAACAGCCAAAACTGCAACTACCCGTACACTTTTGTTACACCTTTGGACACCTTTATTAAACCTCGCATTTTAATGTGTAATTACCTGTACTTACATATGTGACCAGTCACTAGAATCAAAGACACAAGTCGGTTCTGGGGCATTTTCACAGATTATTAAAGTGTAGTCTCCAAGCTTTAACGATGTGTAACACATGGAAATCTGATCATATTTGGAGGCATAGCGGTGATTTGAAGTTAATAATTCCGAAAAGGCCAAAGGGCTGAAAAACCTCTCCAAAGATTTGGGCCATTGTCACCTCTCTGCTGTTGGGAGTGACAATAGGGCTCAATTACATCTCAAAGTATTAAGTCATGCTGTATGAATACTTGTGCACGCCCCACTTTTCACTTTTCTATTTTTTGAAAAATAACAGAATCGTGTATCATTTTGCTTTCACTTCACAGTTGTCTGTTACTTGTGTGTGAACTTTCAGTAAAATAAAATCTTTATGTTTAGGGTTGTTTATTTACTGTCAAAATCCTGCATGCTTCTCCCAAAGCTTCTCCCCAGTCCCTCCCTGTATCAGCTCCAGCCTCAGGCTGAGAGAGTTACAGACTCCGGACATAACTGAAGTTATAACTTTAGAAAAGACTCCTTTACTGTTTTAGTAATGCACATACATTCTCATACACAAGAGGAAAAGGCCGAAATCGCGACGTATAGCCGCGCGTGGTTGAATTGTGTTTATGTTTCATTGCACAAACCCAGTAACTGGGCATAAAACCGAAAATATGAAGCGGATCTCTCTCAAATAAGAAGTGGCTGAAAGCTAGGGATGCGCTGACTACATTTATAGAGTAGTTTAAGTTTGTAGAGATCTTGATTTTGTGTAAATAGCAGGTTAATTCCTCGTGACTACATGACTGTCTCCCATGCTAACGCACCATGTTAGCTAACAACAGCACAGCACATTGGCACGGCGGCTACTAGCAATAAAAACAAACAAACTTTCACTCACCGGTCTGAAGTAACCTTTGCGTGGTAAATCCATTTTCCTGCATAAGTAGCGGCAGCTTCTGAGAGCAACATAGCATTGCGCTGCATAGTCATGAAGCCACACAGACAAAGACACGCCCCTACTGCAAGCTCCGAAACTAGTCGGTTTGAACATAAAAGTTTACGCTTTTAAATATACCAATACTGCTAGCTTAAACATGGAGAGGCTTCTTTGTGACTTCAACTGAACGATTCTGCAAAAAAGTGAAAATCACCAATTTTCAAAAAATACCTTTGTTCACGTTTTTCTCGAGACACGGGCTGCAGACTTGTGTCTTTGGAATCCAGGGCGGGTCACATATTGTTCCCTTTACCTACACATGGAACTCACGGGCTGTAATCTAATGTTGTCAAGCTCACTGTATAAAATATCGTTACAGGGCAAGCTCTGTCAGGAGCACCTTATCGGATCGATCGGGGTGAGCGGTAAAACCAAGTGGGACGTCCTAGATGGAGTCATCAGGCGCCTCTTCAAGGTTAAAAACTTCGTATTAAAGCAGGCAGATTTGTGCCGTCTTGGGGATCTTGTCTAATCTCCCTCTCTCACAGGAGTACGTGCTGAGAGTCGACCCCAGCAGCAGCCTGGGCCTCAGCTCTGACAGTATCGTGTGCTATCGAATGGGGGACGTGGTTCGATCCCACTGTTCTGAGGTCCCAGAGCTGCTGCCCTGCGGATACCTGGTGGGAGACAGCAACGTCATCCAGATCAACCTCAAAGGTACGACACGGGAAGAACGCCAAAGAGTGTGTGGGAGTACCAGCCGTTGAATAAAATTTGCTGGGTTCATTTCTGCGGAAAAGTGCAGGGAAAGTCCTGTGAAATGCGGAGTCGGACCCGCTCATGCCTGGTATCTGTTGACTCTAACGGCGTGCGGTGTTGATGGGACACTGACAGAGATCCTTGTTACAGAGAGAGGATGGTTCACTCTGAGACTAGCCTTCCAAAATATCACACATTGCCTGATGTCGGTCGCAGCTCATTTTTGGTCGTACAACGGTTTTATTTTAAATCTTTGTCCCTGCCTTACTGTACGACCTATGACTTTACAACAACTATTTGATTGATAGATTGTTTGATTGATTAAACTAAAAAGTGTTTGGTCAGAAAATGGCAGCAACATGCTTTGTTGTCTAAAGAGTCTAAAGAGCAGAGTAACAGCTACACTCCTTCAAAAAAGGAGAAATCCACTCCCATGGACGGACAGGCTATAGAGACCCAGGCCCGATGGGCCAAGACCGCGGAAGAACGTCCAGTCCTTGTTGGAGCTTCCTATCCATGTATGCAGGGGTTCCTCGCAGATAGGACTGAAGGACCCACCATCTGAAACAGGCGGAGGGGACAGGGGACACCATGTGAATAGAGATGAACAGACTTCAGATCAAAAAAGTATTGTATCATAATTAAGACAAAGCTAATTTGAAGAGGTACATTTTGAGCCTATTCTTAAATGTAGAGACTGTGTCTGCTTCTTTAACATGAGCTGGGAGTTTATCCAGAGCTTGGTATTGAAAGGCTCAACCTCCTACAGTGATTTTAGAGACTCGAGGAATCACTAGTCCCTGCGGTTTGAGAGCGGTGCTCTGATTGGCTGATATGGAACGATAGCGTCTTGGAGGTAGATCGGAGCCAAACCCTTCATGGCCTTAAATGTGAGGAGCAGGATTTTAAATTTGATTTTAGACTCAACAGGAAGCCAGTGGAGAGACTTTAGCAATGGAGTGATGTGTTCTCTTCTCTTATTCCATGCGTGGACTAAGAGTATTGATGTTCATAGTGTTCATTCTAATCTGATGGATTATCTTCCTCACAGGGGTCAAGGAGAACAGCCTGGACAGCCTGGTTTTCGACACTCTGATCCCAAAGCCCATTCTTCAGCGTTACCTGAACCTCCTGATGGAGCACAGGCGGATCATTCTGTCGGGACCCAGCGGCACCGGGAAGTCCTTCCTCGCTGCCAAGTTGGCGGAGTACATCATCTCGCAGCTCGGCCAGGAGGTCAACGAGCACAACGTGGCCCGCTTCAACGTGGACCACAACTCCAGCAAGGTACAACAGGCCCGCACTGTCAAACAGTTCTCCAACAACAAAGCTGCTCGGTGAGGTGAAAGTACTGAGGCGTTTGCTGTAGAAAATACTCACGTATTCAAAGTGGAAGTTACAAATCAGTTTAAATAAGCAATGTTCATGTTTTTGAAGCCGCAATGTCATAATGCACTAACTTTGTGGCTTTTAAAATCATGAACTCTGCGCCGTACTCATAAAATGATAGAAAACTCTAACTATTTTTGTAATTCTTATTTCTTCTGACATCTCTAAATTGTATTGTTTTGCTCTATTCACCTGCAGCGTCTCACCTTAACTGAGACAAACATGTGGTTACTCTTTGCACTGTCAGATTCTAACTGTTCTCTGAGTCAATATTTGGGCTGTTCTTTCCATCTCATTAAAGTATTATAGCTATATTAACTCTGAACACTTTGCTTTCGTATTTCATGTTTACAAACACAGTAGTACTAATATAGAGCCTCTTCAGACTGTACTACAAAATTGAATCAGATGTTGTTTAATACATGATTGTTTATTATCATGCTCAGAAGAGTATGCTTGTCTTAGACACCTTCATTCTCCATTTTGTATTTTGTCACTCTTGTGCAATGTGCCGCATAAAACATTAAGAGATGAGTCACCGAGTCTAAGCCCTGCAACACTTCAGCTTTTGATCATTTTGAATAAATAGGCTTCCAGTGTGATGCAACAAAAGAGCGTCTCTGATCCTTATCAAAGGCACAACTTTTTAAACGCAATTCTCACATTCAAAGCCACGTTTTATCTCGGCATTTGCCTCTATTACAAAAGGACGTATGGCAGTATTAGTCTAGTATTCGTCTTTATCGCCCGGGGATGGGTTTCTGTAATAGATCACCAAATTATTGTTATCGCAATATTAGGCGACGCAATATTCACATCACACTAAGCTACAATGGGCTACATGCAAGATGTCCCCAAGTGATTTCTTTCTGGACAATAAGATCGGTGCTGTACTTCCTGTCCCCTGATCTTTTACATTCCAATAAAAATTTAAACTACTTACAGGCCGATCCTTTTGTGCGCAGGCTCGCTCAAAACTTTGCACTAGTTTTAATTTGAATTTAGTTTTAGCCATTAGCCTCAAGACAAAAACGCCCACCGTTATGAACATGGTGTTTTTTTACTCATTAATTGTCCTTTAGAGTAAATACTACGCTGACAGAAAAAACAAAGGGAGAGAGGGATATTGTACATCCAATTACACAATCGAGATAATTTTTTTCACTCAAACTTGGCTGTAAATACTGTTTAAGTGGCGATAGCCCACAGTTAGCTTTGCTCATTAGCCATTAGCTTCTTCTTTGTGATTCCATTAGTGTGTATTGGTGACTCCGACCCGGTGGCAGTCAAGTTGCAATTGTGGTTTTCTGGCCAGAGGCACCAGGGGGAGATGAAAGACCCCCAATCATTCCATTAACACTTGTATTACCCCCAGAGGAGCTACGAAAATGATTTAATATTTTTTTTGTTTTGCTATTGTTCCTTGTTGTTGTTTTGTTCCCTTTTACACTGGTTGTACTATTGTGAAATGAAATGTTTTATCATATTGATTTGGGGGTAGGCGCTCATAAGCTTCTTGCTATTGGCCCCCTCCTTTTGAGCAAAATGTATGCTCAAATAAATAAATAAATATTAAGGTAAACAAGTTACTTAGTAATGCTTTAAGTTGTTACATCTCACGTGGTGATTTTAACCTGTTCCATTCACATCCAAACTTTTACCCAATGTCCTTTACCAAATCTTGAGCCATCACTTCATTTGTGTAGGGCACTGCTAATTGTGAATGTAAAAGATACGGGACAGGAAGGACAGCGCCGATGCTTCTGTCCAGGCGGAAATCACGTGGGGTCACTGTGCATATAGCCTATACAGGTGAAATTATTAGAATATCATGAAAAAGTGCATTCATTTCTGTTTTTCATCAAAATTATAACAAATAAAGGCTTGACATATGTCACTTTGCATGTAATGAGTCTATATCATATATTAGTTTCACATTTTAAGGTGAATTACAGAAATAAATAAACTTTTGAACGATATTCTAATTTTCCGAGTTTCACCTGTATATCGCAAAATCATCGTCCTCCATCTGATTGAGATCCACACATTTTTCATCCACACGGTGGCACAGTGGTTAGCGTTCCACAGCTAGAAGGTCCCGGGTGTGATCCCCGGCTGGAGGGGGCCTTTCTGTGTGGAGTTTGCATGTTCTCCCCGTGTCTGCGTGTAGGTTTCCTCCGGTTTCCCCGACCACTAAAGACATGAACAATAGGCCAGGATGAATGATCAATCAAAGTTTATTTATATAGATCTTTACAACAACACACAAGGACGACCAAAGTGCTTCACATAAAGATAAAACCATTTAAAAACACAAAATTATTACATCCTAGACATAAATCAGCGTTCTAAGTGTTAAAAGCCTGTTTGAAGAGATGAGTCTTTAATCTGGACTTAAAAAGGGACTGATCTGTGAGAACATGCAGAGGGGCAGGCTGTTCCACAGTTGAAGCGCTGCAATCCCCCCCACTGTTTGTACCGGGACCTGGGCACGTCCAGAACCATTTGATTGGAGGACCGGAGAACTCTGCTGGGGCAATGTACAGTCAACATCTCAGTTAAATATAACGGAGCAAGACCAAACAAACAAACAAACAAAAACAAAACATTAACATTTTAAAATCAATCTGAGTGAGTGAGTGAGTGAGTGAGTGAGTGAGTGAGTGAGTGAGTGAGTGAGTGAGTGAGTGAGTGAGTGAGTGAGTGAGTGAGTGAGTGAGTGAGTGAGTGAGTGAGTGAGTGAGTACAATAGTAGCTTACCACCAGCGAGTATGGAGTGAATGAATAATGACGACAGTGTAGCGCTTTGAGAAACTTAGAATTACAGGCTTGTACAGCGCAATACAAGTGTAAGCCATTATTATTATTGCCTTAAAGGGGGGGTATTATGTAAAATCGACTTTTTCAAGCTTTATATCATGTTATTATGTCATTCCCTCATTAAACACATGCCTGGAGTGTTGCCTTGGCTCATTCACATATTTTTGAGTAATCAGTAAAAACTTAGACGGCAGCCATTTTAGGTGTAGCTATGCCTCAGTCCTCCTAGGAACGCCCCACCTCCTGGAGACGCCTCTGGACCTTTTGTCACCAGCCAAGCCACCAACCACTGCTCCTCAGCTCAGCAGAGCCCCCTCCCCGCACAGTAGTGTTGTTTAGATGCCACAGCAGTGTGCTAAAGGGGGCGTGTCGGAAAGCTTCTTAAAGAGACAGAGGCCTATTTCAAGACGTTCAGTACAGCCATTTTGAGAGAGCAATTTTATTCAAGGCAGTTATTTTAATTTACTGCATATACAGACCAACAGAAGGTTATGTCATCATTGTAGTATGCTATAGACTGGTGCTATGTGATTGAAAAAAGCATAATACCCCCTCTTTAAAAAGTGTAAGTAAGCGACAGGCGCATGAGAGACGATGATACGAAAGCTCCCACACTTTTTTTGACATCTATTGCCTGAAGACGGTCAGTGGGAGATTTTCATGATATAGTTTTCCCTAATTTAATTCCATTTTTGCTAATTCGTTGTTTGTTTTTTAAGCTTTGTTTTGACACATGGAGGGCTCAAAAAGTCCATCAACCAATATGGGGGACTCTTTGTTATGCACCAAGGCTCAAGGGCTTTAACACATTTCTATTGACAGCTTTACTCTTCAATTTTCACCATTCGAGTCCAGGGGTTGATAAAGTAGGAGGTGGGACATATTGTTTTAAATATTTAAAACAATATTTTTAAAGTTTATAACGTCGTATTCCATGTATCTATGATGAAAACAGTATTTATTAATTTAATTTTTTTGTAAAAATGGGTCCAAACAAATGTTTTGCTACTGACATGTTTAGAAAGGCTAATAAAAAAAAAACTAGTATATAAACAAAGGAAAATATGAGCGAAACGATGTGTAGAAACAACAACAGATAAAAGACAAATCACATTTTTCAATGCCTATGGTTTCCTCTGATGAAAGAATGGCATCGTAACTATTACTAACCCATCGTTTGAGATCTGCTTCAGTGTATACATGTCTGTTCTACGCCTGAATGAGTGCAGAAGCCTTGGTGATTGAAAATGGTCTAAATCTAACCCACATCTTTCCTTCGCCCCCCTCCAGGAGCTGCGTCAGTACCTGTCCAGCCTGGCAGAGCAGTGTAACTCAGAGGAGACGGCCCCACACCTCCCCCTGGTGGTCATCCTGGATAACCTGCACCACATCGGCTCCCTCAGTGACATCTTCAACGGGTTCCTCAACTGCAAATACCACAAGTGGTCAGTGACTTTCTACACTTAGAGCAATATGCACAGTTTAGGAGTTATACTTCTTTTTAACTTATGGTTAGAATTTAGCAGTAACAACATGCAATAGAAAGCAGTTTTAAGGACAAAAGCATGGCTGATATACTGCACCAGTGCTCTGACCACCACCCACCAATACTGTGCTTGATTCTTATTTTTTTTAATGTATTTATTTATTTATTTTTAAAGCCATAATAATTAGGCGAGATCACTTTTACTTGTTAGTTGTGGTCCAAGTATAACTCCTTTCACAAATTTCAGGGAGCAGAGTGACCATGTATTATTATATGATTTATATATGACCCAGTTGTGTTATTCTCCGCAGTCCGTACGTCATTGGCACCATGAACCAGGGCGTGTCTTCATCTCCGAACCTCGAGCTTCACCACAACTTCAGGTAAATGACAAACATTCTTTACATATTATCAGTGTATGTAACTCTAATGAATATGAACCTTTTTTGTTCTGTGTTTTGTCCCCTTTGATTCCTCTTTTATTGAAAGGTCTTATTGTTTAGTTTAGTTTATTGGTTTATTTGGTTGGGACAGTGCATGTTAATGAGCGAGCCACATCCGTCGTCCCCCATGCGCACTCGCAAACACACTCTCGTTCATCCTGGCCTATTGTACATGTTTTTAGTGGTAGGGGAAACTGCAGGACCGGAGTAGATTTACTTAGATCCGTAACATCGCACATTCTTCCACAGATGGGCTATAATTACTGCTGCGGTGTAATTATTCTTGTTCAGAGCAAATTAATTGACTCCAACGCATCTTCACACTCGAGGTTCACTTGGCAGATCTTAATTGCTGAGGATTTGGCAAATTTGTGATCGCTTACAAACACTGTCAAACATACCGTCAGTGAACACGAGCAATGCAAGGATAGCTATAGGCTTATATGGTGGCTTTGTTTGAACTGACTATGAAAGTAAATCGTCTGTATTAAATGTGGTTGTGTTTCTTCGATCTGATCCAGCTTTTTTCCCCGAGTTTGAGTATCTTCCGATGCCAACCGATGCCACGAGACTCCCTGAAAAGTGACTTGCTGCGTCCGTGTTGGTGAAGTTGAGTAACAAGGCTAACCGTTGTGGCTCTCCATCTGGTCCCGTTGCAGGTGGGTGCTCTGTACGAACCACACAGAGCCGGTCAAGGGCTTCCTGGGACGCTTCCTCCGGAGGAAACTCATCGAGACGGAGATCGATAAGAACATGCGCAGCAACGACCTCATCAAGATCATTGACTGGATCCCCAAGACATGGCAACACCTCAACTGCTTCCTGGAGGCACACAGCTCGTCTGACGTCACCATCGGTCAGTGTGGCTTTCATGCTCGGTTTCTATGTAACACTACTCCGACACATGGGACCATAAGGACATGCCCCACCACACGCCTACAGCATCATTTTAAAACAAAACCCACAGATTGTACAGAAGTATACCTTTAAATGGAATTCAACGAGCCTTATGCACCAAACTGTAATTGGCTTTTTTTTTTGTCCCCTCCAGGCCCCCGTCTGTTCCTGTCCTGTCCCATGGATGTGGAGGGCTCTCGGGTCTGGTTCACTGACCTGTGGAACTACTCCCTGGTGCCGTATCTGCTGGAGGCTGTCCGGGAGGGGCTGCAGGTACCACAGCAGATACATTTATAAATACGTTTAATGGAAAGTCCAATTGTACCTGAAGGAGAGACACAGCAGGCATTCACTAATCTAATCTAGGCTAATCTAAACAATAAACTGTTGAATTATTTTGCTGAATATATGTTGCTCTGACCACGTCTTAACCAAATGTGGGACATGTATCGTTTTTAAGAGGGACAAAGCAGGGCAATGAGAGACATTTTATTAAAGACATAAAATAACATTCAAATTTTATTTTATCCATTTAATAATTACACTTAGTCTATTTCAATCAAATAAGCAATTTTAATACATTTTGATGAATACGTTTGAATAAGTGTGAGATCACACACAATAACTATCTACTTCCGGGTCCAAACTGTTGAGAGATAAACACAGCAAAAACAAAGTTTATCTGAATCTCTTGCTGAAATAACAGATAAAAGGCCAGCAACTGTTTTACACCTAATTCGAACAATATAGCTCACCGTTTCTCCAGGCAAAATGAAGATATTTTTATATTTAAAATAAGCCTTTGTATGGAAAAATTAATAATTTGATAATTAACTCCAGAAAAGCATTACTAATGAAAATCCAAAGTAAATGTATTATTTCTTTGTGATCAGATGCTTAAAAATAGCCTTGCAGTCGGCTCTACAACAGGTTAAAATCAGCTAAATCCCATTATAATGAATACGGCTAAAACAAACGTATTGCTTTCTCTTTTTACATTAATTCAATATTTAAGTATAGCTAAGCTATAATTGTAAGTAAGGAAACCCACAGTCCAATCACCCGATTATATTTGTAAAACACTCTTGTCGTAGTCTGTGGGATGTGTTCCCTCTCAGAGGGTTCATGTGAGTTTGGGGTCTGCACTGGAGTACCAGCGAGTGAGAGGCGGGCTTTAGAGTAGAATATCCAATCAGAAACAACCTAACACATTAAAATATACCTCTATTGGCTGTCAGTCTGCTGTGAAGATGAGAAGGGGAAAAAATAGTACAGGTGCTGCTACCGACCGAGCTGCAGCAGGGAGTAAAGTGCAGGATGCAGCTCTCAGATTTTAGTTAAAAAATGCTGTGCAGACCCGCACAATGTAGGACATTTGACACATTTTATGGTTTAGGAGCATCATACACAGGATTATAGACAAGACATTAGAAAAATCTGCTAAAAATATCGGCCGAAAATACTGGAATTGGCCAATAAAAATCCCCCAAAATCTGCATTGGCCTTAGAAAAGCCCTTGGTCGACCTCTAGTATTGAGCTAGTTTTGCTAGAATAAGAACCAGTTATTTCTCTGAAGTTATGCTCGGTGTGCTACTCCTTATGTGTCATCCCAACCATCTGCGCCGAAGAGCTCATTATCAGTGCAGAGAGAAAGTTTCCTCCTCAGGGCTGTTGATTATCTGTGTCATTAGAATGCAATGACAGTACAGGTTGTAGTCGCTAATTTGTCTGAAAGATGAAACAAAGCAAAGATTATGATTTGATTTTATTATTTGGTCCTCGCGATGCAGGATAAATGAAACTAGGCCCTTGGGTGAGATTTGAACTGGCTATTCTTTAAGTAGAGGCAGTTTGGTGGGACATACTGTATATCATGCAAAAATAGTCAATTTTGAGGTTGTAGCCAGACTGAAAAAAGTTGAACCATCTTCAATTGGTTACACACAATTAATTTAGGTATCTTTTAATGTTTAACAGGCTGATCATTTAAAGTTAACTAACATAATTATTTGACTTAATCCAATTAGCTGCTTTACTCTAACTTTAAAAGGCACAGAAAACCAACTTAACATGTAGCTCTTTTTCAAAATATTGCTACAACCTAAAGCAACACTTATGTTAAAATATACTTAATTTAATTGTGTGTTCCCAATTGAGGTATTTTACTTTTTTTATTCTCTCTCCATTGAAGCAGTTTTTAGTAAACCTGTTCACTTATTATGTTTTGGCATAAGCCTATAAAACTTAAAAACATTTTATAATTTGTAATTGTATGTATATATTTTAATTGTCACTTCGGAAACAAATACATAAATACATACATTGTAAAATATGAAACGTTATAAGTAAGGGATAATGTATAGAGTGACCGTCGCTACTTATTTTCCCGATAATGACAGGCGTTCTATACATTATCCCGCTTATTATACGGCTATTTACCAACTGAACACACACAAAATAAACTTCCTACACCTTTATGAAAGCAGAAAGGTTTATTTAATGATTTCCGCAACAAATAGTTCCAAAGGTTTGCGCGTTGCTTGGCAACGTTTGTTGTGATTCCAGGCAGTGTGGCGAGGCTAGTAGCAGCACGGCTAGCTACCTATTGCTAGCCTAGCTCCTTAGTATAAGGTGCAGTTGGAGAGGAGGAATGGTGGTGTATCTCTGGGTAAGTTGAAAGTCGGACTCCCGTTAACTTCACGAGCGATTTCCCCAACTTCTCTCGCAGGGACGGGGACAGAGATAGTGTCCGCCTGTCCGCTAATACTACTCGCGGAGTGATATGAAAGACCTGTATTACAAGCATGAACTCCGTTGCCATTGGCAGCGGCCATTATTTTTTTCAGAGGTCTTCTATCAGAAAATAATGACCGGTAGAACGTTGGTAAATCCCATTCAAGTTAATGGAGCGTTCTACTTGCATTGTGAAGAGCCGTATAATAACATGGTTTAAAGCTCAAAAAAGTACATTTTGCCTGATCTGTCTCAGTCAGAGCCTGGCCTGTAACCATTTCATTTAAATCATAATACTAAATCGTAATGTCTTCAGAGAATGATAACAAAAGACTGCAACATATGCCAAATAAGTGACGAGCCAGAAATCTACGTAATAAAAGCACCATCTTATTCATTAGTTCAGCAGTTCATTAGTTCAACTTTCTTTCTGCCTAACTATTAACAGACAAAACACTTAAAATGTGTGTATTTAATTATATTCTTGTAATGTTGCAAGTACCTACTGAGCTAATCAATGAGACAAGCTGTGTGCTTTTATTTTGATGTAATGGATCGAAACAGGAAGTCACTTCTTGGGTGGCGTTGTTATGATTTGAAGTTATGCACTGGTGAGTCCATTAAATGGCTGTGCAGTACAGCCCAACAACCACATGGGGTCGCCCTGGCTACCCTTGGTTGCAGGGATTACTGGCTGTGCCGCTGTTTTTATTAAAGGCTTGTATTTAATTGTGACCAGTTCAAAATGTAATCACATTTTCACTCCATTATGTATCAACTTCCTCACACTTTTAGTTTTCAATTTGGCAACAACACGGTAATGCCTTGGTAAATACTTCATCATTCATGACAAAATATGTTGTTTTTATTATTGCACACTCATATAGTTTTATATTCATTTGTCTGCTCTGTAACCGTTATTTTCTCCTCTGGTGCAGTTGTACGGTAAGCGTGCGGCGTGGGAGGACCCGTCCAAATGGGTGAACGACACGTGTCCCTGGAGCGCCCCCTGTCTGCAGCAGGAGGCCCAGTCGCTGCTGCAGCTCAGGCCTGAGGATGTGGGGTATGACGGGTACAGCTCGTCCAAAGAGGGGGCGTCGTCCAAACAGGTGTCCCAGAGCGACACGGAGGGAGACCCACTGGTGAGGATACGCCACGCGAGACACTGAACTCTAATAACTCATAATCTCTGCACACTAAGGAAACTGGTGAAAGTTCCTTTTAGTCACGTTCTCTGCTTCATGGAGCAAAGCACAGACCTGTTCCTTTGACAGGGAATTTAAATAACTTCCTGGATATAGAGCTACCCAGTTCCAAGATTGAGCCCGTTTTCTTAATGTGAAATACTATATTTCCCCACAACAGTCATTTGTGACAAAGATCTGCGACCCACCAGGTGAGAACCGCTGATGAGAGTCTCCCTAGTCGATTATTACACTGAGCAGGAGTTAAAAAGCAGCCGTCCAAAGAATAACTGCTCTGAAGTAGCCAGTTATGCTAATGTGAGTGTCCGGACGTGACCACTTCAAAAGCAGGTGTTCGTTTGGATGCCACGCTTCAGGATTATTGGGAGCATTATCACTGGAGCAGAGACGAGGAGTCCTGCTTTTTAACTGCGCAAATATTCCGCTTTAGCATCGGTCATGAAAAGTAAAGACCTGCAAACTATGGGTCGTTACTCTCTTTGAAGCGGTCATCTGTTGGAGCTCGTCATGTCTGTAAAATTAATGACGCAGCCGAAGAAAATCGGAGCGGAATTTCAACAGAATATGACGTCCTTAGTGCAAAAAAATAGAGAGATTTTATGTGAAAATCCAGCTAAATGAACCTCTTATGCTGTCGATACAAAGAGGCCTTAAAAATGAAAGTTTGTTTTCGAGCTTTTATAACATGTAATTTCCACTAGAGCCTGCAGAGAGCACTCAAGTTTTTTGAGTCCTTACTCTCCTCTTTGCATAAACTTCATTTCAGATTTTGCTTATAATGTGCTCTAAATAATGTTTAAAGTCTCACTTTTGCATGAGCCCTGCAGCACTGAACAATAGGTCAAATCCAGAATACACATTTCCCAACTTCAACGTCATCTTGTTTGTTTGATAGTTATTCGCGTCGCTTTCTTCTCTCGCCCGTCTCCAGATGAACATGCTGCTGCGTCTCCAGGAGGCAGCGAACTACTCCAGCACCCAGAGCTGCGACAGCGACAGCACCAGTCACCATGAGGACCAGCTGGACTCATCGCTGGAGTCTGCTCTATGAGATCCGCCCGCGCCAAGAGGACCAGTCCACCGGTATAAGGAGGACCGGTCCAAACTGAGACCTGATCTATGAACAAGAAGACCTCACTCAACAACACGCACAACGTCAAAGTTTATATGAACAGATTGCAATGCTCCCCATATGGTCAAGTGCTCCCGGTTTACCTGAAAATGACACACTTTCAAGGCTTATGGCATTATAATTATTTTGAAGAACTAGAAGAACGTTTGACCCGTGGACCACCAGCTTTGAATGGTAGCTATAACATGAGTAGTTCCCCGTTCGTAATTCTTTATTTTTGTCATGCCGAGCGCTAGGAGCACATTTTACGGTAGTTTTGTGACCTGGAATGTTCCACTGTATGACTTTTATGGCTTGAATTCAGCAACAAATGATTCAGATACGGTTTCAGAGATAACGAATCAAAAGGCAGGCGGTGGTTTCATGCAAAGTTACATGGTCTTCAGAGTGCATCTCCCTCATATAAACGTTGGCGCGTGCGATTAACCTCAACTGACTAACACACTGCTATATGCTGAGCTGTGTCGACACTGTTCACTTTGTCAGGACATTGAGGGGAAAACCTATAGAAGCTGGAGGATTTCACTCCAAGCCCAGTTACATCACGTCATAACCACTGATGTTTACAAAGACAGGGCAGTTGTTTTATGTGTATTACGTCTACTTTGTTTACAGAAGTGGCGGGAAAATAATGCACTTAGGGGCTGCAACAGGACACTGGCTGCGTCTAGATATACAGTAATTCGATAAACGGTGCTTGCAGTGTCCATCGTAGGTTGCGTTCATGGTGTAGACTTTGGCAAAAAGTCATATGGAAGGGGCCAATGTTACAGCGTGTAGAAGCAAAATCCTACCGTGCCGTGTTTGCGAGAGTAAACATTAGGGTGACCAGACGTCCCAGTTTACCCGGGACAGTCCCAGTTTCGAGTCTTTGGTCCCACATCCCAATAGATTTCCCCAAAACCACTGATTTGTCCCAGTTTTGCCCAGTCTCTGTCCCACTTGTCCTGATTTTTGGTCAATGTAGTTTTGCAAATAACACAGTTCACTTGAAAATGAATGTTTTGGCCTATGTGAATGTCAGATACCAAGTATAACCAACAGAAAACCTAAATTATAGCAGCTCAATGGGGATTGGTGCATGTCATGAGATATTAACAGTTTTACCATTCAGCATGGGAAAAGACAAGTCAAGATTCGGCATATTCCCGAATTTTGTCCCAGTTTTTAAGTTGGAAAATCTCTAGTAACCCTAGTAAACATAGGACTGAGGCAATTGGGGTTGTCAAAAAAAAAGATTCCTCGATGCTAAATCGATGCTAAAAGGGGTATCGAAGCTGGATATTCATTTTAGCAATGCACACAAATGGAATCACGATCAGAAGAAGCTAACAGGCTAATGGGCAAAGCTAACTGCGGGCTAGCACCACTGTAGCAGTATTTACAGCCAAGTTTGAGTGAAAAAGAGTATCTCCATTGTGTAATTGGGTTGTGGCACAATGTACAATATCCCTCTCTCCCTTTGTCTTTTCTGTCAGCGTAGTATTTACTCTTACGGACAACTAATAAGTAAAACACTTGCTACAACACCTGCAGTGGCGCCTGTGACCTCTAGGGGCATAAGTTACTTAGTTCTTCTTTAATGCACTGTTCTGCTCCTAACAGACCGTATTTGGTTTAACCTGATGGTCATGGGCCTAATACAGTCTGTAGTTTATATTGTTAAATCGCCAAGTACAGTATAAGCATGTGACTCTGAATAGTGCAGCTGAAAATGCAAAACAGATCATTAGAGAGAACAAATTAGTCGTTTTATTACGATGATTTCTCAAGAACATGGTAAATCGGGGGGAAAAACAAGATATTGTTGAGTGTTCTGTAATGTAGATAATACAGTGCAGAAGGAAAGAGACCAGACTTTATAGTATATATTTAAAAGGGGATTTTTTTTTTTGGCCGTTGTATCGAAATCAGTATAGAGAATCGAGTTTTATTTTCAGTATCCAAAGCGAGTTTGACATTTTAGAATCGTGAAACTAGCGCCAACACACAACATAATCGTTTTAATGAAGAAAAGAGTCAGTTTTTGTTGGGGCCATGGTGGCCTTTTGTGGGACACTTGCTGCGACGTTTATACAGAGAAACGGGTCAGATAGTCAGGTGATGGATCTGTTACGTATCAGATTTAGGAGCACACGGACTCATTAAAAGATAAGACACGTACCGCTTTTGTCCAAAGAAAAAAATCTGATTTGGGTCACTTTGTCTACAGTTTGATCGTAGCATAACTTACTATATTAAACTACTGGACATTATGAGTAAAAAATCAGTAGTTAATCATTTAATCACATTTAATCAAAAACGTGACCTTGTGCTGATTAATAGCCTTCATGATAGTGGACATACAGTATCTAGTAATCACTAGTAATCAGAACATGTGTATTTAGAATATTCTACCATAGAATCTAGCTCAATTTAGAAATATTGGCTCTATCCAAAGCATATGAACGCAGCCTACTGCATGCTGTCCTTCGTCTTGTTTTGGTGCTTGAATGGATGCAAAAGCCCTTTCGCTACTTGTGGGCTACTGCCGACGCACTCGCTGCCCCTTACTTCCAAATACAAGCACAACCAGTCGTAAAAACAGTACGTGGATCTGTGACGTGTTACTGTGAACCATGGACAAGTGCCAATGAGTCCCTCTGAGTTACTGCCAAATACGCATCTCTCTATGCCAGTCTAGTCTGTTACAACTTGACAACTTAGGTTTGTTCCGATATCCATACTGGTGTCTTTACTTTACAACATTTTTTGTGACTTTGCAAACCTACTCCACGAGATATAGCAAGTTAATGCTCTAATAACCAAACGGAAACACTCGAAACAGGCCAAGATCAAGGCCTTAAATGTTATTAAAAAGCATTCAATTGGAATCAAACTGGCATTCAATCTAACTTTATTGGAAATTTCTGACATCGCTCAGCAATTTTTATTGTATAAGTTCATTGAAAATACCAAAATGTTTGCCTAAAACATCTGTAGTATTTGGGCATTCAATTTGACTTGCCTCTGCCTGTATAAACTCTGGAAAGCTATATGACCCACATTCACAAAGAGGTTCAGGTTATCTCTTTGATGCCTTTATTCAGTCTTTAGAGTGGAAGCCGAACATTGGCAGAATCAAGCATCGTGACTCACCGCGCGCAGCTTTATTTTTGCAAAAATTAGCCAAGTTCTCATTGTTTTTTGTTTGTTTTTTATTCACACTACGTGGATATCGAATTGGTATTCTACCCGGTAACGGCAGCCAGAGTATCGATATCGGATCTGAGGAAATGGCCTCAGAACAATCCTATCCCAGTACCAAAGCCCTAGACATGAGCAGGATCCTGTAGTAGTTTGGAGGAGCGGCTACTCGACTCCAAACTCCTCTATGGGACTGACTTCATAATCCTCAAAGGGGAGTCGGATTTTAGATTTGAGCTCATACAGATGAAGACGCGTCTATGGCTCTTATCACATTACGCATAATACGTGTCACATTCGAGCCCCTCTTAACCCCCACCCACACAAGCAAATTCTCTCCAGTTATTATCCAGGCATTACCCAAATCTAAAAGCTTCTGGACTGGAGTTGATAAACTATAGGCCACTTTTTCACTTTCTTTTTCATCTCATTTTTGCCACTATTTTGTTGAGTTTTTGGCACTTTTTTGCTCTACCTTCATCGCTTTTTTCATCACATTTTGTTGCTCTTTCGTGGCTTTTTTCAGTCACTTTTTGACGCTATTTTGATACTTTTTTCAAGAAGCGTGTAGATTTGGGTAAAGCCGAACCGGAGAAAAGCGCTCCGTTAAAGTGGAGGTTAAGAGATTGTAATCATGGAGTACGAACAATCTTGCGCGGAAGGCGAATATGCATCTCGGTCCATGCGGTATACCAAGTTTGACAATTAAAAAAAAAAAAAAACATGTAAAAGCTGTGTACTTGTTAAATGACGGAGTAACCCGGTAGTTTCAGCTCTCGGGACAAAAGGTGCTTTCTCACTGCCTTAAAATGAGCAAGCGTTTTGGATGGACACCATAAACTTGACTTCCGGATTTGTCAAAGAGCGTCAGAAACTTGTCCAAGAAGCAGTTCCAGCGCTATGAAGTAAACGACCAATATATTGTACAAAGGTTTTGAAACCAATTGGGGATGTACTTTTTCTTTTCTTCCCTTCTTTTGTTAGTTGTTTTGGCCCAGTTGAGCTGGGTCTACACTTGAAATCTACAAGGAGCACAACCAAATTGCGTATAGGGTTGTTTTTTTGTTTTTGTTTTTTTCTATAGCCTGTTTTACGATGAGCATGTTTTTTGCGCTTTTTAACGGGGGCTGCTGCATTAAGAAGAAGACCTTTACCTATAATATAAATCTATGTATGCGTGTATTCTGACCGGAGGGAAGCCATTTTGAATTTTTTGTTTTGAGTTTTTAAATGAAGTGGGTTGCACAGGTATGATACGGTATGGGGCGGGGGTTGGATGTACATACTTCAGTCTTGCACAGTGAAACGGAAGATGCATTAAGCTCTTGTTGATGTTACGATATGCTTATAAGTAAATTATTGTGAGAGATAAAAAAAACAAATAATGAAAAGGTGTCGGGGGAGGGGAAAGTGGCGTGTCTCGTGATGATTGGATGTTTTGCCTATGCAGGACGTTTTATGATGTACAGTTTAAGAAGAAAAAAAAACAAAAACTATTGACAATTAACCAGAGTATATAGGCACCTTTTTTCCACTATCCTCCTCTTCTGCCATGCTACTCTCAGTCATATTTACAAATCTCGGGCACCACAGTGGGTCTGCGAAAACACTGCCAAAACAGGTGGATTTACATGAGTCGTGATGACTTGATTAACTTGTTTCTGATGAGTTCCGTGTACAGCTCGACTGATGCCGATTTTTGAACATTTTTATTGGCTGATGCCGATGTTTTTGACCAATATTTTTGCCAGATTTTTCCAAATGTCTGGTCTATAATCCTGTAAAAACAAACACTTGGCCACTCCAGCAGGGCTTTAGGTGATCCAATCATAGTTTCTGTCCCAGCTTTGATTAGCTACCATTAGCATTAGCATACTGTTGCTAGCTCAACAGCGATCAAAAATACAATACAATACAATACAGAGGTTAAAACTAACTCAGCGATTGAATTCTCCAGGTTCTTAGATTCAAAATGACATGCAGCATGTCCATATTGATTAAACGAGATTTAGTGAAACTTGTATTTAACAACTTTGGAAGCCTCTATCACTTTTGGTCCTGGAGATATTGGCTTTTATCGGCGCTAGATCGGCCGATAGCGGATATTGTAAAATCCCCAAACGTCGGCCTGATATATCGGTCGACCTCTAGTTCAGAGTTACCATTGATGCCAAGTGAGAGTGACATAAGAGAATAGAAAGCAAACCCGCGGAACAATCAGCAGTAACGCCTTTCCAGAGAGCGTGTAATGCGTGACTGAATAAGAAAACATTCTATTTTATTATGTCATAGTTGCAATAGTTGCAAAGTATTGAAAAAGGGCACAATGATCTGAAACAGCGGTCGATTTTCTTACTTAAGAGCAACACATTTACTGTAAATACCGTAAATAAGCCGCAGCTGTCCAGTGCATTTGAAGCACCTTCAGCCACTGGAAATACTGGACTTTCCTCTCTGTGCGCAGTCAGATATTGCCTACAGGTACATTTACTTTTCTTAGAGTAACACAGCAAAGTAAGGTACTGAGGCTTCAACTAATGTACATTCAAGTCATTTTGAACTCATGCCTCCTCTTTTCGCAGTGTTGTAGAGACGTATCGGCTGATCCGATGTACTGTAACGACTCCACACAGGTGCTATTACCAATCAGTGCAGACCAATACAAGTGACACATCTCCACCTCCTCAGGTCAATCCCTCTGTTATAACCGTCTAGAAATCTCAGATTTGTGCGTCTCTATCGGCAGACCCGTTGTGGTTGACAGTGCAAGGTCCATGCCGGGTGCAGAGAATGGCGTTGAGATTAGGACCGTTTCAGTTCGAGCACCGCAAACTGAATCCCTATTTCCAAACAGAACCATAAGACTAAGCAAGGGCTAACTTCTGCCGGAGCATTTCACAACATTTCCAAATAAAGAAACATTTCTCGTTTCACAGCTTTTTAATGGAAGGACACGCTCAATGATGCAAGTCGCAATGACAGATTACTCCATTATGAATTGGCTGATTTGTACAAATATACGACAAACATAAGTACAAGTTTGTGCCCAGACCAAACCTCATGATCAAAATTCAGTCCCTGGCACTAGCAAGGAATGTAAATATGTTAAAACAGCTTTTACATCATGATAAATCTCTCTGGGGACACAGATTCGACATGTGATTCACAAAAACATCTCAAATGGGCTACGATTAATGCTCTTCTTAAACAATTATATTCTGTTTAGATCCACTCTTCTCTCTGCACTCCAGCCATAGACCACAACGCGACGTCGTACCACACACTACGACAGTGTACTCCATAATGTCGAATGGTCAAATGGTGATTCTTACAGCCCGCACTTCCAGTCAGAACTCTGTCCAGAACTCTAGCATTTACTCTGGTTTGAGAGAAAGTTTTCTTCTTCTTCTTTTGGGTGAAACATTTGTCTTTAACTGTTTTATATTTTGTACATTTGTATGTAACATATCATGTAAATAGACAGAGACAGTGATTTAAATCATCTGGAGGATTTTGTAGTCTTTGTAAAGCCCTAATAAATGGTATTTGGTGTCGCACAAGAAGAAGCATGCGTCTGTCTGTGTTTTGACTTCACTTTGTATCGTCAATGTATCGTCCCAGCCCTAATGTTTAGCATGTTACATCTGGTTTAAAGAGACATTTGGATAAAATGTGTATTTCATTAGCAGTGTGTTAGAGCAGCCGTTCCTAAAGTGGGGACTGGGGCCCACTGGGGGCATTTCAAGGGGACCCCGAAGCTTGCCTACAAATATACACTGAAATAAATGTCTATGAATTTATTTGATTTGCTACTTTAAATCAGTATTCAGGCTGCAGTAATTTCTTTTTCCTGTACAGTATGTATGGGCTTATCTTAGTTTTCAACATTATTTGCATTGTGTAATTCTCATTGAAGGCATTAAATATGAATGAACACGTTATGTAGGAAAAAATAACAGTGAAATAACTAAAATATGTTTCATATTATAAGGGGAGAAACTCAGGCAAAACAAAACAATTATCAGGGTCTGGGCCAAATATGTCTCTTAACATACAGTATAAACTTTCACCTGGAAACAAAAGAAAAAACCCAATCTTCACAACAACATGTTTAATTATTGCACTGACTCAATGTTGTAATTTGTAATTTCAAGAGCCATTTTCTCAAAATGCATTTTCACTTGTTGGTGTGACATCTCCATGTCACACTTTCCAGTTTTGGACTTAATAGTTTTAATGTTTTATTGAGAAGGACTTTTTAATAGCTAATTCCTAACCTGATTTATTCCGTTTTGAATTTAAAAAACAAGGCGAAATTTACATTTGTACAGATTTGTACTGCATAATTTTAATATCCTTTCAAATAGAGTGAATTATTGTATTGGGAGGCCCCATGGAATATTTGAATCAATAACTTAAGGAATGGTTGTGTTAGAGAAAAAGTGTTTTCATAAAATGTAATTTAGCGAGAACACTTTTGGAACAACTAACATTGGGAACCTGGGGTCTCATTTATAAAACTGTCCGTGAGACTTTGCCTATAAGAGTCTGTACGAGCAAAATCCAAACTTCACGTACGGAGAAAAAAAAAAGGCATTTATGAAACCCTCCGTACTGTACGTGCAGTACCACGTAATCCCCCCTTCACTGATTCCACCTGGAGCAGAAATGTATGCACATTGACCCCTCCTCACGTCACGCCCCCTGCACGCCTCCATTTCACCATATAAGGACATGCAAAGTAACTTATGAATGAGATTTACCTAAACATGAGGCGATAATGACAGGGTTTTACCGAGACCAGAGAGGGAGGGGCCACACGCCGCAGCAGAGAGGGAGGGGCCACACGCCGCAGCAGTGACAGCAGAGGCCGGGTGGATCTTTATTGACATGTACCGCTGTTTCTCTGATCACAAGTAACCTATAGGGAGGATCGCTGTTATTGTTTATTTCCGCGATTTTCACCGGATGCTTTGGTGACTGGTGGGCAAACAGCTGATTTTTCCGAGCTTGAAGAGCTGTTAATTTAAATCACAGATCTTTTACAGCACTGATCTTTTCACAGATGCAATGCTCTGTTTGTGAACGATGTTTTGACCCACCATAGAACTATTAATATCTATTTAATACATTTGCGTTGCCCACCAGTGCCTCGGACGTGACGACAGGGCGAGCCCCCTCATTGGCAGAGTGCAGTGTCTCATCAATAAAACTTTTGGAAATACACTTTTAGAACATAAAGAAGAACCTTTTAGACGCTGACTGATATTTGCCAGTGCCATTCACGGAGCTCAAATTTCCTGAAACTACAGAACAAGCTTGTCATCACTCAGATATTGTTTCTTGAGCTGTACGTGCAGTTGGGGTTTTAGGATGAGGCAGCGGTTCGCTTTGGGCGTAAGTGAGCTTTATAAATGAGACCCCTGGACTTAAATTGGACTGTGTTGATCTAATCCTAGAATAAACCAAGCTTAGTTTAGTTTAGTTTAGTTTAGATTAGTTTATTAGTTTGTTTGAGCAGTAAACATTCTGCTCAAAAGGAGTGGGCTGAAGCAAGAGCTTATAAGCGCCCACCCCCAAAATCAATACAACATTTACAATATAGCATCTACATAAAGACATTACATGACAGAACTATAATAATAACTTTATCCTATTGCAATTACATTATCAATCATACAATTAGCAGCATCATATTTTGATTTTTTGATTTTTTAACACCAACCAAATTACAAAGCATTGTTTGAAATGTTCATATAGAAAACAGAAACGAAGCACCACGACAACCACGGTCTTGTTTCATGTACGATGTTTAGTGCAAAGCAAGTATCAAAAGGCAACCCTTAATATAATATATTTCAGCATGTTACCAATGACAAACCTTGGTAACATTACCAAAAGTCACTATTTTTATGTTATAAAAGGCACGTTACTATGCAGTACATATTATACTTCGTGAGCTTGCTACTTCCCAGTTGTCATTACCATCCTCAGTATAATATTAATTTGTGTACAATTTCCTCTTTTTATTTTTTTCATGTATAATGTATTATGAAAGCCCTACATAGTGTAATGCATTAAAAAGCATTAATACTTATTATATTCTGAGATCTTGCTACTTCCCAGCTGTCATTACCATCCTCAATATAATTTTAATTTGAGTTTAATTAATTTATTATTATTATTATTATAATTATTATTATTATTATTGTTATTTATTTATTTATGTGGTCAGTGTGGTCGAAGGCTTAGCCCGGACCCTGGTCCACAACTTCGAAGTAGACTCCGCAGAGATTGGCTGTGGAGTTGTAGGAGCGCAGCCCAAAGCCGATGCCAGGCAGCAGGTTCTGGGGGAAGCACGCATGGAAGGTGTAGAGGTGGGTCCGGTGGTCTCGCCCTCGAGGGACGCCCTGGACTTCATAAAAGGACAGCGTTCCAGAGCGGGGGTCTAAGAACACCCCCACACGGCCTTCACCTCCACGTGGGACCACAGACAGGACCTGCTGCTTTGAGTCGTGGCACACCGCATACCTAAGAGAGGGGAAGGAATTACATTTAGTCCTGGTTCAGTCCTGGTTTAATCGCGGTTCATTCCTGGTCCAGTACCTTCCCTCGGAGCACCACAGTCTCCACGAGTGGTCGTTCCATCCGAAGACACAGCTGCGTTGGTCGCCGCGGCGGCGGATCTTGCTGTCAGTCACGGCGATGGCCACACCCCCGGACCAATCCACCTCCCAGTAACTCCGCCCACTCAGGTAAGGGCTAGACTGAGCCTTCGCGCCAGATTTCGGATCAGGTTCCGAGGGCTTCAAGGAGCACAGGATCTGGAGAGAACCACCAAATCAGGAAGTTAATCCTGTTTAAAAAAAACTGTCACCGTCCACAAGACGCGAGACCTTCAAACTCCACAAGACGTGAGAACTTTGTTTTTGCACCCTGAGCTGCAGAACAAAATGAAGTCACTTTTGCCTTGTCGCAATGGAACTGTCGTCAGTTACAAAACGTTTCTATGGCTACAAGGCAAAAGTGACTTAAAGGGATATTTCAGGATTTTTGACATAGGGCCTCATTTCCTAGTTATCCAGAGTGTTGTTGATGTCTGGAGATATTTTTTTCTTAAATTCATGCAGTTCTTATATTTGAAGAGTCTAGTGGCGCTAGGCTAGGGCAAGGCTAAAGCATTTCTATGGTAACAGCTAGCCTGCATTAAAAACAGTCTGACCCACTCCACAGTGCACCTGAGGCAAATCACTTATAACACCAGACTAACCATATAAATGTCTGTGTTAATACAATAATTTTAACCATTTTGCATTTAAAATAACTTATTTTTGAGCAGCATCAGCTTCGTGGCTGTAAGCTAACGCAGCGGCAGAGTGATCTGCCAGAAAATAGTCCCTCAAAATGCGGTAATTCATGTGATACAAGGTCAGTTATATTTCAAACATTATTCTGTTAACAAATGTAAAGACGGGACTTCCAGTGTCATGGCGGACTAGAGTAGACGCGCCGAGAGAGCCCAGAGCAGGATTTTGATATTTATTCAATACAACAGCTACAAATCACAGTAAACTGATTCAAAAGTAAGCAGCAAGCGTTGCTGAAAGAAGAATATCAACAAAAATGTCAGGCAAGCCGAAGCAACCACCGAAAACAAAGGGTGACACGAACAAACAAGCTAATGCTAACGAACAAGAACTAGCCGCCGCCGCTGAGCTCTCGGTGCCTATGTCCATGCTACAGGCTGAACTGGAGAGGAACCGATCAGCCATTCTCAAGGAAATCAATGCTTCGCTTTTCCCCCTCAATGCCACTCTGGATGATGTTAGCAAAAAGCTAGACGCTTACGAGCCACGTCTGACTGACATGGAAGCGGGCCTGTCTGACCACAGCGACAGGCTTGATCACCTCGAAAGGCGTGTGGACATTTTGGAGAAGGAAAAGAGCGAACTACAGGCAAAGACAGAGGACCTCGAAAACCGCTCGCGTAGAAATAATTTACGCATTATTGGCTTACCAGAGAATTCCGAAGGTCGCAATGCCACAGCTTTCATGTCCCAGTTCTTTGTGGAGGTCCTACAAGACCCTTCATTTACCAGACCGCCTGAGCTGGACAGGGCGCACAGGGCTTTGAGAGCAAAACCCGCAGATAACGAAAAGCCAAGGCTAATGCTTGTCCGCTTCCTGCGCTTCCAGGAGAAGGAGCGGGTTCTTGCCATTGCACGGAAAAAGGGGCAGCTGCTTTACAACAGTGACAAGATTTTTATCTTCCCAGACCTCAGCGCTGAGCTCACCAAGAAGTGGGCAGCTTTCAATCCAGTCAAGTCCAAGCTTTACCAAAGGGGAGTCAAGTTCTTTCTCCGCTATCCTGCTGTCCTCTGTGTTACGAGCAAATGGATTACAAATTTGAATCTGTAGCTGCTGCCGAAGATTTCTACAAGCAACATCTATCCGGGGATGCTTAAACATATTCTTATAAGGTCTGCTGGGATACCCTCAGGTACTTAGGAACTCACCCTGTATAGTGTCCTTTCATGCAGGATGTTTAGTGCTCCCATTTCATGCATAAACAGATCTGCTACGTCCAAGTGCCCCACAGTCATTGTTTTTCTGCTTTTTTTTGTCTTTTGTCTTTTTTTTTAGATAACGTTTTAATGCTAACCCTGCGTTGTTGAAGGCTACCGCTAGAGGGCGCCGAGGGAGCATGGATGAGCATTTGAGACTGTCGGATGAAAACGAATTGATACATTACAGGTACTTTTTCTGTTTTCTTGTTTTTTCTCCTCTTCATTATATATATACATATATATATTTTATTACTATTATTTTTATTAGCCTTTTGATACAGTATTAAGTTTATTTGTATTTTAAAGTTACCTAATATTTAGAGTGTGGGGTGGGTTGCCTGGTGATTGGGGGTGTGGTCAGCAGAGTGGGTGCTCAGGTGATTTGCCTGAGCTAACATGACTATTGTTGCTATTATCTAACAATTGTAGCTAGAGTTTTATTTTTATTATTATTTATTTTATTTGCTCTGGGGACTCTTTGAGTAGAGATTAGAATGTTGTTCTTTAGAGTGGCCTCCCGGGAGGCCCTTGGAGTGATTATTACCCTGTTCACTCCGTTTGGGGGGGTGGAAGTAAGGGGAGGGCTGAGTGCATCTTGTTTTATTTTGTTCTCCAACACTGTTGTCACACTGTTTTGTTTTGTTCTATTTTACCTGTACTTCACTTACATGGGAATCCAATTCATATTATCTATTTTTTCCTCAATCAATAGCTTATGGCAAGTAACAGTACAATTAAGTGCAATGGACGCATTGTTCGAATATTATCTTGGAATGTAGGGGGCATTAATGGTGCCACTAAAAGGACCAGAGTTCTCTCTCATATTAAGGATCTAAAAGGAGATTTGATATTTCTCCAAGAAACACACTTGCGTAATATAGATCAGAAACGACTAAACCAGTCTTGGATCAGTCATATCTTTCATTCTCGATTTAACAATAAAACAAGAGGAGCAGCTATATTGATCATTGAAAAATGTTCCTTTTAATATGTCAGAGACTGTGTTTGACAATAATGGCAGATATGTGATTGTAGTGGGTACTCTTTGCCAACAACCAGTTGTACTTGTGAGTGTGTATGCGCCTAATTATGATGACGAAGACTTTATAAAAAGACTAGTTTCTTCAATACCAAAATTACATTCTCACCACTTGATATTGGGAGGGGATATGAATACTGTTCTAAACCCAACTCTAGATAAATCCAGCCCTAAGGATCCCACGCCACCAAAGATGGCACAGGCTCTTTTGCAACTCATGTCCCAGTATGGTCTTGTTGATATATGGCGGCACCTACATCCAGTTGACAAACAGTTCTCGTTCTATTCCCATGTACATAAAACACACTCGCGTATTAATAACTTTGTAATCGATAAAGCTCTACTGCCCTTAGTTACAACAACTGAATATCAGGCAAGGGTAATCTCGGATCATTCGCCTTTAACACTAGAATTACAATTTATCTCTAGCCCTAGAGACTTTCGTTCCTGGAGGCTCGACCCTGTACTCTTATCAGATGACAATTTTATTGCACATATAAATCAGACTATAGACACTTACCTCGAGACTAATCAGGTTAACAATACAAATTCAAGTTTACTCTGGGAGGCTTTAAAGGCTGTCCTTAGGGGCGAGATCATCTCATACTCTGCCCATTCAAGGAGAACCATTAATAGGCGTAAGCAAGAGTTGATGCAATTAATTTCTGACATAGATAACCAAAATGCTTTATCACCAACTAACGAACTGAACAAACAGAAACTTGAAGCACAAACAGAGTTTGATTTGACCTCGACTTCTGAGGCAGAGAAAATGTTACATGCGCCTTACGGCTTTTTGGTTGAATTTTATAAACAATTCTCCACAAAATTAGCCCCTTTGTTGCATAATATGTAAAACGACTCTTTTCGGCAGGGAATTCTACCGCCTTCTCTCAGACAGGCCACCATTTCACTAATACACAAACAAGGCAAAGACCCGGACAACTGCTCATCTTACAGACCCATTTCACTTTTAAATGTTGATGTAAAAATATTAGCAAAAATCTTCGCTTGCCGACTAGAATTAGTTATACACAATATAATCTCAGAAGACCAAACAGGTTTCATAAGGAACGACACTCTTTTACAAATGTTCGCCGTCTTCTCAATATTGCATTTTCTCCATCCCCATTACAAATTGCAGAGGCGGTGGTTTCTTTGGATGCCGAAAAGGCCTTTGATCGTGTGGAGTGGCCTTACCTATTTTTAACGTTGAAAAAATTTGGTTTCAGCGACCACTTCACCTCTTGGATTCGGCTGCTCTACACTTCACCACAGGCCTATATGTCTGCACTAACTCTCTGAGATCCTCTTTTTTTCCTCTAACACGAGGAACACGGCAGGGCTGTCCATTGTCCCCCCTCCTTTTCGCCTTGGCAATTGAACCACTCTCTGTAATGCTGAAGGGAGACTGTTCTGTTCAAGGCATAAGGAGGGGTGGTGTTGAACACAAGGTCTCGTTATATGCGGACGACCTTTTACTGTAGATTTCTGACCCGGTCAATGCTATACCTCATGTTTTGGATACACTTAAAAGTTTTGGAAGCTTCTCAGGATATAAACTTAACATAGAAAAAAGTGACTTTTTTCCCATCAATCAATCAGCGAAAAATATTTCTCCTTCTAGCATACCATTTACCTTTTCCACAACCAAATTTAAGTACCTGGGCATTAACATTTCACAAACCATGAAGAGTCTTTTTGATGACAACTTCGCTGTTCTCCTTAGCAAAGTAAAGGAGGACCTTCTAAAGTGGGACAAACTCCAACTTACTTTGGCTGGAAGGATACAAAGCGTAAAGATGAACATTGTCCCCCGTTTCCTATATTTGTTTCAGTGCCTCCCTTTATATCTACCCAAATCATTTTTTACCAATATCAATGGCCTAATTTCGTCGTACATATGGAGCAACAAACCTCCTAGGCTTCAAAAATCATTATTATAAAGGGCTAGAGTAGATGGTGGTCTAGGACTATTTGCAACACTATTACTGGGGATGCAATATGCATAAAATTTTATATTGGGCTTTTTATCCTGAAACAGTATGGTGTCAGTTAGAGCATGAACCCTGTCAACATTCTTTGGTGGCTCTATTATGTTATTCTGGAAAATTAAAACTCAAACAGTATACAGACAACCCAATTGTATCAGTTACATTAAAAATTTGGCAGCAAATCAAACACAATTGTAATTGGGAAACACTGCCTCTCAGTACTCCTGTTCGGAACATCTTATTTAAACCTGCTCAGATGGACACTCGATTTTCTGTCTGGGTAAGGCAAGGTTTACGAACAATTGGAGATTTTTACACAGATGGAACTTTTTCCAGTTTTGAAGATCTTCGTTCTAAATTTAACCTTCAGGCAGCTGACCTATTCAGATATTTTCAAATCCGTAATTTCCTCAAATCTAATACCCCTTCATTCCCGGTTTTGCCTCCCCAATCTGGAATTGATCTTCTCCGTCCTCTTGTTAAAAAATCCAAACGTCATATCTCCTTTTTATACAACTTACTTACCCCAGACTCACCACCTGCCTTGGCCAAGATTAAGACCGACTGGGAGACAGAACTGGATTTTTCCTTGAATGAAGAGTGGTGGTTTGCTGCGCTCGGGGAAATAAAGTCCTGCTCATCTTGTGTAAGATTACAAGTGATACAGTTCAAAGTGGCCCATAGGGCGCACTATAGCAAATCCAGACTAGCAAAGATACCCAAGCGCTTCAGACATATGTGATAGATGCTCTCAAACTCCCTGTAATCATACACATATGTTTTGGTCTTGTCCTGGGCTACAAAACTACTGGAAATCATATTTTAGAACAATTTCGGACATATTGGGACATGACCTTGAACCTCTCATTGCAATATTTGGTATACCTAAACCATGGATAAAATTGTCATCAAAGCAAAAAAATATTGTCTCATTTACTTCACTCATAGCCCGACGCAAAATATTACTTTTGTGGAAGAACCCGGTACCGCCCTCTGCAACATCCTGGTTACGGGACACGATGTCCTTCTTAAAGTTAGAAAAAATCAAATTCTCGTTGAGGGGCAGTACAGAAATTTTTATAAAAACTGGAACCCCGTACTTCAATATTTTAAGGAAATTACTTCTTTTTCTGTCGACTGAAAAGCAAACTTGTACTTTGATATTGGATTCTCTTTTTATTTTTATTTATTCACCTTTTCTTTTTGTGAAGTATTGATACGTACAGTATATAACAAATTGTAAGAGCAACACAATTGCGCTCAGCTTGGGGATTGTGGGGGGTGGGTGTTTCTGTCATCCAACTGTTCAGGAATGACATTTTGTAAAATGTAAAATATAAAAATGTTCAATAAATTGTGTTGAAAAAAACAAAAACAAACGTAAAGACAGTAGCAATACCGTAATTTTAGATTGAGGGAGACAAAAGCTTTGGGCAGGGCAGTCGGCGAGGGCCGATAATGCCGCTTTGCGGCTTTATTTCGTTGATTGTTTTGGCTGCTGAAAAAACGGGCGTAGCAGTTCAGCAGCAACACATCTTGTGGAGTATGACATGCCAGAGCCCAGATGAACTTTGTTCTCGTTCTTTTTGCCTCAAGAACAAGAACAAAGTTCTCGCGTCTTGTGGAGTATGAATAGGCCTTTAGGCCTTAGTTTAGTTTGTTTATTTGAGCAGTTAACATTCTGCCCCCCTGTGTCACCACAGACACAATATGAAAAGGTTTGATTAGCGCCTCTATGTGCGAATAAAACAAAACTCTAGCTATGTTTTTTGGTAAGGTTACAACCAAAGATATTTAATAAAAACTCTAGATTGGACATGACGATCGTTGGCGCGGCGAGTCTCCATCCTGTGACTGGCCGGCTAGAATAACCCCTATAGCAACCAATGCAAAACCAGGAGCAACCTTTTCATTGATTCAATGGCAGAATGTGAGATACACTCATTGATTGTGATTATGATTGGTTACTTCTAAGTCTCAGTCAGGATGTAATTTCGTTGAAACGTCTCGTTATTTAGCTGTATTAGCTTTGTTTTCTCCATTCATTCCCAGGGTTCAGTCGTTAGCATTCACTGTATCACTGTCCCATGTTCAATAAATATTGGTTATGTCGTGTTAAAAAGAACTGAAATACTGTTTTAAAGTAGGAGACAAATGTTATATTTAGACGTGAATGATTTGACATTGTTTGACAGAGAAAAATCGATGAACAAATGTGGCTAAAGTCTGTGCATCCAATACAACAAAACTGCATAAATGTTATTTTGTTTCCAGATATGACATCATAATAATAATATAAGGTCAGTCATGAAATAACTCAAAATAGATAAAAATAGTTTCAAGGAATTAAGTGGTGTTTTCTATTTGATTACTTTGCACTGGGTTAGAAAGGCCAGTCACAAGATGGCCGCCAGAATTGCCATTCGTTCCAATGTATTACTAATTACATGTCCTAGAGTTTTATTAAAGAGCTTTGGTTACAACATTATAAAAATACAAAACAAGCCTGTATTTGTCTTTCTCTCCTTGTGTGTCTGTATCTTCTGTCTCACCCGACCGTACCTGGGGATACCAGTCAAAGCGCTGTGGGTGTTGAGGGTAATCCTGGGACTCCTCTTTGAACTCCACCTTTGAAGGTTCCTTTTCCGGAACCTTCAGCTCAGAGTTTGCGGTGGTCATGTCCAGCTCGAGTTCACAGAAATCTGCCCAACACAAGAACATCCTTCATTCAGACCGTGCTCCTCCTCCTCGCTCCCCTCCTCAGACCCTGCACTTACATTTAGCCAAACCGTAAATCTTCCACCACTCCTCACAAAAATCCAGTCTGAAACACAAGGACATGTGTGAGACTAAACCTGGAGTGTAACGTGACTAAACCAGGTCCAGGGCAGGACTAACCTGAGTTTGGTCAGTCTGTTGTTGTGGTCATCTCTCAGGGCGGTCAGCTTCTGGACTCCAGAAGGTTCGAGGCTGTTGTAGCTCAAGTCCAGCTCCAGGAGGTGAGTGGGGCTTGCCCTCAGAGCTGTGGCTAGAGACGAGCATCCTCTCTCGGTCACGAGGCAGCCCGACAGCCTGGAAACATCCAGGGAGGTCAAAGACATCCACAGTCAATTATACAACCTGTTTTAAGAAGAGTATGGGCCACAGTCTGTAAAATTCACTCAGTACAAAAATATTATCTATATTTTTATTATTATTATATAACTTTTTACCACATTTTGCTTCAAATGTTGTTTATATCCACGGTGCAAGTGGGGTTGGCTTCACGGACAAAAGGATGGGAGCTCGCCACATTAACAGCAAACTTTGTGAATAAACATGTAATATTTATTTACACATATTACCTGATGTAATGACGTCTTTCATTTCCATTCAATATTTTGTTTGATTGAAGTTTAAAAAGTTAAATGTTAAAGCCACACTGCGTAAAAATTTTGCCAATTAATAATATTGAAACACAAGTGTATTTTATATTTTCATCATTGAAAAATAATTATTCCTCATAAATGTCCAAACTAACGTGTGCTTTTGCTGTGAGTGGCTCAGCTCTCCTAAGACATGACAGTAACTTTACCGGGAGTGGGTTTGTCTCCAGCTCGTCTCCATGGAGATGTGACTAAAGTCAGTAGAATTTGAGATTTAAACAGGTTAGATCCTCATCCAGATCCATTCTTTGATTACCCACTGCATGTTCTGTGTCGAGCTGGTCATTAGGAGCATTTTTTGTGTTGATGGCAACAGTATAGTCCAAAATGTTACGCATTATGCCTTTAAATCCCCATCTTAAATATTTAGTTTCATATTAAAGTTAAAAGTCAAGTAATTAAAGTGCTTATGTCAGGGGTCACAAATAAAATTTCACCAATGTCCGAATTGAATTATTTTTTTTAATTATTATTATTATTACTGTGATGTGAAAATACTGCAATTAATTGAATTAATTGAATCCTGTTATTATTGTTTGGGTTGTTTTGCTCTAAAAATAGCAGAATGCATATAGCCTCTATCAGCCTATACACAATGTGCACATAATATGTGACGTGTTTCTCCTCTTTGCTCAGTTCAACACACTGTGCCCTGCTTAGTCCTGGTTTAGTCCAGGTTCAGACCTGGCTTAGTCCTGGTTTAGTCCAGGTTCAGACCTGGCTTAGTCCTGGTTTAGTCCTGGTTCTGACCTGCTCGCTGCCGATCGGGAAACAGCGGCACTATTTATCATGAGGGGTCAGGTGTCGATGTTTTTTTGTTTTTTTGTTTGTTTGTTTTTTAATATTAGATGAGAAAAGGCAGAAGTACAACTCTAGTTGTTTGCACAGTTTTTCTTAACTTCTTGGCTTCATGCAAGAGGACACTTTCTTTTCATCCAGTTGTTAATGCCAATTGTTTATTTTTTTAGTCACATAAGTCCATGCGAGCTGGATGACGCAAAATATGTAAAAATAAATCTACACTGTGTAGCCGGGTCAAGTAATAGAATATCCCTTTCTAAAAGGAGTTTAGAAAGGAATATTTAATCCCTTTCTTAACTCCTGACGTTTAACTATCTGGAGTTTAGGCTTAAGTTAAGTTATAGCCTAATTTATTTCCTTTCTTAGTTGCTAAAGTTAATTTGCCTTATTTTGCATTTATGCTTATTATTTCTTGTTTATTATTTCCGCTAATTTAGATCATTATTTATAATGTAGTTTATTGGTCACATGGCGCTACTATCATTTGCATAAGTAGTGCAAGGTGGGAGGGACCACAGGCTGCGAGGGCACATGGTTTTTTACCAGCGTAAGAGAGGCAGCAGAAAATGTCTGTTAGCTTGCTTTCTTTGTGTAAATAAATCTCCTCAAACGCATTTCTCTAGTATGGACATTGATTTATTTGATATCTCTGAAACTGCGTAAAGCCTAACCTGACGTAGCCTCAGTGGCCATTTGAGAAGTTTGGTATTCTTTGTTTTGTTTAAGTTTATGGACATAATAGCCACTACATTATGTATGGCAAAGAACGCCCCATGGGAGAGCAGCTCACTGTGGAGAAATTTTCCCCCGACATGATGAGTCCAGGACAGTCCTCACCTGAGAGTCTGCAGCCCACAGGTGGCGCTCTTCAGCCCTTTACACAGCTGCACCACTCCAAGTCCCGTAGGTCGTTGTCACTGAGGTCAAGCTCCTTCAGACCAGACTCGACCAGAACCGAACCCAGTGCCGAGCAGCACTCAAACGTGAGGTTACAGATGGACAGCCTGGGAACAAAAGCACATGATGCAACGAGAGGATCTTTATTTATTCATATATTCCTTTTCCATTAGAATTTGGCTGTCACTAATTCACTAAATAGTGCCACACTATACAGCTCTATTTCTCTATCCGGCCTGATCCTATGAGTCTAGTGTCTGGGTAGAAACAGATTTATCTGTGTTATAAACATAAATTAGTCCTAGCTTTAACTAGAGCCAATAACCGTTCAGCTTTTGCAGACTTTTGTGCCTCATGTCAGCGCTCTCTGTCCATTCAATGATTTTAATTCCCTATATATACTGTAGACAATAGTACTAGTCAGGTGTCCGCTTTTCTCTGGCAAAGTCTCTCAGCACTGAACACCTTGTACTTCTGGACACTTTGGGTCAGTTACAGCTGCTGAAAAACACAGCATTGGTGGATAATGGATTTCTGGTGACTCCACACTTGACTTTTCAGTAACACTACAACTTATTTTGCTATAATAAGTGATTAATTATTATTATTAGTTATTAAGTTTTAGTCACACTTAAAGGGAGTACACAGAGTTTAAAAATGTTAAAACTAAGTATTTTCATCCCCCTACATGTTCCAGCCATGTCCTATAATGTGTAGAATGAGCCCAGACCTATTCACCACAACTGCCTCTAAAATCCTGCACTGTCACTCAAAAAGGCCTGAGGTGGCAGTAGTGAGCATAAAATGACCAACGTGCATCTAGTCTCTTTAACTAATGAATTTTTCATGATGAATTAAGTGTTGACTCATAATTTCTTAAGGCTAAATAAGATGTAGTTAATATAAAGTGTTACCGACAGCTACTTTTTTGTATGTGTTTTTTTGTTGTTTTGTTTTTTTTGGAAACTTGCTTTTTCTGACCCATTTGGATATTGGCAACAAAATATTTGTTGATGGTTCTGTGTCCCTCTGACCAGCTTTTAAAGCAGTACTAAGTAACTGGTGCCCCTAGAGGCCATAAGCGCCACTGCAGGTGTCGTAGCATGTTGCAATTTTTTACTTATTAATTGTCCGTGAGAGTAAATACTACGCTGACAGAAAAGACAAAGGGAGAGAGGGATATTGTACATCCATTACACTTTTTTTCACTCAAACTTGGCTATACATACTGCTACAGTGGCGCTAGCCCACAGTTAGCTTTACCCTTTAGCCTGTTAGCTTCTTCTGATCGTGATTCCATTAGTGTGTATTGGGTCTCCGGGTCGCAGCAGGGAAAGCTGCAAGCATGGTTTTCTGGCCAGAAAAAACGGGGGAGATGAAAGACCCCCAATCATCCCATTAACACTTGTATTACCCCCAGAGGGACTACGGAAAGGATGTATTAAGGTAAACAAGTTACTTAGTTCCGCTTTAACAATTTGTGACTTTTCAGAGTTTTGCAGATGTCTTTACCTTCCCATTCCCACACTTCCTCTAGTTACACACATTGCCATCACCTGGGACGCTTCAGTCACAGTTTTACATCAGTTTACAGTCTGATTATGTTAAGAAAAAGCAATAATTGTGTAATAATTGTGCATGCAGTGTACATGTGTTTGAAACTGTGTCTTTTACTGTGTTCATTCAGTATGTATTTTAGTGAAAGACTTGTCGCTGTCTGCTGTTCTCCTCTGACTCTTCCAGTGCATCTTGGTCTAGTATATTGAGCCATCGCTGTCCACTGTGGGCACCATGTTTCATGCTGGTCACACACACACACACACACACACACACACACACACCTCCTCCTGCTCCTCACCTCAGAGTCTGCAGCCCACAGGTGACGCTCTTCAGACCCTCACAGAGCTGCTTCACTCCAGAGTCCTGCAGGTCGTTGTTACTGAGGTCCAGCTCCTTTAGGCCAGACCCGGCCAGAACAAACCCAGGTCCGCACAGCACCGAGACGTGAGGTTACAGCCACTCAACCTGAGAGAGGCCAGGAGACACGCATAAGGGAGGGGTGTCTGGGGAGACAGAATGAGGGGAGGGTTGAGACTCACGTGGCCTTGCTGGAGGCCTTCAGCACTGGCCGCAGGCGCAGCAGAGCGTTCTCTGAGGGACAGAACTTCCTGAGGTCAAACAGCTCCAGGTCCCGGTCTGAGGACAGGAGCAGGAAGACCAGCGCAGCCCACTGTCCCGGAGTGAGCCGGGATGGGTCCAGGACTCCGGACCTGAGAGACGCAGGAAGGGTCAGATCAGTCACAGCCATTCACCAACTCCAGCAAATTAACTGTGCAATGGCCTTGGAACGAAATCAAGAGTGTGTTGTAAATGTTCCATCCTGTGTGAGTTATAGAGGATGTGTTTAAATGTTCTCCTGTCTGTCGGTGTGTGCTACCTGAGGAGGCTCTGCATCTGCTGCTCCAGGCTGCAGTCTTGAAGTTCATTCAAACAGTGGAACAGGTTCAGAACTCGATCCGTGGACAGCTCCTCGCTCACCTTCGTCTGCACGTACCGCACCGTCTCCTGATTGGTTCTCTCACTTCCTGTCTGTGACATCAGCCCCCGCAGCAGGCTCTGATTGGCCGGGAGGGACAGCCCGAGGAGAAAGCGCAGGAACAGGTCCAGTTGTCCGTTTGGGCGCCGCACGCACATCTCCACCGCAGATTTATAAAACTGTGTGGGGTCCTCGCTCCGGGCCCAGTTCACATCATCATCCACGAGCAGGTTCTCCCCAGAGCTGAAGAAGGTCTGATGGACATGAAGAGCAGCCAGAAACTCCTGTACACTCAGATGGATGAAGCAGTAGACCTTGTCCTGGTACAGGCCTGGCTCCTCTCTAAAGACCTGTGTGAAGACTCCGGAGTAACGAGCGATCTCTGCAGCGTCCAGCCCACACTCGCTCAGGTCACTCTCGTAGAAGATCAGGTTTCCTTTCTGCAGCTGCTCAAAGGCCAGTTTCCCCAGAGACTGCACCATCTCCCTGGTCTCGGGTGTCCAGTGAAGGTCTGCTCCTGTTCCCTGATTAAACTTGATGTTCTTGATTTTGGCCTGGACCACCAGGAAGTGGACGTACATCTCAGTCAGCGTCTGGGGCAGCTCTGGTCTCTCTGCTTGTTCCAGAACCTTCTGTAAAACTTCAGAAAGGATCCAGCCGAAGACTGGGATGTAGCACATGCTGTACAGAACGCGTGATTTCTTGATGTGGGCGATGACGGCTGTGACCTGCTGCTTGTTTTGGAACCTCTTCCTGAAGTACTGCTCCTTCTGTGAGTCGGTGAACCCTCGCACCTCTGTCACCATGGAGATGCACTCAGCAGGGATCTGATTGGCCGCCGCGGGGCGTGTGGTTATCCAGAGCCGAGCGGAGGGAAGAAGGTTCCCCCTGATGAGGTTCACCAGCAGCTCCTCCACTGAGGCGCGCTCTGTGGGGTCAGTTATGGCCTTTGTTTTGGTGAAGTCCAGAGGAAGTCTGCACTCGTCCAGACCGTCGAATATGAAGAGCACCTGGAGCTGCTGAAAGCTGCTGAGACCTTTGTTTTGACTGAAAAAGTGGTGCAACAGTCCCTCCAGGCTGTACTCTGTGTCTCGGAGCACATTGAGCTCTCTGAAAGTGAAGGGGAACACCAGCTGGATGTCCTGGTTAGCTCTTCCCTCAGCCCAGTCCAGACTGAACTTCTGAGTCAGCACTGTTTTCCCCACGCCGGCCACGCCCTTCGTCAGGACTGTCCTGATTGGTCTCTCTGTCTGCTCTGCTGTGATTGGTTCCTTTCTGTTGGCGGGGCGTGGTTTAAAGATGTTTTCACATGTGATGGCCGTTTCTGGAGCAGCTGATTTCATGGACACACTTTCGATGTGTCTGACCTCATGTTCCAGGTTGTCCTCTGAGGCCCTACCCTCTGTGATGTAGAGCTCTGTGTAGATCTGGTTCAGGGGGGCGGGACTTCCTGCTTTAGCCACACCCTCAAACACCTGGCTGAATCTTTGTTGCAGGCGGGACTTCAGTTTCCCCTGGCGTACAGAACCTGAGGCTTCTACAACAACAAGAACACCAGGAGTCAGCATTCTGGGTCCATTCGATTATATTTTTAGAAGTATCCACAAAAGGTGAGTCACATGTTACCAAGATGGCCGCCTATATACTGTATACCTTCCAACATATTACACATTTCTACTGCACAACAGTCAATTCAGTTTGCGTGAGCATTGTTGCAATTTTATTTATACAGACAGACTTCAGAATGACTTGAACCCTAACCATAACAAAAAAAGCTGCAAAGTTAGTTAAGCATATGGAGCTAGAAGTGAGAAGCTAGCTAACGTCACATCTAGTAGTCAAGCTGAGCCCTCATATTTTTTGCAAACTAAAATAAAACAAAACATGCATAGAACTCTTAGAAATGTGCAAAAGTTCAGTTTTAGTAATAATTTACCCAATTTTGTTCCATTTTACCCATGTCTTGGTCCTGATTTAGTGTTACTGATACTGTGTTATACCGATAATGGGGTTTGAGTATCTGCAGATATCCGCTATTAACCGATACCAAGAGACTTTCTCGGAGTGAAAAAGTGAATGGTCCTCTTTTCTCCATTTTAAGATCAATAAAGTCTTATCTTTTCTTGTGATGATGTTACAAATCAATTATCAATTATATCTAGTAATAAATTAATCAAAAAACATTGAATAAGGATCACTGGATTTTCGACACTATCCTTGGGACAGGCTATTTTATATTGATATAAACAACTCACATAAAGTTAACTGATCATTATGTAAATATCTTATATCAGTCGTGCAGGTTAAAACTAACTCAGCGACTGAATTTTCCAAGTTCTGAGCTTCAAAATGACATATAGCATGTTCATATTTACTAAGATTCAGTCGGTGAAAGTTGTGTTTTTAAAGCGGTGAGAGCAAAACTGGTATTGGTTCAGTATCGGATATTTGTAGCCGATACCCTTTTTTCAGTATCGGCTCCAGTATCCGATACAGGAATCCAATTGGTGCATCCCTAGTTTTTTATAATGTGTCGACACAATGTGCTGAAAACAAATTACTTGTGATTTGTAGAACTATCAGACCCAGTTATTCGCGCTGTAATGTCTTGCCAGGTTAAATAAGAGATAAGATAAGCCTGAGTCGATGTAAATAGCTGCTGTGCGAACAGCGCCATCTTGTTTTTTTTTTTTATGGACTGAGTTAAGCCCATACCAGATGTAAGAGGATGGAACGGGTCTTACTGGTCTGAAGGAGGTCAGCGAGTGGCTCTTGGTCTAGCCTCTTGAGGAAGTCCACTGTGAGGCTGAGGACAAGCTCCGAGTCCTGCTCCTCTGAGGCACTCTCTAAGGCACTCTCTGAGGTGCTCTCTGAGGTCAGAAGCTTCTTCAATCTCTGCAACTGCTGCTTCACAAACTCCACCATTTGCACCTCCAACTTCTGCAACAAAAACAGGATTAATTACCAGGGCTAAACCAGAGCTAAATCAGGGCTGAACCAGGAGTAAACCATGACTAAACCAGAACTAAACCAGGAGTAAACCATGACTAAAGCAGGACTAAACCAGGACTAAACCAGGACTAAACCAGGACTAAACCAGGGCTAAATCAGGGCTAAATCAGGGCTAAATCAGGGCTAAATCAGGGCTAAATCAGGGCTAAATCAGGGCTGAACCAGGAGTAAACCAGGAGTAAACCGGAACTAAACCAGGGCTGAACCAGGAGTAAACCATGACTAAACAGGACTAACCAGGGCTGAACCAGGAGTAAACCAGGACTAAATTAGGGCTAAACCAGGGCTGAACCATGACTAAACCATGACTAAACCAGGACAAAACCAGGGATGAACCAGGAGTAAACCAGGACTAAACCATGACTAAACCAGGACTGAACCAGGACTGAACCAGGACTGAACCAGGACTAAACAGGACTAAACCAGGGCTGAACCAGGAGTAAACCAGGACTAAACTAGGACTAAATCAGGGCTAAACCAGGGCTGAACCATGACTAAACCAGGACTGAACCAGGACTGAACTAGGACTGAACCATGATTTAAGTTGAGACCTGAAAGATGGGGTCCAGGTGAGACTGCCAGTTTGGCTCCAGTCTGTGGACAAATACAACAGGCTTAGAGTACTTTTACTACTACATTTACTACTACACTCCTACTACCACTGACTACTATTCATTACTAGTACAGACTATTCTTACTTGGTTTGGGGGAGTTCTCCGACGTTGATGTGGTGGTGTTTGGATCCCTTCGGAGGAAGTTCTGGTCCTAACCTGAAATAACAAAACAAAAAACAAAACAAAAACAGTCAGTACCTCCCTGTCCCAGTGACCTCCCTCTGTCCTCCCTCTCCCCAGACGCCTCACCCTCTGAAGTCCATACTCCTCAGGAACTGTGGCTGTGAGTCGAGACTTGGTTCTGGACTTGTTTGTGATCCAGGTTTATGTTGTCGGGGTCTGGGAGTCGGAATCGGTGCTGGTCCTAATCCTGGTCTAAAAGGAAGAAAATACCATTATTTCCTGTATTTCTATTTCTTTATCTCACGCAAGAAAATTAGTTTTACACCCCATTTAGCTACACTTACTTTCCATTTGCAGATGTTTTGGTAACTATTTCATAAACATGACATGTCTATATCCTCAGATAGTTATTTTTTTTACTGATAGCAATTGTAATGTTGATCTATTCACAAATACGACAACATTTTTGTTAAAGGGCCTATCTAGAGGCTATGGCTGATTCCGAAACCCTTAAATTGTAGCCTGTAAGTACTAACACTAGCAACTAATCCTTAACCTTTCATGGGGTCAACTGTTAGATCTCTATGCAGTTAGTGAACTTTTGCTTCAGCAGCATTTGCCCAATTCCACCGTCCTTACCCAGGGGAAGGGGAAGTGACATCACCAACAGCTGTTCTTCTTCTTCTTTAAGGATATTGGCAGGCAAACAAAAGCGCATGTCGCCACCTACTGTATTGCATATGCAACAACATAGTGTCCAAATAAAGACATTTAAGGAGAAAAAAAAGCCTTATTTTAGCTCAACAGCTGTTTCATAAAGCTACAGTATGCAAATTAGCCATGTGGCTTAAGTTTCTACTACATAAAAGCAAAAGCACAAACTGCCTTCATTTAGGCCATTTACTGAGGAGGCTCTTTAAAACACTGACATGTGACTGTGCTGTGGTGACGACAACATGTATTTCGTCACTTATAAAGTTTGGCTTGTGCAGAATCTTTTATATATATATGTTTTAATTAATTGTGCACCTGTCAATCAACAGTGGTTGCACATGAAGAATCACTCGAGGGTGGGGGCGAGGAGGGCGGATATGCGGCGCGGTGGCTTATGGGATGGCACATGGCTCCTAATCACCAGTGAGGTAGCGTCAGAGATCCCTATGCTAAAGTGGCTATGATAGTTAGCATTAAGGCTCCTTTCCCTAACTCCTTCCTAACTGACAGCCCAATTCGGACGCTTCTTATCATGGCGGACGCTGACGCACATCCGGTTTGGCGTTAGACCACTTACCAATTTAATGGTTTCGGAATCAGCCTATAATTTGATGGTTTCGGATGCAGCCCTAGGCTTTGGGTACTAGCCCAGAGCTCACCAGCACTACGGAAACACAATTGGACAAAATTAGTCCAATTGATGCCAATCTTCTTCCTTGTCGTGAGTCCGTAGCATTAACAGTACATCATCACAATGCCACCTACACTTCTGGAGTGTGCATTATAAGGCTTTAAAATGGTACAATAATACAGGTGCTACTCCTATAATTAGAATATCATGAAAAAGTGCATTCACTTCTGTTATTCAACTTAAACTGTGAAACTAATATATGAGAGACTCATTACATGCAGTGAGATATGTATAGCCGTTATTTGTTATAATTTTGATTATTATGGCTCAGCTTGTAAAAACCCCAAATTAAAAATCTCATAAAATTAGAATATTTTGAAAATGGACTGTAAGCCATAATCATCCAAAATGATAACAAATAAAGGCGCATTGAGTTGCCTTGTGTATGAAATGCGCGGTATAAATAAATTGCCTTGCCTTGCCTAAAGGCTTGACATATGTCAATTTGCATGTAATGAGTCTCTATCATATATTAGTTTCACATTTTAAGTTGAATTACAGAAATAAACAAACTTTTTAAGCTATTCTAATTATAGGACGAGCATCTGTATGCTTCTAACTTTATACTTTATACTTTGGAGCCTTTATGCAAATGTAGTGGAGTAAAACCATTAAGTACTCAACCAAAATACAACTTTATTAAAGCAAGTCCTCAAAAAATGAGCTTAGGTAAATCTACACTTTGTTAGTGACCACCTCTGACTACTTTTTCCATATTTTACATACCTAGAGAATATCATTTCTTTATATTGATACCTAAACTGTCAGATATTTAAAATAACTGTAAATGTAATTAAAAATGTTAAATTTTACAGGTGGTTGCCTATTGTTGGCTTTATCCATAAATTGAGCAGTTTTAAAAATGATTATGTCATGAAGTTTTAGAATTTTTGGCTGAATATATATATATATTTAAGCACAAAGTCTTGTTTTTGTTTTCCTCTGTAAAAAAAAAATGCTTGAAATACGTTTCTGCTCAAATGAATAAATAAATTAAATGAAATAAATGAATGTAATTAAAGCGATGCCAAGCACACACAAAAAATTGAATAATGGTTGTAAAGGGGTTTTAGGATCCTAGTCCAGTGAGAGAAAGAAAAAAAGCTTTGTCTCATGGTTGACTCTGGCAAGCTGTCGCTCACCTATGCTTGATGCTAGATGGTAGACACAAAGGCCTGAGCTTCTAAGCAGGTTGCCCAGAAGGAACTTGGCCTAAAGATACTGAAGATCTTAAAAACACACTACTGCTACTTCTTCTACTCTGACCTGGTTTGAGCGTGTCCTCTGAAGTCAATGTTTCGATGGATGGAACTGTCCTTCTTTAGGGATTCAGATTCTGGTCCTTGATCCGACCTGAAACCACAAAACAGTCATCAGTAGCTCCCTCTCCTCAGAAGCCTTCCTCTGTCCTCCCTCTCCCCAGACGCCTACTTTTTCTTACATACAGTACCTAGAGAAGAACATTTCTTGATACCGATACCTAAACTGATATTTAAAATAACTGTAAATGTAAATAAAATGTCACATTTTTACAGGTGGTTGCTTATTGACTTTATCCATAAATTGAGCAGTTTTAAAAGTGATTTTGTCATGAATTTGAATTTTTGATGAATAAATCACATTTACAGTTGGAAGAAAAAGTAAGTACACCGTTTGGAATTTCTCAAATTTCTGCCTAAATTGGTCACTAAATGTGGTCTGATCTTCATCAAAATCATAAGAATGATAAACAGTGTCTGCTTAAACTAACACCATTAGACGTTTACAACGATCAGGATGAATCTTGGACCATTCCTCTTTACAAAACTGCTGCAGTTCAGTGAGATTCAGGCGGTGTACTTACTTATTCCACAGTCTCCTGTGAATGTTTACATGTTATGGCAAATAAAAACATGATAAAATGTAAATGTTTGGGTGGTATTAGTCTAAGCAGACACTGTTTAATCATTCTTGTGATTTTGATGAAGATCAAACCACATTTAGTGACCAATTTAGGCAGAAAAAGGCTCTTACTACTGCTACTACTCCTACTTCTACTCTGACCTGGTTTGAGGGAGTCCTCTGAAGTCTATGTTTCGATGGATGGACATAATGGACTCATTTTATAATGTATTTTAATGTATTATATTATATTGCTGTGTGTGAGCTGTGTCTGGGCAAGCCAAAGGCAAATTTCTCCCATCATTGTGCATGGTAGACAATAAAGTTTTTCTATTCTATTCTATTCTATAATTAATACAAATATTTTAACAGGGGAATTGGAATACTGTAAGTAGTGCATATGACAGGTTTTAATGCTTTTGAAAATATGGCTTATTTAGAAGGATAACATCAGTTGCATAATTATCATTTTATTTCAGTGAAGCAGCAATTTAAATGAAGAAATGTTGGGCATAAAAGGTATTTTTATTAGATTTTTTAAGCTGCTGACAGGAAGTGACATGGATGTTCCATAGCAGTTTGACTCCTTTCCCATATGTTTGTTAAGTAATGATGTAATCGCTCCACTTCCGGGTCCAATGGAACTTTAGTCCCATTCACTATGATGGGATTTAGCTGATTTTAACCTGCTGTAGATCTGACTGCAAGGATCTTTTTAAACATCTGATCACAAAGAAATATTACATTTACTCTGGATTTTCATTAAAAATACCTTCATTTTATCTGGAGAAATGAGCTATATTGTTCGAATTAGGTGTAAAACAGTTGTTGCCCATTTGTCTGTTGTTATTTCAGCAGGAGATTCAGATAAAGTTGTGTTTTTTGCTGTGTTTATCTATGGAACTCTCAACAGTTTGGACCTGGAGGTAGCTAATTATTGTGTGTGATGTCACACTTAACATATCGACTTATCATGTTATTATCGTTTAAAATTGTTTGCCTTCATCTATGTCACTTCCTGTCGGTGTCCAATAAGGAAGTGGAACTATAAACATCACTAAAAATGCCCAAACTAAATAAAGTCTGGTACAATCTTTAGCAAAATATTAAATATAATTGTGTTAACTATGTTTTAGCAAAAACATGTGTCTAATGTGTCATGTGCGCTTTAAGTTATTTTATCTTTTGTGTGGGCTCAACATAATGAATCAGGCCTCTTTCTCCTCTGTCACTTAAAGAGCACCTCTAATGGCCTTGCATTTGAGGTTTTGTCATTCAAAACAGGATTTTTTTTTCTTTTTCCAAAATTAAGAAAGACACTAAATGAAAGCAATTTTACAAATAAAGCTCTACTGTCAAAACCCGTGGACAGTTATCTTCAAGTGTGGAGACGCTCAAAGGCCTCCTAATCACCCATTCCACGGTGTACAAAAACAGCCCGCGGGTGTTGGCCTTGCTGTTTACATGTAAATTATCCTCACAGTACAGCTTAATTCTTAACACAAATCTCAATATAACCAAAACTTGCCAATATTTCCGCAGGTTTGGCTATAGATACCTGATGATGAACCCTCTTGAGGTGAGAGATTAAAAACCTTTGTCATATGTCACAGTATGTTAGTATCCTTACATTAGTAGACAAGTTCTAGGATGTGGGAAATATGTGTAAAAGATCAAGTGAAATATTTGAGATTCAAACCACACATGAACGAAGTGAAAACATTTGGACTGCAGAGATCGGAGGCCATACTTTTGGTCTAAACTCTTCCACTTGTTGAACAGCTGTTTGCCACGCATCTCCTCCATCAAAGCGCTGTGCCCCTTCTGAGCATCAGAGTCCGGGTCCAGTTTGGGCTCAAGTCCCCAATCTTGTCCAGCTTTAGACCGGACTCGAGGCAGAGGGACCGGTCTGTGAGCAGAGAGCATATAAACCAGGACTAACAAGGACTAAACCAGAACAAAACCAATCTAAACCAGGACTCACCGGCTCTTTTGGTCTGGATCTCGGTACAGCTCTGGTTCCGGGTCTTGCTCCGGGTCCATGTTTGTGCTTTTAATGTGAAGGAGACAGGTTATTTCGGACAGGTTATATCGGACAGGTTATATCGGACAACCACTCACTACATTCACCCAGGCTTCTTGGTGTTACCAAACGGTCTCCCATCCACCAGGCCCTTCCCTGCTCAGCTTCCAAGATCTCACGGGATCGGGCAGAGCAAAGGTGGTATGGCCTTACCTTATCTGCAGCGGTTAAATCAATAACTATAATAAACCAAGGTTCAGCAATGAAATCAAGAATTCCAGTTGTGGAAGTGGCAACAAATCCATTTAAATACGCCCAAGTACTGTGTTTTTAATGCCACAAACGCTATTTATCTGCACATATAACATTTATTCTTAGTATTCGCTTCCATCAGACCTGAATGAGAATTGAAATTACGATATTCAAAAGCAAACTGGACATAACAGGCAACTTTTGATATTGTGTACATTATCACCCAAAACTGCAGTTGAATGTGTTCTGGAGCATCATTTCTTTCTTTTCGGCATTAAAATGAGTGAAGCAAAGTTCTTATTTCCCAAGAGCCTTAGATTTATTGCCGTTTTAATCCAAGTAAACGTCTAAATAACTTTTACTGCCCTGCGGAAACCCGGTGCGTCACTGTAAACTGTACTTCAGCACAAACAAGTCAGAAACAGTCTGCACTAAGGTCTAACCGGGTTTTAAACAGGTGTAAACAAGGTCTGAACCAGAACTATGGCAGGTATAAACGACGACTAAAACAAGCTTTAACAGAAGTAAACCACATATAAATAAGCTCTTGTTGTTTTAGAAGCAGGTCCTGTGTCTTACCTGGATCAGAGTCACCTGCCACAGGTGCAAAGTGCAGGGGGTGGAGTTTCTTTCCCTCTGGTTTATCTGGGCCCACTGTAACCGAGAGATGGGTCTTGGATTGGAATTTATTTGAGTGATTAATTACATTATTTACGTTAACATTGTTGCAGTGCAGAAAAAAAATAAAGTAACAAAAAAGTAACAAAAACTGAAAAGGAGTAGGCCGAAGCAAGAAAGCTTATAAGTGCCTACCCCCATATTCAAAATGAATTTACGTCTTCAGCCTGCTGCTCCGCTTTGTATACTTTCAAGGTGATTCACAACATGAATTTGTGCCTTACAGATAAGATGATGAACATTGTGTCCCAATGATCGGCCGAGATATTGATTCTACCACAGTGTCCTCAGTTGCCCTGCAGGTGGCGGTGTTCCTCTTTCAGATGGAGCAAGTGCTGTGCGCAAAGATCTTAAATAAAACTCTAGGCCCCATCCAAAACAAGCAGATTGGTAAGAGGTCTAACACCAAACCGGATGTGCGTCAGCGTCCGCCATGATAAGAAGCGTCCGAATTGGGCTGTCAGTTAGGAAGGAGTTAGGGAAAGGAGCCTTAATGCTAACTATCATAGCCACTTTAGCATAGGGACCTCTGGTGGTCCCTTACCAGCGATTAGGAGCTATGTGCCATCCCATAAGCCACAGCGCCGCCAATCCCCCACCCCCCTCGAGTGATTCTTCATGCGCAACCACTGTTGATTGACAGGCACATATTTAATAATTTAAAAAAAGATTCTGCACAAGGCAAACTTTGTAAAAGTGACAAAATACATGTTAGAGTCATCAGAGCACAGTCACATGTCAGTGTTTTAAAGAGCCTCAGTAAATGGCCTAAATGAAGGCAGTTTGTGCTTTTACTTTCATTGCATCTTGCAATCCTGCATCTTGGCCAGGACACTCTTGAAAAAGAGATTTTTAATCTCAATGAGTTTTTATCCTGGATAAATAAAGGACAAATAAAATAAACAATAAAAACATTTAGTAGAAACTAGAGCCACATGGCTAATTTGCATACTGTAGCTTTATGAAACAGCTGTTAAATAAAATAACACTAAAGGGAAATATTAAATAAAAACACTAAAGGGAAATGTGATGGCTCATTTGGATTTCTCTTTTTAAGAAAGTAACTCGTGCCCCTAGAGGCCATAAGCGCCACTGCAGGTGTTGTAGCATGTTGCGTTTTTTTACTCATTAATTGTCCGTGAGAGTAAATGCTACACTGACAGAAAAGACAAAGGGAGAGAGGGATATTGTTCATCCAATAACACTATGGAGGATTTTTTTTTTTTCACTCAAACTTGGCTGTAAATACTGTTTAACTGGGGCTAGCCCGTAGCTTTGCCCGTTAGCTGTGCTTCTTTGTGGTTTTATTAAGTAAGTAAGTAAGTAAGAAAGAAAGTAAGTAAATAAATAAGTGCTTTATTGTCATTGTACAAGCGTACAACAATATAGTGTTCAGGTGTTAGTCCTGAGCCACTGTGTCAACCTGACCCGCATGACCTTGGAGGTCAGGGAAACTGTAGCACTCGGAAGAAACCTGGCTGGCTGGCCTCTGTCTCCTCTGATCCTCTGAAATGGTGCCGCGCCTCCTGGGTTTGTCCCTGTTTCAGAGCATGGTGTCCTGCACTGGTCAGCTCCACCTCCTCCTTCCTCCTCCTCCCTCCGCTCCACAACAGCCTTTTTTATAGCCTCTCAGCGGGGCTTTTAAAATGCGTTTTACAGATTATTTCATTATTTTAATTTTACTGTTTTTGACCGCTATCATGTCTCAAATCATCTGCTAAACAGCTGTTATGTTTTGGTAATAAATGTACATTTTTCAGTTAAAAAGTAAAGTGTGAGCCTCTTTAGGCACCAGGGCTTTTTTTTTTAAACCTGATTTTTATTTTTATTTTTAATGAAAGAGGGAGCAAGGAAATCAGTTTGTTAGTTGAGGTTCAGACTCATTGTTATCTTTCCTACACATTTGTAACATTTCTCACAATTCTTAAAAGCACATTTTACAATTTTAGAGTAAGTAAGCGCTTTATTTGTCATTGTGCAAGCGTACAATGAAATTGTGTTCAGGTGTTAGTCCTGAACCGCTGCGACTGAGCCGAGCCACCACTGTGGGCTGACCTGACCATGTATTTGAAGAAGAACTTTATTTACATAGCGCCTTTCACAGACATATAGTCACAAAGCGCTTTACATTGGACAATTCACAGTTTCCCCTGGGGGAGACTGACAGAAAGGCTGTCATGACTGCACACATCTGCACACATCTGCATCAACGGTCCCTCTGACCACCACCATGCATTCACGCACACACAGCATTCATCCTGGCCTATTGTACATGTTTTTAGTGGTAGGGGAAACCGGAGACCCGGAGGAAACCTACACAGACACAGGGAGACCATACAAACTCCACACAGAAAGGCCCCGTCCAGGTCCTATGAAGCATGAGCGCTAACCACTGTACTACCGGAGGTTGGGGAAACCGTAGCACCCGGAGGAAACCTGGCTGGCTACCTTCAGTCCCCTCTGAAACGGTCCTCCTTGGTTTGTCCCCGTTTCAGAGAGTGGTGTCCTGCAATGGTCAGCTCCTCTACCTCCTCTTCCTCCTGCGCAGCTCCCTCCGCTCCACAACAGTCTTCTCCATCTTCTCCTCATTTGTTCATTTTGTTTCCTATAGCGCCTCCTCTGTGCTGCAGGTGTGGGGGGCTTGGTGTCTTGGTGCCTCTTTAGTGTTTCAGGGAAAGAAATGTGTAGGTCTCAAATGCCTTGAGCTCATAAGCCAGCTGTTTGTTTACTTTCGCACCACCTGTCAGGGTCACTGTCACAGAAATGCCTGAAAATGAGCCTACGTTGAGCTGAGACCTTGCAGTTACACAGTGCTACCACTAGATGGAGACAGACAGCAAGAGACCATCTCTCTGAGCCCAACTCACTGGCCTGAATCCTGTAGACACATCTGCTAAATGGTAACACTTATCTATTAGAGACAAGGTGGATGAAGTGTCTGAGAACACAAGGACAGTGTGCACCTGCGGGATTCGAACAAAAGACGGTCCTCTCTCCCCCCCGAGCAGAAGTGGCCAGTGATGATTAAATCTGCTAAACACGAGAAACCGGACTGATTTGAGACTTGGGTTTGTGTTTAATTTAACTGACATCAAAACAATATTACACCACAGTTGGACAAAGGTTTGTAAATACACAACATACCATAACAATCTTGTCCAAAAGTGTGAGTTCTTCTCCTTCACACTGTAGCACCAGAGCAATAGGTACAGTACCTGACAATAGTTTATATTTCTGACATACATTTCCAAACACCCTCCTCACGTGGCTTTTGAGTTGTGATATTTTCGCAGGTTCACCCACATCTCTATCTTCTAGCTGAAATGTCCTGTTTGTGAAGGCTGGATGTTTTACCTCGGCACATAGCGGGTCTTCACTTTCCTGTATGTCAAAGCCTCGATCAGCCACCACGGTGTCCCCAGGTAAAAGCTTTAGAAGAAAACCACTATGTAGCGTTATTTGTTCGTCGTTAACGCGCCCTCCCCATCCCTGCGAAAGAACACAGATATGTCCTTTGGGTGTCAAGCCGATCAAGTACTTAATGGAGTGGTTGTGTTTGTAAGTTAAACTAATTCGGTCACGTGTCTTGACATTAGCCATTTTTTCTACTAAGATTTCAAAGCAATCAATATTAACTGCAATCCTGTTTACAAACTCCTTCACAAACTGATGTGGCTTACTTCTCCTCAGTGTATCTCTATCTGGCCACGTAATCTCACATTTTAGCAATGTGTATAAAAGCGACACCGTTTTACTGAACACACTGCACACTGTATTTGGTGAAACCAAAAAAAGATGGGCAAGAAGATGCACAGGCAAATCGAGTCTGAGGCGCATAAGTGTTAGAAGCAGCATTTGAAATGGGCTGAGGGGTTTCTCTTCGTTTGACAAAAGAGGCCTCAGGTCAGATAATATACCATAAATGTTGACACACCTGACAGTCCTGTAAAATACTTCACTTTATCATCATCACCGTCCCCAAAAAATGATCACTGTCCAGTTGTTGTCTCAGTTCTCGGTTTTCATCCCAGAAACTGCTGATTTCAGCTCTGAAACTGTCTATGGAGTCCTGTGGTTGTTCCTCCTCAGTCTGTAGTGTTCCATTTACTGCAGGAGAAAGCTCCTCTGTCTCTGGGCTGGAGTGTTCAGAAGCATCTTCATCAGAATATGCCAAGTCGCTGTGGCCCAAATGTAGAGACGGAGCCCAGTCTGGATCATTTTCCATCATCTCATAGGCTGGCTTACCTGCAACGACAAGGCAACAAGCTTTGCACTCTGGCCAAGCTAATATGTTTCTGTTGTTCTCAAGCTGCGATACGGGTCAGGTGGTAGTCAGGGTCCTGGACAGTTCTACACTTCCAGGTGCTTGCTTAAACCTAATAGTCAGGATACTAGTATGGACCTCATTCAGCCCAAGGTGACTTCAGAATAATGAAACAGAGTCTTTTATACATAAGCTGCTTTTCCTGCAGTCTGAAAGGTAAATATAAAATATTATTTTATTTTTGTTACTTTTTCTGTAAGTGGTTCCCCTGTAATGCCCCAGCCCCTGTATACTCGGAGTCGCCCCTGCTCAAAGTAGATTCTACACAGCTTTCAGTCTTGTTGTCACTGGGCTCTGTGCGGATGTGGAAAATAGCTATTAAATGTTGTAACTTTATTGTGAATGCCTTAAAACACCGAACTACCCCAAGATTTTTGTCAATTAATCCATCTCTTACCGTGTCGTACTTTTGAAGGCTGCATGTCTGCGCTGTTGCTACTGCCCATTGTTTCCAGTGTTAATTTCGTCGACTAAAATATTTAGTCTTAATTTTAGTCAAAGTGATATTTTTGACGACTAAAATTGGACTAAAACTAAATTAAAGTTTTTCATGAGACTAAAATTATGACCACAATGTCCAGATATTTTAGTCGACTAAAATAAGACTAAATAAAAATGAAAAGGAGAGACTAAAATCATCCAAACTTCTATTGACCGTCTGAAAGAGCCTCAGATCATGTGAATCCACTGCCAAAGGAACAGCTCTGAGCTTTGTTCATGTGGGAGCAGCTCCATGAAGCAGAGGACCTGATGATATGATTATAATGAATATTATAAATGCAAAGTCGACTAAATTTGTCTTAAATCTAGTCGACTAAATTTACTTGCAATTTTAGTCGACTAAAACTAGACTAAAATTGAAGATATTTTTTTGACTAAATCTCGACTAAAATTGAATTACATTTTAGTCAAAAGACTAAGACTAAAACTAAATTAAAATATGTTGTCAAAATTAACACTGATTGTTTCAAACGTTTTCCGTCCTTAATAAATGTCTACGAATCTTCACTCACTGTAGAAACTTTTAATGCATCCAAAGAAACACACATTTCCTCCCGCCTTTTATAGTCAGGAAACCGAAAAGCATGTAGCTAATTACCATATAACATAGATGCTCTGGTTTTAGGCAATGAATCCTGTCTATCAACAGTTACACTCAAATCAATAATGAATATAATGTTACAGCAAGTCATGGAGAGTCATTTGCCTCAAGTCCAAGTTAAGTCTCAAGTCACAAAAGGCAAGTCTAAGTCAAGTCAAGTCTTTTTGGAGCATTCGTCTTGTAAGTCTCAAGTCCTGAAAAATGCGACTCGAGTCTGACTCGAGTCAAGTCATTTGACTCAAGTCTCCCACCTCTGGTATGTGGCTTTTAAAATCATGAAAGCCTTAATGTATAATAAGTGCATTATCTGCTTACCTTTGTGAAAGTGCAGAGAACAAACGCGCTCATGGGGAGCTATGTGCTCAAATGAGATATTCTTGATGCCGACAGCTGAAATCCAGGCTAACCTGCGTTTTCTGCTAATATCCTCCATTTGTGGACCAAAATGTGTCTTCACTGCAGGAAACTTGTACAAATGTAGGGTTCGGTCTACTTTTTGTTTTAATGTATCACTCTTGCAGCCTTTCACACAACACCTGTTAACCATTTTGGTTGTGGAACCTAATCTGAATCTAACAGGAAAAAAAAAATCAGTCATAAAAAAATTGTTCGAATTGTTGACATTTTTGGCTTCAATATGGCACCGAAGACCCACAATGCATTTGGTGTGCCTGATATGACCATATGACCTAATGCCTCTCGTTTTGTTTTGGTTAGTTTTTTGTGCATTACCTTCACCTTTCCATTATTACGGATACGCACTAAAGGATTTGAAATACATAAACAATCATAGGTAAAACATGTAAATACAAATAAACTGATAAAAAAAAGCGTACCGTTTTTTGTCACATGCTTCTTCCTGTCCGAGTGAGACTGAGACCGAGACCGTTCCAAGATGGCTCCCGGTGCCTCCCCCGTGAACGAGCCCGAAGACCACAAAATGTCAAAATCCAAGTCGATAGCTGATTTATTGCCCAAACATTCGTACTGGTTCGACTTCTGGACTTTCATCCTGTTTGACATAGCCCTGTTCGTCTTCTTTTATTACATCGTTCCATAAAAATGGTAAGAAATAGTGAACTAGCTAAAAGTTCTGGCCAAGTGGCGCGGCTACGGAAGTAATGAAATTAACGTGAGAAACTTTATCTTTTCATGTGATTCCAGTTAAGGGTTTGACATCTAACTAAACCACAATTGACTGCTTATATGTGTATTCATGAAGCTTGTGTTTTTCTCTCTTTAGTTTATTTCTTTATTATATCGACCAAGCATAAGGTTAACGTAACCACCTCAAGATGGCGGTGTAACAGACCTACATGCCTCTCGTAGTAGCCTTTTGTAAGTAGCCTGGAAGGGGTAAACAGTTTATTTTTCAATCCATTTAATCTATGCAGTGTTAATTTTGACACATATTTCAATTTAGTTTTAGTCTTAGTCTTTTGACGAAAATGTAATTAATTTTAGTCGAGATTTAGTCAAAAACATATCTTCAATTTTAGTCTAGTTTTAGTCGACTAAAATTGCAAGTAAATTTAGTCGACTTTGCATTTATAATATTCATTATAATCATATTTAATCAGGTCCTCTGCTTCATGGAGCTGCTCCCACATGAACAAAGCTCAGAGCTGTTCCTTTGGCAGTGAATTTACATGACCTGAGGCTCTTTCAGACTCAATAGAAGTTTGGATGATTTTAGTCTCTCCTTTTCATTTTTATTTAGTCTTATTTTAGTCGACTAAAATATCTGGACATTTTAGTCATAGTTTTAGTCTCATGAAAATGTTAATTTAGTTTTAGTCCAATTTTAGTCGTCAAAAATATCACTTTGACTAAAATTAAGACTAAATATTTTAGTCGACGAAATTAACACTGAATCTATGTACTTGTTTCAAAGCTTAGAAAAACTACAGGCAATTACAAATGCTCAGATGGGCTAAAAAGCAAACAAATAGATGACCAAATAGATGTTATTTATCTTTATTCTGAAGCAATAAACCAAAGTACACTCTTCACAGGCTACAACATTAATCACAAAAACTACATTTTGAAGAGAAAAACCCCACACATAATGTAGTCACAATACTTTTACTTTCACATTGTAGTTGTGTCCTGTAACTTTCAATCTTAATCCTACTCTTGTTATAGTCCAAACAGCCAGATGAGGAGTTGTTCAGGGTTTAGCACCTGTAGGACCTGCTTGTGTGAGCCATCTGCTGCTGACACTGACCTCACTTAATCGTCGTTGTAGGCCTCTAATGCCTTCTTTCCACACACAACAGAAGCATCTATTTCCTTTTGTGTTGGTGGGATTACGTTCTTATAATACTCCTTAACAGCTCTTCTGGAGGAACAGCCAGCCTCAAGGTCCCTACTTTATATTGTCAAGTGCACACAGGCATTAATGTCATTGACTACTGCTGGAGCTTGATGAGTTTACACAATCTTTTGTGCCCGGTTTTGATGGGGACAAAACACAAGGCACAAGCTTGATTATTTCCCTTATAATGGTTCTGCTTTTTACTGTTTTGCTACATTTTTATTTCGATATTCCCATCCACTCACCACTGATTTGTCTGTCTGCTTGTAGGCATGGCTGATTGGCGAAAAAAAAAAAAAAGACGTGACGAAGACTTGGAAGAACCAGACCCAACCACGAGAAAGAACAATTTGACTGAAGTGAATTCCCGAGACACCCGAGACTCAAACGAGGCACTACTATCCTACTCCTGTATATTTTCAACCACTATTGTCTTCCTCCTTCTGGACAATGAATGAACATATTCTCTCCAGTACTCCAGGGAAGCATCAAAGTCATGGTTTAAAGTTTCAAGTCATTGACATGAAATTATTGACAAGGAAGACCTGACCATTTTAATTGTATGCTTCTGTGCTAACTTTAAATGAAATGCGTTTTTGTTTTTTTACTGTGACTATTGATCTGTCTCACCCAAACTTTGACAAACTACTTTTAATTTAATTGATTAGCCTGCCATTTCATTGATGGCAACACAGTACTAAGTAAACTTGCAAATGTAATTATAATTGTGGTATGTGGTGTAGCAATTGAATGATACATGTTAAGTGTACTGGCCCATGGCTTCCATATTTCAATAGCTCTGCTGATGTGGCTTGACTTTTACTGTATATCACACAAGTCATAAGTATTGAAGTGCGTTTATGTATTTCATATTCCTCTACAAGTTAAGGACTATTAAAGTTTTTTTTTTTTTAAATATAGTTTATCACTGACCATCTTTGCATCAAAATGATTGAAACCAAGTAATGTGGGAAACTTATGTTCGATCATGTGTTTAAAACAACAGTTGAGAAACTTAGCAATAATAAAATGTGACTTATAAAAGTAATTTGAATAATTTCCTTTCAAATCTAATTCCATAAATCCGTAATCAGGCATGCGCTATAATGATGGCAAACATACCCAAGGAGAATGACTACAGAAGCCTAACATTAACACGACATTTCCTAAAGTCTACACTAGAGCATCTCAACACCCAAAGCACAAGAGCAAGCAATTCAACTTAAAAGAACTCTAGATTTTATTCAAATATATAGATATGAAAGTAAAAGTAATATATTTTATCAAACACATACAAATGTAAATGGTAATTATATACATTAATGTAAATTGTATTTAATTATGATGCACTTATAGTAGACAACCTAGAGTAGGGATAGGCAATGCCAGGCCCAGGAGCCATATCCGGCCCTCGAGCATATACATATGCCCCCATTATGTTTTTGCTAAATATAACGAGATTCTAAAGGTCTAAACACTATAAACACTGATTAAAGTACTCTAAACAATACTTGAATAATTGTACATTCTATTTAGAAATTCCCTTCTAGACCTCCCATTTTAGGTTTATATCAGTGGGAACCATTTTGAGTGGATCACAAAGATTTTCAGGGGAACATTTCATGTCATATGTATTGACAAAAAAACTATAAACATTCCTTAGTCTATTCAAATTAGCTCTTTTGTTTATGATTTCAACTTCATAGGGTTATGTTATACTACTACCAATAACAATCATTGTTATGATTATGATTATTGTTATTATTATTAATATTATTATTATTATTGTTATGATGATGATGATTATGATGACGATTATCATTATTATGATTATTATTATGATTATGAATACTATCCTCTTCCTGTTTCCCGCCGGAGCGCTTATCTGCTGCACCCCCGGCTCCGCCCTCAGTCGTGTGTCGCTTCCTGGAGCCGCTGTGTCCACTCCGTTGTAAACAAAAGTTACAAACGGTTGAAAATCAGCCTCACAAACCGCGGAAAAGATATGCACATCAAAACAGGTGAGTCCCCAACAACTTTCTGACTCTGTTGAGTGCGAATGTCCGTCTCCGGAGAGCTATTTGTCCGTGTGTGAGACCACGTTAGCACCGCTTTAGCCACAAGTATCGAGGCTCCCGCTTTGAATGGACTCTTACGAAACTTTATATTGAGCTCGGCTAACACTGTTCGGGCGCGACTTGGGTTTATTCGAGGCCGTGTGTTGAACGACAGCCTATGAGTTTGTATGATGGTTAATCTTAAACTCATTTAATGTTGCATTTGGCATAGAAATGGCGACTTTGATTGCGTGAATCGTTGTTTGGACACGATTGCTAACACACCGGCGTTGTCATAGCTGGTGGCGTGCTCGTGGCAGCTACTTAACCTCAGCTTCTACAAAAACACTTTGTTCCCGCTGCCATTTATAAAAGCACGTTTCACAATACGTTAAATATATTGAAGGGACGATTCGGTCAATCAAGAAGAAATGTGTTATCTTTTTATTGTTGAATTCAAAACGGTTTATGACTCTAAATGCCGTGACAGTGAAGCGTTTGGCTTGCGCTTGATCACGTGAAAATCATGTTTGTTCTACCAGTGTGTTCTTACGTTTATTGAAACATCTACATTATTATTGTTATTATTATTTATTATTTTTATTTTAGCGTATTTGAAAATATATTAAAATTACTTTCTTGTTTGGGTGGAAGATAAATCTGTCCCCATTGGGACTTGGTGACATATAAAAGGGAGACACTGTATACAAAAGTTATATGTAGTTATTTTTAATCTTTTAGTTAAATTTCCAGGTTTTTTGCCCGTTTGTTCTCTTGAAAATATGAAAACTCTAATTTGTTCAAATATTGATGTTTGCTATACGAATGTTCGGGTAAAATCCACTGTTACCATGGAGATCCGCCATTGTTGTGGCTGTTGGCATACACAACTCTATTGCACTGATTTTAAAGATACATTTCTGGAAAAGCATTTTTAATGATTCTGGACTAAATGTGAATAAATGCAGTTTTATTAGATTCAGATTCAGAAAACTTTATTGATGGCTGCAACCTCAGACTGATATTGCACAAACACATCGCAACATTCACTGTGTCACTTTTAACAGTACAGACAATAGTGGATAATAAAAAAAAAAGGTCAAAGTCACTTTGTAAACGCACTCCCTTCAGAATTCAACAGTTCAGTTACAGAGGGGACAAAAGAGTTGGAGAAACTATTTGATTTCCGAAAAGGTACATAAAAACGACCTGTAGAAGGGTTAGGGTTATTAGAGAAGGGTCCTATACGTATCAATATTTTGAAGTGAGGCTGTACCGGTCTGATACTGAAAGGGGGGGAAAAAGGGAGATGAGATAGGACTTTATTGATCTGGAGAAATTCACTATTACATCAGCTCTCAAGAACAAATAGAAATGACAATGTGCGATCAAGTAATAGTAACTATAGGTATCTTATATACAATATAAGATGCCCTAGTTATAAAATTGAATATAAATGCTATGGTATTGGATATCGGTTCCAAATAGCTTATTCTAAAACGATGCCTGTTTTGACTCAATATTTTAAAACAACTTTCACTAAATCTTAGTTTATGTGGACAAGTTGTACCTCATGCTTTTGCTAATGTCAACTAATCGAGGCTGGGACAGAAACTTTAACTGCTTCACCTAAAGTAATAAAACAAAACAATATTGGCTAGTGAGTGGCCGAGGTGTGTTTTTTTTTAGTGTATTTCAGTTTTATGAAATCTGGTCAAGGCAATTTTATTTATACCGCGCATTTCATACACAAGGCAACTCAATGCGCCTAAAGAATAACTGATGACATATTTGTAACGTTCAGTTCACTTTATGTTGTGAGTTGTTCATATTAATTTAACCTAATGGTGTCATGTAGCCAAGAATATTTAGTCCAGTGATCCTTGTTTAATGTTTTCTTCATTAGGGTTTATTAATAATTTATATGTGATATTTAACATTGATCTCACACTGGAAAAAGAGGAACATTCACGTTTTCACTCACAACAGCGACTTGCAGATACTCAAACCCCCTGTATCGGTATCGGAAGCAATAAAGCTGGATCGGTGAATTTCTGTTTTAGCCTGATTCAGTGAACTTGTATAAAAAGGTGAACTTTGTTAAATGAAAACATTAAATGACAAACTTTCAATACATTTTTATATACCATTATTTTTCATTACTTCAGTAGTGTAATGTAAAATTTCTATCACTCCTAAGCTGTACACATGAAGACAATAGCGTATAATTTCTTATTCAGAGCATCATCTGCTCGTCAATATCAAGGCTCATATTTCACTATATACAAATGCATATTGGAGCTTATTATTAGCATTCTCTCAGTTTTAACTTTGTGTTTAGAAACCCAGTGGGCGAACCGTTCAGCAGAACATGTGTGTCTTTTGAAGCCTGCTCTTTACACCCTCGGTCTTACCTTCATCATGTACCTTCCCTCTCTCCTCTGTCGTTCACGGATTATCCAAGTCCATGCGCTCTCGGCTCAGAAGTGTGTAGTGTTGGAAACATTGCCGCAGTAAAAGGCTTTTTAGTTGCCGTGCGAAATACAAAGTGACACTACGCAGCGTTCGCGTAGCACCAGATCAGTGGTTCCCAAAGTGGGGGGTCGGGGGACACTGAAGTGAACGTTGCAAGGTGATTTTTGGGACAATATTTTCTGATTTGGAATTTGATGTATTTTTTTATTTGAAAACAGCATATTCTAGTGAAATTAAGCCAAATATCAAAATACAGTATCCAAACTAATATGAAACCAGATTTGAAATGTTTTTCACCTTAAATGGTTGTACTGACTACATTTTACAGGCGGGGGTCCTGAGTTGTTTAGTGATTTTGGGGGTCGTGGCCTGAAAAGTTTGGGAACCCCTGGCTTGGAGAGAGAGCAGTGACTGCTTTTGGACTTTTAGTACGACTTGATTTTCAACCCGTTTCAAATGGACGGCCTTAACATTTTTCCATCAAAGCTACAAATATTCTGTAAATGACGGAGAATTTTCATTTAATGTAACCTCTGCATGGGATTGATATTTTTTGCCTTTAGTCCTGAGCTTGACTCTTTGGATGCCCCACCCCCCAGACTATCACTTTAAAGTTTGTTCTTGTGCACCGTTTAATGTTCAACTCAGTGTTTTGACTGACTGGTGTCTAAATGCTACGTGAAAAATGATTTTAAGTCAGAAGCACATAATTAAAATCTTGTAGCTTGGATGGTCTCATGTCTCCGCTGGGTCTTGTATAAAACCTAAACTTGACCTCTGCAAACATGTTCTGAATTATTTTAGATTCCATGTTACTTTGCCAGTTCATATTTCAGCCCTCTCCCAAATGGTAATGCTCCGGGACCAGGGGTGTCCATGGTTAACCGATTAACCGGTAAAAATTGCGTAACCGGGTAAAAGCATTTTGCTCTGTTAACTGGCGTGTATAATTTGCCGTGCATTAAATACTTGTAATACATTTTTGCACCACCGGAGACCGCCAGAGCACTCCCAAACATTTGTTCACGAGACGCCTTCATCGCGCATGGCAGCTAGTTTAACTTTTCAATATGAAGCGGGCCATAAACAGCACAGCATGGGAGAAACGCTTTACAACCGAGAATGAGGGATCAAAATGTATTGATCCGTGCTTGTAATGAAGTATTGCATTGCAGTGCTTCGATATACTTCAACTTCATTGTTGTACCATCTCAACAGCCGACACCCGGGCATCACTTAGGAGGTAGCTAGGCAAGCTAAAGGCACAAAATTCGTCTTTCTCGTTTTTGTTTAAACGTGGTGGAGAGATAAGTGTTGTTGTTGTATGCATGAATGCACAATGTTTCAAAAAAAGTGGCTAAATGACTGCAGGTAAAATAAATAAAAAATACTGTAGGGCCACGTGAACTTTGACTGCTCTGTCATTACCACTGCGTTTTATTTCCATAAATGAATTTTGTTTTAAATGTGTTCCAGCCATTTAATACAGGTGTTGACAATGAAAAACCTCTTTCGTATCTGTCAGTATAACGTAACGGAGGGGGGTGGGGGGTTGGTTAGTGCGCACACTAATGGTTAACGCTTAATGAAATAACCTGAAAACGTGCAGCCCTATCCGGGACAAGCTTGAAATGTTCATTCGTGGTGATATGTGAATCTAATCTTGACTCGAGAGTGATACATTACAAATTAATAGACATTTGCGGCACTTTTTAAGATGAACCTTTTTCCTCAAATTCCCCAAAAGGTGTTTTGATTGAAACGCTAAAGCTTTCAGGTTTTGATGATGTGCCAAGTTTATCTGTCCAGAGCTTCATGACATAATAATAAACACTTTGTTAATGAGGGTAGGGTGGAATGTAGCAGATTGTTTGGGGCAGGACTCGGAGCAGGTTTCTCATGATGGGAGTTTAAAATATGTGATTTCCCAAGGAACTTTTCCCTGTTTAATTTCATAACCAAGTTGAGACGACAACAACCGCATAGAAATCTGTGGAAAATGTAGAGCAAAAGACCGATTATCCTATATTGGATGGAGGGAGTTAATTGCATTGGGGATAGTTTTCCCTTTCCCAGAGGAAACTGTTGGCCCCCATTGTCTAAAAACAAGCTGAACTATAAAAAAAAAAGATTTGTAATAGTTCGGGCTAGGTATCGTAAAAGCATTTTTCAATACCAGTACTTTAACGATACTTGTTCAATACGATACCTGAACAATACGTTTTTCGATATGAAAATATTTGCCATCTAGGACAAGTAAACGGAACATGTGTGGAAGATCTGCAAATTTACAATATGTCACGAAACGTGTGGGACATTCATGTGAGGTACTTCGGAGGGAGCTTGTTTCAAGACAAGTAGATTCCAAAACAAAACATGATAACCGATAAGTCATGATCTCTGAAATTATACGCAAAAGTCTACAACATAAATAAACTTGTTTCTCCGCCCCCCTGAGGCCTAAGAAGTTGTGGGAGGCTCATTTTAAAGCACTGACTGAGCTCTTTCCAGTGCAACAAACAGGAAGTCTCTATGCGTTTCCAATAGGGATTTATCTATTTTAAAATCGATGTTAAAGCCACTTTCAGCTACTCCATTTTGCACGACTGGAATAGCTTTATTCTCACATTGCATCGTTAGAAACAGCCAACTAACTTTTTCTCAAGACAAGTTCCACACCTCCTCCCTAACACACGCCACAACATGTGAACACAAACGTGTGTAGGCATCGAAGCAGCAGATGAAGCTAAAGTTAGCGGCTACGAGATTCGAGTTAGCGGCTAACGCAGAGTTTTAGCATTATGACAGAAGTTTACCAAAGATCATAAACTGACAAACATCTGACCGACCTGCTCTGATTATGCTGAAATCCTCATCAAATGTCCGTTTGTCAAATAATCCTAAATCTACAGGGAGCTGTCATTTCTTTTTTCTCATGTTTACAAAGGCTGCACCGGGAAGCAGTGAGGCATTCGAGGGTTTTGAAGAAAAAGACTGCACTGTAAAATTAGTTCTAAATGGTAGTCCCATTCAAACTACAAAATTTTTTTGGGTAAAATATAAGTCTCAAATGTTTGCTTTGCTGCATATATTATTTATGCTGAAAACATGTACATTTACAAGCACACGTGTCAAAATGATTATAGTTCATTTTCATGTCTTGTAATTTTTTGTAATGTAAAGTTCTCTTACTGAGACAGTTGTTGTTTGTAAGGACACAAATGCAGATGTTAAAACAAAAGAAACAGTTTAGTTTAGTTTATTTGTTTGAGCAGTTAACCTGCTCAAAGGGAGTGGGCTGAAGCCAAAGGCTTATAAGTGCCCACCCCAAATAAAAATAATAACATTACATTTAATATTTACAAGGTAGCAAATCATAAACAAAGGAACATAGGGCAAAGTAACAATAAACATTGGTTTATTGGTTTAACATTGGTATGAATGAGTCATGTTCCTTTTCTTAAAAAAAGGAAATCGAATCGGGGCTTGAGTGAATCGTTACATCCCTAGTTTCGCATAGTCGGGGACTACGGATGAAAAATAGCCTTTTGGCTAATTCCGGTGCATTTACAGAAATGTTGATTAATGTACACTGTCCCTGTCAAATAAATAGTTCCCGTCGCCATTTTGAATACCGAAGTAGAATTATGCAGTACTGCAACATGTAACAATATCTCTACTTAGGACAAAAATGAAAGACAACTGATTGACAGTGGCATTTTTAGGTCCTCTTAATCATTGCTCAAGAAGAAAACAGTTAAAACGTGACCCCAGAGTTTATGTGATATAACCAGCAAATGTACAGACGTAGCAGCTTTGTCTGTCGAGCTACAGCAGGACTTACTAAAGAGACTAAATTAACTCCTCAAAGAGGAAACAGAAAACCTTTCTGTGATTTTTAGTTTGTCATGACAACAAATTCTCAGTCTGAGTCAGTGTTTAAGCTGGTCAAGATGTTGGAATGCTACCGGTTAGCATTTAGCTTCAACCATTAACAGTTGATTAAATCAACTGTCAATGGCTTCAACACAATAAACACATGTGTGGCTCATCTATGAACACTAACAGCTCTGCTCTGACCTCTGTCACATATTGTATCCAAGGCTAGAGGTTTGTGGTTTAGGGCTTTCTCTTGGAGAGGTCGGAGCTGAGCTGTTGAAGCATAATGCTAACTGGTAGCATGCTAATGTTTTGAGCAGCTTAAACACTGACTCACTGGTTTCGTCACAAACGTGCGTCTGGGGCCGTATTTTTACTGTTATCTTCTTAAAGCAGTACTAAGTAACGTGTTTATCTTAATAAATCCTTTCCGTAGTCCCTGTGGGGGTAATACAAGTGTTAATGGGATGATTGGAGGGTCTTTCATCTCCCCCTGGTGTCTCTGGCCAGAAAACCATGCTTGCAACTTGACTGCCACCGGGGCGGAGCAACCAATACACACTAATAGAATCACAGAGAAGAAGCTAACGGGCAAAGCTAACTGTGGGCTAGCGCCACTTTAAACAGTATTTACAGCCAAGTTTGAGTGAAAAAAATATTCCCATTGTATAACTGGATGTACAACATCCCTCTCTCCCTTCACCTTTTCTGTCAGCGTAGTATTTACTCTCCAAGACATTTAATAAGTAAAAAAATCGTAACTTGCTAAGACACCTGCAGTTGCGCTTATGGCCTCTAGGGGCAAGAGTTACTTAGTACTGCTTTAAGCAATGATTATGAGTAAATAAAAATGCCACTGTCAATCAATTCTTTTTCATATTCTGAGTAGAGATATTGTTACATGTTGTTACTGCATAAGTCTACTTCGATATTCAAAATGGCCACCATAGCATATACATGCCTGATATTGAAAATATCGACCGATATAACTGCCATATCTAATAAATGAGTAAAGTGATGTAAATCACTTTATAAACGTTTTCCTTTTTCTCATTGTTTTTCATTCTGTTGTCTGTATTTTAACGTTCTCCTCTGTCACAGGTTCCTGGGAAGCCACCAACACCGTCTGCGAATCGGACCCTCTGTGTGACCCTGCGGTGCTCGTCTCTGCCGCCAGCACAGAGCCTCAAATCCGCAACCGCCGCCTCTCCCCCGGGTCAGGCAACTGCGGCGGGGGTGGCGGAGGGGGGTGCATGCCCGAAAGTAACAGCCAACAGCAGCAACAAGTGCGTCAAATATCCCCTGAAACCCAAACCAACGGCCCCACCGCGACGCAATCCCAGGCTCCCGCGGCCCGTAAGGACAAGGAACGCAAGGCCCACAAAGGCAGGAGCTCACGGCGGGAGAGTCAAAGGGCGGCCAAGGAGAGGAAGGCGTCCCAGAAGGAGCGCTGGGTGGAGGACAGTCTTTCACTGCTGAAACCTCCGCCTGCCTTCCCCGTTCAGGACAGCCCCGCCAAACTGCAGCCCGCCGTAAGCTACGCCTCCAAAGTGAAAGCTGGAGCCGCCACGGGTGAGCATGAACGCCATTTTACGTCTATAACTAGGGCTGCGCAATGAATACAACCTTTTCTTATGCCTTGCAGCCGTGACGATAATAAGACAAGTGCCTCATTTCTAAAGCTTAAGTGTTTTTATACAGTAATGTCTTTGCTCATGGTATTCGCAGTTGGCAGATTGTTTTTATGAAATTAGCAATCTAAATGACATCAGGCAAAATACTGCAAAACCATGACATTTGTCTGATTGGACAAACGCATTAAAGGCTATTGTATTTCTTTGAGTAACTGAAACTAACTTGAATCTAGGTCTACCTCCATTTAAGATAATAAAAATGTCAGTTTAGACAGAATTTTCTCCTGTAAAACAATGACATAAAGACATTGACGTATTGTTTTAGCTCTCCTTGCTTTTCGAGGCCTGTAAATATAAGACCGCTGTCGCTATTCTTCCTGTGGTCCGGCAAAAAACAACATATAGAAGTACAAATTTATAAAAAAAACATTGCCATGAGGGCGTGACTGGTTCACTGCAGTGTTGTGAGTGCCTAAGGTAGGTGGAAAAGTGCTATATAAGTTGAGACCATTTACAAAATCACGTAAAAACTTAAATGCACACACAGCATTTATGCCTCACATATAAGGGTCTCTGCTACTAGACCCTTAGTCGCAGAGAGTGGTGTCCTCACTGTAAAGTCAGACTCTGGCGAGCAAGTGTCCTGGTGACAGAGAGGCAGCGGGCCCTCGCTTCTATCTATTGGACACCACTTCATGAGAAACTTAAACAAGTCAAACATATTTGACTGATCAGAAACTGTTACTTTGGTTGCGGGTGACGTTGCCACGTTAAGAAAGTTGGAATAGCTGTGGGAAAGTTTCAAGTTTTGGAAAATCACCACCATTAACGGTCACAAATAAGCGTCCTGCTCTTCATTTTCTTTCAATTGGGTTTTTATGGAAATGTGTTTGCGTGTTTGAGCCTGTCCAAAGAAGAATTTGTCACCTTCAGGGAAAGACAAAGTTTATCTCTTAAAGTTGCAATGATGCACCGTTTCGTTTGTACTGAATCGCCTAAAAAAAGACTCTGAGACACGGAGTTGGCTTGATTTTGTGTTAATATTTACTATCGCAACATCACAAAATCGAAGTTATGAATAATGTAGACTGGGACTAAAAAGCTTTTTGGTCCAAAAGACTGAAACTACGAGTACAGGCAAAAACAACACTGATTAATGTCATGGTCCAAAGGTACACGAGGAGAATGATTACGGCCCCGCTCCTCATGTTTGCCTAAGAACAGTTTGGCAATCTCACAGTTAATAAGTATATGTCACAATATAGCTTTTCACAAATGTGCCGTTTCCCGTCCTCCCCTCCACAGGTGGTCTCGAGGAGGACCGCCCCGCGATCGGCGTCCTCTTGCAGAACCAGTGGGGGCTGAGCTTTATCAGTGAAGCGCGTCCCGTCGCCGAGAGCCCCGACCCGTCTGCCCCGGTCCCCAATGCAGACGAGGCTTCAAACGCACAGACGGAGGAGGGGCCCGAAGACGTGCCCAGTCCAGTCGCCACCACCACGCCCCTCGCCCCCAACATACGCCCCCCAGAGGAAGACGAGGAGAACAACGGCAAACTGCTCCTGAGCTGCCGCCATCTAGTGGAGGCTTTGCACTACCACAGTAGAGGTGAGTTGTATCATTTTAATACTTGTATCCAGTTTGGCTGTACCCAAATCTAAAAGCTACTCGACTGGAGGTCACAGCCTCTAGGCCAGGGTAACGCCTCATCTGAAAGCGAAAACTCATCTAGCTTCTTCAATCTTCAATCACGTTTTCATTGCGTTTTTGTTGTAGTGTTTTGTTTTTTAGTGTAATGTAATTATGATCAAGCCACAAAAATGTGACCAAAACATGTCATAAAAGCAAGAATAACGTGATAAACTCAACCAAAAATGGCAGTCATTACAAGGAAGAAGCTTGGATCAGTTTTGGAGGTCTTGGCTTTTAAATGAGCAGTTACACTGGCCTATAGGCTGTAAACTCCAGTCGAGAAGCTTTTAGATTTGGGTAAAGCCAACCTGGAGAAAATGCACTCGGTGAAGAGGTTAAACTGTGATTTGCAAAACATAAATCTGATATATTTCACAAATCTGAACAGCCCTCAGTTGTGACAGAACTACTCGCATAATCAGTGGTAAAGCGCTAGTCAGCAGTAGCCACTTTTGCCATTATGCTACAAGGGTTTGGTGGAGCCGCACAAATTCACATGCTCCTATGGTGAGACAGTCTGGTATGTGCGCTCCAGGCTCCCGATTTGAATGTCAAGAAGGTCCCCAGGGAAACAGACATACAGTTCATCAAGAGTCAGAAAAATGCAAGCACTTGTTCTAAGACTTACTGTGAACTAGACGTATCGACACAGCAGTAAGTAGGCTATCAGCCAGTCTAGCGCAGATTATATCCAATGTCTCCGGGTGTGAAAGTGATCATTTTTTGCAATAAAAAGAGACAAGTCGGGGCTTTGAAAACAGCCCACAACTTCCTAGACCTCAGGGGAACAGAGAAACATCATGATGTTGGTTAGCAAGTTTGTTAAACACATGTTTCACCAACTAGACCTCAGACGAAATGGACATGCTGCATGTCATTTTGAAGCACAGCACCTGGAGAATTCAATCGCTTGGTTTTAACCTCCGCAATTGTATTTTTGATCTCCATGTTAAATACCGCAGCTAGTAACAGTATGCTAATGCGAACGGCAGCTAAGCAAAGCTGGGACAAACTATGACTGGATCACCTAAAGTAATAAAATCGGCCACTGATGGAGTGGCCCCAGATTACAGACCAGTCATTTGAAAAATCTGCCAAGAATATTGTCCATGGATATCGGCATCGGTCTTATAAATAACGGCAACTCGTTCCACAACTTTGGTGCTGCCACTGCAAAAGCCTGGTCTACTCCGAGCTTCCAATTGGGCTCATGGCACCAAGCGTCAAAACCCAGTTTCTGTTATTCATAAAGTTAGACACTGCTTTATTCATCAGTTACTTTACCGGTTAAAAAAAACCGTTCTGAACAGGAAATGACCACCAGAAGAGTGTAAAAATGAAATGCTTCGCTAACCTTCTGTCTCTACATTTGTCTTTGCAGAGTGGAACGCTACATGCAGCAGAGAGAAAAAAGGTGAGTTGGTCCAATTATACGTGTGAAACAATGCATTACAGATAATGATGAGCAGATTATAAACTATAATGAGTTGTAAGCTGCCAGACGAGGGCCGGGACTGACGGGTTTTACAACATGGAATGTTGCGTCGTATAATTTATGGTGGTGTTTTTGGTTGTTCGATGACTCTGAGAGTAGCGGTTGGATTTAGATTATATTTTTTTGGAGCACGAGTAAATGCCAAGAAGGTAAGAGTTTTGTTTGTGATAGAAAATGTCTTGGCTATTCATGTATTCCATGGATGTACTAATGCAAGATTTTGGCAGTTATTCTACAGGGTTTTGGACAAGGGCGTCACGTTAGGTTGAGTATTGGGGGTGGGGGAGGGGGTCTGGAGGTCTTCCCCAGGAACATTTTAACCAAATGCATGCAAATTGCCCAATGGCCGCTGACTGCTCTGCTTTGTGACTACGACACTGGAGGCCGCTATTGCTGTAGTACCTCCATATAGCCGCTAGTCCCCCATTGGAATGCATTGGACTTTAGACACGTTAAAAACAACTTTAATGCCCGGTGCCTAATGTTCTGCCACAACAGTGTGTAATGAATAAACACACTTTTTTTATTTATTTAATGTAATGTTGCAACAAATAAAGCGCATAATTATAAGGTTGATGTAGGCAGAGGCAAGTCAAATTTAATGCCTCTTCACAGAGCACATTTTCTCCAGTTTGACTTAAACCAAATGTAAGAGCTTCTTGGGAAAAAAAGCATCAAAATAGTGACCAAAACGAGACGTAAATGATGTCACAGCAAAAAAGCATCAGAAGAACGACGACAAACGCAACAAAACAGGCGACAAGTGTTGGAAAAGCGACATTAAGGCGTTACACTGGCTTATGATAAGCTCCAGTCGGGAAGCTTTTAGATTTGGATAAAGCTGAACTGGAGAAAATGTGCTTGGTTAAGGTTTTTAAGAGCCAAAACGAAGGAAAAAAATCTGCACATATTTCATTTAAGATTTGCAAAGATTTCATAAAACAGAGGAAAGAGAATATGGAAAAAAAAAACATTTACAGTGTATATAGTGCCTTTTATGCCTATGGTCACCCCTGAAGAGAACAACAGTAACCTTTTATACGTGTTTTTTTTTTTCTTTTTCTCCTTTCAGATCCCAAAATGGTAGTATGGTACAACGCCCTACAGGATAACCCTGCTTAACAGTGAGACCAACCAAACGTCTATCCCGCCACACGCCCGGACGCACATAAAAACCACGAAAAGAACAAAAAAAAGAGAAGCAACTGAAATAATAATAATAATAATAATAAACAAAATCTACAGACAGATTTCAAAGTTCCTTCCACTTTCTGCACTCAGGACAATTTCTCCTCAAAGCCACACACTTTTTTTTTTCTTCTTCTTTCTTTTTTGGACAATGGACTTTTTTAACGCCTTACAAGAAAAAACTATCCTGCCTTAATCACACCCATCTGTTCGTTTTCATCGATTTTTAAAGCATGTATGAGTTCAGAAAGATGTTTTCTTTTATAAATGGCCTAGGTAAGAGCTGTAAATTAAATGTTTGCATTATTTTTCAAAGCTGTAGTTTTAACAAATCTCTTTTTTTCTCTGTAAAAGCGAGTGGTCAATCAAGCACTTTTGTCCCCACTTTTCATTTCGATTCAGAAGAATGTCTAAAACTTGAGGTTTACAGAAGGGCGTAGGCACAAAAGCACAGTAGAAACCGCCCTTACTCCCCGACTTAAATGCTGTTTTTCTGCTTGTTTTGCCCTTCATTTGGAGTGAGTGTCGCTCATGAATCATCCTCCAAGGTATTTTACCATGTTCAGTATGTGTCGATTGTCTTGTTTTCTTTTTTTTTTGGAAAAAGAATTTATTGAATAATAAAAATTTACACTGGAGAAGGAATGTAAGTGAACAGTATTGCTTAATAAAAGGAATAAACTTGACACGGCTTTTTATTTTTTATTGAAAAATATTACAAAACATTTAGCATGGCTTTAACAGTGTTGTGCAACAATGTATTTACAGATTACCTCTGGCTTCAGGGGCTGCTGACAAGTCTGGACATGAAAGTTCTAGTGATTTAAAGGTGCATTATGAAACTTTGTGTATTTGACCTCAGTGGCTGTATGAGTAGTCAGTATAGCGGCTTTACTTTCTATCACGGTGTACTCGAGTCGACGATGCTCCTTGATCAATTGTTTGGAAGGTTTTCCCTGCTGACGGAGCCTCTCCCCAGAAAACCTACCAAACAATTGATCCTCTAAAGTAAAGGCGACTTTCTTTTCGCATGAAAAGTTGCATAATGTACCTTTTTTTTTTTTTTAAGTGCATATGAAACGTATAAGCATAGATCGACGGCGTCTTTGCAAATGAACATATATGGTCAGCAGCCAGAGAGGGGAAAAAAATTACTTTCTACCATTTCTCCATTATGATATTTTACACTAAAAGATACAGAGACGTGGAGAGAAGTGAAGTGGTTCATCTGCCCATAAACACTTAAAGGGATACTTCGGGATTTTTGACATAGGGCCTCATTTCTTAGTTATCCAGAGTGTTGTTGATGTCTGGAGATATTTTTTTCTTAAATTCATGCAGTTCTTATATTTGAAGAGTCTAGTTGCGCTAGGCTAGAGCAAGGCTAGTGCATGTCTATGGTATCAGTTAGCCTGCATTAAAAACAGTCTGACCCACTCCACAGTGCACCTGAGGTAAATCACATAACACCAGACTAACCATATAAATGTCTGTCGATAGAATAATTTTTGAAATATAACTGAACTTGTATCACATGAATTACCGCATTTTGAGGGACTATTTTCTCGCAGATCACTCCGCCGCTGCCTTAGCTTACAGCCACGAAGCTGATGCTGCTCAAATATAAGTTATTTTAAATGCAAAATGGTTAAAATTATTCTATCGACACAGACATTTATATGGTTAGTCTGGTGTTATAAGTGATTTACCTCAGGTGCACTGTGGAGTGGGTCAGACTGTTTTTAATGCAGGCTAACTGATACCATAGAAATGCTTTAGCCTTGCTCTAGGCTAGCGCCACTAGACTCTTCAAATATAAGAACTGCATGAATTTAAGAAAAAAATATCTCCAGACATCAACAACACTCTGGATAACTAGGAAATGAGGCCCAATGTCAAAAATCCCGAAGTATCCCTTTAAGTTGACAATGCTAAGGAGGAAGTATGCTAATGTTAGCAAACGTGTGCCGTTGTTCGCTTGTACTGAACAATTTGCTGTGAAAAAAGTAAACATCCATAAGGACCCGGTTTTATTGGTGTGTGTGATAAATGTTTATCACACACCAATAAAAAGAGTGAAAAATTGTGATTCCCATAAGATATTCTTCCTCCTCGGCTAGACCACGCCCCCTTGTATGACTCGTTGCCGTCTATCTATACCACAAATTTGTGTTAGATACAATTTTTATTTAAAGACAAACATTTCTAATTCTATTGGTTGTCAAAAATTATTTTGCATTTGCAAGTTTTTTTTATATCCTAATTTGGGATAATGCCTACTACGGACACTAGTGAAGTGGAAACGTTTTTGAAGAGGGAAAAAAGTTGTAATGATGGGAAAAGTTGCTTCAAAAATTAAATATTTCAACTGGACTTTTTGTTTTGATTTGATGTATCAATTGAGACGTTTCAATTGTTGGAAAAGTTGTCTTCATGAAACTCCAAAGCAGCAGCTTGAGAACTGATTCTTCAAAGTGCGGTTCAGAAACGCCTCCACAGTGAAAGTAGACTTTTTTTTTGCGAATCAATTGAAATGACAACTTTCAACAGTTGCCAGCATAAGCAGCGTCATATGAGTGTAGATTGATCTGCTGGCAGCCCGATCATAAAATCACTACACGAGGGCTCTGAATCAGGGTTTGGGGAACATGCGCTTTGGGGGTTCGACTCTGCTGAGGTGTCTGAGTCGGCCATACCTGAATTACATTTTACCTCGTAGACGTATATCTCAAGACTGGACTCATTTGTACAAAGTGTTTTGTTTTTTTTATCTCGACAATACAGTACAGCATCTGAATTTGGTTTCTCTCTGTTGGAAAATGTCTCTAACAAAACCATAAATAAGTCATTGATAACGGCTTTACCAAAGCAGTAAAGGCCCTTGCACCATGTGATCTCAGTCTCTCCACGTCACCTCCACTTCATCTGTTCTGTACCTGAAACAAAATATTCATTATATCCAAGACAAGGGCTGCAATTGTAAATCTTTGAAAATGCACGACATCTTTAATAATGCAGTAGTTTTTTATATATTATCAAATGGTGCCACATCAGGAGTATCGGGACTCGTGTTAAATCTTTATAAGCTGCGACCTCATGATTCGGTTTACGATGCAGCGATAATCGATATATTTCTCATCATAAGCTACTTTAGATCACTATTTTTATGGAAACATGACTATTAACTATATGCAACATATTTAGGCCGAGTGCCCAGCATGGGCTAAGGGCCTAGTGGCATTAAAAGGCAGTGCGTAGAGCGCTGTTCCCCAGTCACACGTGAATTCACTGCGTTATTCAAACAATAACCACCCATACCCATATACCCCTATAGGAACCACGGCTTTACAAGACAATTTTCCCTTTGGGATAATAAAGTTGAACCTAACGGTCGTGTGGGGGTCGTTGAAAGCTTTCCAAGAATACATATGGGTTTTTCAGTATTATGATATAACAAAATCAATATATTGTCATTGCCCTTGACCCTGATATAAATTCAAATATGAAAGTAAATTTTATCATAAGGATCACTATTAAAACTAAGCATCAGTAGGTTTTGGCAAAGGTCCACAACCCACTGAAAGTGGTTCAGCGGCTCATTTTTGTGTCTTGACTATGCAGCTGAAAACAACTGGCGCTTTCTTCATATTTGTTTCCATTTTATTTCACCCACTTCTATTGGGTTAATTTGGCCGTGTGCGAGTACAATGTAGTATTCACCTCTGAGTAATCCATGAGTCCTGGAGCTCGGTGACCTGCCCTGAACGAAACATCTCCCATCCGGCCTGCGCAATCATGGCCCCATTGTCGATGCAGAATCTGGGGTTAAAGGGACAAAAGAGTTATCTGCAGCCCAGACTGGAGCACAATGTACCAGACGCCCTGACGAAAGACTAGCACGAATGGCTGGAGAAATGTTGAAACAAATAAGTCGGTAAGATAAAGTAGAAATAAAGCACCAACTGTCATCACACTATATGTCTGCAACATATTATTATTATTAAACATTAGTTCCTGACTTTTGCTGCTGCTATAAAACATGAAACACACTGATGGATCTACTACAATTTTCTCAAGCTCAACTTAAAACTGAATTCCTCCCTGTGGGATCCAAAAACACACGGTTGATAACTGCACCATACCCCTCTCAGGTTAAGAGTCTGGCACACACCAGTTTACATCAACAAAGACGATGTAAAACTCATTTCCTTGTTTCCCTCGTTTCAATAAGGTAAAATTTGAAAATGGCGCTATGGTGACAACCATGAGCTGAGACAAAAATGTTAGAAAGTGGTTCGTCAGACATCCACAATCAGGGCTTGAACGAGGAGCCGTAGAACAAACCCGATCTGCGTGATGCAGAAAGGTGCCGTCAGGTGACATGACTCGCACGCTGCGCCCTCTCTCTCCCCGCTGTATATAAATAAATATATAAATACTAGGGCTGAGTCGTGGGTATTGACAACTTCACAATATGATACATATCACGATTCAAGTGTATCGCGATAGTGTCCATAATACAAGATATATTCTGAAATGTAAAAGGATCGTACAGGTGCACAAAATGGAGGTATTAATTATGCTAAATAAGCTCAACGTGCAATTTAAGCCTTTTATTGGAGTAGTTAGAGCATGATGTGATACGTTCTGAATATATACTGTGGTTAGACAAACATTTACGTATCATGAAACAGGTGCCTCGATACAATACGCGCATTGTCACGTACTCTGTAACAATAAATTGCTGATATGATTTATTGAGCACAGCCGTATTAAATACTGTTGCTATATGAACGCAGACTGCTGATGAACGTATGTTCAGACGCCGCTGTTAATAAACAACCTCAAAGTGACGATGAGGAGAGCGGTCGCTACAACAACACATTATTTAACCCAGGCTAAACTAAATAACCAGTATACTCATTCTAGCCACTAGGGGGCAACCTAAATAAATAAAGAATTCCACACTGTCCAGCAGGGCCACTGACATAAGAGATCAGGACATAAACAACAGATTATAGCCACGTGGTAAATGAAGCTTACCACCACCAGAGTGTGGAGTGAATGAATAATGACTACAGTGAACTTTGAGAAACTTGTGACACAGGCTTGTAAAGCACAATACAAGTGTAAGCAGTTATTACTTTGGTCACATTACGCAATTATGTTTTATTTAAAAATAAAAATAAATGGAATCCCTGTGATATTTCAAATTAAAACAAAGTGTGAATACTTGATTTTTGCAAACTACTACAGCTAAACAAATATGTGCCTGGAATCAAGTGTTGATCTTGTGGATATAGTAGTGGGGATGACTGTGCCAGGCTAGTAATCTCTACCAGAGCATCGTCTAGAGGCGACTGTAATGTTCAACGGTGTGGGACTAAATTTGGTCAAATGGTGTTGTCCATCAGAGGCTCACAGTCATGGAGCACACTGCCAACCCAAGTCAGGAACTGTGGCCTATTTTACTTTTAAAAGTGCTCTGAAACATTGGTTGAAAACTAACCAGACATGGACACACAGGTAGATATTTTTGGAGCGTTGGGGGCATCTTTGAGGCTGGCTGTATGTCCTTGTCCTTGAAATTGTATGTATTGTGTATACTGTATATCTCTTCTGTATATTGTCTAAGTAAATGTTTGCTGATCTTACCTGCCTTACGCCAACGGTTGAAAATTAGCTACTGTGCTAACTCCGGCATATTTACATTGATGCTTTTTGCTGACATGTTGATTAATATGTACTGTCCTAATTCAAATAAATAAATAAATACATAAAAAATAAACTTCACAATGAGGCCTGCTGCATTTTGGTCTGGGTCATACAATTCTATGTTTTACACAACCCGGTCTGGCCTCCCATCACAGTCAGGAACGATAATTTGGCCCCCAGAGAAAAAGGTTTGAGGACAATCACCACAACCCCTTCCACTCAGCACATCACTCCTGTCCTCAAACAACTTCACTGGCTGGTTACGCGTCCCATTCCGCATTGAATACGAAAAACTCCTCAACTTTAAAGCACTTCTCAACAACCTGGCTCCCCGGTGTTCCAGAGGAGGAAGTGTGAGTGTTTTACCGCTCGTCAATGGCGAAGAGTTTGGCTCCTCTCTCTTTACACATCACCCCCATCATCTCCTGCAGACGGAGGTTACCTGAACCAGAGACAGCCAGGATTAAATCATGCGCTGTATATGTACAACATTTTGGCTACTAAACCAAGTAGCCCATACTGTGTGAGCGACTTCAGGTAGCGGACAGTGCACATTGAAGTATATTGAGCAACAAGAGACAGGACATGGGATCAGCCCGACACTGACACTTTTTAAATCATTTAAAGGTCCTATATCATACAAAATCGACTTTTTGGAGCTTTTAGCCATGTTGTTATGCTATTTCCTTCTCAAAAACACCCCCAGAGCGGTTTTTGGCTTCATTCATGCAGTTCTAAGCACTCCTCCTGAATCCTGCTCTCTGAGCAGCTGCTCCGCCCTCTCCTGGAAAACATCAGAGTTGTGACACTCTGACGTATTTTACGTCATAGTGTCAAACAGGAAGGGCCAGACCTCTGTAATATAATGCCTTACGGCCTGATTTTAATTTATAAACAGCTTTTTCATTATTTCTGTTGTATGAAAGAAAGAAAAAAAAAAGTAAGTCTTTGCTGTCCCGGGAGAGTAAACAAACGCCCCCCCGGAGGATCCGAACAGAAGTCATGTTTGTGAAGAAGGAGCTCTTTCTAACCTACTCTGGACACCGCCTGTTCTTTTTTCTTAGTCTGGACGTTTTTTTCCCCAACAAGTTATAAGTTGTCTTTGTTTTTCATATTTAAATGCCAAGACGTTAGTCAATAAAAAATATCTCCTCCCGTTTTTCCTCAGTTTGGCTCAGCACCATGAGCGTATACAGTAATTAATTATTATCTCAAGGTGAAAAACTGTTCATGCTTTGTATGTTTTTTCGATATAAATAAAAAGAGTGATCCTTACAGCCAACTCCACCGACGATGAGCACCTCCTGTGACCCACAGTGAGCCATGGCCCTCTCTGTGATCTCCACCAGCATAGCGAACAGCGTCTCCTACAGGGACAGAGTGGTTACTACATAGTCCGATTACAGAACCAAATCGAAAAAAAGAACAAATATAAAATGAAAATTAAGAAGGCAAAACTGACTTGGTTCATGATTCGTATATGTATAAGCCCGATTAAACTGCAGCTAGGTAACTTTAGCTAGCGATAGAATTAGTACGCTGCTAACATGAAGCATCATGTTAGCATCCTCCATTATTTATGTAATTATGGGCTGTTGAACCACTTTGCTCCTCCCCATGTCTTTGTATCGTTATTGGGTAGAAAACTATATAAATAATTCAGCATTTGTTAAAGTAGTTTTGAATAATTAGAGAAAGTTTAGATTTTTCTCCAAATTGTTTTCCCCCTTCTCTGTTTTCAAACATGACCATATATGGGCGATTCCTGTATCTATTGGTTGTTTTCAGGTTCTAGAATGTGATGATGTCCCAGGACCCCGTGGGGCAGGAACCAGTTTTTCCTATTAACAGCATTACATTTTACAGTCGTATCTAAAAAGAAAATGTTTGAATCATGGACCCAGTCACTGGGTCCATGATCTCTCTGTACAAGACCAACAATTTCCTCAAAAACAAAATAATTTTACTTCTATATAATATTATAGGCCTTTAGAACGCTGTGATGTCACCTGAAACTCAGCAACTCTATGGGAGAAATACAGTTTTTGCACGAAATCTCCAAAACGAAAATTAACATACAGTATGTTGTTCCTCATCAGAATTTGACAGTGATTGGAATCACAAACCTGCCACATTATTTTTATGTCTGAAAGTCCTTTCTACTGGCCAACATCACGCTCATGTTTTTGAACATTGTCACCACTTTTGGACACCTTTCAGAGAAAATAATTGGACATTAATATGTGCTGAAAGAGGAGACAATGAACTTTGAGACAGTTTTTGTTTCATGTGGATTCTTCCAGTAATGACCGAGATATTAAGCAAACACTAACATCTGCCAGTTACCACAGTCACCATAGTTACTGCCATGGAATTTTCAGTCGCTCCACCTCAATTTTAAACTATGGGCTCTTTAGACTGTTGTGATGTCACGTGAACTATTGGGGTTAAGCAATCGCTGCCCTACAAAGGAAAAACGCAATAACTACACTCTGGGTGAAACTGAGAAAACTGACTTTTTAGTTTTTTGATGCCCTGTCAAAATGGTTTGATCTTTATCATTTATTTCTTTTTTATTTTGTAGCTTTTTATGGTAGAATTATTATGGGTATAAAACACTCTCTACAAACTCTAAATTTACTCTAGTCCCTAAAAATGCACACACTGCACAGGAAATGTGCAGTATGTACATTGTTGCTTTCTGGTATTTTATTTATGTTAGTAAATTATTATCTGCGTCAGTATCAATCATAATTTGCGATGTAAAAGTAGTTCATGTAAAGCATTACTTTCTTATTGTAAGGGGAATCCATATACTGTATTAAATGTATGTACAGTGAGGAAAATAAGTATTTGAACACCCTGCTATTTTGCAAGTTCTCCCACTTAGAAATCATGGAGGGGTCTGAAATTGTCATCGTAGGTGCATGTCCACTGTGAGAGACATAATCTAAAAAAAAAACTAAAAAAATCGCAATGTATGATTTTTTAACTATTTATTTGTATGATACAGCTGCAAATAAGTATTTGAACACCTGTCTATCAGCTAGAATTCTGACCCTCAAAGACCTGTTAGTCTGCCTTTAAAATGTCCACCTCCACTCCATTTATTATCCTACATTTAGATGCACCTGTTTGAGGTCTTTAGCTGCATAAAGACACCTGTCCACCCCATACAATGAGTAAGAATCCAACTACTAACATGGCCAAGACCAAAGAGCTGTCCAAAGACACGAGAGACAAAATTGTACACCTCCACAAGGTTGGAAAGGGCTACGGGGAAATTGCCAAGCAGCTTGGTGAAAAAGGTCCACTGTTGGAGCAATCATTAGAAAATGGAAGAAGCTAAACATGACTGTCAATCTCCCTCGGACTGGGGCTCCATGCAAGATCTCACCTCGTGGGGTCTCAATGATCCTAAGAAAGGTGAGAAATCAGCCCAGAACTACACGGGGGGAGCTGGTCAATGACCTGAAAAGAGCTGGGACCACCGTTTCCAAGGTTACTGTTGGTAATACACTAAGACGTCATGGTTTGAAATCATGCATGGCACGGAAGGTTCCCCTGATTAAACCAGCACATGTCAAGGCCCGTCTTAAGTTTGCCAATGACCATTTGGATGATCCAGAGGAGTCATGGGAGAAAGTCATGTGGTCAGATGAGACCAAAATGGAACGTTTTGGTCATAATTCCACTAAACGTGTTTGGAGGAAGAAGAATGATGAGTACCATCCCAAGAACACCATCCCTACTGTGAAGCATGGGGATGGTAGCATCATGCTTTGGGGGTGTTTTTCTGCACATGGGACAGGGCGACTGCACTGTATTAAGGAGAGGATGACCGGGGCCATGTATTGCGAGATTTTGGGGAACAACCTCCTTCCCTCAGTTAGAGCATTGAAGATGGGTCGAGGCTGGGTCTTCCAACATGACAATGACCCGAAGCACACAGCCAGGATAACCAAGGAGTGGCTCTGTAAGAAGCATATCAAGGTTCTGGCGTGGCCTAGCCAGTCTCCAGACCTAACCCAATAGAGAATCTTTGGAGGGAGCTCAAACTCCGTGTTTCTCAGCGACAGCCCAGAAACCTGACTGATCTAGAGAAGATCTGTGTGGAGGAGTGGGCCAAAATCCCTCCTGCAGTGTGTGCAAACCTGGTGAAAACTACAGGAAACGTTTGACCTCTGTAATTGCAAACAAAGGCTACTGTACCAAATATTAACATTGATTTTCTCAGGTGTTCAAATACTTATTTGCAGCTGTATCATACAAATAATAGTTAAAAATCATACATTGTGATTTCTGGATTTTTTTTTTAGATTATGTCTCTCACAGTGGACATGCACCTACGATGACAATTTCAGACCCCTCCATGATTTCTAAGTGGGAGAACTCGCAAAATAGCAGGGTGTTCAAATACTTATTTTCCTCACTGTATATGTATATTAAGTACCTAATTTTTATAAGAACCCAAACAATTTTGACTTGAATAAAATGTATTCAACTAACAAACAAATCTAATTTGAACTTAAATGTTAAACTTTCTACAAAATTATATAAAAACTAAATATATAAAAATATTCAATGAACCATGATGTAAGTTTTTACTTTGATTACACCTTTCCATGGATAGTTCCGTTTTGTGGCCATATCGACGATCATCTGGTCCTGTGACAGTGCCATAATCGCTTTTTTGAACATTTGAAATACACCGCAGTGAAGGCTGATGAAGCCAAGACGGGTTTGCTGGAGAGGAGTCCTGGTTACCACGGCAACCTTAGTGGAATGCGCAGTAACTGCGTTCCCCTTGGTTTTTGTGTCAATTTTGTAGTTACTGCAAATTAAACTATCGATTTTCTCTAAAACGAAATAGTTCTTAAACAAACCACTTTGGTACAAGATAGTACAGATGAGAAGAAGTTCAAATTTGCGCTTAACTCAATTTTGACAAACTATGCAGTTACTGCGTTTTTATGACCGCGACGCTAGGGGCCGACATTGTCCGCCATTGCTGCAGTACCGCCATAATGTGGGCGGCAAAACAAGCTAGTTTTGTATAGGGCTCTACGGTGTTACGTCACAAATGAAGCGGAGGTGAATACAGCGCTCTCGCTTCATTGAAAACAATGGGAGATCGCTGATATTGGGTGGTTGTTTGAGAGGATTTATTAAGGTGAATAATTGTCAGATTGTGATGAAATGTGATTTGATTACCATGGTAACCTTCCTATTGAGGCAAAAGTCTGATATAAACAGAAATTGGACTTAATTGGGCTGGATTAATGTTTGTACAAACTGCTAAGAGGTCGCCTAGTACACGTCGCTAATCCATCGTAACTTTGTGTTGAATTTCACGCATTTATGTTCGTCTTACGGGAAATAATCATGATCTAAGTTAAACGTAATGCTGACGAGAAAATGTTTTAGAAGCTTTTAGGCGACGTTCTGTCTAGTTTATTCGGCTTTAGATTTAGCTAAAGCATTACTTGGCTAACACATGTCATGACATTAAAGAGTAACTAAACACCAAATCAAGTTTTTTTTACTGATAAACTGTCTCAATGGGTGTCTCATAGTGTTGTCCACTGGTCCCTGACATTATTCTGACATTATAGCGCAAACGTGTAAAATCCTAACTTTGGCCTGAAAACGAACGGGTTGCGCCCCCTTCAGGGTAAACTCTGCTACTAAATTAGAATTTCCTGATTGGCTGGAGACGTGTCCACGGCCTCCACAGAACGTCATAAGCCGCACCAGCTCCACAAATCGTCATCAGGTGCTGCCAATTGTCCTGCCCATTGTCCTGCCCCATGCACCTGTGGTATATAACCAAGTCCCTCCCACGTAATCAGTCTGCTGTGATTGTGCCAATGCAAAGGCCCACACACTCACCCCCCGCATGTCACCCCTAAACTTCAGAGACCGCCTCTTTCACAGCAATTTTTGACTTTTGTTTGTGGGTGGGGAAAGGCTTTGGCACGCCCGTTTAGGTACTCTTTAAACATTTGATTAACAATTTATTTTATGTTTAATGCAAAGTAAATTGTAGAATTTAGAACCTGATGTGTCCGGCACAGTTACGTTAAACTTTAAAACATAAGCCACACAATGTATTTAGATCTGCAGACGTCGATTCTAATCATAAAACTTACTCAGTTTACCAGATTGAAGCTGTAGTTCCGACAAAATGGAACATCCGCCCGCACAACAGCTTTAGGCAGGATTTACTGAGAAAAACTAAATTTATTGAACACAATCTGTCACTCACAGGCAAAAACGCTGTTTAATACCGCCATTGTTTTCACCTCCACATCTGCGGCACACTGAAAGTACCCGGATGGTAGAAGAGCCCCTTTAGTTAACATGGCACTTTCCTCACGTTTTAAGCAACTGTAAAGCCTGGTTTCTAATTTTTTGGAACTGTCTACAGCTAGATATTCCTCCTGTGATAACGCTGGGTTAGTTACAATTAAAGAAACCAGGCTAGTTTTCGTAACAAAAATTTGACACATTTTGTATACTAATGACAGGCCGTTAGCATTAGAGCTAATGGCACAGGCGTGGCTACGACCAAACTATGTACCCCGCGAGTCTACAGTGAAGATCTCGCCCTTATGCCCTTTTTAGGAACATGCTCCGTCACAGCAGGGTAGGAAGAGTCTGTAAATCCGCCATGATTTCTCCCTCGAATGTAGTTATTATAGCAAACGGGGTAGAGTGAGGAGACGGAGTCTATTAATATTATGTCTATGGGGTTAAGAGATAAATACAGACGGCGTCATGTCACACAAGGGGGCGTGGCCTAGCCGAGGGGGTGGAAACCTCTCATGAGAGTCACAATGTGTCACCATTTTTCGCCGTTTTCTGGCAGATTATAAACATATTTATCACACACCAATAAAGTCAAGCCAAAATCAGATCCATTTGGATGTTTTATCGCAGCAAACCATTCAGTAGAAGCGAAAAAACGCACTCGTTAGCTAACGTAGCATGAAGCTATTTTTTTTAGCTTTGCTTCCTAGTTAGCATTGTCTGTTTTTTAAGTATTTATGGGCTGTTGAACCATTTTACTCCTCTCCGTGTCTCTGTCTCTTTGTTTAGTAGAAAAATATACTCATAAATCAGCATGTTAAAGGTCCTATATCATGCAAAATCAACTTTTTGGAGCTTTTAGCCATGTTGTTATGCTATTTCCGGTAACACTTTAGAATACGGCCCAGTAACTCCTAGGTAGTTACTATGGTACATCCCTGGTACTTACAAAGGTAATTACCAGGCACTTACAGTGGTATGGCCTGGTAACTCTGGTGCCAACCCATTAGTCCGACGTCTCATTATTACGAAAATATAACCCTAACCCTAACCCTAATGGCACCCCTACTCAATGGGTGATTTTCAGAATAATGAGACGTCGGACTAATGGGCCGACCTCGTAACTCCTAGGTACTTACCTAAACGTACCACTGTAAGTACTTGGTAATTATCTCTGTAAGTACCAGGGATGTACTACAGTAACTACCTAGGAGTTACCGGGCAGTATTCTAAAGTGTAACCCTATTTCCTTATCAAAAACACCCCCAGAGCGGTTTTTGGCTTTATTCACACAGTTCTAAGTAATCCTCCTGAATCCTGCTCTCTGAGCAGCTGCTCCGCCCTCTCCTGGTAAACCACTGAGCTGTTCAGTTGTGTCGTCACAAAGGAACGGAAGTGCTTTACGTTTGTAATGTATTGCCTTACTTTTTCTTTTTTTTGTTGTAAGAGAGAAATAAAGAAAAAAAAAGAAAAAAGAACTCTCCGACGCGTCTGTGCTGTCCCACGAGGCTAATCAAACGCACCCCCGGCCGGAGGATCCATGGATCCGAGCAGAAGTGTTGTTTTTGAAGACTGAGCTCTTTCTAACCTGCCACGCCTGTTCTTTTTTCTTACCCAACGATAATGTCACAGATGTGCGTTTGGCTACGAGAGGAACAGGACTATTCAACCTTCCTAAAGAAGAGTGCACTCGCCAGAAGTTGGAATTTCTTTCTGGGATTCAGCGACTTTATCAACCAACCTGATGGATGCTTGGTGAACCTTGGCCAGAATCAAAGTGGATTAACTTTTATAACCAATGCGATCATAACCCATAACCCGATGGGGAGGCCAGACTGAGCGGTAAGTCAATCAAAACGTGTGTTAGCGTGTGTGTTAGCGTGTGTGTTAGCCATTTATGAAACTGTGTTGCACATGTCTGCATTATGTGAAGTAACTTCACTTTTTGCAGCGATATTTATATTTATAATACTGTAAATGTGGAATGAGCGGAGAGAGGGGCGGAGTTAACTGAATCGAAGCGTCTTGTCTTCCGGGTAGGGAAAATACCCCCCAAAAATACTTATATTTCTCTCAAAAATGAGTACTCCATAGTGATAGAGGTACAATATATCATATAAATGCCTATACTTTACTTTGGAATCAATGGCTAAAATAGCATGATACAGATCCTTTAAAGTAATGGTGGAGAAATGGTAGAAAGTTCAGTTTTTTCTCTTCTTTGTTTTCCCTCTGGCTGCTTCAAACATGACAATATATGGGCAATTCCAAACATGCCGTCTGTATCTATTAAAGTGTTGTTCTTTGAATCTCTAACTGTTCTAATGTTTTTTTTTTCCTTGACTTCTTACCTGAATAAAACAGGGCTCTCAACTTCGAGTGGAGACGTGCAACTTTAAATCTCTCTCATGTGACTTTATTGCCCTCAAACGTCACAATATTTTAAAATCAACAGCCTCTTATTGTGATTTTTTTTCTCTCCAGCGTTTATTTCCTTCCGTTTTAGTTTTTGCAGGGAAAAAGTAGATTTTTCCTGTGGAGTTCCACTTCCATTGCGACTGGTTATGCATGGGAGATCATAGCATAGCGACAGAAGCTAAATGAGTGTGTCTGCATTGTTAGCATTTGGTTCGACTCGACGGCACGAAATGTTGAGGATTCTGTTTAAGTATGAGACTAATGTATGTGCAAACCCAACGATTGAGGAAATAAAACCCCCAGCATTGCCATTTCTTCTAACATGAATAATATTTTGACAAGGGAAAATAAGGAACGATACAACGGACCTGTAGGGAGAAACACAAATCCTCCGCTGCGCATTCACCAGAACTCAACATCTTACTGGCCGCATCCTACAAAAGAAAGCAGTAAATTATGTTATGGCAGAAAAAAATGGCACATACTTTTTTCAATGGAGAACCCTCTTACTTCGATATAAGATAAAATGCTGAGAAAGACACGTCCATTCCTTTCACTGTGTACGGCAGCTCCACGTACTTGGTCCCTCTGCAGACGCAAGACAAAAGAGGACACATCTTATTTTTCTACTGACATCGAGGTGTAATATTATTCTACAAGTCAGTACGGTACTTACTTCTTGGCCATCTGCTCAATGTTGTAGCCTGGACTGGGGTCATTGGAAATCTGCAAAAGGCAACGTGGTTTTACTAACTAGACTAACAGGTGTAAATACTATATTTTAACATCAGAAAACATTAGCAATATTTAATTTCTTAAGATTTGCGAACATTTCATCACACACAGAAGAGAACTGGACAAACGGGCAGCTTTTTAGCGCAAAACTGCAGCTGAGTATGTTTTAAATTTAGAACTTTGGTATATTTATGAAAATCCGTTCCTTTGTGGTTGCAGCGCCTGAACTGTGGAATAGCCTGCCCCTCAGTCTGTGTGTTCTCACAGATCAGTCCCTTTTTAAGTCCAGATTAAAGACTCATCTCTTCAAACTGGCTTTTAGCACCTAGAATGCACTGATTTATGTCTAGAATGAAATAATTTTGTGTTTTTAAATTCTATCGTTGTGTGAAGCACTTTGGTCTTCCTAAAGTGCTATATTTAAATAAACTTTGATTGATTGAGTAAAATTGTTCAGCAAGAATTCTATTTAAATTCAATTCAATACAATTTAATGCTTTTTAATGACATTTAAGGCCTTGATTTTGGCAGAATTTATTTAATGACTTTAATTGTACATTTCATTTGTACTCGAAAGTTGGAATTTCTGACCTGCCAGTGGGAAATTTAGAAAACTAGAAAGCCCCCCCGATGTTGGATTTACAACTGGAAATATATATATATATAACAAGGGAAATACAAAGGAGTCCGGGGAAATGTAAATAGAGAGACGGGGCACAGTCTGGATGTCTTAAGTGGAAGACGTTTATTACCGTAATACAGGCCTGGAGACATTTGAACAGTCAATACAGCATTCAGGGCATTGATCATTCAGAGTCTGGCGATACTTCCACATGAAGAGAGTTAAATAATCTCGGTTACACGTAGGCAATAACAGTCTACGCACAGACAATGTGCCACATTGACTAGGCCACAAGTCATGCCCAAATGTTCTAATTTGACAGGACGATATGATAAAGACCAGTAGATATTTGTGAGGCATATGTGAAGGCCGAATTAACTCTATAATTCTCCATCACATATTATGTGATATTTTTTTGATATTTTTACCAGCATCGCAGCTGAGCTTACATGATTCTTATTTCTTTTACTGTCATTAAAATTTCCGACTTGACAACTGGAACACTGGAACTCGGGGAAAAAAACACTTTCCTAGCTCCAAGTTCCGACCTCAGAGGACAAAAGGAACGCAGCATTAATGTTACCAAGTTCCGGCCTATTGGCAAACGACAAGACCGATGGTAAAAGAGTCTTACCTTGGCTTACAAGTCAGCAGGCACTGCTCTTGCTTATTCTTTTTAGCTTTGAAAGGGGTAAAACATGTAGCGCTCCACTATTTTCAATGGCAGGAGATCCGGAAGAATGTCTGGTAGCAATGGTTGCTATGAAGTATGATTGGGTAGTACAGATGCTCATAAACTCTACTTGAGTAAAGTACATTGATTTACTTTGTTACTGACAACCTCTAAATTGTATGTATTATTATTTGGCCGAAAATGATTCAAATCAGCCCGAGACAAGTCCACTAAAGCGCCTCGTGTGAAGCGCTGCACAAATAAGATTCCCTTCCCAACATTAAATCAAAATCATCAGGATATTTTGTATGAGCAACAACAAAGCCTATATGTTCCTGGAGGTTTTATAACTTTGTGTTGTATTTCCTCAGTGGAATGCTCTCAGACAGTACAAATATTGCTCAACGCAAACTAACCTTGATAACTCTAGCGAACCTGTCCAGACAGTTCCCGACGGCGATATCTATGGTCTCTCCAAATATCCGGTAGCGCCGCTCTGAATACGCTATCACCTGCCAAACACGCACACACAAATAAAGACAACGTGAGCTACGTACTGTATTTCTGTGCCATAGCTGCCCTGGGGATGACTGATAAAACACGTGGCTGCAATTCTACGTCACCTGCCTCTCGATCACCACAAGAGCTGGACTATATTGAGTGATCTCCAGTTTTAAATACATTCTATTTTGTAATATTTAAGCTCTTAACCCTGCGTTAACCAAGTGGATTTTTGCCAGTTCGGCTTTACCTAAATCGACTGGAGCTTACAGCCTACGGGGCCAATGTAACGCCTCATTTGAAAGCTAAGAGCGACAAAACTCATCGAAGCTTCTTCCTCGTTATGATTGTCACGTTTTTGTTGCTTTTTTTGACATGTTTTGGTCACATTTTTGTGGCTTGATCGCACATTGATCATTACATTACACACAATGTGGCCAAAATGCTAATAAAATGTGACAAAAAAAAGCTACGAAAATGTGATAAAAATGTGGCAAAAAAGTGACATAAAATTGAGGAAAAAACCCCAATGAAAACATGACCAAGTTTGATAACAAAAACAAGGAAGAAGCTTAGAAGAGTTTTGCAGGTCTTCGCTTTCAAATGAGGCGTTACACTTGACTGTAAGCTCTCCAGTCAAGAAGCTTTTAGATTTGGGTAAAACTGGAGAAAATGCGCTCGGTTAAGGGGTTAAAACAGAACCAATTATCTGAATGACATGGTATGAGAATGTTTCAAACCACCGAATTCCTGTTTAAATAATCCACCTTTATTCATAGCACATTTTAGCAAGTGAACAAAGTGCTTCAGAAGGCACATTTAACATCACGACATGTGGGTAGCATGAAATACAGCATAAGAAATGTGTAAAATAAATAATAGATAGAAATATATATATATATAAAAATAAAAAAATACATAAACACACATACTGACGCATAATAACAAACCTGTGTGTTTCCCCCACTGACGTAGAGCACAGTGGGGTTGTGGGCTTTGGTGATGAGGCGTCCCATCTCGATGTGTCCGATGCAGTGGTTGACACCCAGCAGCGGTCTGCCCCAAAGCTGCGCCACAGTGCGAGCAACGAGCGCCGTGATCACCAACGGAGCCCCCATCCCAGGACCTGCCGCACAACATCATGGTATATTGGTATTTTCACATTTCACATAGATATTAAACTGGTCTTCTAATGCAATAATAAAAAATAAAAACAGATAAATACATAAACGAACAGATAAGGCCGTGTGTAGCTATTCCCTCTCTCTTAGTGCAGCAGCATTATTTGCCTTTTCTGCAAACTGCACTTGTAGTTTCTATGTTCCACATTGTTTTACAGGATACTTTTGTACATCTTTGCTGTGTTTTTGTGAGGTTCCGCAGATTTATTACTGCAAAGAGTCCGCACTAGCCACGAAGGACCCAACTTTTTATAAAGTAGACAGCTAGCTTATGAGCTAAAGACATTTGAGACCTACAAATCTCTTCTTCTGAAACACTGAAGCAGCACAAAGAGCCTCCCACAGCTGCTTCACAAGAGGCAGGAAAGGGGGGCAAAGGGGGTATCCGGGCAAGACTCACAGCTAAAGCCACAGAAATCTTCTATCCCTACTATTGTTCGGACTAATGTTCGTTCACTGGAGAATAAGACGGATTATATTTGTCTGTTACAGTCTTTCACCATCTTCTTCTCCCTGCAGATGGCAAGAGACTGTTGGGGATCAGAGGGAGCTGTGCAGGAGGAAGAGGAAGGACTAGTAGTTTGGGACACTACCACCACTTACTTACTTACTTATAACACTTTGTTGAGTCAAAAATGTTTGTTTATTTATATATGTATGTATGTCTTACCTTTTGTATAGGCCACACAGTCTATGTCTTCAGGCTTCACTCCTGCTTCATCCAAAGCCTCCTTTAAAACTGTGAGAATGACGGCTCTGTGGTGTCTGGCCGTGTCACTGGGCAAGAACCCTGAAAATAAAATGCCATCAATGCTACGAAGAAACTATGCAATACCTTTGGCACCCGGATTATTAAGAATAACTGTTTTTTCCACTCCGCCATCAGACTCATGAACAATAACAAGATCCAATAACTTTTTATCAGACTCATGGCTGTAATCTGCTCTATTGCACTATGTGGTACGTCCACACATAGATCCGCTTCTATCACTTTATGCACTTGCACATACAATCCCGCTGTTGTTCTATGTCAAATTGTTGTTGTCTTGTCATATTTTACTTTTTATTTTCTATTATTTATTTTAATATTATTTAAGCAGGCACCTTTATAGTTTTAAAGTTTGTATAGCTTATTTTTATCTAAATTCTGTGTTATATGTTTTATGTTGCACGATTGTACCGAGAAAATTTCCTAGTTTGAAACTAAAAACTATTCTGATTCTGGAAAAATTAAATTATGTTGGAAATAAAGTACTTGGTCACTTGGTAGCTTCAACAAAAGTGGTGAAACAATGCAGAACCCAAAAGAAAAGTAAAAAGACATTATTTACATATACCTAATTAATAATAATGAATAAAAGACTTAAGATTATTTTACTGTAACATGTGAAGAGCAAAGGGATATTAAATAACTCGCAAAAATACTGTACTTACCTTGTCCAGGAGGAGTGATGTAAGTCCTCCTCGGATTAGAAAGCACCTCTCCATCGCGGATTATGCCCACTCCAATCTTATTGGCACTGCCCTCAAAACCAATCACTATCGTCATGGCAATAAATGGTAAATGGCTGTAAAGACAGATAGATGTACTTGAAGGTAAGTACTAGTCCAATTTAAAGCATTCAGCCAATAGTCAACCTCTATATTTAGCTGTAAATAGACAAAGCAAGCTATTTTCCCCCATAGTTCACCATTTGTGATTACTTACTTGGATAAAAAACACAGAATACCCCAGAATACTAACAAATCAGTACTCATTTCTCTTACAAGGAAAAGTACCACTACTATAAGTCGAAATGTTGTCATATTCAATACATAATACATTTTTATTTGAAACATAATGTACCAAAGCAATTTTTTTTTTTTACATCACAATAGATTTACCTACATCTCAGGACATACTAATAAATCAATGATTTCATTGACTGTAGACAGTCAGTGGCCTGTATTGCACTACATTAACAGCAACAATGCAATTTCTGCACAGTATTCACACAATATTTTTCACCACACTTCATTATGAAGCTAAATAATATATAATGCTTTCAATATATTTGCTCACATTTAATGAGAAGTGACCGATTTCCTTTACAAATTGATTATTTTCGAAGCTTCTGCTAGCTTGTTGCTAACAACATGCTACAACCATGGCTACAACCAGTGAAGTAATTTAGGACCCAAAATAAGGCTGCGCCGGCTTTTGCCTGACGGAAATTACCTCTAGCTTCTGAAAAAACAAAATTTGAGCATATTAACTATTATTATTATTATATTAACTATTTAAACATGTATCAATATATAGGCCATAACCATTGTGACTATTTATGCATACATATAGTTTAAAGAGCTTTGATGTCGCGTTTTATTGATACTATTTTTCTTTAGGCACTGACTAAGCAACGCAAACACGTGGGTTCTTTGAGTCTGCACGATCTGCACACGGTTTGGTGAATGTTGGGGGAGTGACTGAAGGAAAGCATTTGTGTGTCTTCTCCTTCTCTTTACATCCTGTTGCAAAAGTGCACGTAAGATTATTATTTGCATCCGTTTTCTCGTTGAAGCATGACTTAACCACAAAGCTAATTCAAAACTCGCCAGGTGGTTGCGTTGATGAATTGTTACATGCTAATGATGGAGCAGTGCAACTGTTTAATTCATGCTGTGAACAGGCCCATGCTGCTACTGTGGTCTTTGTCTTAGATTAGAAGGAAGGCTAGCGTTAGCATGTATTTCCAACTTTGTTTTCCCAAAAGATACGCGAGTGTACGATCTATTCGCAGGTGGCGATGCAAAGTGCATTCCTCGTTTTCTTTATTGCATACTCTATATATAAATAAGACTAAAGTGAAACTAGAGATGTGTTGTTTTTTTCGTTACAAAGAGTGTCCCCTTTTTACGTGCACTATAGGCCAAGATATTGGGATTACTAATTAATACATAATATTATTTAAAGATGCACCATCTTCCAATCAAGATAGTGGGCTACTATGAAATGCATTACATTGTATTTCTCGTGTGCATACTGAATTTGTTGCGTATGAGGCTTTGGATGTATTCACTCATAACACTTTTGTTTTATGAGTGAATAAACACATTTTTTATAACAATTTGTAGTAGCATATACCATGTGCTGAAGCTTGGTAGAACAGCCAAAACATGCTCAAGTAATATTTTTTTTTTATATCGAGTAGAATTCAAAAGTAGTCAAATTATTCATCAACCTCTTACCACCCACTTCAACCAAGCACATTATCTCCAGTGCGGTTTTACCCAAATCTAAAAGCCTCTCGACTGAAGCTCACAGCCTATTGGCCAGTGTAATGCCTCATTTGAAAGCCAAGAACTGAGCAAAATTGATCTTTTTTGTTGCAGTGTTTACGTAATTTTTTTCATGTTCTTTTTATTGAGTTTTTGTCAAATTTTTTGTCACACATGCCACTTTTTTTGGTGCACGTTCATCGCTTTTCTGTCACTTTTTTTGTTGATCTTTTCTGGCTCTTTTTTGTCAAATTTGACCACTTATTTTCTTTTTTACTTTACTCAAGTAATAGACTATTGAGTCTTCGTAATAAAAGTCAAAGTATAAAGTTGTACGTCTTAAAACCAGTACTAGATGCACTTCAAACATTTACTTAAAGGGACTATACGGAGTTTAGAAAATGTTAAAATTATGTATTTTCCTCCCTTTAGCTACCTTATATACATACGTAAATATAATCCCACTGTTCTATGTCAATTGTCGTCTTACCATATTTTACTTTTTATTTTGTATCTTATTAATATTCTTTATGCATGCCCCTAAAGCCTTATAGTTTAAAGTTTTATAGCTTATTTTTATCTAAATTCTGTGTTATATGTTTTATGTTGCACGTCCGCATCAAGAAAAATTCCTAGTTTGTGAACCTGTTCTCAAACAATGGCAACAAAACCTATTCTGATTCTTTACATGTTCCAACAATATCCTAATGTGTAGAATGAGCCCAGACCTGTTCACCACAACTGCTTCTAAAATCCTGCACTGTCCCTCAAAAAGTTAATTCGGTCCAAATTGCCGTCATGCACGAGCTTAATATAGAAACTGCAGTTGTGCGTAAGACCTGAGGTGGCAGTACTGAGTATAAAAACTTCCAACTTGCATCTAGTCCCTTTAACTATATTAACTTGAGTAACTCAGTACTACCCTGGACTACAAAGACAACAATAAACCATGTGACCGTAAGACCAATTAAATATTCGCTGGCTACAAACTTGAGACTCCCTCGGGTGTTTTAAATGTTCCACACTCGCACAGAGAATGAAAACGATCATAACAAACTGTTGTGGATCGTTTGGAAGGCGTAATAATTAATCATCTGTCCATGTCTTTGCCCCCAGCGCCTTGTGTGTGTGCGTGCTGTGTGTTTGCAGAGTGTGTTTGGAGCCAGAGCAAGTTCAAAAATGAAGAGAAGTAAGAAAGAAGACGGAGCGGCGGAGGAGAGAATGGTACTGCACACACCAATAACCTACAAACACAAAATATTGGGAGTTTTTGTTGGGACCCGTTTTTCTAAATCTAAATTCCTCTCCTAGGTTCAGTAAAGAAAGCGAAGCCGGCGAAGGAGCCTGAAGCCCCAATCCTGTACGAGGACCCTCCAGACAAACTGAGCAGTAAAGACGGCAAAGAGGCCAACCTGAAGATCACCTCCTGGAACGTGGACGGACTCCGCGCCTGGGTCAAGAAGAAGGGACTGGACGTGAGTTTGAACTGCTTGGAATCGATGACCAACAGTTGTTTTGAAATCTTGATTCTTGATGCTTTTGGTCTCTTGTGACTTTCCTAAAAAAAATGCTTACCTTGCTCATTATTTACTTTCCTAGTGGGTACGCGAAGAGGCCCCGGACATCTTGTGCCTCCAGGAGACCAAATGTGCTGAGAAGTCCCTCCCCGCCGACATCACCTCGATGACTGAGTATCCACATAAATACTGGGCCACCGCAGAAGACAACCAGGGCTACAGCGGCGTGGCCATGCTCTGCAAGAACAAGCCCATCAAAGTCACCTATGGCATCGGTGAGTGATGAGCATGTTTATATGTGCTGCATATAATGATTACACATACAGATATCTTCATTCAATTCAAGATTTTAGTCTCAACATAAAGCTGTTGCTCTGTTTGCTGGGACATTTTCCCATCAAGCTCTGAAGTTTGTCCTGTTAGTCGCTGGATATTAAAGAATACCCTGCATTCAAAAATGGGGTGGTGAATGTTGCAAAGTAAAATATTAAATCTGGGTACCTGATTTTTCCTGTTCAAACAGTGACGTTTTGTTTTGGCCCAAACTTCTTTCTAGCTCTCACAGTCCCTCCTGTGTATTCAAATTGTTCAAATAATGTAATTATATGCACATTTCACACCCATACACAGCATTGAGTGTTCAATAGGGGTGGGCCATATCATATCGCATATCGTTATCGTGATATATTTTTGATATCGTTGTAATTTTTGATATCGTTGTTGACACGATATAATTTTATGCTCAGCTCCATCAGAGCAGCATAAACACTGACTGTAGAACACAGGGACAGGTGCTTAAAAAGTAAAATTAAATGAAAGATGTAAGCTTCTTGAGTAGATCATATTTGCAAGGAAATTAGTTTGTCATTAAAAAAAAAAATATATCACTGAATTAATCTTCGCAATAGGCGTAAGGCTGAGATTTTAAAGAAATTTGTCCATTGTCAATTATATCGTCAAATATATCGTTATCGTGATATTTCTTTTTTATATCATGATATAGATTTTAGGCCATATCGCCCTGCCCTAGTGTTCAATAAACAAGGTCTGTGTTTTGCTGTGTTTAACAACATACTCTGAGGTGGCAAAAATACATGTATTCTACAACACCAAAAGATCTGGTACCCCAGGGTTAAAAATCCCATACAAGACTGGTTATTGAACAGTGGGGGTGACTACAGTCGTTCTTGTGTGAGAATTAACAGCATGGCTAAAGGGTAGGGCTGGGTACCGTTAAATGGTATCGGAAAAAAGTTTAGGTACTACCGGTATAAAAAAATGTGGTATTGAAAGCCGGTACTGGAAAAAAATCTTGGATCTAAAGATATGTTTTGATGCTGTTGTTCCAGGGAGAGCATTAAAGAAAGTGATTTGTTTGTTTCAGCTCAAATAAATGTTTTTTTTTTTTTCAATTACCAATTTTCTAATTATGAAAAAAGATGTTTGCAAAGTCTGAATATAATAATACTTTTAATGACATAATTACTAGGGGTTCGATACTGATATGAAGGGAGTTGGCATAGCCGAGAGCCAATAAATTAGGCCAATATTTTAATTTTAATTTCTCATATTTTTCTTAATCTCTCAAATAGCGTATCGTTAAACATTTAATGTAGTCAAGGTTTCAATCATAGAATTTAATAGAGGTTTACCGATAACGTTTTTTCCAAAGGCTGATAGAAAAATTGGGGATTATTTTTTTTTTTATATCTTATATAAATGTCTATAATCCCATGTATGAAGCTTCTAAAGTCAGTGTTGAACTGTGACAGCAGGGGACGCTGTATATTCATGTTTAGTAGGTACTTCAGAGGGAGCTTGTTTGAAAGACAAAAATCGGTGGATTAAACTAAGTCTCTTTCATGTATGGTTCTGAAATTATACACAAAAGTCTAAACGTATGTATAAAATAGGTACAAACATGTGACCAATTTTCACCGCTATGTTTCTCCCCTCCCGTTAGGCCTAGGAAAATGTGGGAGGGTTCATTTAAAGCGCTGACTAAAATGCTAAATAAAAAGTTTTTATAATTTTCGGTTTCGGCGATATCGGCATTTTTCTCGGCCGATAGTTGATATAATAAAATGCCTCATATCGGCCCGATATATCAGTCGAGCCTTAATAATGACAAACTTTTTGACTTCTTCAGGTAAAGAAGAGCACGACAAAGAGGGCCGGGTCATCACTGCCGAGTTCCCAAACTACTTCCTAGTCACCGCTTACATCCCCAACGCCGGTAAAGGCCTGGTCCGACTCGACTACCGCAAAACCTGGGACGAGGACTTCAAGGCTTACCTCAGCGACCTGGACAAGCAAAAGCCGCTCATCCTCTGCGGTGACCTGAACGTGGCGCACCAAGAAATCGACCTCAAAAACCCCAAAGGCAACAAGAAGAACGCCGGTTTCACACCCGAGGAAAGGGAAGGCTTTAGCCAACTGTTAGCGTCCGGGTTTGTTGATAGCTTCAGGGAGTTGTACCCCGAGCAGCAGTACGCATACACTTTCTGGACGTACATGATGAACGCCAGGGGTAAAAACGTAGGCTGGCGACTGGATTACTTTGTGTTGTCCTCCGCCCTACTGCCAGGTTTGTG